>CM062636.1:2073779-2673779 GCA_025617555.3 Puccinia polysora | reverse complement strand
ATCAAAAATCCTTTTTCTACAATTCCTCTGCTTGCCACCTCTCTTTATGTTTTTCATACCATCTCCTTCCATCTTTCTCCCTCCCAGGGACTTGCTGCACCTGAGGTGAGGATCAAGGTGAAATTTGAATGGTTGTATAACATTTTGAGTTTGGTAGGCAGTGAAGGAATTGATATCAAAAATCCTTTTTCTACAATTCCTCTGCTTGCCACCTCTCTTTATGTTTTTCATACCATCTCCTTCCATCTTTCTCCCTCCCAGGCACTTGCTGCACCCAAGGTGAGGATCAAGGTGAAATTTGAATGGTTGTATAACATTTTGAGTTTGGTAGGCAGTGAAGGAATCAATATCAAAAATCCTTTTTCTACGATTCCTCTGCTTGCCACCTCTCTTTATGTTTTTCATACCATCTCCTTCCATCTTTCTCCCTCCCAGGCAATTGCTGCACCCAAGGTGAGGATCAAGGTGAAATTTGAATGGTTGTATAACATTTTGAGTTTGGTAGGCAGTGAAGGAATCAATATCAAAAATCCTTTTTCTACGATTCCTCTGCTTGCCACCTCTCTTTATGTTTTTCATACCATCTCCTTCCATCTTTCTACCTCCCAGGAACTTTCTGCACCCAAGGTGAGGATCAAGGTGAAATTTGAATGGTTGTATAACATTTTGAGTTTGGTAGGCAGTGAAGGAATTGATATCAAAAATCCTTTTTCTACGATTCCTCTGCTTGCCACCTCTCTTTATGTTTTTCATACCATCTCCTTCCATCTTTCTCCCTCCCAGGCACTTGCTGCACCCAAGGTGAGGATCAAGGTGAAATTTGAATGGTTGTATAACATTTTGAGTTTGGTAGGCAGTGAAGGGATCAATATCAAAAATCCTTTTTCTACGATTCCTCTGCTTGCCACCTCTCTTTATGTTTTTCATACCATCTCCTTCCATCTTTCTCCCTCCCAGGCACTTGCTGCACCCAAGGGGAGGATCAAGGTGAAATTTGAATGGTTGTATAACATTTTGAGTTTGGTATGCAGTGAAGGAATTGATATCAAAAATCCTTTTTCTACAATTCCTCTGCTTGCCACCTCTCTTTATGTTTTTCATACCATCTCCTTCCATCTTTCTCCCTCCCAGGCACTTGCTGCACCCAAGGTGAGGATTAAGGTGAAATTTGAATGGTTGTATAACATTTTGAGTTTGGTAGGCAGTGAAGGAATCAATATCAAAAATCCTTTTTCTACAATTCCTCTGCTTGCCACCTCTCTTTATGTTTTTCATACCATCTCCTTCCATCTTTCTCCCTCCCAGGCACTTGCTGCACCCAAGGTGAGGATCAAGGTGAAATTTGAATGGTTGTATAACATTTTGAGTTGGGTAGGCAGTGAAGGAATCAATATCAAAAAAGGGGTTGGACAAACAAAAAGACCGGTCAAACAAAAAAAAAATGTCAGCAACATTCTCATTATTGGCGACAAAGGGTGGGATTAAAAAAATAAAAAAGAGATGAAAATCAAAAACCTGGCAGAGCTAGAAAACCTAAAAAAAAAGAAACAAAAACAAAGAAAAAACAAAGGGAAAGTCAGTTCCCTGTACCCTCCAAAAACTCTGCATTGATTGGCCCAAACAATCGGCCAATCAATTGCCAATCAATCTCTTGATCAATTTGCAATCAATTGAGTGTGGGGGAATCTACTTGTTGATTGTTATGGCTAAAAGGACGATTGAGACCAAGTGACAGAGAATAAATGAATGATTAGAGAATCAGTTTTAGGATTGACCACGAGTAGAGGGGCAGGATCAGGTTGTCGTTTTGGTTTGTCAAGCCTTCCATCAAGCCAACCAGGACAATCCTGATTGAATAGTTCATGATCTAAAAGAAATAAACAAACATCACCGTCAGAGTCAAGTTCAAACAGTTGTTGCAGGGGAAGGACCCAACGAGTGGAGTATGGGATTAAAATGTGTGCGCACGTGCATGCGTGCCAGTGTGTGTGGGCGGGGGCAGCGACTTTTTGGTAGGATAAGTAGATATAAACCTACCGGGAAGCTTTTGACTAATCCAGTCACTCTAAAGCTCAAGGAGATCAAGATGACCAAGACTACAAATGCAATCAATCCCTCAACAGTCTAGGGTTGTGTACAAATAATAAAAGAGCGTCAAGATCAACAACTTGGTCCTGACCTTAAAATATCAAGTCTGTGCATGATGTGACAGCAACAACCGACGCTCAAGATGAACAGAAAGTGAAAACAGCAGAAAAAGGGAAGAGTGATGATGGATTGGAATGCAACTTTACTGGACTGCCCATTCCAACATAGTTTTCCAATCCGTTTACTGACAATCAAAGCACACGTATCACCAATACCTAAGATGATCACTCCAATGAGATCTTCAATTTTACAATGGGCGTTTGGAAAAGGATGATGACGAGCAGGGATCTTGAGATGACGCTGATTTCTGTAATCTCCGCCCGTGAGAAAAGGATGATGAGGATCAACCATGCCGGGTTGATCAATCTCGAATCCTCCAATCAAATCATTCATAATATATCTCAATGGTTTTTCCAGAATCAAACTCATGATTTTCCACGGTGAAGATGATGGGTTGATGTTTGACGTATCACTCATGTTGGATGACAAGCTCAAAGTGCTCGAGGATGGCTTGAATTGGAAGGACGGTAGGTAAGTTAATCTGTCCAACCAAATCCCAGTTGAGCAGGCAGTCAATAGATAAAAATGACTGAGGATCACGGGTCCTGAATCATTAGAATCTATGAATTCATTCTGTAAGAAGCGTCATTTCAAAACCCCATGTAGGGTGGATTGACGAGTTGGATGATCCGATTGATCGGGTTGAATGTGGATAAGGGGTCATACAGAATAACACGCATCAGTATTTTTGTCAACTTGGGGATATTCTAACCAGGCCCGACTTTCAGAATGTTCAACCAGGGAGCCAATGCAAGCAGCCTTGGGATCGAACGATGGGCTAGGGAATTTGATACGTCCAATGAAGAGAAGTAGGGACAAAAAAACGGGACGAAGTGACTTACGAAGAACAAATGGATTCCAGCGCCGATCGGATAGAACGCAAAGTACCTGGCAAATTCGGAAAATGTAAAGATGACGAAGGCCATGGAGAATGAGATTGAGGAAAATTTGATCTTGGTAGCGAGAGTAGGAGGATGTAAACCGGGGATCGATTGAGTTCAAAAACCAACGGACGGAGTCGAGATCATAAGCTTGTGGGTCAAAAGCATAATGACGAATTGAGTATGGTCAAGACGCCAGCGATCCAGTGATCACTCACATCAAGAGGGATCGTCGGAAGAAACATCCAACAGGCCAAGAGATGGAAAAACTTTTGCTTCAAGTTCAACTTGGCCTTCCTCGTCGATGAAGTCAATCTTTTCTCTGGGGCCGCTCTGATTACTTCAGAAGTTGAGGGCTTGGTGGAGGGTGCGTTGTAACGTGTGATTCTTCTCAAGCTCTTCTTATCCGGTGGCTGAAAGAGAGATTCCCATCGATCGAAGAGGTTTGGTTAGACCCGATGACGATCAGTAGCCCAATTTGAATCGAACGAGAGAGAGGATAGAACCGTTTTTTACCTGGTGGGCCTCTGGATTGGAGCGTCATCCTCTCCCGGATTAGAATCTGAATCGAACTTCTTTGATTCGGGTTTCTTAGATGATTTCTTGGTGTTTGTTGGTTTGCTGGCGATGGAACTAGAGCCCAAAACGACCCGTTTGTAATTACCGGCGGAGATGGGTTTCTTAGGGCACGCCTTTTTGACAATTACCGAATCATCATCCTCGTCGTCATCCTCAAGTTTGTCGGCCCCCAACTTTTGAACGTCCGAATCAACCTCACTATCCTCTTCTGATCCTTTTTGAGTTCGTTTCTTGATCGCTTTGGTCGCTTTGGTCTTCGTGGCAGTCTTTGTTGTCGAGCTGGATGCAGGTTTAGATGGATTTGTTTTTTTCTTCTTCGTTGTGGGCAGTTTCTCTGTCAGTGCCGGCTTATCATCATCTTGATCAGCTTTATCCTTGGTTGAAGTACTTGTTGCTTTGAGCAGCTTGGAAGGTTTGGACTTGACTTTGATCTCAAAGTCATCACTACTTGCGTCCTCATCTGAACTGATCAATGGCTAATGCCAGAGGAAGAACAAAAGGAAAATCAAAATCTAATCAGGTTTCCACCGGCCCCAGGCGACTAATAAAACGCTAGAGAAAAGAAGAAACTCACCTTGGTCTTCTTCTTAATTGGTGCCTTAGTCGCGGGCTTGACGTCATCATCAGACCCAAGTGCTTCTTGTTTTGTTTTCTTAGAAGGACCAGCTGCAGTGGAACTCGCTTGATTCGCAGACGGTTTAGAGTCTTCTTTCGAGTCGGTTTGAGGTGCGGTTGTGGTACTGGACGTGCTAGGTTTGAAATCTAGCTTAGTTTGCGATCCCGTCTTTGGTTTCACAGGTTTCCTGTCTACACTGGGCTTGTAAATCTCTTCTCCATCACTATCAAGTTCCATCTTAGTCTAAAAATAGTCACAGATCATCATCAATCAAAGGATTCGATCACATCCATATCTTTGTTACTTACCGCAGGCTTATTGCCCTTACCCTTGGCAGCATTGCTCGTCTTGAATCCAAGATTTTTAACCTTCTTGACGCTGGCTCGACGGGATTCACCATCCCAAAGGATGAGGCGCTATAGAATCAGATACGATCAGTGAGCTCAGGTTGCTGCCCAGGTTCAAATTCCGAAAGAATTTTGAAAAGTTGGGCCCGCTCACTCTCCACTCTTGTTCGAACGCATCCAAGTCAACATGCCATAAATCTTGGGCGGATTTTTCAAGTAGCATTTGAAGCTCTTTTTCCTTGTCATCTAGTTCAGCCAGGAGTTTAGCAACCTGTTCAGTTGTCAGACGAGAGATAGCTAAGGGGTAGAATCGATTAAAAAACATAATCGGCCATGGGTCAGTATTCATGCCATGTCGTGAAGGAATTCTGGGTAGATTGTGGATTTTCAATCGTGAGAAGGCGACTCACCCATACCCAAAAGGTAATCAAAATCACTGGCTGTACCAGCCGCATCCGGATTGGCAACTTCTTCCTCCTCCTCAGCCCCTTCGCCCGCTTGATTGGGATCACCAGCTGTCTTAGGCTTTGGCTTAACTGGAAACGGCCGGAACTCCAGCTTCAGAAGGGGCGAGCAAATTTGGGGTGCTTCCCTTGGGAGTTGGAGAAGTTTGTGACGACTGGACTGAAAAACCTAAGGTTTCGAGCTATGTTGCGGGTATTGGAAGGCTCACGAAGCTTGGTCAGAAATGGCTCCTGAGATCCAATCAAGCACGGCGAATCAAATGTCACGACAACTAACCTTCAGCTCCAATGACGCTTGTGAGTCCCTAAGGCCTTTGACTTCGGCAATCAAGCAATGCAATAGCTCGTTGGTGCTGACTGAATCCGAGTCATGAGCCGCAAGCAACATGGTGACCAAGCAAGGATACACTGTTTACTTGGAGACAAATATGTGCTTGTTGTAAGTGCTTGTGTGGAGTTTGAAATCAAAGCAAAGGACTCAAGTCAGGACAAATCATGAGAGCTTGAGAAGCAGGGTGGGAAGTTGTAACACAAACTCAGTTGACCGTACCGAGCCCAGGGTGTATGCACTTAAGATCGAGCTCACCTTGGGTGTTTTTGATGTGATGGATGGTGGATGGATGATGATGCATAAATGGCGGTTTCTAATGGCGTGTTTGATGATTGAAATCCGCCATTTTCATGAAACACGCCATTTTGAAATACACCAGTTAGGGGGTATGTGTATTTCAGAAACCCGCCATTAAAAATGGCGGGTTTCTAATGGCGGGTTTGCTAACTTTGATACGCCCTATTATATACATAGTAGATAGGTTTAGAGGTATGTACAAGCCTGGAAGATTAAGGATTTTCAACCCTGGTAGATTAAGTATATACAAGCTTTTAGGGACTGAGGAGTATACCAGTGGTGGATAGGCTATATGTAGATACTGAGTATATTTAACCACTATGTGTATGTGCTTAGATGGGTTCCTTTGGATTTAGATTTTCTTTGAGTTGAAGGGCTAAGTGTCAATTTTGACAGATTTGTTGAGGTATGGATGAGATTTTTGATGAGGTGAACTGGGACAGCAGAGGAGGTGAGTGAAAGGATTGTTCAGAGAAGGCACGGGCAAGGGAGATGGATTCTGAATTTGAGATGAGGGGGGGGGGGGACCAAGATGGGAGAGGGTGGATTGAAGGTAGACAAGATAGTGTCTGCTGAATGAGGGATATTTGAAGATGCATGTATTGATGCAGTGAGACAACAATCAAATCCCCTCCTGAGTGGTATATCAAGAGGGGGATCATTCACCACATTTGACAGGGATGGATCAATGTGAGGTAGTTTAGTTGCAGTGTGATCCAACTGGACTGGAGGAGAGTGTGGAGATGGTTATGGTTGTGGTACAGCCAAAGGATATGGCCAGGAAATCTTGACTTCTACAGGAGCGGTATATGATATTAGCTTGGCCCCATGTGTAAATGAGGAATCAACAAACACAAAATCTTGTGATTTGACAACAACTTGCTTTTTGAGATCCCACAGGCAAACACCATTGCCATTGGACAGGTAGGAGAGGAGGATGGAAGATCATTCCTTAAATTCAAGCTTCTTTCAATCTGCTTTGGGCACTTTGTACCATGTGAGGCATCCAAAAGGGTGAAGACTATCTAGTCAAACTGAAGGAAGTCCTAGTATTGAGAGCGGTGATTGAAAGCCTGCCAGATTGTTGCAGGGAAACAGATTGTGTCCATAAAAGACATGGTGTAGCGTTTCAGCCCAGAAGAACTTAGGGACATTAGCATGTAGAAGGGCGCAGTGGACAAGATTTTGGATAATCTGTTTTGTTCTCTCAGCAACCCCATTCAGCTCAGTTGAATGTAGGGGCCCCGGCTCATGGTGGATTCCAGCAGATTTCAAATATTTTAAGAACTCTTTAGAGAGGTATTCACCTCTGTTGTCCATGCAAAGCAACCTAACTACATGCTTGTTGTCTTTAGGAAAATAGGCGCAGAATAGTTTGAAGCATTTGAAATAATTTCTCTTAGATTTCATAGGAAAAACAATTGTAAATTTAGAGAAATTGTCAAAAAAAGTGATGAAATATATATAACCTTCCCAGGAGACTGTTTCATAGGATACAACATTGGAGCGGATGATTTGACCTGGGGAGGTGAAGCAATATGGAAGGTGTGATTTGAATGCATTCCTAGGCATCTTGCACTGTATACATGTGGCAAATTGCTGAACATCAATCTTTTTCAGAGATGGGGAACAATGCCATGAGTTTTGAGGAGTTTCTTGAGAGGCTGGAGACCTATGTGGGAGAAACAAATATGATAACCCAGAAGGGAGCAATCAACTCAGGGAGAGACAGGTGTATAAGCAGATTTTGAGCTCACTGGCTCCAAGGGGAGATAGTATAGGTTTGCATGGTGGTAACCTTGGGCAACTGGTTTATTTGGATTCTGGACGTTTTTCAAGGGATGAATGTTGCAACCAGTGCAATTGAACACAACTGTGAGGCAAGAATTGCATAGGCCAGCGACTGAAAGAAGAGGCTTGTGGAGAGTTGGAACAACTAGCATTTTGACTTTGGTACAGCTTGACAGGGGAAATTGGGAGAATCCTTTGTGAGTTGCCTTCACTAGAGAGTGATTGGCTAGTCTCACTGGAGTATGATCTGGCTTGAGATTGCTGACACTAGCAAGTTGAGGGGTCATTGAGATAGAACACCCAGAGTAAATATTGGCATATCTGCAGGGGCAATTGATGTGCAAAGACAGAAGCAAAACGGCTGCAACACCAGCTGTGAGTTTGACTTCAGATCCAGAGTAGTCCAAGTCTTTTTTGTTGTCTGCAAAAGGCACAGCTGAGACTTTGCCTTCCTTTGCAGCTGGTTTGGAGGATGAGGTGGATTGTTCCTTTGCTTCCAAGCATGTTTTATGGTTTGCTTTATGTTTGGTCAGAAGTTGCCAAGTGTTCTTGCAGTTGTTTAACTCATGACCAACCACATTACATAAGAAGCAGTGGCAAGGTTTCCGCCATTAATTGGGCCATTTTCCAAAGTGAGAGTTTTTTTTGACTGCCAACGCTGCCACAAGAATGTCTGGTTGAGATTGCCGGGGTACTTCCTCATTCTTGAGTGCGGAGACTATTTTTTTGGATTTGAACCCATCTTGATTCATTAGGGCTGAAAAGCAGTGCAGCCAGTCTTGTGGTATCAAGCTTAGAAGAGCCGCTGATTGAACATTGTCCGGATTGAGGGGCTTTTTGGGGGTAACAAGGGAATTGAGATGCTTGTAGTATTGAGCCATGGTGTCAATATGAGCCAGCATGTCATCTCCCTCCATCTTGGCTAGAAGAAGCTTGAAAATCCAGTAGACCCTATTGCCAGTGGACAAGTCTTGATGAGCCTTAAGCAGAGCAGCCCACTTGTCCCTAGCATCTTGGCAGAATTTTTAGATTTAGCGGATATTAGATGCATGAATATTCTGGGTGATGATTGAGCATACTAGCTTTTTTTCAGCAGTCCAGGCATTGGACGGGTATTCTGGCTTTATTTGGTCAATAATTTGATTGAGGCTGGCTGCCTCAAAGTACGTGTAGACTACTAAGTCCCAGCTGAGATAGTTGGAATCCAGGCCCAAGCTCTTTAGAATGGGTAGCCTTGCGCTAGAGAGTTTTTGGGAAGGAGTTGCTAGATTGCCACTAATTTGAACATTGTTTTTGATGTTGGCCATGGTTGGGAAATTGTTGTAAGGAGATTCCAAGAAAGGTGACGGGGGTGATGGCATGTATCTGCCACTTTAACAAAAAGCTTATGGAACCTAGTAATTTCTTTCCTCAAGACTGCGTAGTGGTAGAGAACTGGGTCTCATAACCTGATGACGCAAACTGGGACAGCAGAGGAGGTGAGTGAAAGGATCATTCATCAACCATGATAAGAGACTGAAACAAACAGGAAAAGACAAAGGGAGTGAAGAGAGAAAGAGAAAGATCCACATACCTGGGACAGCAGAGGAGGTGAGTGAAAGGATGAGGAAAAAGGAATCCTTCCACAACTGCTCCCCCAGGTATACTACACTACTAGTGACATGACTGTGACATGATGATGATAGTTGTGTAGCATAAATGTATAGTGAGAAAAATGAATAACATCAACAATTTTTGCATGTTGATTTATTCATACTTCAAACACAAAATGGTGGGTGTGATGTTTGAAATCCACCATTTTGGAAAACACCAGTTAAGGGGTATGTGTATTTCAGAAACCTCAAATTAAAAATGGCAGTTTTTTTCAAAGAAATGGTAGATTTTACAACTCTGGTACACCCAATTTGGTGTGTGCATGGCTGAATGTAGGAATTTTGTTCAATATGTAAAGCAGCATGTTGGAATTGTATTATGCTGGAGTACTACATGGGGGAAATCTGGGATGGCCCAGCTGCTTCAATATACATTACTAAAACAATTGCCTCCTACAGCCTTGTTAAAAACTGATGTTTTTGGCCTCAGTTGCATCAAAATTATATATAGTGGTCAAAATTGAGGCCGAACCTCTTACATAGCATTCTTTCTATCCATCTTTTACAAAAGGAAAATTCCATAATTTCACTGAGAAAAGGGATTTCCCCCTCAAGCATTGGGGAAATATACACTAGTATCTACTAAAATAAGAAAAAATCTAATTTTATGGTAAACAATTTGCGCATTGAACAGCTTTGAATATGTTTAAGTAATCCCTTCTCAGAGAGATGGCTTGGGGTAGCCCAGAGAACCACAAACTCCAATATGGAGTGGGAAATGGAAGGTGATTTTACTGGGTGAAAATACCTAGAATGGCACCACAAATTCATTTTTGAAGTAATCTTCCATAATTTCTCAATCATTCCTATGCTTTTCAATTTTTTTGTTTTCATTAGTCTAATTCAAATATATGGATTTGTGGCTAATGCCTTTGTATTCAAGCTGGGTGTTGGATGCACATCCTTTCCACAAATAGGAATATATTAATGGTTTATTTTTTAACTCTAAACTTTTGATTAATTTCAAAAATAATGAGAAGTATTATTTCTAAAAAAGAATATTTTGGATCTTTCTTTTAGACTTAATAAACTTTGATTGATTTCTAAAACAAAAATACCTTTTTTTTCTTTAACTTTTTCTCTGCTGGTTGGCTCTGCTGTAGTAGCAAGCTGAAAAGTAGATCACAAATCTCTATCACTTACAATTATCTCTTTACTCATAGGAATTTTTATTTCATATAATTTGGTTTTTTATTTTGACCCATTGCCCATCTCATAATACTTGAGCTAGAAACTTGAATTCAAAATGAACCTCTTTATTCATTAAAATTTTACATCTGAAGGTTAAAAAATTCCTGGTGATAGACAAGGCAGAAGAAAAAGAGAGTTGGTTGATTCATTGAATTGGGTACTTATTGCAAGCAGAGAAAGGAAAAATTTATAAAATTCACACTTTGAATTGACTGTGGTTTTCTATCTCTGGATTGTCAATAAACAAATTTATTACATGTAAAAAATAAAATAAAATGGGAAGATGGAAAATTGAAAGAGTTTTAAACCACTCTCATTTTTTCCATTCATGCAGAGCAGTATTCAAAAGAACACTTGAGCAGTTTATAAGATTCAAAAGCAATCTTGATAGCTATGACCTTTTCATGTGCAAGCAAGGCTTATTTAGTGCATCTCAGCCATGTTTACTTGTGCTTATCCAAGCTCAATGATTTACATGTGGGTAAATAAACCATTCTTCTCCTAAAAGATTAATAAAAAGCCTCACTCTATGTTTGGAATCGTATTTATTGGTTGGCATGGTCCTCAAAGTATTGTACTTTATAGTTTAGTCTCCTCCCAGAAGTATGTTCTGATATAACTATAGTCTATCAGAGCTCCTCACCCCAAGCCCACTGGCATAGAAATTCTGACAGCATCTGTCTTGAGTGTGTACATACAGAGGATGGGGAGAGAAATTTTAAGATTGATTGGAATGAGTGTTAAGACTTGAGCAAGATCTGAATAAGTCCTTTAAGCTACAACCAAACATGGATGGGCTCAGTGTAATGTGTACTCTCACCCAAGGGTAGGCACAAGATGTACTTCTGTGGAACCTCACACCTAAACTCAAAGTGCTTGTCATGTTTGCCATATATTTATTTGATCTAAATTGAGACAAAAAAAAAAAAGAAACTGAAAAGCCTGGTACACATTCAATTTGCAACAGACTAGCTGCACTCATTTCTTCACATCCATCTGACCTCTCAATCTCTATAAAAGAGTATTTGTTTTTAGGCCCGTTGTATGTGAAAGGCCAAGCCTGTTCTCCAAAATCCTTGCATCAAAACTGTTTAGTGACCAATGTTGAGGATAGCCCACTTGGGTCCCTTTCTCTTTCTGTCAAACTTTTACAGCGAGCAGAGTGGAAGTTGCAAATGCATACATATACACACCCTTGGCAAAAAAGCATCCTCCTAAAATTTAGGGGCAATTGCCCTCATTCATGTTAGTTTTTCCCAAGTTTTTCATTTTGTTTGTTTGTTTGTGATAACACGTGCATGCAAAGTATGCTTCTTACTTATATCCAAGAACATGCACATCTTTTGAATTGTCCCCCCCCCCTTTTTTCTTTCTTTAATAAATCTGCATGTCACGATCTAGATATGCCTAGAGAGAGCACTCCACAGTTTGGTCGCACCTACAAAAGATTTGAAGATGTTGGGAAGGTGTGTCTCAGTGATGATTATCAAGAAGACAAGTCTGATGATTTTATCCTGTGGGAAATGCCCATCGTAGCTTTTGGTCAGCCCCCTTGCTGCTGGTGGAAAAACAACCATCAAGTCCCCTCTTCTTATCCAAGCTCTTTCTTTCTCTTTTACAACTTGCATTGAGTCGAAAAAGTAATAAGAACCAAGTTATACTCCTTGTGATTATCATGCATGGTCGTTCGGAATGATTCCCCATGAATCGGAGGATGGTGAGACGTCCTTGTGAGTAACAAGCTGGGGCATTGAGATGATCTACTTTGGTTAACATTCGTATTGAATTGATCCAGTCCCATTTCAAGTGTTTGTGATGTTACACACGTTCCAAGGAAGCAGCTCTTGCCTACCATGAAGTGGATTGGAAATTCAACCTGATGATCGATGATGGTATCCTTGTGGTAGGATTGAGTTTCATGGTTTATTTTGAATATTGATTGATTTATGTCATCACTTTACTCTCTTGTGGAGAGTGAGTGAGAGGTGATGGTGCAGTTGTGGTTGTCTCGATTGGTTTGGGCCCTCCAAGTTGTGACGAATCTTTCGTCCAACTTCAACTTCCTTTCCTCATCCAACCTCCCTCCCTGGGCTTGTTCCTCATCCCTCTGGAACTCGCCCACCCTGCCTCTCAGACTCTCTGCGCTCGAGGCCCTTGAGCCGGTCATCGTCTGCCGATCAGAATGCTGAGAACGTCTCCGAGTATCAAGCGAAACAATTACTTGTCCTTTGGGATTGGGAGGTCTGACTCACCGCCGCCGTTGCCTGGATTTGACTCATCGGGAAAGAGGAAACGAAAGTCTCTGTTCGGTTTTGGTGCCTCCAGAAGATTCCTGCCCAATGGTCTCGATAGCTTTCTATCTACCCACCCACGTTCGGTCAAGTCGATCTTGGCGATCTTCTTACTTCTCACCCTGCTCTATTGGTTGTTCAATACGGTCTTGATTCTCTTCAGGTTCAAGATCGCCGATGGCTTGCTGTCTTCCAGTTGGACCAGCGTCGGATTGAAGATAAGGAAGCCTCCTCTCATATTCGTCCACTCGTCCCAATCTGCTGCGATCGTGTGGGAGTCGAACAAGATGGCCAGTTCCTCTGGTCACCAACTCGGTCTCAGGTATTGGACCATCGGTGTGGGTTACAAGAATCAGACGATCTCCATGAGCTCAAAAACAGAACGTCGCCTCAAGTTTTCGACGGGCAAAGTATCTGATGTACGACGAGCCAGACCCGAGGGCGATGGCGGTTGGCGTCGATGGGTCCATACGGCCTTGATCGAGGACCTGGAACCAGGTACGACTTACGGCTATGAAATCGTCCTCCTTAATGCACATTCCAAATCGAAGCAGTCCGATCGGTTTGATGCAATCAAGAAGGTTTACTCCAAGCATCGTTTTACATGGTATGGCATCGATCCACTGGACCTCACTACGGAGCACCATGTCCTTTCCGCCGTCTCACCCACTTCAAAGTATCCACTTGACGTCTTGCACATCATCGTGATCGGGGATAATCAATTTGGGGTTAAAGTGTTCAAAAACTTAGTCCGACGTTTCATGGATCTCAAGTCTTACCTGCCCAAGCTGAAGTCAAGCCTTGGCCCCCGTCAAATCGTTCATCACTTTTATCCGACCCCCATCAAACCAAGTCTGATCTTCCACCTGGGTGATGCCGTCCAACGGGTCGATAACTTGAAACAATGGCAGACAGATTTCTGGGATCCACTTACGTTCAAGAATAAACTGATTTCTGAAGTACCGATTGTCTATACTAAGGGAAATCACGATTTCGATTCGACCGGGCATAATCTCTACTCCGGTGGACTGCCCAAGGTTCAAGTAGGAGAGATGAATCGAACTCAGACCGCAAAATTGAGCGTGAATACGCCACTGGAAATTCCTGGGATTGCCGAAGCCGACAAGAGTTTTACGACATTTAAGGCTCATGACAGGGCTCCTGGATCGAGAGGTACTTACTTTTCATACTCTCCTCATCCAAGAGTTCGAGTCATAGTGTGCGATTCCAATCTTGAAACAACAAGAATGATCTTACCCGGCTCAACAATGACTGAGGTCGATGAGCATGAGAGATGGTTACTATGGGAGATGGCACGACCAGAATGGAAGGAAGCTAGTATTCGCATCGTTCTGGTCCACATTCCACCTTTTGTAGAGTTTTGGGACCAGACTATGTGGACCCGAGGACACGAATCACACTGGTAAGCGGCAAATTCACAAAAAACAGAGAAATCTTTGGGGCAGCGACCGTTGCATTTAGGACTTACCCAATTAAATTGGACGATTTATTCGTGTATTCGCTCGACTTTTTGGCTTCCATCTTAGGGGACATTACGTTCGAGAACGATTCGCGCCCCACTTCCACGCTTTATCACCAGAAACATCGAGGTATGACATTCCGGGGGCGTCTATGGTCATATCGGGACATTCGCACGCATACAACCGAGGGATGCTGAGTAATTTCGTGGCGAGCGATTATTTCCGGACTACCGAATCGTCCCATGTACCGATGGAAACGAAGAAAACGGCCCGAGCACAAAACAAACTGGTTTACGATCCAAACAATCCCCAGCAGGATTTTGGGGTAGTTTACGTTGTTACCGGGGGAGCCGGGGGTCCATTGGATCACGAAAGGGTAGAGGAATGGGGATTTTACGAACGATCGATCACTAAGAAGTATCACTTCAATCATCTACAACTCGATATGTCCCAAACTCTACTCTCGCTCAACGAGTGGACTGAGGATTGGTCCGATTCGAAATTGAAACGGTTGTCGTACAAAGATAAAAAACTTCGGGTCTACAAACTAGTCGGTTCTCAATTGGTTTGTCGAGGTACTGAAGAGAATTCCAATTCAAAAGTTTGGGAAGGTGGTCGTTACCGAGCTACTGATAGATTGATTTGGACGACTAGAGCCATCGATGGTCGAGTTTTAGATCGATTTGTTATTGAAGCGGACTCGTGTCGTTAAAGACAGTCAAGTTGTTGTTTATTATCAAATCAGTTTTTTTGTTGTCAAGCTGTCTTGTGTATTCTGCTCATCTACCATCTCACTGGCCCTTCTATTTTCCCCTGTTCTTTTCTTCTCGTTTTTTTTTATCGGGATCCCTGAAGATGTAGAAGCCTCAGCGGAGTTCATCGTTTCGAAATAGAACACAAATCAATCACCATGAGAAATGATGGCTGAGATGATTTTTGCCCAATGACTTGTATTTTTTTTGGGGGGGGGGACCAACTGATCGATTTGAGACATAGCTTGTGTGGTGTCCATTTCCTTGTTCAGATTTCCAGGAGATAGGTAGACCAATAATAATAATGTTTGCCACACACACACACATATATATATTGAACTTCTTGAGAACAATTTGATGGTCAACACTGGGGTCAGACCATCTAGGATGTGAGATCAGCTTTGGATCTTTGAGAATGGGGAGAAAAAGGCTTGAGCTGGGCATTTGGCTTGATCCATGCGGATCATCTCAATACAACGTAGACAGGACTGTCAAACCACAAAGAGGTAACTTTCCAGATCAAACATAGATAGTTAGCTTGATCAAAGCTTCAATATTGGTCCTGCTACACAGTAACTCTACCTGTACCTATCAACCTGCAGATCATTTTTTTTTTGTCCTGATTCTGTAGGTTGTGGTGTAAAATTATGGCCTTGATTAATAATCTGCCAGGGCTCGCTGCAGTCTGGGAAATACTGCTTGAGATCTCAAGTCCAGGTACATACTATAAATCAAGCTTTACAACATTCTCTCCTCAGACTCTGCACTGTTGAAACTCCCCCGGTATTTTGATATTGTCTCGGCACTCAAGTAAAGTTAGCTTCTGAACCCTATTGTTTAATAATGATAAAAATTGAAAAAACTTGTCTTCCACAAACTTCTCCTGCGCATTATTCCAACCTCCCCAATAGTATGACATGTTGTAATTTTCCTACCATGTATCCTCTATCTTGTGTAAAATAATCCAATAATGTGATGATGTAACTTCTGCCCCACCCCCTAGTCATGCTCAGGCCATTTCTATTGATGATGAATACAAGAAGCAATAACTTGAACTCTACCCTCCTTCCCAATTTCTTTATCCTGCCCATTTTAGACTGTGGCTGCTCATGCCAGTCCTGATCCTTTTGCACATTGTTTTCAGCTTCCAGCATCTTTGTTGTGGATCCAACTTGATCATTCATCCTTTTAATTCCTCTGATTTGAATTAACTTGCATCATTGGTTTCTGAAGATTTACTTTCAAATCATCCCATTGATGACTTTCCCAATTTTTAAAACCTTTTGGATCCCTTGATTGTTATTTTAATTTTAAAATTTCTGCACACCTAGAAATTTGTATTTCTACTTCAATATTCATGTGTATGTTTGGATGGTTGCATTTTTCACATCCAAAAATTCATATACCTTCTCTCATAATTATGTGCTTGTTTGGAAGCCCAACCAGTATTGTTTCTTTTTTACTGTGTATTCACCTAGCTTTTTACAAATGGATTGGAGAACATTCTTGCCTAACCCATTCAAAATTACATTTACTAATCCACACCAGACACATTTAAAAGCTTAATTTTTTGGAGCTGTGGACAAAAGTTCAGGCCCAAAAATTCTTTCTTCTGGAGGCTGAGCTGCAGAGCACTTGGTTCAAAAACCAAATTTTGTCCTAATTGTTGTAATAATAGAAGAATAAATACTAAAATTAATTTCATTCATCAACAATATAGAGATAATTGAATATTCTTAATGTATTTTATATACTTAACTATTGGCTCTTATTAATAATATTTTCAAGATTAACATTGATATGCATATGATTCTGTTAAAAATCTACTCAAATAAAATCCCTAAAGCCACAGAGTATCACATAATCTTGAGATCACCAATATCTCTATTATCTATCTTCTTTCATCATGAGTGTATAGTCACACAGTCACATTCCCACCCCATGTACTTGAGAGTTACAAAGATATGGGTGGATGTGGTGCAAAGAGAAGAGACCAATTCTATGAGTAATTTCACAGTTAGAATTCCTTCTTCAAATTTCAAATATGATGCTTCAAAGCAGAGTGCAAGGTTGGAAGAAATTTCTTTATGATTAAAATGAGGAAAGCTTGATGTAAAAAAAATTTTCTTTTAAAATTCAGGAACCTATTATATTAAAAAACCAAGTAAAAAGCAATGGGGGGAAAGTTTTTGAAGTTGAAGGTAATTTTTAGCCTATTTTGAAGACAAGATACAAATTGAGGAATTTGGAATTTTAAATTAACAAGTAATGAATTTGAATTTGAAATTTGAATGAGGAAAAGTAATTTAAAAGCCAAAATGTGAGACTGAGTTTGATTAATAGAACACAACCACAGGGGAATTAAATTCAATTGTGAAAAAATTGCAGATGATGTAATAGATTTTATTCTAAATTTTTGATAAAAGGGAACTTATTAAATCCTGGGAATGAATTTTCAATTGTTATAATTGATATTAAATTTTCTGAAAAAAGGAAGTTGCAAATTAAAAGGAAATGGATTAATGAATAAATGACAGAATTTTCAAAGTCTTTGGTTGATGATGAATGAAAAAGCAAAATATTTGAAGATAAAGTGCAGATTAAGTGGAACTGGTTGTATTTGGAATACAAAATTCAAGGATTTTATTCAAGTTACTACTGGTTTAACAGAAATAGTTGGTCCCTTGCTTATTCCAAAAGTAGTAAATGGAATGAACCAAGCTATTAGAGTGCTTTCAAGCTTCAAAATTTTCTGATCAAAAGAAAATACTGGGTAGAGGATGCATGCCAAATTTTTCTTCAAAAAATAGAATTGAGTTCAAAGTTTGACATATTCTTGGGTATAAAAACACAAGCTCCAGAAAGCTTCCAGGATAAATTGACATTAATCAAACCCTTCAGCTGATACATAGTTATTAATATCCAATACTCAATCATATCTTTATTATTTATTTAATTACAAGTGTATTGCCCCCAAATTCAGGGAATGAATTACATAAAAATAAACTGACATGAATAAATGTGATTTTCTTTGAATAATTTTGATCAAGTGGTAAATTTGGGGGATTTATTAAAATTAATCATGAAATGAAAAATTTTTCAAGTATTTCAAAAGATAAGCAAGTAAAAAAAGTATATATCATGGAAATTTTGGCATGTACTTTCAGTGACACACCTCATGGTAAAACATGTTGTCAGTTTCAAATTAAATATTTTTTTTTGGTTTCTGTGCAACCACTAACCTTGTTGAATTTCTAGAGCTAAACCTTGAAAATTTAACATATAACTGCCCATGGTTGAAAAATGGGTCTTTAAGATAACAACCAACATTTGAAATTGTATGAACTTGTGGTTTTTTAGTTATGAGGAGTAAATTTTGGAAGAAATAATGAATTTAGGAGCTCTTGTTGGTAAAACATTTGAGTTTTATCCTAAAGAGAAACATGGATTGAGTAAATCTTCATTAGGTTATCTTCTTCATTCCCAGGAAGTAAATTCAGCAGTAATGAATGTATCTTTTATGCTGAGGTATTCTTGCAACATATAATAAAACAATCAATCATTTAACGGGTATCAAGACAGTGTTTTTCTAGGTTTGGGAATAAAAAATCGCTTATTCATGAAATTAATGAAGACTATTTTCATGAATAAACATGTGTTGAAGCAGAAGAATGAAATTTGAACCTTGTATAAAATTAAGACTATCCCCAAAATCAAGTACACAAAATTGATAATCAGGATCACCTGCAACACAGATATTTGAATTGAGGTGAAAAACTTGAAAAGATAAAGCATGCAGAGTTTGAAAAACATGAATCAATTATTTGAGAATGTGTCCCATTAGATGCTGAAGAATTATTCAAATAAAATTGAGAGCATTTGTATGAGTCATAGGTGCTTCATATAACCCAAAAGTGTAACAAATAAATAATTAGGAGGTCTCAGAAGGATTGCATGCATTTACTATGAGGAAAAAAAAATATATTTCTATCAATTATTGAGAAAATGAATGTTTTGAAAATCTTATTTTTTTATAGCATAATTTTTTTCTTCTTCAAGGATAAATTTCCTGTTTATTTGTGTAACCTCTACTGTTTGATCAAATTTTGGAAAATATGGAAAAGATTTTTCAATTTTTGTTCCATGTTTTGAAATATAATTGGGGTGTTTGATTTTAATATTCATTTTTTGATAAAACTTTGATGTGTGATCCCAGAATGAATTCAAGCTTCCCCCATGAAGTTTAAGAAACAATTCCACAGTAAAATTGTATTTTCTGGCTGAAAAAAGGCCAATAGCATACCAAAAAATTTTCTTATTTTAGAAGTCTGAATATCTTCATCAGCTTCATGCATTTTTGTTTCTGAATGTTGATTTTCCTCAAGTAAATAATTGAACAAAGATCAATCTCTGGAATTTGCATAAGAAATGCCATTGAATGGTTTTAGTTTTTTAAATGAAGCAGAAACAACATAATTATTCAACAAAAATATGAGAAACCACCTTTCTGCATCATGAGGATAACTCTTTCAAAAAATCTCAATTAAAGAACCAATCTGATAGTGCCTGTAGTTTTTTTTTCTGAGTGGATAGAATGAAAATTATTATGGAAATTCTGAATATTTCATTGTCCTTGAAAAAATATCAATTGCATTCATTTTGAAGTATTGTGTGAGAATAAAATTCACTTGTGTTGATTGTGCAAGAAATTGTTCCAGGGCTTCATCTGGTTCAAACAAACCTTTTTTTTGCACGAAGATTAATATAAAAACTCAAAACAGAAGATTAAATAGAAGACAATTTGAATGGAAAAAAATTCCCAAGATGAATCTGATGGAGCTACCCATCTTGAATCTTTAATATATTATATTTCATCTAAATCTTAACCAACATACACAACTGCTGCATTAGGTTTGCAAAAAAAAAAAAAAAGTCAAAAAAAGTGTGAATTTGAGGAAAACAGCTTAGATGCAGGAATTTTTGGGGATGTCAAAACAGTGTGAATTCAAGGATTGGGGGTGTGAAATAAAGAAGGCCCCAAAAAAAGAAATTAAAAAATTAAAAAACTAAAAAATTAAAAAATTAAAAAGGGTAATGTTAAATTGACAACTCATTTGAGTCATGTACAAAACTCAAATGGACTGTGTGGCACGCTAAAAAAATACAATCAAGTTGTGTAGCCTCCACACAAATTGACTGCAGTTGTGTAGCCCCCACATGATGGTTCAGTTTTGTGTGACACCACACACAACTACATTTAAGTTGTGTGGGGTTGTACATAACTCAAATCAAGTTGTTTTCCATGCCACACAACTAAAAGCATTGATAAAAATAAGTAAATTCTTTCAAAACCCAGGGGGTTGTATACCCCCATACACTTGTCTAAATGGTTGTGTATGGGGGTACAAAAATCAAAAATTCCCATGACGGGGAGTATATGCCCCCCATGGGTTGCATGTGTTTGGAGAAACCCTTTGGAGTAGTGTATGATCCCCCACGCGTTGAGTGGGTCATGTGGGGCCCTACACGACTCCCATAGGTTGTGCGGGGCCCTAAACAACTCCCACAGGTTGTGTGGGGCCCTAAACAACTCCCAGAGGTTATGTGGGGCCCTACACAACTCCCACAGGTTGTTTGGGGCCCTACACGACTCCCATAGGTTGTGTGGGGCCCTACACAACTCCCACATGACTAGGAGTTGTAAATTTATCATCACCCAATTAAAAAATTAAAAAATCAAAAAATTAAAAAATTAAAAAATTAAAAAATTAAAAAATTAAAAAATGAAAAAATTAAAAAATCAAAAAATCAAAAAATTAAAAAATTGAAAAATTGAAAAATTAAAAAATTAAAAAATTAAAAAATTAAAAAAATTAAAAAATTAAAAAATTAAAAAATTAAAAAATTAAAAAATTAAAAAATTAAAAAATTAAAAAATTAAAAAATTAAAAAATTAAAAAATTAAAAAATTAAAAAATTAAAAAATTAAAAAATTAAAAAATTAAAAAATTAAAAAATTAAAAAATTAAAAAATTAAAAAATTAAAAAATTAAAAAATTAAAAAATTAAAAAATTAAAAAATTAAAAAATTAAAAAATCAAAAAATTAAAAAATTAAAAAATTAAAAAATTAAAAAATTAAAAAATTAAAAAATTAAAAAATTAAAAAATTAAAAAATTAAAAAATTAAAAAATTAAAAAATTGAAAAATTAAAAAATTAAAAAATTTAAAAAATTAGAAAATTAGAAAATCAAAAAATCAAAAAAATCAAAAAGCTTAAAAATTTAAAAATTTAAAAAATTAAAAAATTGACAATTAGGGAATTAATTTTCTTTTGGGGGCAAACCTTCAAATCATGAATTTTTATGTCTGTGCAACATAACTCCCACACAGAAATAAACTTTCTTTCATGGAGGTTCCAATAATTCATTTTTTTGAAATTTTGAAGCCGCCGTCATGTAGCAGGGTGTATCAAACACTCAAAATATAACTGTTGTGATTTTGGAGGCATTAGAACACCATAAAAGATTTATTCAAAAAAATTCAAAAGAAAAAAAATCTTATTCTATTTTTGGATCCTTTTCTTTTCCTTTTTAATTATATTTTTTTTGATTATTTGAGCTCTAAGAAAGCTTAAAAAAAAATCAAGAAAATTTAACATTTTTCTTTGGGATTTTCTGGATGTATTCTTACACCTAAAAAAATCAATTCAAAAAATTAAAAGAAAATCATAAAAATCAAATTTCTCATAGCAATTTTGAATCATTTTCCTTTCCTTTTGAATCAATTTTCTTTCTGTACTTCAATCTCTCAGAAAAATAAAAAAAATCAAATGTTTTTCCAATAGTTTTTCTGGGATTTTTTGGAAGAATTAGAACACCTTAGAAAATTCATCCCAAAAATCAAAAAAATCAAAAAAACCACTTTTCTCATTGCACTTTTTGATCCTTCTCTTTCCCTCTTTAATTAGTTTTTTTAGTTATTTAAGCTATTAAAAATTTAACTAAACAATCAAAGAGCTGTCTAAAATTTTTTGTGATTTTTGGACGTATTTTTGGTCTCCAAAAATTGAATCCAATATAAAAATACTTCAAAATAAAACAGCTATTTCAATGTGTTTTTTTTTCCACATCTGGCATCAACATTTCCCTCAATCTTTTTTACAGAAATTCAGAATGGAATCAAAAAGCTTCATAATAATAACTATTCATAATTATTGTCACATTTTTTACCCCTGAAAACATATATCCCTGAAAGTAATTCAAAAGAAAAGGGGTGATCTGCCTTTATTTATCCTTTTTAATTTTTTTTCCTGTAAAAATGAATGATTATTTGAAATGAATAAAGCTGCAGATATAAAGAGAGCATTTGATGATTTCAAAAAATAATTTTTCTTTAATTTTTGAGGCACTATTTGTGTCTCAAAAACCAAACCAAAAAGCATCACCAGAAACCCCTTTTGGGTTCTGGCCCCCTTTTTTGAGTCCTTTGGCATGCATAAATTCAATATGAAATTGAATTTTATCCGGGGACCTCCACCCATCTTTGAGCCCTCCAATCATCTTCTAAACCATCACCTTTACCTCTTCCACCCACCCATCACCCCCCACCACACCACCCCACCACCTCTAATGCACCACAACAAAAAAACCACATCAATCTACTCCACTCCACTCATCACCACACTACAAACCACTCATCACTCATCAACAAACCTCAATAAAAAAAACTCAAAAATCCAGTCCTAAAAAACCAATCCTCCTCAATTCAAATCTTCCATCAAAAATTTAATTATTTATCTCCTCAAGAAAGTTTGTGGAACATTATCAACTTTTTGCCTCAGATCTAATTCTAATCAATACACCTCAATAGATACTTTCCAGAACATAATTTTCATCTTATATCAAGTTTCTGAATACCTTTTTTCACTCAATTTCTTCTCAATATATTTCTGAGCTACCAACTCCAATCTTCATTTCATTTTTTGAAAATAAAACCTCTTTTCACCATGGCTCAAGAGAAATCCTCCCACCTTCCAGAACTGTTTCACCAGGCCCATCCTCCATTATCTCATCTAATCAAACTAGTCATCCAACTCCTCTTTCTCCTGCTTCATATACTCAAGCTCCTTATTCCACTCTTCTGGCCCCTCCTCCTGAACTATCACATAATAAAAAGGAGGAGCTACTCAATGCCATCCAATGATGGCCAAAGCCCGATGGATATGACATATCTACCACTGTATCAAATTTCAAGAAACATTCCTACACATATAAATGTGATAAACCTGGGGAATATAAACCCAGAAAAGATACCAAGAGGTTGGTTAAATCACAAAAGAAAAATTGTCCTTTCAGATTATCTGGAAATTTTTCCAAAAGATTGGGTCTCTGGATGGTTAGGGTTTTTTGTACAGACCTAAACAATAAACCTTTGAATGATCCTTCAACTCATCCAATTCACAGAAGAATTAAAGGGAAGCAACAGGAGAATGTTAAAAATTTAACCAAAGCTGGAGTTCCCCCCTTGAAAAGTTTAAATTATCTTATGAAAACCTCCTCATCTCCTGTCCATACAAATCTCAATACTATTTGCAATAAAATATACCAAATTCAAAAAAAAAAAATATGTTGATATAAAACCTCTCATTGAAGCCCTTTTACTGGGACTGTGGAATCCTTCTTTTTTCTACAAAATCAAAAATATTGAAGGAAACATTCTTTATTTATTTCACACTTTTATTCCATTAAAATTCTCACAACTTTCCCTACTCTTCTAATGATGGACTGCACATATAAAAAAACAAGTTTTGAATTCCCCTTCTTCCTATTTTGGGTTAATCAATTATTCAAGAACTTTCTTGGTTGGTCATTTTTTTTGATCTCAAGAGAAAAAATATAACTATGAATGAGTCCTCACTCAACTTCAGGAAATTTTACAAAATCAATAACACAGGGTTATTTTGAGGGAAAAAGAATAAGAATTAATTATTTCGATTGAGAAGGTTTTCCCTTATTGTCATCATCTTCTTTATCTCTGGCATATTTTAAAAAATATTTAAACCAATTGCAGGTAGCACTTCAAATCTGAAGATGAATGGAAGCTTTTCCAGAAACAGTTGAATCAGTTAGTCCATTCCAGATTTGAATCAATCTATCATGAAAAATTCATGAAATTTTCACTATTTTGGATTCCTCCCACTTCTGAATACCTTCTTGAGAACTGGATTCCTCTCAAAATAAATTTTGTCTCCTGATTGGCCAGCCAACAATTTCAATTTAGCAACACCAGTAATTCAAGAATTCATTCTTAAATTAAAAACTTCATTGATACATCTATTGGCTCTTTTTATGATTTAGTTCAGAAAATTTAAAATTCCATCACCATCAAAGTCCATGAGAGAGCTGTTTAAGCCTCCCAGAAATATTTCAAGCATCTTATTGGTTTTACTCACTGTTTGGATCATCTCTCTGGAAAAATAAGTCACTTTTACTTCAAAATCATTCATTCATTTTGTCAATTTACTGAATCTTCCACCACTTGCATCAACTGTGATAATTTTTCTTACAAGGGTATACCATGTATCAACAAATTTAAAATGGCTATCAGAAACTTTGAAATCTTCAAAATTGAAGATTCTCATCCTCAATGGAATTTAAAAGCCGCCTTCTCAGTAATTTGTTTATTTTTATTTTGATTTTCAAGCCCAAATTAATAATTTACCAATTGATTTATATTTTTCTTTCTCCAGTTAAATCTAAACCCCAATTTGACTAAATAATCACCAACCCTTGATGTTCCATCCAAAACCAGTAATGAAAAACTATTTCTCACTGAAATATTTGAAGGATTTCAAAATTTTCCATCTGTAGAACAGCAAAATTATCTGGCTGAAACTAAGAAGCTATACAGTTTAAAATATCAATTGGTTGTGATTCAAGAGCCCAATTCCACTCAAAGATCCAAATTAAGAGGAATACTCAAAGGAACAGCCAATAAAACCAAGAAAATTTCTCAGTCCCCAAGTAGAAGAGATCCATCTGGTTTTGAATATTCAGAAGAACCTAAGAGGAGATGGAGGCCAAAGAAGAGATTCACATCAAATTCAAAGGTCAGCAACCATTTTTGAAAAAAAAACTTTCATCATTAATGTTTTGTATGTATTTACTCATTTTTCACAAAATTGGAAGGAAAAAAAGTAAACGTGGAAGGAAAGAAGAAGGAGGAATTGGAGGAAGAGGTAAATTTTTGTATATAATTATTTTTTGAAAATATGGAATTATATTTTTAATGATTCCTTGTCATTTTTTTAACATAGAATGATACTATGACTGAAGAGGAAGATTCATAAGATGAAGATCTGCCAGATTTGGATGAGATGAGTATTCAGAAGTTGAAAATCTTCCAGATTTGGATGTTATTTATACATTAGGGCATATCAAAGTTAACCAAACCCGCCATTTTTTAATGGTGGTTTTCAACCAAAAATGGAAATTTTTGAATGGCAGGTTTCAACCCAAATCCACCATTTCAAACCCGCCATTAAAAATCAAAAAAACCAACTTATTTCACATCAGACGTGTCAAAGTTAACATGAAATAAGTGGGTTTTTTCAAATAAAGTATTTAAAGGCATCCACCCCTGGCTTCCCACATCCTTCTACCTCCAATCTCATTGCAAATTGTTTTACCTCCAGCCTCATCATCAAAAGATTCACCACTATCATCACTTTATCACTCTCATCATCACTCTCATCAACATCTCTTCATTCCTCTCATCACTCTGCCTCCAACAAGAACTTGTACCTCCAACCTCATCCAAAGAATCAAATTATTGTTTTATTTCTCTTGTAAATTTATCACTCTCATCACTTCATATCTCTCATCACTTTATCTTTCTTGTCACTTTATCCCTCTCATCACCTTATTGCCCTTACTCTTTCCAAATGGCCCCTCAGCAAACCTCCCCCAACAAGTCCACACAAAAGTCCAACACACCAAAGAAAACATTTCCAAGGAACTCCAAAACAAACAATCCTCCCCCATCAGCTTCCAAGGGCTCCAGTCATCTCAAGAGAGCTGATCACATCATCCTGGTCAACTGGCTCAAATGTCCCTCCAACCATGATGCCTGCTTTGGATCAGACAATGAAACACATGTTGGCCAACCTCCATCCTCTAAGGTAAATGGTTATCTCCTGATGGACAATGAACTCAAGAACAAAACAAAAGTTAGGCTGGATCTGTCATCCAAACAAATGAGGGAGCAATTCAAGAATTATTGATCCAAGTAAAAAAAGGCCCACTCCATGTCAATCTCCACCGTCTTTGGTATCACCAACTCTGACAAAGACAAGGGAATCAACTTGGTGGTTGATAAGTTGGACTCCATTCGTCCTTTTTATATTCAAATGGATGAAATATTTGGAAAGAAGGCCAACATCACCCCTTTAGCCGCTTTTGATGCCCAACAATCCAATTCAGTCAATGCTGAGGACTTGGCTAGGGATGGTTAGCCTAGCAATGGTGACCCTGAAAAAACCTTTTGCTTGGAGTGGCCCCCATCCAATGCCAAGGAGGATATTCAAATGTCATTAGCTCCACTCATGTGTACTTCTGTGTTGATTGATGTGGACCCCTACCCTCCTTCTTTGGATTGCTCTCTTCCTGGGTTAGCTGATCTCAGCAACCTTGCTGATGCGGAACAAGATACTCCTCAGTCTCCGTTACCCTCAACATTGGTTCAAGTAAGGAACCAAGGTTTTTTCTCTTCTTCCTGGTTAATCCTGACTGATTTAGATTGTAAAAAAACAGGCTCATCCATTCCTGAATGGCCAAAACCTCAAGCCAATGGGACCTCCCACATTGCCTTCAAACACTAGTGACAACTTTCAGACTCAAACCTCCTCTGCTAAGGGTAAGAAAAAGGTCTCCAATTCCATCAATTTCAACCCCAAAAGTCATCAAAAGAGGAGAAACACTTCTGGTTTTTCAGGCTTTGAAGAAATCATGGAGAAGCAAGATTCATGTAAGTCCATTGGTTGAATATCCTTGCTTTCAAAATCATGCTCATTGCTTTCCCCTGCAAAAAACAGTCAAATCACAAATTGAATCTGAAAAAATTGAGTTTGAAAAGCAAAAGTGGGATTGTCAACTGGCCATGGATGTTCAAAAGCAGAAAGCCAAGAGTTTGGCTCATAAACAAAAATGGGATGCTGAGTGGAAGTTGAAACAGGCTCAGCTAGAATTTCAAAAAGAGGAAAAGGAGAAGGATTGACAGCAAGCACAACTGTAAAGGAGAGGGAACAACTTGCAACCAAAAAAAAGGATAAGGTTTCAGTAGCCTTGGCTTGCATTGGTAGCAGTAGAACAGTAGATGAAATACAGCAGGTAACTCTAATTCTGGGATTGTAAATATATTTGCATGGGTGAAAGAAAAACAAAAACATTATTGTTGATTACAACTTTTGAGAGTATTCTTAACCCCACCAACATATAGATCTTTTTTGTTTTTATTTATATTTTTCTTTCTAGAGTGAATTTGGCCATTATTCAAGTCCCTAAAAGTGTTTCTAGTTGTTTTATTAATTTGAAGTGACATGGACATTCTGGTATGGGCTGCTGTTTCCACAGCAGGAAAGTTACAGTGCTTGTACTTATTAGCCTCCCAAACCATTTTGACTATACCTTTTTTCTTAAAATCAATTCCAAAGCCAAGGTCAGGAAAAACAAGTTGGCCATCCAATACTTGATATTTTTCCGTATTTTTAATAAGTTTACCATTTGATTTCTTGGTTGGAACCACAAGTAAAAAGGAGTAGCCAGAGATGTTGCCTTTGTCAATATGAGGAGAGTTGTAAAAAGAATACAAGGTGAAAGTGATGTGTGGGGAGAAATAAAAAGTTGTAGGCTTGGAACCAAATTCCAACAAAGAGAAAGAGTAAATTTTTTTGTCCTTCATGGCATCACAATTTGATCCAAAGGAAAGTTTGGCCAAATTGCAAAAAATTTGTCCTAGAATTTGGGATACTTTTTTGGCCTTAAGGTTGAGGAAAGCATACTCTTGAGGAGAAGACCTAATAGATGATTTCTTCACATAACATCCAAATAACTCCAAAGGGTGCATCAATTTTTGCCATCCAACTGCCCACATTTTTCCACCCCAAGATCTTGAAGGACCAACTGGGTTGACAAATTTTTTTAGACCATGAAGGAAAGTGGTGACAAAGTTGATGTCCTTCTTATCTTTTTCTGAGAGTTTATCCAAGGGCAAAAATTCAATGATTTCCACAAGGGGCTTGGTGATCAGATTGATTGAGGACAATTAATTTTCCATTGTGGAAGAAATGGAGCTGTTTGATAGGTTTTTTTGCTTTGTCAAACTCTTCCTGGGTGGGTTTTTGACTATTCTTTTTCTTTTTGGCAAAAATTGAAGGGTACAGATCCAAAGAACGCAGTTTCCGACCAGACCAGACCACCTTTTCATTAATACCTTCCTCAGCAACCTCCAAAGATATTTCAGAATCTCTCATTTGAATCCTCTTTTGGTGATGGGCCCTATTCTTCCCACCTTTCATTATGTTGGACAATCCATCCACTTTCATCTTGATCTCTCCCATCCATATACTCTAATTGTGGTGAGGAACAAGATGTGATTCAATTGTTTGTGCAACATTTTGAGGTGGGTGGGAGAAGAATTGGACATTCACCGATAGCGGTTGAGGGATTGAAAAAAAAACAAAAAAAAACAGTCAGTCAAATGGACATCATCAGTGAAACAAGATTGGATCAAATAAAATGAAACCAAACCTGGACTTTATCCCAAGTTCACCAGAAATGTGATCACCAAAAAAAAAAAAAAAAAAAAAAACTTTACCAAAAAAAAAAAAAACATCACATCAGCACCCAAAGAAAAAAAAAACTTACCAGGGTGTGGGGGAATCAGGCCCGGCCTTTGGATTGTGTTGGGGTTGGGCCTGGGGCCAGGTAGGCAGGGCCCAGGAACCACTTTGGTTGGCCAAAGGCAAGCAAGATGGGGGGGCGGCTTTGGTTGGCCAAGAAAGCAACGTGGGGGGGGGGGGGGCAGCAGGGTTGGCAAAGCAAGCAAGGGGGGGTGGGGCCGGCAAGCTGAGTGAGATGGGAGGGCGCCCAATGGAGGGGGGAGAGGGGGGGTTTTGGTGAGTGAGTGAGAGGGAGTCAGAGGGGGTAAGAGGGAGTGAAAAGGGGAATGAGGAGGAGGGAGGGGGGGAGCTTACCTGGGGAATCAACCAAGGGGGTGGGGGGGGCTGAAGGGGGATGGAGGTGGATGAATCAAAGGATGAGCATTGGATGATGGGGAGGATGAGGAGGAGGAGGGGGAAGCTTACCAGGGGGGCCAAAAAAATCAGGAGGGGAGGTTGTGGTTGAGGTGGAGGTGATGGGTGAGGAGGAGGTGGTTAGTGAGGAGGAGGAAGGTGTGGACCAACCGGTGGTTTGGTGGGGTGAGGTGGGTGGTTTGACTGGTGGTTTGGTAGGGTGAGGTGGGTGGTTTGACTAGTGGTTTGGTGGGGTGAGGTAGGGGGTTTGGAATTTTTGAGTCTGTTTTGGCTAAGTCCACCCCACCAAATGAGAAAAAAAAAACAGACTCAGCCTAGGAATCTTGGCTGAACAACCAAAACCAAAAAATTTGGTGAAGGGATTTTTTACCTAACTTTAAATCAAAAATTAATCATCAAAGCTAGCAAGGGTGAGAGGAAGAATCTGTTCTCTCATAGAAGATGATGAGGGACAAGATGAAACAGGGGTGACTTGAGGTGGATCAGGAATATCATCTTCAAATATTTTGTCCCATTCATCTTTGATGTTGGCCAAAAGATTGTGAAGGATCACACAAGTAATAATCCAGTGGATGAGGAACTTCATGTCTTTGGGATTTTGAAGCTGGTTTTGCATTTCCCTTAAGCTGACCCATCTTCCTTTCAGAACTCCTATGGCATGCTCAATCCAAACTTATGATTGGGCAAGATGATAGTTGAAATTTTTTTTCCTTGATTTTTAGATGAAACTTTCTGGTATGATGGAACCACATATTTGCCACTAGCATAAGCTGAATTGGCCAGAAGGTATTGATCTTGGTCAAAGTAGTTCCCTGGTTTTTGGGCAATTTGCATCCAAATGAACATGTATGAATCATGACAAGAACCTGGAAGGCCAGCATGGAGGGATATGAACTTCTTGTTGTTATCACAAAAAATTTGTAGGGCCACAGAGTATCTAAACAAAAAGATGAAACATATTTAGTCAGTGGTGTGATCAAAGTTGTTATCAAATTCATTGGAAAAGAAATGAATCAGTTGCCTTTTTTTGCAATCAAAATAGTGGTTGCCATCTAGCTTGGGTTTTTGACTTAAGGGGATGGTGGTTCCATCAACAAACCCAATGCAACCAGGAAAGCCTTTGGTCTCCATTATTTGAGATATCTCCTTGAAGTCTTATTTGGTTGGCCAATAAAGGACTGAGCAACAGAAAGATAGGATAGAAATCATGACTCTTTTGGTGTATAAGTCAATGCTTTCACAACTGACTGAGAATAGATTTTCCAATCAATGAATTGCTGCTCCATTTCCATTTGATCCCAATCTACAAAGAGCAACAGTGAGTTGGATGGCTGAATTTCATTGAGGATTTCAAGAATTTTTCCAGAAGATGTGGTGGTCTTCAATCATCTCCAAAATTTTCATGAATGAAGGCAACAAATTTTGGAATAGTTGCTGGAAGCTTAAGTTGGGGATGAGATGAAGCTTTTGCCTTTCATACATAGGGTTGTGGAGGGTGTGTATTCTTGGAACCATGTATTGCTTTTCCAACAGAAAATTCAAAGCTAAGCAATTTGATTCCAAATGAGAGCCTGAATGAGAGTCAAACAGTAGCAAAAGTTCAGTCAGCTTTTTTGCGTTTTCAGCTTGCTGGTGGGAAGTCTGATTGGGCATGTTGAGAAAGATGGTGATGTGATGTGGGGTGATGAGATGATGATGGGATTTTTGTGAAGATGGAGATGTGAAAATTGATAGAGATGTGAAGCAATGGAGATGAGATGTGTGTGAAGCAATGGAGATGGATGTGATGTGGGTTGATGAGATGATGATGGGATTTGTGTGAAGATGGAGATGTGAAGCAATGGAGATGAGATGTGTGTGATGTGATGGAGATGCAACCAGTATGGATTTGCTGATGTGGATGGGTGTTTTAGATGTGATGGATGGTGGATGGATGATGATGCATCAATGGCCGGTTTGATGGCGGGTTTGATGTTTGAAATCCACCATTTTCATGAAGCCCCCCATTTTGAAATACACCAGTTAGGGGGTAAGTGTATTTCAGAAACCCACCATTAAAAATGGCGGGTTTGGTCAAAAAAAATGGCGTGTTTATAATTGCCACTTTCTTAACTTTGATACACCCTATTGATATTTCATTTTCTTATTTTTTGTTGATATTTTTGATATTATTTTACATTAATGTTTTCATTCTGAATTTTCTCAGAGTTCTGGAATGATTTTGCATAAGTGGTTTCCTTCTTGTGAATACAATCCTTGTGAAATAATCAGGTGAAAAAAGCAAGAAAATGAAGACAAAAATTCTCCTTACCATCCTTCTGGATGGAATTTATTAGCACCAACATCAAAATAAATAAGTGAGAAAGTGAGTAAATTTGATAATTTCTCATTTTTTCAGTTTTTCAGATTTCTTTTTTATTTTTCCTCTAGGTTTCCTTCAAATTATTCTATTCTTATTCTGGATTTTATGACCAATTTTCAATTGAAGAAGTGAGTGGTATCTTCAAAACATAATTTATTTTTCAAAAAATCCATTTTTTCTTCAAGTTCCAATACAAAGACTTTGTTTCCCCCAGAACAGAGATTCCAAATATATCAAATGTTTAAGATTTAATAGGGGATTGGAACTGTGTATTTAGATCAGAAGCCATTTTTTTGGGGAGGAACTTGGAAGATTGAATTGAAGTAACAAAAGAAATGATGAAAGAGCTGGATTCAAACCCAATTTTCAAGGAGCCAAGATTACTGGATTAAATATGGGGTGAAAATTTCAATTAATCAAGAAATAAACTGAAACAAATTTCTGAACCAGCTCCCATAAATATTTTGATGAAATTTCCATGCCATGATTTCCTTCTGGCCAGAAAATATAAGCGCCCAGAGGTTCTTTTTTGTTCTTTAATTCATTGCACTTATCTCCCTCTGAATTCCCCTCCCGGTAAAAATTTCAAATATTCTCCTATTTTTTTCATTCTTTTAAGATATTTAAAACATGTAGTCTACGTAAATTTCAAGTCTGACCCTTGGACAGCTCCCAAAATAGATCCACTTTGGAAAATCTTTGTGACCAAGAATTCCAAATATTAAGAAAAATTTATAGCTTTATAATGAGTTTTTTTTTTCACTCCAAGAAAATCAAGCAGAAACATAAAAACAATCATATTTGAATAATATTTAATATTTTTAACAATTTTTGTTCTATTATGTATTAAAATATGAAAAAAGTAGGTTGAAAAATGTGGAAGACCCCTTTTATTTTTAATTATTTTCATTTTGATATGATATATATTTTGAGGTTTAAAACATGTGATAATCATTGAGAAAAAAAAATAATTTTCATCTTTGGATGCTTTTCTGAATTCCTGTCAGAAAAGAATTGAGGGAAAGTTTCATGCCAGATGTGAAAAAAAATTGTTGAAATGGATGTGTAAGTTTGAAGTATTTTTACATCAGATTCAATTTGTTCAAGGGGAAGAATATATCCAAAAAATCACCCAAAAAAAATTAGAAAGCTCTTTAATTTTTTAATTAAATTTTCAAGAGCTTGAATCTGCCAAAAAAATCAATCAAAAGGGCAAAGAGTAGGATCCAAAAGTGCAATGAGAAAATTGGTTTTTTTGAAGTCTTTGTCTTTTATTTTTGGAATGATTTTTTTAAGGTTTTCTAATTCTTCCCAAAAAATACTTATAAAATATCCAAAATAACTTTGATTGTTTTTTGAACATTCTGGGAGCTTAAATAACAAAAAAAATTAATCCAAAAGGCAAGGAAAAGAAGCCAAAAATGCTCTGAGAAATTTCTTTTTTTATTTTATTATTTATTTATTTTTTTTGAATGAATTTTTTTGGTTGTAAGAATACATTTAAGAAATCACAAATTAATATGAGAATTTTTAAACCTTTTTACAGCTTTAATAACCAAAAAAATATAATTATAAAGGCAAATAAAAGGATTCAAAAGATGGAATGAGAATTTTTTTTGGTTGAATACATTAGGGTGTATCTAAGTTAGAAAATATGCCATTAGAAAACCACCATTTTTTTGACAAAATCTGCTATTTTTAATGCTGGGTTTCTGAAATACACTTACCCCTTAACTGGTGTATTTTGAAATGAGTTATTTCATGGAAATGGCAGATTTCAAACATCAAATCGGCCATTTATGCATCATCATCCATCCACCATCCATCAATATGAAAAACAACCATCCACACCTCCACATCATCCATATCAAAACCAAAACCTTATACCACCACACCATAAGTCTCCTTATCACTTCAAATCACAAACACCACCCCTCCCCAAACTTGTAAATTTTCAGCATCTCAAAACTGACCTCCAGGAAGCTAGTGGAAAATTTTCAGCCTCCTGGATGCCAAGATCCTTGCTATCCTTTAGCTACCAGAGGTGATAGAATAAATAATGAATATATAATTCAATAAATGCAGAAAAAATCCGTGAAATATTTGGATAAAGATTATTGCAAGGTGGATTGGTTTGGATATGGTTTACTTTTATAAATCAATATTAATAAATTGATTATTAAATAAATTAACAGAGGTTCCACAATTATATTGGGTATCTTTAACATCTCTCTCCAGGGAATTCAGTTTGAAAACACGTAGACATGGTTAATTTGGAACCTTTAATTTATATTCTTAAAGGATGTATTGCCCAAAGATAATATGTATATAAAATACACAGTGGAGTGGCAGGGCTTTGTAACCAAGCTGCCACGAAATAGAAAGGATAATAAGAATCACTGGTATATTATTAAATCCTTTGGGTACCTTTTTGGGACGTGAACTGATGGGTTAAACCTGTTTACTAGGGTTATAAGGTTGTTCAGCAGTTTAAATTGATAAAAAGGGTTGGGGACGGATATTATTAATCAGACTAAAAACATAAATCACTTAATTATCTCTTATAAGTATTTGATTACCTTGGCACAGTGTCTGGATGTAAATATAACTGGGTCTCTGGGTATCAATATCCTCAAAAGACCTCTTTATTTATAGCTTTTTAAGTCCCAATATTGTCCTTCTGAGGGATACAGGGGCTCAAAGGGACGGACACTGAGGCTGGCAGGGTAACAACTGGTAGTCTGTCACGTGTTCTTGGTGCTGTAGCACGGTTAACATCTAATTCAACAAGGTATGGGAATTATTCAACCTTATAATTGATGTTTGGACGTGTGAATAACACTAATCTTTCCATTTTATTTATTATTTAATTAATTATCCTTAGTTAATGTTCCCATTAAGTTAATAATTATTTTAATAGAAATTTCTTTGGATAGTCTGATGTCAGGTGAGTTCTTCTTATGTATTAAATAATTGGAGTAAAGTCATGATATTGATTTTACTCCTTATTTTGAATTTCCGTTGATTTACTAAAATAATTACTTAAAAATATAAGTCATGAGTATTCATGTAATATTTTTACATCATCAGTTTTCTTAGTATTTCACAAAAATATTTATGCCTAGAAGTTCTCATAATTGTATATTAAATTATTTTAATATATTTTTAGAAGTAGTCATTATCTTATTTTCGAAATTTTTGGTATTTTGAATTATATTTAATAAAAAATATGTATAAATTTTATTTAGGTGTTTTTATATAACTTTATGTATTTTTAGACTATCTACTATCCACGGGAACATTTATTACATATTTAGAATGTTCCTGTGTAGGTTGTAGCATTTTTATGTGGTACCTAGGTTTCTCAGGCCACCTGTCACTTTTTCAACTCATAGTCCTGCGGCTGCGTACTTGTCAGAGGACCGGGGCTGCATACATGGCTTGACAGGGTGACAGTGCTGCAGCTCAGCTGCGCGCAGGTGTATTGGCTGCTGCGACTGTGTGCGGGAGTTGTGAAAGAACACATTTCCGTCTTTAACTCCTAAAATATACACAACACCTCAATTCTGACTGAATTTTGGGTATGAAACCTATACGTGACAGTACATGTGAAATATTTAATTGGCCAAAAAATTACCATAGTGGTGCCCTGGAATTTTGGTCTTTCTTTCCTTAATTATTTAAAAATATAAGGAGTTTGATTTCAAGGGTGGGGTTAGTGAGTGACCCTACCTATTTTTGGTTGGAGAATCCATTTCTGCAATAATATTTATGTTTTTCCTACTCCTTCTTAGGTTAATGTTAATATTATTATTTTTATATTATTTTTGTTACTTTTGCAGCTTTCTCTGCAATAGTAGCAAGCTGACATTCCCTCACTCCAAGATCTGGTCATATCTGAAAAAAAAGATCTGGAGTATGTTTGGAAAAAATTTAATTCCATATGTGTTTCAGTTCCTTTTGCTGGCTCTGTAGTTTCTAATATGTATTGGTCCATCAGGTATATTATTCTCTTGTAACCATTCATCTTTTTCTGCAGATTCTCCTTTGTATATCACTAAGTATAGTCTAACATCTTTTCCTTTCACTCTCTCTTTCTTGTCTCTCAATATCCTGCTGACTTTCCCTTTTTCTTTCACAGGGTCAGGTTCTATTGGGATCATTGCTGGAGGGAGGTTGCTACCTTCTCTTGGTTGAAAATGTTTTACTAGGCTAACAGGAAATACTGGGTGTTTTCTTGATAATTCTTCACTCAGGATTACTTCTACAGCATTTTTGCCATGCATCTTTTTGATAACAAATGGTCCAACAAAGGCTTGTTTCAGCTTTCTGTTACCTGCCAAATTATTGAAGTTGGCTGTAGATATCAAGATCTGATCTCCTATTTTAAAGTCAGGTTCTCTGTGTGATTTGTCCCATCTCTGTTTGTTGTATTCCACTGCTTCTTCTGCACATTTCTGAGAATGATTATTTGCCAGGTCTATCATTTTCTTGAAGTCAAGAGATGTTGGATGAATTGTGGCTAAGTTATAGTTTAAGTTATTTCTAGGGAGTTTTTTAATCAATCCCCTTTCCAGTATGTAAGGGGCTTCTTTGGTAGTAGAGTGTTTACTGCTATTATAAGCCATCTCCAGGGCTTTGAGTAGGCTTACCCAATCATGGCAATAACCATCTGAGTTTTTTTACTCTATACAAAAGCTGCAAAACCTTCTTAACATATCCTCCAAGGTCTGTATCATTCTTTTGGCTAATCCATAAGTCTGGGGATGGTATTCTGTAGAAAATGCTAAAGTAGTACCCAGTATATTATTTAGATTCCTCCAAAATTCAGAGGTAAATTTGGGGTCTCTGTCACTGATTATCTATAATCTTGGGTATACCAACATCAGCTATAATCCTATTCCAAAACAGTAAAGCTATATCCATAGCACTATCTTCTTTGTGGTTAGGTATGAATTTTGCCTTTTTAGAGTATCTGTAAACTATAACCAGGACAGAGTTATATGAATGAGTACCTCCAGGGGGGAGGCCCGTTACAAAATCCATATTAATGATTTCAAATCTAGTTCTGGGTTCAGAGAGCTTCTGTAGGAGTCCAAACATTTTGCCAGTAGTTTTATTAGATTTTTGGCAAGTCTCACAGCTAGTAACATACTTAATAGTTATTTCTTTCCAGTCTATCCACCAAGCAGTTTGTTTTAATTTCTCCAAGGTTCTTTCAGTTGATAGATGCCCTGATGAACAGTTGTCATGGCATTCCTGGAGTATTTTTTGTATATGTTCTTTGTTACTTAGTACCAATACACTAGAATGTTGGTGTCTGTAGTAAAGGAGACCATCCCAAAAAGTAAACCTTCCTGTTTTATAGGGTTTAAGTAATGAAGCAGGTAAACTATTTATCAGGGCTGATTCTGGCAATTCACATTCCATAATGGTAATCAGCAGCTTGATATCAGAGGAGTAGTTGTCTCTCACTAGATGGAAGAAAGCAGTATCTAATTCACATGAGTGGATCCCCATGATTGGAGCATCTAATGCAAAAAGATTGAATTTAAAGATAGGAAAGATATCCTGATCCTCAGGGTCATATGCTGGATTTCTAGAGTAATTAGGCAAAGCATTCCTACTTAGACTATCAGCATTCTGGTGTTTAGCTCCAGCTTTATGCACTATAGTCATCTGGCCTCTATACTGTTGTATAGCAATTTGCCACCTGAGCATATTTCTGCTGGGGGTCTTCATGTTCATGAGAGTTCTTACAGCATTACAGTCTGTGATAACTTGGAAAGTGGTGCCTTCTAGCTAATAGTGTAGCTTTTCTAGAGCCCATACTAGAGCCAAGCATTCAATCTGGCTGGCTCCATATCTCCTTTCTGTGTCTTTATCTGTCTAGATATAAAGAGTACTGGTTTCTCAACTGGTTTGTATTCTTCTATTCTTTCTTGATGTAGAGCAGCTCCTAACCCTTCCATACAGGCCTAAATGTAAAGCTGAAAGGGTTTGGAGTAATCTTGTTGAATGAGTAGAGGAGTGGAGGTCATAGCTATTTTTAGTTCCTCATAGTTTTTCAATCTCTGATGTGTCAAAGCAAAGAGAGTGTTATTGTTGCATATTTCATACAGACTTTTAGTTAGCATAGCAAACTTTGAGATTTAATTTCTGTAGTAAATGCAAAAACTAATGAATGAAAGTAACTCTGTCTTATTCTGAGGAATGGGTCTGTTCATGACAGCAGCTATCTTATTCTGATCAGCAGATAAAGTTAGACCAGAGTCTATATGCCCTAGAGCTTTCAATTCTCCATATCCAAAGTTGCATCTCTTCATGGATACTTTTAATTCTGCTTTGGAGATAGTTTGGATTACTAATCTTATTTGGTCTATATGAGTATCCCAATCATCAGAATATATGATAAAATCATCTATATATACCATCATCCACCCCTGTCTGATGTAAGTACCTAGAAATGTATCCATTGTTCTCTGGAAGTGTGATGGGGCATTCTTTATACCAAAGGGAATCCTAAGATATTCATATATTCCCAAATGAAAGATTATTCTCATAAACGTTCTGCTTTCAGGGCTTATAGGTATCTGGTGGAAACCTTTAAGCATATCCATAGCAGTGATATATTTGGCTTTGGACAAGTTTATGTAGAGCATAATCAATCCAGGGTATAGGATAATAATCTGCCTGGGTATAATTATTGAGCATTCTGAAGTCTTCTACCATCCTTGACTTATCATCATGCCAAGCTATGATTACAGGTGTGGTCACATCTACTTGTTCATGGTGCCCTACTTTCCTTAATACTTGTAAGTTTATCAGTTCTTGGATATGTTCCTCAAGAGCTATTCTAGATTTAGGACTAGAGAGATAAGCTGGTCTTGTTAGGTTTGGAGGATAAGGAGGCTTAATAGTCTATTTTGATACCATTTCATGTCCTTTGATATCACCAATGGGGTGATCTTTAGTACAGAAAGCATTTTGGTTCTCAAATGAGACTGTCAATATATCTTTCTTCTGTTCTTCAGAGAGTTTCATATTTAGAGCTGCTTGAGAGAATTATTCTTGATTGAATTCTTCTAAATGCTTTTGGTAAGTAGAAGAGGGGAAGTTATATTGGATGGTGCATATCTTAAACTTCTTGTCCCAATTACCACCCACTGTGAAGTACCTCCCTTTAATCTGGAACAAATCTATGTCATATAGACATAAAGCATCATTTCCTATTATCAGGTAGTCACATAATCTGTTGAGCAATACTACAAATTCCATTTGTATTCTCAAAGATCCTTTAGTATGGGGTAATATTATAGGAGCATTCCATACTCCAATAGCATTCATGGTAGAGTTTCAAGAGCTAAACTTGGGTTTTGGGATGGTAAAAAGGTGTTCTTTCCAATTGGGATCCCATTTGTTCAAGAATTCAGTACAGAAACATGAGCAAAAAGCCCCACTATCAAGTAATAACCTAATAGGTCTGTCTTTATACAATCCTGTTGCATAACAAGTTTGACCAGTAGTATAACTCTTACCACTCATAGGCTTAACTGTTAATGTTTTAACATCAGTGATATGTTTAGGAATTATGGTGGGGTCCCATTGTTGGGGCAAACTAGAGTCACCATGGATGTTATTGATTTCTATAGAGGTGCCTATATCTCCTTCTATTAAATTGAAAGGGTTGGTCAGGATTAATTCACATTCAGAAAGGGATCCTTCATTATCAGCTATATCTTTATAGCTCTGATTCCCTTCAATCTCATGCTCTCCTTCCAAGACTGCTATCTTTCTTTTTGGTAGTGGGCAGTCTTGTCTCATATTCCCTGTCTTTTTACAGTTCCAACAAGTTCCAGGAATTCTCTCTTTATCCCTGTTCTCATTAGGTTTCTTGTTATCAGAGATATTCATCAGAGGGGGTTGTTCTCTGGTTTTGTTAATGTTGAAGTTCTCTTTGGGTCTAGAAGGAACCTTTTTGTCCAACCCATTCATTTCTATGACTTCTTCTAACACATTTATTAGAGTTGGTAAGTCAGCATCCATACTCATCCGGCATCTTACACTATGGTTATGATTTCCAGGAAACAAGTTGAGGAGTCTTTCATTTACTTCCTCTTTATCAGCATCTGGATAGAAGAAGTTTAGTCTTCTCTTCTGTTCTAAGCACCAGTTGTGAGGCTTATCCTTGGAGGGATCAAATGAGGAATTTTCAAAATTTTTCATCATTTTTCTTTTCCACATTCTAGAACCAAATTTTTCTTTAATTAGAAGTTTCCAAGAATTCCATGGTAAGGATCCCACTTCTTCTCTTTTACTAATAAACCAGTCTAAATCTACTCCTTCAAATATTCTGGGCAGCCTGACTACAGCTATAGCTTCTGGTAGGTCATAAGAGTTTATAGTATAGTCAATAAATTTAATGAAATTTATATGATTTTATTCTCCTTCACCAGAAAACTTAGGCCATTGAGAAATTGGGGGTAAAAGCTTGAGGGCTTGTTCCATTTAAGGAGTAGGACTAGGCCTAAAGTTGTCACTCCTAAGCATTCCTAATAAGGGTGGTGCATAAGGAGTAGTTGTTTGTCTGGGAGGTTTTGGTTCCTCTGTGGTACTCCCCAAGGGGTTGGTCAGACGGACTTTTAAGTCTCTAAGATCATTCTTGATCAGATTAAGTTTCAGGTCCACTTTATTATTAAGCAGATCTAATTTCTCACTAAGGGACAGAATGGAGCTGTTATTAGTATTTATTAATTCCTCTCTTGAAGGCTGAAAATACATAATAAAATCTTCTTGGATACCTGATATCATATTCTCAATTGTTTGGGTCTTTCTAATTTTACCTAGATTAATTGTCTCCAATAATTTTTCTGTATGCTCCTTAATATCTTCCATTCCTAAAGATTTTTTTTGGTTATTAATTAATTTGGCTACTACTGAGGTTAACTTATCCATTTGGGTGTAAACACCATCCAAATTTCCACAAAAAATCTTGAAATTATGGCACATATCATTAGAAAAGGAATTAATTGCATCAGAGGTTGGTTTAGACAAGTTACTTGGTTCAGAATTAGAGGATAATTGTTGTACACCTTTTTCCACTTTTGAGCTAAGGAAATAATCTGATCCCCATCCTTCTTTCCCTTTGGCTTTGGATGGGAAGAAGATCTCTTCTTTCCTGATCCTCTGCCTTTCATTTGGGCTAATTGATCCCAAGGATTCCACTTTTCTACATAGGATTCTACCTCTTTCCTTGGAATCATTTTCTGAAGACCTATCTGGGTAGCTTTTTCCTGGGAGATTATCTTTTTTATAGATACCATGTCCTCCTTGGCTTGGGCTTCTTTGAACTCTTCCCAATATTTCACGTGCTCTCTGACTAAGTCTTTGATCCTGGCTTCCTTGGCCAGATTCTGCTGGGGTGGCTGCAGGGAACCTTCTTTTAATGGAGGGGGGCTTAATTCTACTACCTTCTACAGCTCTAGGTTTGGAGAGGGCAACAATAATTGGGGCTGTTGCCTGTCCACAAAAATTTGATTCATGGGTTCAAGTCCCCTCATGGTTGTCATTATTGGTGGTCTCGCGGTTACTGGGGGCTCCTGGCAAAGATCCATAGGAGGGAATTCTCCCTGGGCCTCTTGTGTTACGTCTATTCATATTGAATGAAATGTTTATAAGTATTTTTCTAAAGAAAAATCCGTGTAAATAAGTTTATTAAAACTTCCTCAAGTTGATATTCAAAGGTACTAAGACTTTATTGGGATTAAATTGGTCCTTAATAGGTAATCCTACGGGGTCTTGGTGGGTTCCAATGAGGTCTTCTCCCATCAAATCAATATTTTCAGGGCATCCAGAGATATCTGGGACTTTTTGGTCTATTAAATCAACTTCAGTGACAGTGGTTTCTGGAATAGGAGGTTTCACTGATGGTAATAAGATATTTTATGGGTCAATAAAATATATTAATATTATTTTAATAAAAAAAATATGATAATACAAGTCTTATACTTACTTTTATATTTTAAAAAGTAATTTACATGGTATTTCTTCCAAGCTTTATGTTTTCTTAATAGGGATTTAAATTTCATATTCCTCTCAAGATCTTCTTGTTCTAGGAGTTTATCTAAGTGTTTACGTGTAGAAGAAATATTAAGTTTCTCAGCTTGAGTTAAAGCTTCCCAACCAGTTGGTTTATAATTTTTAATGCATTCTTCTTTTCTTATCTTTAAAAGATTTAAATAATATATTATTAATTCTGCATTGGTTCTTAAATCCACTTCAAAAGAAATTAATGATAAATCACGGTTAAAAAGTCAGATAAATTATCTTTGATTTACTTTTACGTGAAATGTCTGGTCCAAGGTATTAAATATAATAAAATAGAATATTTCCTGGCCAGACCCCCAACTTTCAGCCTCCTGGATGCCAAGATCCTGGCTATCCTTTAGCTACCAGAGGTGATAGAATAAATAATGAATATATAATTCAATAAATGCAGCAAAAATACGTAAAATATTTTGATAAAGCTTACTACAAGGTGGATTGGTTTGGATATGGTTTAATGTTATAAATCAATATTAATAAATTGATTATTAGATAAATTAACAAAGGGGCCACAATTATATTGGGGATCTTTAACACCTCTCTTGATGGAATTCAGTTTGAAAACACATAGACCTGGTTACTTTGGAACCTTTCATTTATATTCTTAAAGGATATATTGCCCAAAGATAATATGTATATAAAATACATGGTGTAGGGGCAGGGTTTTCTAACCAAGCTTCCACAACATAGAAAGGATAATAAGAATCACTGGTATATTATTAAATCCTTTGGGTACCTGTTTGGGACATGCACTGATGGGTTAAACCTGTTTACTTGGGTTATAAGGTTGTTCAGCAGTTTAAATTGATAAAAAGGGTTGGGGACGGATATTATTAATCAGACTAAAGCCATAAATCACTTACTTATCTCTTATAAGTATTTGATTACCTTGGAACAGTTTCTGGATGTAAATATAACTGGGTCTCTGGGTATCAATATCCTCAAAAGACCTCTTTATTTATAGCTTTTTGAGTCCCAATATTGTCCTTCTGAGGAATACAGGGGCTCAAAGGGAGGGAAACTGAGGCTGGAAGGGTAACCAGTGGTAGCCTGTCACGTGTTCTTGGTGCTTTAGCACGGGTAACATCTAATTCCACAGGGTATGGGAATTTTTCTACCTTATAATTGATGTTTGGACATGTGAATAACACTAATCTGTCCATTTTATTTATTATTTAATTAATTATCCTTAGTAAATGTTCCCAGTAATTTAATAATTATTTTAATAGAAATTCCTACGGATATTCTGATGTCAGGTGAGTTCTTATTATGTATTAATTAATTGGAGTAAAGTAGTGATATTGATTTTACTCCTTATTTTCAAATTTCAGTTGATTTACTAAAATAATTACTTAAAAATATAAGTCATGAGTATTCATTCAATATTTCTACATAATTATTTCCTTAGTATGTCATCAAAACATTTATGCCTAGAAGTTCTCATAATTGTATATTGAAGTATTTTTATATATTTTTAGAAGTAGTCATTATCTAATTTCCGACATTTTTGGTATCTTGAATTATATTCAATAAAAAATATGTATAAAGTTTGTTTAGGTGTTTTTATATAACTTTATTTATTTTTAGACTATCTACTATCCATGGGAACATTTATTAAATATGTAGAATGTTCCCGTGTAGTTTTTAGCATGTTTACGTGGTACCTAGGTTTCTCAGGCCGCCTGTCACTTTGTCAACTCATATTCCTGCAGCTGCGTTGTGGAAACTAAAGGGGCAACACCCCTGAAGTTGTCCTCAAGTTCTGGAAGTTATTGATCAAAGCGTCTGTAAGGAGATTGGATGCAGCCGGTCAAGAGAGAAAGTGATAATAAGATGAATTCCTTCTATTCCAATCCAATCCAATCCGATGATAAAGAAGTCATAAAGTGAAGTCCAATCCCTGAAGTGAAGTGAAGTGCTCCCCTACAACCCAGAGTTGAGAGCAAAGTATTTAAGTCCCCTTTCTCAACCCTAACCTAAGTAAAACCACAAGTAAGCAAGAATGATGAAATACAACCCCTAAGCACAGAACCCTAGCCCCATCCTACCCCTCCATCCCTTGCCCCATAACCCATGCCCCTCAATATCAACGTACGCCTGGCTCGCCTGCCCAAGCGTGTCCGCCCAAAAACCCGTTCCAGGTATCCGGGGCGTACCCGCGTGACCCAATCCCCGCGTCTTGCAATGCGCGGTCCGCTTGGTCCGCGCAAGCCGTCCAATCCGCGCAAGCTTTCTGATCCGCGCGAGCCTTCTGATCCACGCAAGCCTTCCAATCCGCGCAAGCTTTCCGGTCCGCGCAATCCTTTGTCTCCTGTCTCCAGGTGCTGAGCCCAACCCGACCGCTGCTGGGCCTACCTGACTGCTGCTGAGCCCGCAGCGCGGCTAGCTGCGGCAAGGCCCTGCCCATTTCTGAGCGCGCCGCCTGCAGCCCTTTCCCAACTCGCGTCCATAAAAGAGCACCACAGCGTACTTGTCAGAGGCCCGGGGCTGCATACACGGCTTGACAGGGTGACAGTGCTGCAGCTCAGCTGCGCGCAGGTGTATTGGCTGCCGTGGCTGCATGCGGGAATTGTGACAGAACACATTCTTGTCTGTAACTCCTAAAATATACACAACACCTCAATTCTGACTGAATTTTAGGTGTGAAACCTATACGTGACAGTACATGTGAAATATTTAATTGGCCAAAAAGTTACCATAGTGGTGCCGTGGAATTTTGGTCTTTCTTTCCTTAATTATTTAAAAATATAAGGAGTTGGATTTCAAGGGTGGGATCAGTGAGTGAACCTACCTAATTTTGGATGGAGAATCCATTACTTCAATAATATTCATGGGTTTCCTAATCATTCTTAGGTTAATTTTGATATTATTATTTTTATGTTAGTTTTGTTACTTTTGCAGCTTGCTCTGCAATAGTAGCTAGCTGACAAAAATGGAACCAAGCTGACTGAACTTTTATTACTATTTGACTCCAATTCAGAATCTGATTTCAAATCTGACTGGTTATCCTTGAATTCTCTATTAGAACAGCACAACTTAATCCTCCAAAAACATCAATTTCAACATCCTATGTAGAAATAGAGAAGTTCCATCTCCTCTCTGACTTAAGCTTCCATCAGGGTGTGGTTGGTGCTGTGGGTACCTCCCTATAATTTACTTTAAAAAACCACTTATTTCATGTTAACTTTGACACATCTGATCTGAAATAAGTGGGTTTTTTTTGATTTCTGATGGCGTGTTTGAAATGGCAGATTTGGGTTGAACCCCGCCATGAAAAAATGGTGGTTTTGGGTGTATTTAATATGCCTTATTGTTTATGATGTTCTAATGCCTCCAAAATTACCAAATATTTTTTTGAGGTTTTGAGACACCCAGCTATACAGCTGTGGCTTCAAAATTATAAGAAAAAATGAATTATTGAAACCTCTGTGAAATAAATTATTTTTATGTGTGGGAGTTATTTTGTGCAGATGTAAAAGCCCCGTGACTTAAAGTTTTCCATGAGAAAATTGATGCCCAAAAATTAAAAAAATTTAAAAAATTTAAAAAATTTAAAAAAGAATGATTCAGGTGTTTTTGAGGATTTTTAGTGATTTGAAGGACTTTTTATGTCCCCCAATACCTTCAAATCCCCATAAATCTTTATTTTTGCAAGCTGAAAAGGCCATCTTAGTTTTCAAAAATTCAAAATTACACAACTTCTAGGAATTTTAAAATTAATCCTTAAAGCCCTTCCCACCTAAAATATTTCAAAATTTTAGACACATGTTTTCCCTGGGAGTTTGTATGGGTGTTAATTTTTTAATATATCACTTAAACTTAAATAGGCTTTTTTTAAATTTTTCTTGAATAAATCATTACTTTAGGTTTATTTTCCTTCTTTGGGTTGGAAAAAATACTCAATTCAATAATTTATCCAGAAAGCTATGGACATCAAATTTTTTTCATAATACACTCCATATTCCTTTTTTTCAGTTCAAAAGGTATCAATTTTTCAAATTAAAAGGCTTTTATAAAAAAATTCAAAATGCATGAATTCACCCATTCCAGATGCTTGGATTAAAGAATTTCAAAGGCTTTGAATCATCTATTTCAAATGATTTATTTATTTAATTTTTATAGGCATGACTTTACACTGGGCCTTACCACCAAAAACATTTCACCTGAATCTACAGTCTTACCTGGCCTGGAGGCTGAAATCTATCTTTTCTCCAAAATTAACCCTCTTATTTTATGAGTGGATTCACGTGAGCCTCTAAAACTTCCCTTGGAGGCTGGAAGGCCTCCTTTTGGAAGGTACCCTCAACAAAAAGTTCACCTTGATCTGAGCTTTTGAAAAATATTTTACCTATTTTCAAAGCAAAAATAAGCAGTTTATTCTTCTACCCTCTCAAAATTGACCATGAATAGGTCTCATTTTCAAGGCATGGACCATTCTTTGTCTGTGTTTTCTGAAAGCTTTAAAAAAAATTGAATTCTGGTGCCTCACTTCCCTGAAGTAAAAAAACTTGCATTATTAGGGGATTTTCTTCTCCTGGATTGTGGGGCTTCTTCACTATCTGAATTCTTCTCCACTCCTTGGGGGGAAATGAAACACAGCTGATTTATAATTCTTTTCATTCAAAAAATCTCCTAATCCATCATAATTTAATCTTTTCTTCTTGTAGTTTGGGTAGACCAAATCTTCATTGCTGTTACTTCCAGAATATTACTCATTAAATTTGGAAGATCCAGTTCTCCAAATACTGACATCTATGTTTTATTTATTGGTTTTAAGATTGATATACAACTATCCTGCAACTTCCAGATCAGTCAATTTTTCAAAGATTTTGGTATAAATATTTTTTCATCATGCAGCTTGGGACTTTCATTAAATTTGATTTAAATATCCCTTAATCCTCCAAAATTAAATAATTGTTTCCATATATTTTACAAAAAAATGAAATATGGAGGAATTTTGAAAAAAGAAACTTTTTCAGATTCCACTCTTCCCTCTGAATTGGTGTTAGCCATCCATCATTAAATATGAATATCTTGGTAATGCTGTTCCTGGTCCCCCCATTTTTGAAACACCTCCTTTTTCAGCCTGCAAAATACCCCTCATGGTAACCGTTGTGGTGCCCCATCCTGGACACCCGGGCCAGTGCAGAGATTTTAATTTTTTTATGATTTTTCCTTATCATCATTCATAAGGCATTGTTATCAAAAAAAAAAAAAAAAAAAAAAAACCATCGCCATTGCCATCCTCATCGCTACCAGGTCCTCAACCTCTGCAACACACTTCCATCAATCCATTGACGAAAGCCTATAATCACCTCCACAACAACAACAACAACAAGTACTTCTACAGCTCCTATTAGCTTGAGATTGGTTGCTCTTACTACTACCAATCCTCATCCTCTCCATCATAGGATAGCATCAGTAGCCATCATCATCTAAATATTGCCCCACTCTCATAAACCTACCTTCATGTCCTCCTTTCATAATTGAACCCATTCATCTATCTCTTCATTGTGACTCAATTTATCCACAAGTTAATCATATTGTCCCATCACCTTGATTGGACAAAAAAAGTTCCGGGCTTTGTTGGATTACCGGACAACTTGGTCCACTCATCATTCTTGTCTGAACTGCTGTTGCCCGTCGCTCCTCTTTCCCCTCTTCCTCCTTCAGCACCCACCACTCCCACTCCAGTCTTGTGGATTGTTTTCTCTATCGCTCTCACGTTGACTATCACCTACCAGCCTTGTCCTGAGGCTCAAGTCGTTTGTTGATCGCGATTATCCTTACCACCATCCTCTTCAACCCCCTCTTTGCTCATCCAGTGGTTGTGCAGGCTGTTCTCCTCAACCTTGCGCTATTCACCAATCAGCATTGCGCAGATCAACCTGGTCAACTTTGCGCAACCTCTGAACGTTGCTCGCCCGCCCCCCCTTTGGCAAGACAACAAACAAGCGGCTCATCATAAACAACAATTGGCCTCATTGCCGCTTTTTTGCTCCTCCCCCAGAAACCAATCTTTGTTGCTCGCTTGCTTTGCCTTTGGCAAGGCGGCAAACAGTGGCATCATCCCGGGCAACCAGCAACCTCATTGTTGCTCGAGAGGCAACAAGCAATTGCACTATCCCAATACTACCCAATTGTGCGATCTGAATTTTGCTCTGCCACCATTTCCATCTGCCAATCTTTGCGCAACTCGCTGGTCAGCTCAACATGTCCGACCCCCAGTCTCGTCATTGTTCACTTGCCCAACCTCAACATTGCACGCTTGCTCCGCCTCAATCTGCCTGCCCGTTGGCCTTGCGCGGCTGGCCCTTCAACTTTGTGCGACTTACTTTGAGGCCTTGACGCTTTGATGCCTTGACATCCCAGCGCTTGGGCACCTTCAACGCTTTGACATTTCGACATGAACCGCTTACCTAACCTTGCAGCTTGTCCGTTGCCCGCGCGGGTCTCAGCTGTCTCCAGGGCCCATCAGCCTTTAGGCGGGCCTCTCACTTGCTACTCTCCTGCCTACGCCAATCCTGATCCTTAAAAAAAAAAAAAAAAAAAAAAAAATCCGCTCCCATTTGTAAATCTCTCTTGTAAAGAGTCTACAGGCCTCTGGTCTATAAAAGGAGGGGCTCTCCCCTGCTTTTTCAGCATCATATCATCATCATCATCAGATAATAGAATCATCCATGGGAGTGTGTGCCTGTGTCCCCCCATCATCAAGTAATTGAATCCTGATCCTTATCCTGGGTATATCTTTGATTATCCCTTGATCCATTTTTGACCCTGAGTCTTAGCCCCTCTGTGGCCTGATCCTTATCATCAACCAATAGCCTTGCTGGTTGAAGAAAAATTCTGTCTGTTGCAATTTTTGAGTGTGTTATACCACTCCTTGATCCCTTTCTCTGACCATACTGGTCCTGATCCCTGATCACCTTTCTGGAGCAAATCACGGCTGATTGAAGAGGTCTTATTAAGCTTAAGACCTGGAGTTTTATACCTCCCTTTATTTTCTTTGGAGTTGCATTCTGCCAGCCTATTCTTGAGTCCCTTGAGAAGTGTTGAGGTTATCCTTGCTTCAAATCAGTTACTGTTTGCTTTGGAGCTTCTTAAAAATTGTTCTTTGTCTTGTACAGCCACCCTCAGTTATCTGGTACCCTTCAAGCGCTTGATTGCGGAGAGTTGGGCAGGTTCATTGAGAACCTGGAGGTTGCTTGGGTTTGAGTTGATCATCCCCAATCTTCTGCTGACGACCAGAGTCATTAGCTTGTGGGCGTTGTTTACATACAACAGCTTTTGTTCCTTGAACTCTAAGCAGACTTTAACTTCTTTTGTTCAAGTTTTTCCCTGCATAATCTTGTCTCAGATAGTGCTGTTCCATTGCTACTGAACCATTGTCATCTTTATCCTCAACTCCTTGATTCCTCATTTACCAGGTTCTGGACCTTGATCTTGGTTACATTTAAATATTTTTGTAACACTCAGGAGGGCAGCCTAAACAGCACCTTTCCCCTCCACAGAACTGCCACGGCCTAGCACCGTTTGGAGTCTTGCATTTGGTCCCCTGGGCCGGGATCAAACCAGCAACCTTGGGATTTACAGTCCCAACTTGAAGAATCAACTCCGAAATCCAATCCGATTTTTTTTCTTTTCTTTATTTTTCTGTTTGTTCTTTTTTCAGATCTGATCCCTGGAGGCAACTTGTTCCAGAAGTAAGTCCTCCCAATTGTGCACCATCTGGGCAAGATCCTAGTTGTTTTTTGTGAAACTCTACTCTTGCCACACTTGTGAGCCACCTTGGAACTCTGCTTGTTTGGATCTCTTAGGAACCCTTCAACATGGAATCTTCTGGATCCTCTTTATCTGTTTGGGCCAAGATGGTCAAAATCAAACCTCAGAACAAAAATTTAGGCTTCAATGGGACCAATGTCAAATGATTCCTGGACTCCTATGAGATGGCTGCGGAAGTGGATGGTGCCAGTGAATATGATATGGCTTATCAGTTATGATTTTTTATCTCTTCTGACAAAGTTATGGGGGTTATCAAATTGTTTGAGGGATCTGAAACTCATAACTGGAGGCTCCTGAAGGAGGCTATGTTGGACTATTGGGGAAAAATAGATGTAGCCAGATTTACTTTGCAAGACTTGGATGCCCTGGTTTCTCAATGGATCTCCAATGGTGGTATCTCCTCAGCCTCTGACTATCAGACTTTCAGAAAATCTTGGGACCCTATCCAGTCCTATCTTATCCGGAACAATCAAATTGATATGTTAGACAAAATTTGAGTGCAATTTTTACAGTCTTTCTCTCCAGGAGTGCAGAAAAGAATTAAGGATGAATTGGTGAAATCTGGATCCATGATCACAAAAAGAGACAATTGGTTCAAGCTCCCTGCTTTCATGGTTCTTAGGAATACTGTGGATAAAGTGATGAAAGGTCAAACAGCTCTCACCTTTGAAAAACATAAAATCACTGAACCAGTCCTTGCCCCCTCTTTTCAAGCATCTAACAAAATCATGAATAAGATGGAAGCCAATTGCAGACCTAAACCCAATCCTCAGACCCACCGGGAGACACCTACTATAGATGAGATCACTAAATTACTTCAGGAATTTGAGAATAAAATAGGTCAGAAAACATCCTCTTTAGCCACTCCTAAACCTGCTAATTCTGTTCCTAAATCTACTATAGTCTGTTATTATTGCCATAGGGAAGGACATGGTACTGGTAGATGCCCTGAACTCCAGAAGGACAAGGAGGAGAAGTTAGTAGAGCAGAAGGTAAATAATTTTTTCCTTCCTAATGGTGCTTTGATCCCTTTTGATTTGTCTTGACCAATCCGTCATGTGGTGGCCTCATACCAACCACCAACTCCTAACAAGGCATCCTTGGTCTCTGTGGATTTTCGATCATCCTGTGGAACTCTGCAACCTTGGTATTCTCCAGCTATCACTTCTTCCAGCTTCCCTGGCACCTATCAATCTGATCCAGCTAGGAAACGCCATGAGGAACCAAAACCTCAGAAGTCTCCTCCTGTTCCATCCTCAATTCTGCGGAAACCCGTTAAACGTTGATCTTCACCTGAGCCTCCTTCCTCTGATGCAGAAGACATGGAAGTAGAAAGGGAACCACTTATGGAAAGGTTCCAGGACAACTCTGATCTTCCCCCTCTTCAACCTGTCCAACCCTCAGATCCTCTTCCATCACCTATTTCACCTGATCTTCCTCCCTCCACCCAGCCCAAAGTTTGATTTGAGAGGGGCATCTCCAAGGACTACCCTAATGCTGTGGAAGGAGTATTAAAGAAAATTTCTGATCTTAAAATCCCTGATCTATCTGTGGCTGAACTCCTGTCAATCTCTCCATCTGTGGCTGAAGGGATGAAGAAATGGGTCTCTTGTCGACGTGTGGAGATTGGTCCGGACAAATTAAAGGTCTCCTCTGGTACTCTGATGGAGGATTCTGGTGGAACTGATCCCTCTTCAGATACCAAACTGTATTCCTGTCCTCTTGGCTTTCTCCAATGTTATCTTGGTGATTCAAATAAAATGTTTTCTCTCCTTTTGGTTTTGGGTTCTCAGCTCAACTTGATTTTGGACTCCATGGCCTGCAAGCTTAAACTTAGCCCAAGGGTCAGTTTCAACTCTGCGGTTTATGGAATTGGGAATCAGTCCTGTGAGCTGGTTGGTATTCCTGAGGATATTCTTGTTCAAATTGGTCAAAATAGTGTTGGCACCTGTCACTTCTGGATCACTTTTCTGGATGGTCCCATGATCTTGGAAAGGCCTTTCTTAATAGACTTTGGTGCTACCCTGATGTTTTCTGATCAATTTGGGGAGAGAATTCTCCTCCCTGATTCTGATGGCAGAAAGATTGAGGTTCCTCTTTGTACTCTGGATTCTGGTCCTTGGGAAAGAGACTTCCCTGGTCATCCTCCCAAATCTGTCCTGAAAGGAAAGCAGAAAGAAAACTCTCATTCCTCTCATCCTCATTTTTTAGCAGAATAGTTGGCCCTACTGATAGTTGTAGTTCTTCTCAGCCTCAGACTTCAACTCATGGACCAACTCCCACCTCAGAGGCATATCTTTCTTTTTCCTCATCATGTCCTTCTCATCCAAATAAGATCAAAAATCAAACACATGAAAAATCCGAAAAATCCAAAAATATTTCTTCTCTGTCTGGATCTGTTGTATCTTCTTTTCCTTTTTCTTTTCAGCCTGATCACTCATCCTCTATTCCGGTTTCAAATCTCCGCAATGAGTCTAAACTAGATCCCAATCTCAATTCTTTTCTTGGTGGATTGGGTATGAAGGAGTATGGTCTTAGGTGGAGGCAATTTGGGGTAGAAGTAAGTCCTCCCAATTGTGCACCACCAGGGTCATCTGCTGCGTTTTGTTGTAAAACTCTACTTCATGCCACGCATGTGAGCACCTGGGACACCTTCTTCATTTTATCTCAGCCACTTCTAGGATTTTCCTTTGGATGGATCAAAATATTCTTTTTCAATCACTCTCAAGATCAAAATGGCCATTCCTTGGTTTCAATCATCTTTCTTTCCTTTCTCTTTTTATGGCATCAAGCTTGGGTGCAGACTAGGAACAGTCTGTAATTTGGGGAGAGATGTGTTGCCCCATCCTGGACACCCTGGCCAGTGCGGAGATTTTAATTTTTTTATGATTTTTCCTTATCATCATTAATAAGGCATTGTTATCAAAAAAAAAAAAAAAAAAACCATCGCCATCGCCATCCTCATTGCTACCAGATCCTCAACCTCTGCAACACACTTCCATCAATCCATTGACCAAATCCTATCATCACCTCCACAACAACAACAACAACAAGTACTGCTACAGCTCCTATTAGCTTGAGATTGGTTGCTCCTACTACTACCAATCCTCATCCTCTCCATCATAGGATAGCATCAGTAGCCATCATCATCTAAATATTGCCCCACTCTCATAAACCTATCATCATGTCCTCCTTTCATACTTGAACCCATTCATCTATCTCTTCATCGTGAATCAATTTATCCACAGGTTAATCGTATCGTCCCATTACCTCAATTGGACAAAAGAAGTTCCAGGCTTTGTTGGATTACCGGACAACTTGGTCCACTCATCATTCTTGTCTGAACTGCTGTTTCCCGGCGCTCCTCTTGCCCCTCTGCCTCCTTTGGCACTCACCACTCCCACTCCAGTCTTGTGGATTGTTTGCTCTATTGCTCTCACGTTGACTATCACCTACCAGCCTTGTCCTGAGGCTCAAGTCCTTTGTTGATTGCGATTATCCTTACCACCATCCTCTGCAACCCCCTCTTTGCTCATCCAGTGGTTTTGCAGGCTGTTCTCCTCAACCTTGCGCGATTCACCAATCAGGATTGCGCAGATCAACCTTGTCAACTTTGCCCAACCTCTGAACGTTGCTTGCCCGCCCCCCCTTTGGCAAGACAACAAACAAGCGGCTCATCATAAACAACAATTGGCCTCATTGCCTCTTTTTTGCTCCCCCCCCCCAGCAACCAATCTTTGTTTCTCGCTTGCTTTGCCTTTGGCGAGGCGGCAAAAAGTGGCATAATCCCGGGCAACCAGCAACCTCATTGTTGCTCAAGAGGCAACGAGCGATTGCACTATCCCAATACTACCCAATTGTGCAATCTGACTTTTGCTCCGCCACCATTGCCATCTACCAATCTTTGCCAAATCGCTGGTCTGCTCAACATGTCCGACCCCCAGTCTTGTCATTTTTTGCTTGCCCAACCTCAACATTGCACGCTTGCTCCGCCTCAATCTGCCTGCCCGTTGGCCTTGCGCGGCTGGCCCTTTGACTTTGTGCGACTTACTTCGAGGCCTTGACGCTTTGATGCCTCAACATCCCAGCGCTTGGGAACCTTCAACGCTTTGACATTTCAACATGAACCGCTTACCTAACCTTGCGGCTTGTCTGTTGCCCGCGCGGTTCTCAGCTGTCTCCCGGGCCCATCAGCCTGTCTGCGGGCCGCTCACTTGCTACTCTCCTGCCTACTCCAATTCTGATCCTTAAAAAAAAAAAATCTGCTCCCATTTGTAAATCTCTCTTGTAAATAGTCTACAGGCCTCTGGTCTATAAAAGGAGGGGCTCTCCCCTGCTTTTTCAGCATCATATCATCATCATCATCATATCATCATCATCACCAGATAATAGAATCATCCATGGGAGTGTGTGCCTGTGTCCCCCCATCATCAAGTAATTGAATCCTGATCCTCATCCTGGGTATATCTTTGATTATCCCTTGATCCATTTTTGACCCTGAGTCTTAGCCCCTCTGTGGCCTGATACTTATCATCAACCAATAGCCTTGCTGGTTGAAGAAAAATTCTGTCTGTTGCAATTTTTGAGTGTGTTATACCACTCCTTGATCCCTTTCTCTGACCATACTGGTCCTGATCCCTGATCACCTTTCTGGAGCAAATCACGGCTGATTGAAGAGGTCTTATTAAGCTTAAGACCTGGAGTTTTATACCTCCCTTTATTTTCTTTGGAGTTGCATTCTGCCAGCCTATTCTTGAGTCCCTTGAGAAGTGTTGAGGTCATCCTTGCTTCAAATCAGTTACTGTTTGCTTTGGAGCTTCTTAAAAATTGTGCTTTGTCTTGTACAGCCACCCTCAGTTATCTGGTACTCTTCAAGCGCTTGATTGCGGAGAGTTGGGCAGGTTCATTGAGAACCTGGAGGTTGCTTGGGTTTGAGTTGATCATCCCCAATCTTCTGCTGACGACCAGAGTCATTAGCTTGTGGGCGTTGTTTACATACAACAGCTTTTGTTCCTTGAACTCTAAGCAGACTTTAACTTCTTTTGTTCAAGTTTTTCCCTGCATAATCTTGTCTCAGATAGTGCTGTTCCATTGCTACTGAACCATTGTCATCTTTATCCTCAACTCCTTGATTCCTCATTTACCAGGTTCTGGACCTTGATCTTGGTTACATTTAAATATTTTTGTAACACTCAGGAGGGCAGCCTAAACAGCACCTTTCCCCTCCACAGAACTGCCACGGCCTAGCACCGTTTGGAGTCTTACACCGTCTTTATTTTCCAAATCCCACAATTCCTCTTTTTAGTAATGAGCTTGGCTGCATGTTGAACTTTATCTTTTTCCTATGAAGCATTAATGTTTGATAATTTTTAAAAAGAATTTATGGAAAGTATAAATTTTTATTTTTTAAATGGAACCACCTCATAATCTTAGATTATAAAAATATTTTATGCATCAAGAAAAAGAATGTCAAGAGTTATTTCTTAGCAACCAGTTCAACGTTTTTTGTATTCCATGAGAAATTACCCTGCAGTTTTCTTTCAAATAATTCCAACAAATCCACCGTCTTTCACCTCCACATCAATTAGGCACCTAAAATCCTGAAGGAATAATAATAAAATAAATAAATTCAAATCTTTAGCATCCAAATATTTTTAAAATGAGTCCCCAAAATATTTTGTGAGAATTTCCTTTCTTTATGAGTAATCCCCCAGATTTTTGTCAATTCTGGTAAACTCTGATTTAAATCACCATTAAATTTAAGAAGATACTATAAAAAATTTTTTTAAATATTATGTTTCCTCTGAAATGTCACTGTTAAGCTAAACTCATGATTTGATATTGTCTCCTAATTCAATAACAGCTTGCTTCTGAAACATATAATCCAAGGAAGTTTTAAATAAAAAATTATAATAAATTTTGAATAAAAAATTATAATAAATTTTATTCTTAAAAATACTTCTGTGATTAATTCAAATCTCTGAAATAGTATGAAAGTTTGTTTTTTTTAATATAATTTATCATATTTTTTGTGTATGATAATCTCACAACTTTCTCCCCCTTTATTAAGAATCAGAAATTTTGCACGTATGATAAATAAAATAAGACAAAAATTTGCATTCCCACTTCTTCCCTATCCTTTAATCCTCCCAAATTTCCACTCTGAAGCCACTGATCCAATTACTTCACCTTTCATACATAATTTATCATGTCCATCACATTTCTCACTGGTTTAAATGGGTTATTCTTCCTTTCAAGTACTCAAATTTGAATTAAACTGCATCTTTGGATTCTACAGCTTTCCCTACCTGTTCTCCTATGAATTCACCTCTCATTCATTAAATCCTTATAAATTCTTTGAATATTTATATTACCGAATGATATTCAATTCATAAGCCTACTTGAATATTCATAAAGAATTTTTCAAGGTTCTCATTTGAAAATTCTCATCCACACAAAAATTTATACACCCAATTTCTGTTTCTGAATTTGTTTTGATGGCTGAAAAGTAGTATATATTTTTTGTGTGTGTGTGTTTTCAGATTATTTTTTTTTTCAAATATGAAATATTTTTTATTTCTTAATCTTTGGGATTAATGATCAACTAATCCACACATAACACATTGAAAAACTTCCTTTTCTAAACCCCAACCCAAATAATCCTTTTTTCCAACTTTGTGTCTTTGGGCTTCTTGGCTTAGCACCCCAAGATGATCCTTGAATTGCAAAGTTTGCAAGTATATACTGAGTTGGTCGCCAAGATTGGAAGGTCAATGCGAGACAGAGGAAGTAGCAGATTGCACCATTGATGTTGTGCTTTATTTGTTTCACGCTTTTAGACTGAGGTAGATGGTACTGTGGAGAGGACATTTCAAAGTGATGAAGACAATAATCCCTAAGTGCAAAGCATGACAGTTGCCCGGATATAAAGACAAAAGCTCCTGCAAGCGTTCAGATAAATTTTCCCATTGATTTCAAGTCGTTAATAAATACTGTATACCCTTTACGCATTATTTAATTCATTACTTGTTAGATTTATAAATTATATAAAATGTTGTCATTGTCATCCCGCCGTTGCAAAAACTGTATTTTTCAAAAAAAGCGATGTGTCCCTAGTACTGCCGTCTGAGGCCTTTGAGGCAAGTGCAAGCAATGTTGCCTCTGCAAGGTCACATGTAATTTTCCTATAAGTATTGAGTCAACTGTTGATGGTCCCGCAGAGTCATTGAGGGAGATGCGGAGTTGTAGGTCCGCTCCAAGGGTTAACTACAAAATACCACTGCTGCCAGAGATTGAATACTTGGGTACTCAAGTTCCTGGTGAGTACTAATTGGGACTGACTATAATAAAGATAGTAACTAAATTTTGCTTGTTTTGCTAGTGTTGCCCCGTTTCCAAAGGTATACTACAAACACACCACCACCTTATTGGGGTCCACCAACTGAACTTCTGGGGCCCCAGATGAATTCCAAGGTGCGAGACAAAGTGCCCAGTGCAGAACCGGTTGGGGTCATAGCCGAGGAAGCAAGGGAGGAAGAAAGGAACAAAATGGAAAGAGGATTGGGAGAGGGAGAAGACAGAAATGGAGGGAGAGAAGGAGCGGAGCGAGAAGAGGAGGGTTTAACGGAAGAATTAGGAGAAGGGAATGGAGGAGATGGAAGGGGTAGAGTAGATGTAACGGAAGAAATGGAGGGCCGAGGCAAAGCGGATCCGGTGCGAGTCGTAGGGCCGGTTGAAACTGATGCGAGGCGGCTGACGGGCAACATTGGAGAAGGTTTGTTGGGAGGCCAAAGAAAGAGAGCGTACAAAGAGCTCTTGGAGGAAGGTGGATGGAATGCTTGGCCAAAGCAAGCTTGGATTGCAAGGTGTGAGGAAATCTTCAAGAGGCATATTGTAACAGAGGTGCTAGTTCTCCAAAGGATGTCTGCACTAATCAATGATGAAGACCTGGATACCTTTTGATCCATGGTTGCCGAATTGACTGAAAATTGGGAGGATGCAGAAAAGGAAGTAAAAGAAACTTTGTAATTATTTATTATAAATATATATTTTCTCTTTTTTTTTTTTTTAATTATAAATATTTTTTTTTTTTAATAAGGAATGAAGTTTTACTTGCTAGAAATGAGAGGGAAATGAGAAAAAGGAATAACATGGTGAGATGGAGGAATTGACTGATGGAATGATGGTGTGAAAAAAAATGGGGTTAGATGAGATTGAATGTGGAATGAAATGAGGTTGGATGAGATAGAATGTGGAATGAAATGAGATTGGATGGGATAAAATGTGGAATGGAATGGAATGGGATGGGATGGGGTGGAATGTGGAATGTAATGGGATTGGATGAGATGGAATCATGATTGTCAAGGTTTTCAAGGGTAGCTTGCATGGAAATCTTGAATCAGATTGGGAGAATTGCAAAGGTGATGGGCTGGTTCCCATGAGGTGCGATCTTTGTTGGACTGGAAGCCAGACCATTCAAGGAGGTATTGAAGTTTTCCTTTGCGTAACCTGGAATCCAGAATACGGCTTACTTCCCACTCTTGATGATTGAGGACAGTGACCGGTTCAGGAGGGGGATGAGTCTTGCCCAGGTATAATACTCGAGCTGGCTCTAGGAGAGACACATGAAAGACCGGGTGGATACCTTTCCATTTTTCAGGTAAAGTAAGTTTAAAGGCATTAGGGGAGATGATTGATTCTACTTTAAAGCGGCCAAGCTTTCTTTTGTAGAGTTTGCAAGTTGGGCAAGTGCTGCGAATGTTGCAAGCATTGAGCCATACTTGATCTCCTACTGCAAAGGTTGGAGCCATAGTGCGAGATTGGTCTGCTTGCTCCTTATAGCGCTGGTTTGCTTCTTCAAGGTTGGTCCGAAGTTGCAATTGAAGGGATTGAATTTGTTCAAGGTAATTGGTAGCAGGTTGAGAAGGTGCTACGTGAAGGGAAGAGATAGTTGGGTTTCTACCATAAAGAGTTTGGAAGGGCGACTGTTTGGTGGAGGAATGAGTGGAGTTGTTGTAGGCAAATTTGGCTAGTTGGAGCCATTGCAACCAGTCGTCTTTTTGATAGGCAACATACATTCAAAGATATTTTTTGAGAATCTGATTAACTCACTTGGTTTGCCCATCCGTTTCCGGGTGGTACGCCGTTGATAAATTGCGAGTGATCTTCAAATGTTGGCATAGCGAGGTCCAGAAGCTTGAGACAAACAGAGATCCACAATCACTAACTATATTATCAGGGAGACCATGTTTTGAAAATACATATTCTATGAACAAGTTAGCTAAGTCTTCTGAAGAGGCCGTCACATTACTGTGCAGAAATAAAGCCATCTTTGAGAAGCAATCTACTACTACTAAAATAGCATCATATCCACTAGAAGAGGGTAATTGAGAGATGAAATCCATAGAAAGCAAGTGCCAAGGACGAGGCGCAATTGGAAGTGGCTGAAGCAGCCCATACTTCTGGTGTTTCAAGGACTTGTTACAATTGCAATCATAGCATGCGCTAACATAGTCTTTTACTTCTTTGGTCATACCAGGCCAGTAGAAATCTTGTGCAATCAATTGGTAGGTTTTATCCTGCCCATGATGACCAGCAAGCGGAGAATTGTGCCGTGACTTGACGATATCTAACTTAATGCAAGAATTATCTGGTACTACTATACGATTATCATAGACTAAAAAGTCATTATCATCAATACTGTAAATACTATCTAATAAGTTCACACTTTTGCAAAGTTTGATGCACTTGGGGTTGTCGCGTTGAGCTTGTTGGAGTTTGGAAGCCAAATCTCTTAAGTGAGCAATGATTGAACTGAGTTGGGCAGATTGGGTTGAGAAGAGTGTCCTAACATTTTCAGGGTTGTTTTTGGCAAAGGTGCTCCCCCCCCTGGGTAAACGTCATCCCGACGTGATAAAGCATCAGGGACTACCACTTGTTTCCCAGGGCGGTACGTGATTGTAAAGTGGAACTCGGAGAGGTATTTGGCCCATTGTACCTGTCTGCGTGTGAGTACTTTTGAGCTCATGAAATACTTTAAAGAATTATGATCAGTTAAAACTTCAAAGGATTCCCTAAGGCTCAAAAGGTATGAACGCCATTTCTTCAAGCAATAAACCATTGCAAGAAGTTCCTTGTCATGAATCTCATAGTTAAGCTCTGCAGCAAGCAACTTGCAAGACTTCAAAGCTACAGGATGAAAGAGAGAAGTGGAGGAAGAGAACTGCAAGATTACTCCTACAATCGCATAGTTGTTTGCGTCTGTTTCAACAATAGTGCAAGCTAGCTCGTTGAAGTGAGCGAGTATCAGAGCAGTGGTGAACGCTTTCTTCAGAGCTTCAAACTCCAAAGCAGCTTGTTTGGTAAAAACAAAAGGAGTGTCTTTTTGAAGAAGGTTAGTAAGATTCACCGTTTTTTCGGCGTAACGCTCAATGAACCTCCTATAAAAATTACTGAAACCAAGGAAAACTTGAAGGGATTTGATGGAAGAAGGTGGGGGCCAGTCCAATATGCGTTTGCTTTTGGCTGGGTCCATCAATAGTCCTTGCTGCAAGACTAACACACCTAGAAACCAAAGGGAAGAGGAATGGAATTCACACTTAAAGGCTTTTGCAAACAGGTCATTCTTGCAAAGTTGCTGCAGCACCTCTTGCACATGTGCAATGTGAGCTTCGAGGTTTCTTGAGTAGACTAGTATATCATTGAGATATACCACAAGGTATTTACCTACGAGATTGGAGAAAATGTCATTGACAAAATGTTGAAAAGTGGAAGGAGCGTTACAGAGGCCGAAAGGTATGACGGTATACTCATAACTGCCAAACCGGGTTCTCATTGAGGTCAAATACTCATGACCTTCCCTAATGCAAATTAGGTTATAGGCACCTCAAAGGTCTAACTTTGAGAAATAAGCAGCTCCATGGAAGAGGGTGAGGAGATGTGACATAGGCGGTACTGGATAGGCATTCTTCCGGGTTACCTGGTTCAGTTTCCTGTAGTCAACACAAAGGCAAAGTCCGCTGTCTCTTTTTGGAACAAATAGGACAGGTGAACCAGTCTTCGAATTGCTTGGTCAAAGAAATCCTTTTGCTACATTTTCTGCAATGTAGTCTTGAAGCGCAATTGATTCTTGCGTCAAGAGAGAATAAACTGGTCCTGGTTCCGGAGGTGGGCCAGTAAGTTTGATCTTGTGATTGTAAGGATGGGATGGAGGCAGTTTATCTGCTCTTGCAGCTGAGAAGAAATCAGAAAATTCATGATAAACTGAAGGTAAAAACTCTCGAATGATTTCTAAATCTTCAATCTTGTCATCTTTGAGCACTGGATTTGAGGTGCTTGCATGGTGCAAGAGGATTAGGGAGCTCAAAATACACCGTTTGGTTGGTGTCTGTTTCTCTTCAAAGGAACAGGAAAGAGGTAAGCTGGATAGGTAAGAAATAACTCCTAAATCTGAAGAGGGAATTTGGGAATGGAGGTCAGGATATTGCAAATCTCCTGGCGGAAAAGTGTCATCCAACTCAATGACAGTGTCAGGTAGGCTGTTTAATTCCTGATTGACGGAAAAATTAGCGTTCTGGGGGTGCAAGGTTTGAAGGTTAATTACTCCTTCTTGCCAATTCACATCCGGATTCCAGTAAACTAGGAAATCATGGCCTAGAATGGTATCATCCATTCCAGGTATAGCCAAGACAAATAAATCCCATTCAAAGCTGGGGAAATTGGAGAATGCAAAGGTCCATTTTGCCTTTTGGGAAACCTAATAAGATGGTTCAGTTGCACTACTTACTAAATAGATAGGAAATTTATCTATCTTGGAACGCGTAAGATTTTTGGAAGTGGCAAAATATTCACTGATGAAGGAAACATTAGCGCCGGAGTCAAGTAATACTCAATAAGGAGTGTTGTCGGAATGGGATAGGATAAATCTTGAACTAGGAGCACCTAGTGACTTGCAAGTGCAAAGATTTACTTGCGGTGATTTAGATAATGTGTAGTTTTCCTTGCAAGTATCAGAAAAACTACAAGCTAATTTTTTGACTGCTTAGCCGCTTTGCACAACTGTCAACATCATGTTTTCCTCCAGAATACATACACAGCCCGTTTTTTTCCCTTTGTAGCCGTTCCTTGTTCTGTAGCATCTTGGTTTCTTTGTCCAAGAACTTTGGAGTTTTGGTGACGGTTTTCCCTTTTGAGTTGGAGTTCAAAGTCGGGGTTGGTTTGGATGGTTTTGGGTTCCTCGTGTTTTGCTTTGAGGAGTTGTCCACCCTTGGAGCCAAGGTGGACAGTCCATGGTTGTTTGGCCAAGAGCAATTCTTGTCGTGATAGCCATTATCAAGCTCAATCACTCAATTGATTAGCTGCTGAAGCAAGGTTGCCTTATGACCCCCAACTGCAAGCTGTTCAATTAAGCGTGCCGGTAGACCCTTTTGGAAATGGAATAGAAGAGCGGCCTTGTTCCACTGGATGCAAGACTGCAAGGTTCAAAAATGAGAAATATAAACGGAAGCTCTACTATTTTCCTTCATAACTAAACTATTAAGTTCATATTTGGCGTTTCGAACTTCATTGGGGTTGCCGAACAGGGTGAACAGTTGTTGCTCAAACCTGTCCCAGTTGTTGAGAATACACGTGGGACTGTTGTTGGACAAAATTTTGAGGTACGGTTTGAACCACTGCAAGGCTCTACCTCCTAAGAAGGACAAAGCATACATAACTTTATGCCTATTGGAAGGGAAATTGTTGGAGTCGTTTGAAAAGATGATTTTACAAGACTGTAGGTAGGATCTAAGCTTATGAGGGTGTTCTCCCGTAAAGTGATTGGGTTGTTTCATGCCTGGAGTGCAAAAGCTAGGAGTACTCGGACTAGATCGCTGGACACCATGAGTGAGGGCCTGGATCAATGTTGAAAGCAGGGTTGGAGCATCGGGCTTGGGAGAAGTAGTGCAAACCCCTGGTCTACCACAAGTCAAGGTTTCATTGGAAGAATGGTTGGAATCTGCAAATTCCGCGAGAGGGTCCATTGGAACATCCCGTGGAGGAGTCCGAGGATCATTGAGGGGTTCAACAGATGGCAATTTTGAAGGAGGAACGGGATCTAAGGGTTGTTGGGCCTGAGGAGCGCTGGTCCTCCCAACCCAATGGATCTCATCATTGTAAGGGGCGAGGGAAGCGTTCCCATTTGAGCAAACATTGAGAAAAAGAAGTCTACTATAGGTTGGCAAGCTACAATAGATGAGTTGAGTTAGTTAATTTACTGTCACACCACCACCCCACGTACTATAGGGCAATTCTTAGATGATTGTGAGCGCAAAGGAATGCTGAGTGCAAGGGCAAGTGCGAGTAGCAAGACTCAGTTGCAAAGCGCGAACTTGGTTATGCCACTCAACAAACGTCTAGAGGAATGGAATGTGTTCCGAGGAAGGAAACTCAACCTGAGTCCAATGTGGTAACTAGGTTGTAGCAAAATGCAAGAACGTATGAAATTAACCAACTGAGGAGACAATCATCAGGCAAGGGGGTAGCCCTTATAAGGTAATACAAAGTGACTAGATACAACCTGGTGATGAGCTAACTACAGTTGAAGCGGTGAGGCAATGAATGACAGGAACGGGATAGGAAGTGAAGCGTTAGTACAACCATATCCAAGGTCATGGTGTAAGTGCAAGACAATAGAATCTGAGCATATAATTGTATGATGAATTGGGACAGGAGCGAATGACGTTGAAGGTAATGCAAATGAGAAGTAATAGGGTATGCAGGGTAGGGACTAGTCCAATTGCAAACTGTACAGTAGTGATGGCTTAGTTAGACGTAGATGCAAACTAACAAACAGTGCGTGACCAAAGATGGAAGTCCAAGGCTGTTGATTGGCCAGGGAAGGAGATTGGATCTTGTAATGGATGGCCAACCGGTATGGAGTTAACCGCGAAGTTTGCAAGTATATACTGAGTTGGTCGCCAAGATTGGAAGGTCAATGCAAGCCAGAGGAAGTAGCGGATTGCACCATTGATGTTGTGCTTTATTTGTGTCACGCTTTTAGACTGAGGTAGATGGTACTGTGGAGAGGAAATGTCGAATTGATGAAGAAAATAATCCCTAAGGGCAAAGCGTGACAAAAGGGAAAGAAAAAGGCCTCCAATTCCATCAAACTCAACCCTAATAGCCATCAAAAGAGGAGAAACACTTCAAATTTTTCTGGATTTGAGGATATCATGTAGAAAACAGATTCAAATAAGTGAATCAATTTATTCTCCTTGCTTTCAAAATCAAGCTCATTCCTATTCCCCTCCAAAAAAACAGTCAAATCACAAATTGGATCTGAAAAACTTCAATTTGAAAAGGAGAAGTGGGATTGTAAACTGGCTATGGATTTTCAAAAGCAGAAAGATGAGATCTGCGCACATCAATCAAAGTTGGATGCTGAGTGCCAAATGAAACAGGCTGAGATGGAGTTTCAAAAAGAGGAAAAGGAGAAGTATCAAGAGGAAGACCAACTCAAAAAGGAGAGGGAAAGGCTAGCCATGGAAAAGAAAGATAGGTTATCAGTAGTCATGGCATGTATTGGCACCAGTAGAACTGTTGATGAAATAAATAAAATTACTCAATTGCTTGGCTTGTAAAATATTTGCTTTGATAAAAGTTTTAAAAATAAATAAAAAAAAAATATTTTCAAATACCACAATGTTTGATCCTATTTTTAACTCCACCACTGAAATTTTATTTTTATTTTTATTTAAATTCTTTGGTATAGAATATATTTGACCGCTTTTTAAGTCTTTGCATGTTTTTAGAGTGTTCTTATTAATTTGCAATCACATAGCCATCCTAGTATGGGTGGCAGTATCCATGGCAGGAAAAGTACAGTGCTTGTACTTATTGGCTTCCCAAACCATACAGCAAATTTTCCAGAGCTGAAGAAATGGAATTGTTCAATCTTCTGTTTGGCTTTTGAAAACTCTTCAGGGGTGGGTTTTCAAGTTTTCTTTTTGGCAGCAATAGCAGGGTACAAATCCAAAAGTTGTAGTTTTTGTCAAGACCAAACCACCTTTTTGTTAAACCCATCTCCATTTACTTCCAAAGAGATTTCATAATCTCTCATTTGAGCCCTCTTTTGCTGAAGAGCCCTCTGCTTGCCACCTCTCCTTATGTTTTTCAAACCATCTCCTTCCATCTTTATCCCTCCCATGCACCTGCTGGATTTGGGTGAGGATCAAGAGGGAAAAGATCTGGTTTTATAAAATTTTGAGTGGGGCAGGAGAAGAATTGGAAGGAGTCAACAGAGCAAGGGGTCAAAAGGTGTTTGCATTGCATGGAATACAAAAAAAAAAAAATGATCAGTATGATATAATCAAGGTAGATAGATGATCAACAAACACAAAAAAAGACTATACTGGTCCAAGCTGAAACCAAAAAAAAAAAAAAAAAAAAAAGGTTGAGCGGGCTGGAGGTGGGGGCGGGCCTGGTCAGGGGGCTTGGTTGGCCGGGCTGGAGGTGGGGGGGGCTTGGCTGGCAACCAAGCAAGAGGGGGGGCTGGCAGCAACTGAGAAAGAGGGGGGGTGGGCCAGGGAGCAAGCAAGAGGGGGGGCCAGCGGCAACCAAGCAAGAGGAGGACACAGGCCAGGGAGCAAGCAAGAGGGGGGGGAGGCGGCAACCAAGTGAGAGGGGGGGCGGCAGTGACCAAGCAAGAGGGGGGGCGGGCCAGGGAGCAAGCAAGAGGGGGGGGGCTGGCCAGGGAGCAAGCAAGAGGGGGGGCTGGCCAGGGAGCAAGCAAGAGGGGGGGGGGCAGCGGCAACCAAGCAAGAGGGGGGGCTGGCGGCAACCAAGCAAGAGGGGGGGGCGGCGGCAACCAAGTAAGAGGGGGGGCGGGCCAGGGAGCAAGCAAGAGGGGGGGCGGGCCAGGGAGCAAGCAAGAGGGGGGGCAGGCCAGGGAGCAAGCAAGAGTGGGGGCAGGCCAGGGAGCAAGCAAGAGGGGGGGCAGGCCAGGGAGCAAGCAAGAGGGGGGGCAGCAAGCAAGTGAGGGGGGGAGACCAAGAGGAGGGAGGGGCCAAGTCAGCAGAAATGGGTGAGAGGGAGGGGAAAGGAGAATGAGGAGGAGGGGGGGAGCTTATCTGGGGTGCCAACCAAAGGAGGAGGAGAGGTGGAGGGTGAGGAGGAGGAAGGAATGGGTGGTGGGTGAGGTGGAGAATTCAGCAAGAGTGGGTGAGAGGGAGGGAAAAGATGGATGAGGAGGAGGGGGGGAGCTTACCTGGGGTGCCAACCAAAGGAGGAGGGGAGGTGGTGGTCAGGTGGTGGTTGTGGGTGAGGTGCAGGTGATGGTGAGGTGGAGGTGATGAGGTGGAGGTGGTGGGTGAGAAGGAGGAAGTGGACCAGTGGCTTGTTGGGGTGAGGTGGTTTGGAATTTGGCTTTTGTCTAAGTCCACCAAAAAAAAAAAAAAAAAACCCTGGAGTCAGCCTAGGATTCTTGGTTAAACAACCAAAACCAAAAAAAATTCTGTGATGTTATTTTTTACCTATTTGAAAACTGAATCCTACTCATCAAATTGAGCAAGCGTGAGAGGTAGAATCCGCTCTCTCATAGCCAAAGATGAGGTAGAAGATGAGGCCAGGATGACTTGAGGAGGGTTGGGAATATCTTCTTCAAATATTTTGTCCCATTCATCTTTGATGTTGGAAAGAAGTTTCTGAAGGATTACACAACTGATAATCCAGTTGATGAGGATCTTCATTCACTTGGAATTTTGTAGCTTTTTTTTCATCTCCTGCAAGCTGGCCCATCTTCCTTTCAGGATCTATATGGCATGCTCAATCCAAACTTTTGATTGGGAAAGACAATAGTTTAAATTGGTTTTGGCTTGATCATTGGTTGAAACATTGTGGTATGCTGAAACCACATATTTCCCAATAGCATAAGCTTAATCAGCCATAAGGTATTGATCTTTCTCAAAGTAGCTATCTGGTTGTTGGGAAATCTGCATCCCATTGAAAACATATGAATCATGACAAGAAACTGGAAGAACAGCATGGAGGGATATGAACTTCTTTTTTTATCACAAAAAAGTTGAAGTGACACAGAGTATCTATAAAAACCAATAAAACATATTTGGTCAGTGTTTTATCCAATTTTTTATCAAAGGATTTGGAAAATAAATGAATCAATTGCCTTTTTTTCCAATAAAAATGGTGGTTGCCATCTAGCTTGGGGTTTTCACTCAAGGGGATAGTGGTTCCATCAACAAAACCAATGCAACCAGGAAAGCCTTCAGTATCCATTACTTGAGATATATCCTTGCATTCTTCTTTGGTTGGCCAACAAAGGCTGAGCAAGGAAAAGATAGGATAGAAATCATGACTCTTTTGGTGTATAAGTCAATGGTTCCATAAACAACTGAGAATAGATTTTCTAATTGATAAATTTCTAATCCATTAATTAAGAGCAACAGCCAGTTGGATAGATGGATGGCTTTGAGGATTCTGAGAATTTTTCTGGAGGATGTGGTGGTCTTCAATCATCTCCAGAATTTTCATGAATGAAGGCAATAAATTTTGGAACAGTTGCTGGGCTTAAGTTGGGGGGTAGATGAAGCTTTTTCCTTTCATACATAGGGTTGTGGAGAGTGTGTCTTTGTGGAACTATGTATTTTTTTTCCAATAGAGCATTCAAAGCTAACCAAGTTGATCCCAGATTGGATTCTGAATCAGATTTTGGATCAGATTCAAAGAATAAAAAAATTTCAGTAAGCTTTTTTTGCATTTTCAACTTGCTTCCAGGAAGTTTGATTGTGCATGTTGAGAAAGATGATGATGGGATTTGTGTGGAGCAATGGAGATGTGAAGTGATGTTGAGATTGAAATCCCTGTTGAGGGAAAAATAAAAAATTATAAAAAATTTATTTTATTAAAAAGTGAAAGAAAAGATGATTTGAACCATGATAGAAAAAAGAACCATCTAAATATGTTGATTAATAAAGGGTTTATCCAAGAAAAAATTTCCAACCAAAATTACTGGGCATGTAACAGAATTCAATTATTACCTTGAAAATGTAATAAGTATTATTACATAAAATGCAAGACTTTCAACTGGAGTATCTCAGCATTACTTTTAACTACTTTGGAAAAAAATTCAATATAAAAAGTACTAGATAACATTTTGTCATACATTTTGCTTTCTTATGAAGAGGATAAAAGCATTCAATTGTTAATTACTTTTCTTATCACTTGTAAATAGTTTCCCTTGTGGCTTTGAAACCGGATCTCATCAATATTGAAAGGATCCAGTTCCCAGCCATCCAAGTTGTTCTTTATTGAGATCAATTCATTCATTCATTGATATATTCATCTGACATTGAATCCATCAAAATTAAAGTATTATCATATTTAACTGCCAACTATATTTCTAATCACCAATACATTATCAGTACCAGATACCAACCTGGTTGGTTTAGTTATCTTGCCTTGATTTGGTCTTATTGGCTGTCTTATTTTTACTTGTCTTGATTTGGCTATATTAAGCCGTCTTACTCAAAATCTTTACTATTGGTTGTTGGCTAAGTGCCATATCCATTGTTGTCATTGTATTTATGGTGGCTTTTGCCATATTTGGTATTTGACCATTGTGGAAACAAGGAGAGTGAAAGTACCCTAGTTATCCTTGAGTTCTGGAATCAATGGTCCTAGCATCTGTAAGGATAAAGATGCTTCAGTAAAGAGAGAGAGAGAGAGATAAAGATATGAATTTCCTTTACTTTCCATATCCTTTCATTCATCCATCCCTCAATCCATCCTCTTTCCTCTTTCTCTTTCCTTTTCCTTCCCTTTTCCCATGATAAGATCCAATGGTAAGATAAGATAATATAAGATAAGATACTCCCCCCAGAGCTGGGATTGAGAGTGCAGACTTTATGCCCACCCTCTCAACCCTAAAATAAGTACAAGTGCAATGAAATCCCAACAACAAATGTAAAAGAAACCCTAAGCCCAGAACCCTAGCCTAACCCTAACCCATTCCCTGCCCACTTACCATTACTTACATCCATTTTGTCCTTCTCATGATGCCGCCCTCTGCCGTGCCCTACTTGGAGGCCCCCACTTCTCTGTATCCGCTTTGCGCGCTGCATGATTCCCTGCCCTGTGGGTTGGCCTGCGCTTGCACATGCCTGGCCCGCGCCCATAGCCGCAATTTCCCCGCCCTAATCCCCTGAAATAGCTGCCCGCAAACCTGGGCCAGCTCCATTCTTGGGTCTGTAATGTCTGAGCTGGCCGCAGCCCGCCACATCCAATCAAGCCTGACCCATGCCCAGTATGCCAAGCCCTGCGGCACCTACTGTGAGCCCGCAGCGGCCACTGCTGGGACCGCGCGCATCCAATTGCTGAGCCTGACCTACCAAATGCTGAGCACGCCAACCACAGCACGGTTCCCAATCCAAGACTATATAACAACACCACATCCCCCCCCAACTTGAGTTCTGTCCCCAGAGGTCTTCCAATTGCTACCTTGACCATTACTGCACCCACTACCAAGTTCACCCATCCTCCCCTACTACGCCCTCTCCTATCATGGTTCCAATGTGCACTTTCTGTGCCAGGAATGGGTTGCCCTGCAGGCTCCTCTCCGGCTGCGCTGGTCATTGACGTTGCTTGCTCAGCAACACAATGCCACAAGCTTGTCCCGGACCTAATCAGGCTTTCCACAACTTTTTTATGGTCTCTAGCCACAAGTTGATCTTGGAGCAGTCATGGACCCTGCCTAGATCTCCTTCCTCCCATTTTTGCCGCGCTCCGCCTGGGAAAACCATGGCCAAAAGCCTTCACTTGGCCTCTCTGTCCTGCCGTGCTGGACCGCCGCGTAAGGAGGACTTTGCAAACCCCACAGATTGGCAAGCGGCTCTCCGCTTCTGGGCTGACCAAGTCCGCGTCAATCAAGGCGCAACCAACCCACAAGTCAAGGAAATCTTTGGATGGCGCCCGGCTCTGCCTCTGGCCCTTAGCCCAACTCCCGGTCCTCTGCCTCCTCCTCCCCCATCTCCCAGAACCCCTCCTCCGGCACCGTCACCAGCCCCACGGGACGCATGTTGACTCTGGTGTTCCTGGAAGGGGTTGTCATCTCTTCCTCCCCCACTCCACCTTGTGCAGCCACTCCGGAGATCCTGGAAATCCCTACCATTCTGGGGTGCTTTGAGGACTTTGCGGCCAAGTTTGAAAATCTCCTCCAGTGGTTCCTTTTGGCTCAGGGCACTCATGGAGCCAAATCCCAATGCAAATTCTTGGCAACCTTCCAAGGACTCTTGGACGCGGCGCAGGCGCAGATGGTGGAGGTTATGGACCTAATTTAGGCAGATTGCCCCCTCTCCCTTTTCCCTCTTCTCTTTCCTTGTATTTTCCCGCGCCTTTCTGTAATCCCCAAAGAAATAGACTTTTGGAGCGCTATCATTAGTTGAGTGAGCGGCCTTGGTCCTGAAGTGAGAGTGAGATCAAGTCAGAAATCCGTGCCTGCCCGCCTGTGAGCCCTGCAAGCAACCTTGAGTCTGAGTAAGAGTGAGAAAAACTGGCTCCGCATCTGCGCCCAAGCCTGAGAGGAAAAGCCCTGTGATCCGTGCCCCATATTGTCAATGTTTTGGGGAAGGAGCACCTGGACTGCCCCAGAAAAACTGCCACACAGTTCCCCATACCCTTTCTACAAAAGATAAACAGAAAAGCCGCCAGCGTGCGCACAACCATCTGAGAGAGAGAGCCAATAAGGAAAACAAACATTCTGGGGTGCCTAGCTATTCCGGCTGTGGACCGGCTGGGACACCCCCTCACCAAGTCAAGCTTTTCCCCCAGTACCCCAACCATACTTCCATCCCCTTACTCCCATTTCCCATCCATAGAAAAAAAAGGAAAAAGTGAAACATACCCAGAGAACAAGAGTAAAAAGTAAAAGAAAAGGAAAGAAAAGGTTTTTTTTTGCAGCGCTCCTCATCCCGCTTTCCACTCCAACATTTGTTCCCTCTGTGGGGCTTTTCCTTGCGTATACAGACCTGGCATTGTGCCGTGCCTGTGTACCTGCAATTTTACAACCTAAAGCCAGTACCAATCCAAGAGCGCAATAAAATCACATAAATAAGAAAACAAAAATTCTGGGGTGTCTAGTTGTTCCAGCTGTGAACTGGCTAGAGCACCCCCTCACCAAATCATGCTTCCCCTTCTTTCCAAGCGCCCCCCCCCCCAGCTTGGCAGTTGTCCCCAGCGGTTTGAAACCTTCCGCTCCTCTGGGAGAGAGAGAGACAGGCGGCCTCATCCAATCCCACGCCTGTTGTGTCCACTGGCTGTTTTCCCAAGCTTCCATCCAGGCGCGCCTTCCATTCCCAAATTGCTTGCAAACCCTACTTCCTTCTCAACCTCAACAGTTATTCCGTTGAAGCTTAATCCCTTCCCATTCCACACCTGAAGCCCTGCGGCGCATGTCCGCCGCACCAATTCCAAAATCTCCTCTAGCCATGATGGCAACGGGCCTGTCTTTGGCCCACCCATTCCACATTCCCCGCGCTCCGCGTCCTTCCATTCTGCATCTATTCTACCCACCATTGAAGGTGTCTGACTCCAGTTGCAATCCTCCAACACCTGGCCTGCTCCTATCCTCTCTGCAAGACCCATCCGCCGTGGGAAATATCTGCTCCCATCCCCTTCTCTGCAAGACTTGCCTGCCGCCCATTGATTCCCAAGCCATGCGCAATATCTGCTTCCCATTCTCTTGTCCTTGCTTGCTTTGTAGCAATGGGCTGATCCAACTCTGCCAAGACCCACTTTCCCAACACGTATACTTTTCCACTGGGGAAACCAATCCTGCGTTTGAATCCATTGTCTAGTTCTCCCTTCCTGACAGCCAATAGCCGCTATTGTCACCATAAATGCACACCTGGGGTGCGGGCGGGCTAGGGATCCAAAGACCCTTCAAATAGATTCCAAGATCCCTTGCCAACTCTGCAAGTTCACTAACCCAATGCAGGGTTGCTGGCGGTGGGGCTGGAGAACACACTGCCTTGTAATCCAATCCTGCTTGCAACTGGGCCCTGCCCCGCCCGCCTGCCCCGTAATCCAATTCTGCTTGCAACCGGACCCTGCTGCGTGCGCCTGCCTTGTAATCCAATTTTGCTTGCAACCAGACCCCGCAACACGCGCCTGCATTGTAATCCAATTCCGCTTGCAACCAGACCCCGCCGCACACCCCTGCCTCCGCCGTGGATTGTTGAAAATTGCCTTCCCAAAAACAAGGATTGTGATTCCCCCATCTTGCCAACATTTTCCCCTTCAGTTTTTGCCAATCCAGGCTCTGGTAGCCTTCCATCTCTTCCACATCCCAAAGCTCCTCCCCATCCATGATGAACAGGGCAACATGGCGCGCCTTTTTGGGATCCAATGCGCCTTTGGAGTCCGCAATCACTTCATATTGTGAGATGAATTGCCCCAAATCCACGGTGTTGAATCAAATGTGAGGGTAATCCTTTGGGTTGATGAGGAGATGGCAGGAGGAGGAAGAAGAGGGAGAAGCAACTGCTGGTAGCATCTTGAGTACCTTTGAGAGACTTGAGACAAAAGAAGTTCCCAGCCAGACCCCCAGATGTGGAAACAAGGAGGGTGAAAGTCCCCTAGTTATCCTTGAGTTCCAGAATCAATGGTCCTAGCATCTGTAAGGATAAAGATGCTCCAGTAAAGAGAGAGAGAGATAGATAAAGATATGAATTTCCTTTCCTTTCCGTATCCTTTCATTCATTCATCCCTCAATCCATCCTCTTTCATCTTTCTCTTTCCCTTTCCTTTTCCTTCCCTTGTCCCAAGATAAGATCTGATGGTAAGATAAGATAAGATAAGATAAGATACTCCCCCCAGAGCTGGGATTGAGAGTGCAGACTTTATTCCCACCCTCTCAACCCTAACCTAAGTACAAGGGCAATAACAGCCCAACAAAAAATTTAAAATGAACCCTAAGCACAGAACCCTAGCCTAACCCTAACCCATTCCCTGCCCACTTACCATTACTTACATCCTGTTTGTTCTTCTCATGACATGGCCCTCTGCCGCACCCTACTTGGAGCCCCCTGCTTCTCCGTATCCGCTTTGCGCGCCATGTGATTCCCTGCCCCGTGGGTTGGCCCGCGCCCATATCCCCAATTTCCCCGCCCTACTTCCCCAAACTAGCTGCCCGTAAACCTGGTTGGGCCGGCTCCATTCTTGGGTCTTTAATGTCCAAGCGGGCCGCGGCCTGCCACATCCAATCAAGCCCAACCCATTCCCAGTATGCCGAGCCCACCGGCGCCTACCGCTGAGCCTGCTACGGGTGCCTCTGAGCCCGCAGCGGCCACTGCTGGGACCGCGTGCATCCAAGTGCTGAGCCTGACCTACCAAATGCTGAGTGCACCAACCGCAGCGCGGTTCCCAATCCAAGACTATGTAACAACACCACACTGTCTTACTTGTTTTTGATTTTTCCATATTGGTAATCTTACTTGTATTGTTTTGATTTGGTTTTATTGACTGTATTACTTGTTTTGATTCTGCTGTACTGGTCATCTTATTGGATCTTGTTTTATTGTTGCAAGAGGAATACTCCCTTGCTTCTTTTTGTTGGCATGATTGTCTCCCATATTTGTTTTGAAGTGATCTTGCTTGTCTTGTTGTCTTTTGTTGGTTTTCTTGCCTTGTCATCTTGATTTGGTCTCAATCAGGCCATATATTGCTCCTATTGCCCAATCTTTTTTGGCCTTACAATACCTGGGGGGCATTTTTGCTTTTTCTTGTTGCACACTTGTTACATTTGTTGATCTTTCCTTGATCAACTTGGTCAAAATGATTATATTGAGTTTCTTGCCCATATTGTTGCCTCCATCATCTTGCTTGCATTTATTTTACTGCTTGTATCTCTTGTCCCAATTGCCACTGCTTGTGCTTGTTCCCATTTGCCACCATCCGTCTCAGATTGTTGTTGTCTGTTGCTTCTCATCTTTTCTCAGATTTTATGTCTTGTCTTTGCTTGTATTGCATGTCACCTCTCCTCCCACACATCTTTGCTCATATCTCTGGACCCTGCTTATTGCTTGGCAACAGTAATTAGTATTTTTTTTAATAATAATAAAATCAGACAAAAATGGGAAATATGCAACTCAACAGAAGATTGGTCCTTACAGAGGAAAACTAATTTAAATGGACTACCATGATGGATTCTGAACTTGATTACATTGGAGCCTTAGATCTCATACTTGGAAATGATCCTAGTAGACCTGAAACTAAGGATCAATTGAATAGAAATGCATACATTCTTATAGTTAAACATTTGAATGAAGAAAACCTTGCTTATTTATCCAGTACACTTGATCCATCACTTAAGAGGAATGGTCAAGCACTTTGGAAGCTCTTACAAGAGAAGTGTATGGCAAATGACATTGCCAGTCAAAAATTAGCATTTTCTAAGTTTAGTAAAATTGAATTTCAAGAAAAAATCAGTTTCATTGCAGATGTTAGAGCTGCTGTCAGTAAAATGAGACTAGTTGGTTTCAAATTAGAAGAGAAAGCCTTAATCATTATGATTTTGAGCAACTTACCTAGAGATTTTGAATCCTTTGTTAGGATTATATCTCATCAAAATGAAATTAATTCAACTTATTAAGTGTTGAAGAAGCTTGAACAAAATCACATTTGATTTAAAATATCAGCTGACAATGAAAAATCAGAAGCACTATTTGGAAATAAAAACAGAAATAAGATTTGCAATTATTGCAAAGGAAGGAATCATGTTGAAGCATAATTTTGGAAAAAGTATCCAGAAAAACTTCCTCAGACATATTTCTCCAATATGGAAAGTGAAAAATCTTAAGAAACACTATAAGAAGAAGTAACTTCTCTTTATAACAGAAACAGTAAAGATTTAAAGTTTCTTCCCCCTACAGGATTAAGGGGGGGTGTTGAGATTGTAATTCCTATTGAGGGAGAAATACAAAATTATAAAAAATTGATTTTATTACCAAGTGAAAGAAGAGATCATTTGAACCATGATATAAAAAATAATCATCTAAATATGTTGAGTAATAAAGGATTTATTCAAGAAACAATTTCTAACCAAAATTGCTGGACATGTAAAAGAATTCAATCATTACATTGACAATGTAATAAGTATTATTACATAACATAAAAGACTTTTGAGTAGATTATCTCAGAATTAATTTCAACTAATTTTAAAAACAATTGAATATAAAAAGTACTAGATAACATTTTTTCATAACTTTTGCTTTCTTATGAAGAGGATAAAAGCATTCAATTGTTCATTACTTTTCTTATCACTTGTAAATATTTTCCCTCATGGCTTTGGAACCGGATCTCATCAATATTCAAACAATCCAGTTCCCAGCCATCCAAGTTTTTCTTTATTGAGATGAATTCATTCATTCATTGATATATTCATCTGAAATTGAATCCATCAAAATTAAAGTATTATCATATTTACCTACCAACTATATTGCTAATCACTGATTATTGATGGAGATGAGATGTGTGTGATGCAATGGAGATGGGACTGTTATGGATTTGCTGAGGTGGAGGTGTGGATGGGTGTTTTGCATGCAATGGGATGTGTGTGATGTGATGGAGATGTGAAGCAATGGAGATGAGATGTGTGTGATGTGATGGAGATGGGATTGGTATGGATTTTCTGAGGTAGAGGTGTGGATGGGTGTGACGCATGCAATGGATGGTGGATGGATGATAATGCCTGGTTTGATTTTTGAAACCCTCCATTTTCATGAAACCCGCCATTTTGAAGTACACCAGTTAGGGGTTATGTTTATTTCAGAAACCCACCATTAAAAATGGCGGGTTTGGTCAAAAAAAATGGCGGGTTTCTAATGGAAGTTTTGCTAACTTTGATAAGCCCTAATGTATTTTATATGGGTTTTTTTCTTTTCTGTTTTTGAGGGGGGGTGGATAGGTTAGACTGGGGTTAATTTTGACAAATCATCTATGCTCTTTTTGGGGAAGAAAATTAAATACTTAAGGTTTTTAAGAAAATGGAAAAGGAGGAAAAGAGATTTTTGAAGAGAGAACAGTCAATTCAGAATAAATTGGGGGGGAAGGCAGTCAAGGGGGAATTTTGATTGAGAAACTGAATTCAGAATGGCAGAAATTTTTCCTTTACAAGATGAATATATAATTTTTTTCTGGATTCCTGAATTGAGAGCATCTACCATCTTCTCAAAAACATCCTTGACAAATTTGACAAGTTTTTGCAGCATGCAAGGGTGGATCACTGTCAAAAACCAATTTTTCATCCTTTCTGTGATAAATTGGGCACCCAAAACAGGCATTGAGGAGTTGGGGAGTGGGTCCCACAATTTTTTATAATGCAGATCCCTGCTTAAAAAAGTTTGGGGCCACCCCTAAAAAGGGAACAAAAGATAACTTTGGCATCATTTTAATTTTTCAGAAAAAAGAAGAAAAATTTGTTGATGGATGAGGAAATATCAAGGCAAACGAGGAGAATCCAAGAAAGGGTGGTGGAGTTAGGGAGGGGGAGGGTGGGGGCTGGAATTTTTTGAGTGGGGCTCAACAGAATTTTTCTTGTCAAGCCTTGAGAAGGATCCATAAATTTATGGATCCTTGTCAAGGATTAATTCCAGTGGACAGCTATCAAGCCCTATCAAGTGCACAATTGTGGCTCAATTCAAAAAATCTTTTATAAGTCTGCTTATCAAGTCAAATTACTAAGATGGTGACAGATGCTCCAAGATTTTTTTTTTTCAAGTAAAATTTTAAATTTTGATCCAAAATCAAAAATTTATTCACCAACCATGAATTTTTACCTCTCCTTCTCCATTTTTAACAAATAAAATAAATTTAAATTTGGAAATGATCTAAATCATTTCATATCAAAATCTGTATTTGATCTGTTTAAATACATGCATAGACCCCCTTCAATCATATTTCAAAGCATAAATTTATATGATTGATTTCTTTCTTTCTTTTTTCATTGGGTTCCACCTGATACTCTGTGCAAGCTAATGTGATGACCTGGGGAGCTGGGTTTAAAAGGGATCAAACCAAATTGGGATCTAAAATTTTTAATCTTAAATTTGAGGAGATGGATGAGTTATCAATCCCTGATCTCTTGTGGAATGGTCAAGCTATACCCTGTGCCCCCCCCCCAAAAAAAAACCCACATGCAAAACATAATAGAAAAAGGAGAACTTTGGTTTTCAAATAGGCATAAATCCATCCATATGGTAATTTTTGAACATGAAAATATCATATGTAATTTGGGATTCCTCCAACCTCAAGTTTCTTGATCATGATACTTATTATTTAATGTATTCAAGATGATACAATCTTCTCACATGATTATCTTACAATGTATACATCACTAGTTTACAATGTCACATCTCCATGCTCCCAATCTTTTTCCTTGTGTACAACACACATACACATATGCACCCCATGGGATGGTGCTAACAATGTTTTTCTTTAGTTATCATGAAGATGAGGCATGAATCACTTTACTTTAAAAACTTTTACTCAGATTTCATTTTTAATTTATTTCCTTTGGTTTTCTCTGCTTTTTTTTTGATCCGAAGTGACCGGTAATCTTCCTATAGGCTTTGGTCTGACAAGTTCATCAATTGTCAAGTCTCTTAAGAGGATATGTCAATCGGAAACTTTTCCGGCTCAAAATCCAACCCTCCCACACCGAAATTCGAAAATTAGGATCGGGTAGCCAGGAGTGATGAGGGCCCAAGCGTTGAGGAGGCTTTATGCAGTTCGCCTGGGCCTGGGATGGTGATATCCCGCCGAGAGGTGTGTTTGGTTGAGGGTGTCGACTGCGGTGCTGCGCTGCCGCGCTTGTCCTCCGCCCGGCGCCTGTGACGTTTCAGTCCTCTCCCCCAGCCCCAGCCCCAGCCCCCTGTTGTCCCCCCCGCCTGCCTGCCCCCACTGCTGCTGGATTACACAGCAGTCACCAGCCAAGAAAACCCCCTTCGAATTCCGAGTCCACCTGGATACCGAAGAAGCCCATCTCCATCATCTCAGTCACTTCAAGACTAGACTGGACTCTCTCATCTCACCTCGCATTCCCTCCCATCAGTCCTCACTCTCGAAGAACCACCATCGCTAGTCGATTCGATTAATACCGCTTAACTACCGCACTTTCGGAAATGCCAAAGGTTGGCTCCCCGTCTTCTTCCACCCAGTACGGTACTCTTGACAGATCAAAAGGAAAACTCAACTGACGAGTCCTTGATCCTGTTTCTTCCAAATCACCCAGAATAAAGGCAAAGGTGGTAAGAATCGTCGGAGGGGTAAAAACGAGAATGAATCCGAAAAGCGAGAACTGGTATTCAAGGAGGATGGACAAGGTACTCGCCATACCGGTCTCCAGTCTTTCATATCCCACCGTTCTCCTACCAAACCCTTAGGAAATCAAGAATGATACTTTCGGGTGTGGATCAAACCTGACCTATCGTAAACTGATCTTCTGCCGCAGAATACGCCCAAGTGACCAAAATGCTCGGAAACGGACGGTTGGAAGCTATGTGCTTCGACGGCGAGAAACGGTTAGCTCACATTCGGGGGAAAATGCGGAAGAAGGTGGGCTCTCTGCTCTTAACCGCATCGAAGGTTGATTCTTCATCACCCAAGAAGAACTCTGACCCATGTTTTGTTCATCAAGGTATGGATCAACCAAGGTGATATCATCCTAATATCTCTCCGGGATTTTCAAGACGATAAAGCCGATGTGATTCAGAAGTACACCACCGATGAAGCTCGGAACCTGAAGGCATACGGAGAGCTACCCGAGAACGCCAAGATTAATGAGACAGATACATTCGGTCCAGGGGAGGACGATGAGTGTAATTTCGAATTCGAGGAGGTAATTCGTCGACTGATCTCCTACCTGCTAGCCAAACTTGGAAGAATGAAATCTTACGTTTGAACGTCACCCTATGTTTTTTTATCATCTAGGCCGATATCGACGATATTTAGGCCCGGTCTATGCGGTTGGTCTGCTTCCCGATGAAATCTCTTCGATCAATTCACTTTTTCGAAGCGCCCAAGATCCCCCATTCGCATGGGTTTCAGTTGGCGTAATCGTGTACTTCATCCATCGCCCTTGCCCCCTCGACCTAAGTTTCCTCTGCTTAACGGAAATCTTACTGCTTCATTGTGGATATTATCGCCTCGATATGGTTCCCTTCCCCCCCTCCTCCCCCTTAGCAGGTATCACATCGTTTCGCAATCGATACTTCTTGTCTTTGCTTTAAAGCTTCTTCCTAAGGCCCTTGAATCCTCCCGCGTTACTGTTTGTGCTATTTGTGCTCCTTTCTTATCTTATTCACACTCCGACCTATACATTTATGTATAATTTGTCTCTCATCGAGAAACAAACAAATAACTTTATCCTTGAGGAAAGCGGACGGACCGCCTTTACAACGAAATTAGTAGAACTTGAGCGTTAGATTCTCACAAGGCCTCCAGTCGATTTGAAGTAATAATCCTGTCTTTTCCGGATGAGTGTAGTGAATGTTTCGATTATCAATCTCCGAACCTAGCCACTTCGAATATGAGTATCGGGTGCCGTTGGATTTGATAGCGCTGCTGTCTGGCTGAGCTTTCGTTTTAGTACTCGCAACAGATTCTGCAGTGTTTCGTTTCCTGGCCAAGTGGGGATGAGTCACAGTCATCAATAAGAGGTTGCACATTGGATAGTCAATAAAGCGGGCGAGTATTGTGTTTTCCGAAGAAGGCTCCAAAGCCTGCTCATGATGGCAATATCTAGAGCGAGCTAGGAGGCTACCCGTGGCTATAAACTTGTACATATGGTTTGATCTCACAGGTTTCTCCGTCCCAGGCGGGCTCGGGGTTGGATGAGCCTCCCAAATGTACGAATGGAAACAATTTGGTAGCTCTTTACTGATGGTGGGCCACAAGGATTCCCCCTCACCCCAATGGGAGGAGGTCGTTGATTTCTTCCTGACGCGATGAAGCCGACCCATTCGCAATGATCTATCAAATGCATAGGCCCAAGGCACTCGAATCCTTCTCGCCTGGTTACTCAGCCGCAAGGATGGTGAGATCATATTTATAAGTACGTAATTACACACATCCTTGAAATCAATGGTTACTTAATAGTGTAAATAGAAAATAAAAATGCATGTACAAAAAAAAAGGAAAGAGAAGAGAAGAGAAGGAGTGAGTCAGGTCCCCATTTTTTATTTTTTTATTTTTTTTTTTTTTGGACATTTAGATTGCTGAGATTTATCCAATAGCAGAAAAAAGAAAAAATGGGGGGGAGGAAAAAAAGATGGTTGAGGTTTTTTTTGTGCTGATGAGTGGGATATTTGATTCTATCATTCCAAGGCTTAATGTCTCACTGGTTTCTCATTGGTGTAGTATGTACAGGGGAGGAGGGGGGAAGTAAGTCTGCACACTGATGTGTCAAAGGCAACAACCAGCAAATTGTCTTGGGTTTGAAAAATAATCTGAAAAGGAATGAATTCAATTAACCTTAAACCCTTGTGAATCAAGATAACTATGAAAAAGATTAACAATTTTTCACTCTTTATTTTTGAATATAAATTGATCTCTGCCTGAATAATCAATAAGAAAAAAAATTATGCTTGCAAAGTTTTCAGATCTTTTGCCCAGTCAATTTCAAAATTCTTGATTTATTTACCAAAGTATTTGATTCCATTCAGGAATTTTAATCAGTTTGAAAGTGATGGGATTAGCCCCTCCTCAAGACTAACAAAAAAAAAAATGAAAATAGAACACAGAGTTCTGGAAGCTCTAAAAAAAGGGAAATGATAATTGTTGCAATCACAGGAAAATCAAATTAGATTAATGTGATTTTTTTTGTGAGTTTGATGATATGAGAACTCATCCAAATAAGGAAGAAATAATTTCTGATGCTACTTGAATTCTGAATTAAAATTTAAGGGCATTAATTTTCACATGGGCACAATCCTTTGAATCATGGATTTTTACTTCTCTGCAACATTACTCACACATGGACAAATCCTTTATTTAACAGGTGTTCAGGATTTCTTTTTTTTTTGTTTGATAATTTGACACTGAAGCCCTGTAGCTGGGTGTCTAAAATGCTTATAAAAAATCTTTGGTAATTTTGGAAGCATTAGAACACCTCAAAAAAGTTATTCAAAAAATCAAAAAAAAAAAAAAAAGAATTTTCTCATTCTGTTTTTGGATCCTTTTCTTTGCCTTTTTAATTAATTTTATTTGGTAACTCAACCTCTAAAAAAATATTAAAAAGCTTTTTGATTGTGTTTTTTAACTTTTTTAGAAATTAAAACACCAAAAAAAATAGTTAAAACCGCATGGAAAAGGATCCAAAAATGCAATGAGAAATTGAATTTTTTTGATTATTTGAATGAATTATTTAAGGTGCAATATTACATCCAAAAAATCCAAAATAGAGAAAATAAATCTATTTAATTTTTTTTTCAATATTCTGAAAGCTCAAATCACCAAAAAAAAAATTAAAAAGGCAAAGAACAGGATTTAAAACTGCAATGAATTTTTTATTAATTTTTTATTTTTTGAATGAAATTTTTAAGGTTTTCTAATTCTCCCAAAGTTACCAAAGATTTTTATAAGGATTTCGGCCACAACCAGCTAGCAGGCTGCAGAGTCAAATTTCCAAAAAGATAAATTCTTGAAAAACCTGTGAAAGAAAGGATTTGTCCATTTGGGATTTATGTCATGCAGACATAGAACACCTGTGATTTGAAGGGTTGCACCTGTGAGAAAGTTAATGCCCTTAAATTATACTTCAGAACTCAAGTAGCATCAGAAATCTTTTTTCCTTGATTTTGATGAGTTCTCAGGTACCAATCTTGATTATTTGATAAAAATTTCATGAAACCCACAAAAGTAAATCACATTAATATAATTTGATTTTCCCATGATTGGAACAATTAAGTTTCACTAGTTTTTTTTATTATAGCACTATTATTCTTCTTATTCAAAATGAAAAATATTAAAAATAACACTAACCACAAAAGAATGGTTTTATTTTTACTTTCTTTCTGGAAGATCTATTTTAGGGTATTATTCTCTTTGTGCAAACACCCCAATTTATTAATCTATATTCTAATGAAATAAACAGCAATGAATTTCTCACAAGAGCTACTTGTAAGTCAACTTTAAGGTAGTAGTTACATTGCAATTGGAAATCAAGTTCAAAACAGGATTTTTGGTCACAAGGATCCAATTCCATGAGTAAAAACACAAGGTATAATTTTAAAAAGTAGTTATAACTTAATATAATTGACCCCAAATTGAATTTAACCTAAATCTGATTTTTTTTTTTAAAAAAAAAGAATTGATTTTTTCAATTTCAAAATTTGAACTTGTTTCACATTTTGGGAGTTTAAGAGTAAGTCTTCTTTGAATTTTCCAGTATTTTTTTCATATTTTCAGTTTATGGTTTTGAATTTGCATCCTATGAAATTTTTAATCTTTGGTGATTAATAGAGGTATTGGTTTTTATAGAATGAGGATTTATAAAATGAAATTCTTACTTTTAGATAGAAACATTGGTTAAAATACCTCTCATAATTCAATTTTGAAATGGTTTTTTTTCAATGAAGAATGAGAAGTAGTTCCTGATTATTTTTAGTTTTAAAAAATATTTTCAAACAAAAGAAGTGGGAGGGAGAGCAGGAAGCACATTCTCTGATACTTTTCTAAGAATTATCAAAGAAATCTTGTCAAAAATTTGAATCAAACTCAATTCAATAGGGCATATCAAAGTTGAGCAAACCTGCCATTTTTCAATGGCAGGTTTTAGCCCAAATCTTCCATTTCAAACCCGCAATTAAAAATCAAAAAAAAAAACCACTTATTTCACATCAGACGTGTCAAATTTACCTGAAAATATATGGGTTTTTTCAAAGGGTGATGATAAATTCACAACTCCAGTTGTGTGGGAGTTGTGTAGGGCCCCTCAATGCGTGGGGTCCCATACACTACTCCAAAGGGTTTTTCCAAACACATGCAACCCCTGGGGGGGCATATACCCCTCATAATGAGAAGTTTTGATTTTTTTAGCCCTGTACACAACCATTTAGACCTGTTTATGGGGGTATACAACCCCCCCAGGGATTTTGAAGAATTCAGTTATTTTTATTTTATACTTTATATTTTTGTTTTTTTCAAACCAAAAAATCAACATTTTATGATTTTTTGGTTGATTTCTGTTTTTTTATTTAGTTTATTTTAGTTTTTTTGTTAGCCTGCAATTCTTTTAGTTATGTGGCATGGAACACAACTAGATTTGATTTATGTACAACCCTACAAAACCCATTTGAGCCGTGTAGCATGCCACACGTCCCATTTGAGTTGTGTAGCGTGCCACACAGCCCATTTGAGTTGTGTAGCGTGCCACACAGCCCAATATGAGTCGTGTAGCATGCCAAACAGCCCAATATGAGTTTTTTGGAGTGCCACACGGCCCAATATGAGTTGTTTAGTGTGCCACACAGCCCATTTGAGCCGTGTAAACAACTCAAAGAGTTATTAATTTAGAAGGACCCTTTTTCAAATAAATTATTTAAAGGCTTTCACCGCCCCAACCCATCATTCCACATCATCACCCCTGGTTTCAACCTCCAAACTCATCAGAAAAACTCTACCTCCAACCTCACCCAAAAATTTGATTCATGGCTCTTCATCTCTTCATTACTATCCTCATCACTTCATCACTCTCATTGCTTCATCACGCTCATTGCTTCATCAATCTCATCACTTTCTCACACATTATTGCTTTCATCATATACATCCTATCATTAATTCATTTCTTCATCCCCACTTTCATCACATCCTAACTCTCATTTATTCATTGCTTCATCACTCCATCCCACCTTCCAACACATCCCTTCATCACTTCATTTCTTCTTTCCTTCATCCCTTCATCCCTCTTACTCTTTTTAAATGGTCCCTCAGCCATCCTCCCCCTGCAAGTCCACTAAACAATCCAATGGACCAAAGCAAACATCCCCCAGGAACTCAAAACCCAAGAATCCTCCCCCATCAGCTTCCAAAGGCTCAAGTAAGCTCAAGAGAGCTGATCACATCATCCTGGTAAACTGGCTCAAAATTCTGTCCAACTACAATGCTTCCTTTGATTCAACAATAAAACACAAGTTGGCCAACCTCAATCCTCTAAGGTTAATGGTTATTTCCTGATGGCCAATGAACTGAAGAATAAAACCAAAGTTAGGCTGGATCTTTCATCCAAAAAGATGCAGGAGCTATTCAATAACTATCAAAAAAAGTAAAAAAAGCCCACTCAATGTCAATCTCCACTGGCTTTGGTATCACTGGCTCCAATAAAGCAAAGGGAATCAACTCAGTGGTTGATAAGTTGGACTCCTTTGTCCTTTTTATATTCAAATGGATTAAATCTTTGGAAAGAAGGCCAATGTCACACCTTTAGCTTCTTTTGATGCCCAAAAATCAAATTAAGTTGATGCTGAGGACCTGGCTGTGGATTCTCAGTCTAGCAATGATTATCCCAATGAAACCTATGAGTGGCCCCAATCTGATGTGGAGGAGGATATTCCAACAGAAGCAGCTCCAATCACATCTACATCAGCATTGATCAACAATCCAAACCCTTCCTTGGACCCCTCACTTCCTTCTTTGGATTGCTCTCTTCCTGGGGTGGAAAAACTTGACAACTTGGCCAATGAGGAGCAAGTTATTCCTTTATTGCCACTACAATCAACATCTGATCAAGTAAGGAAGAAATTTCTTTTCTTTTCTGTCTGGTTAATCCTGACTGATTTAGATTGTAAAAAAGCAGGCTCATCCTTTCCTGAATGGCCAAATACTCAAGCCAATGGGTTCTCCCACATCCCCATCAAATGAGAGCAAGGAAATTCTCACACAAACCTCCTCTGAAAAGAGAAAGAAAAAGGCCTCCAATTCCATCAACCTCAACCCCAATAGCTGTCAAAAGAGGAGAAAGACTTCAAATTTCTCTGGATTTGAGGATATCATGTAGACCAGAGATTCAAGTCAGTTAATCAATTTATTCTCCTTGCTTTCAAAATCAAGCTCATTCCTATTCCCCTTGAAAAATTAGTGAAATCACAAATTGAATTTGAAAAGGAGAAGTGGGATTGTCAACTGGCTATGGATTTTCAAAAGCAGAAAGCTGAGAGTTTGGCTCATCAAAAAAAGTTGGATGCTGAGTGTAAAATGAAACAGGCAGAGCTGGAGTTCCAAAAACAGGAAAAGGAGAAGGATCAAGAGGAATACCAACTCCAAAAGCAGAGGGAAAGGCTATCCACAGAAAAGAAAGATGGGTTATTGGTAGCCATGGAATGTATTGGTAGCAGTAGAACTGTTGATTAAATAAAGGGAATTAATTGATTGCTTGGCTTGTAAAATATTTGCTTTGATAAAAATTTCAAAAATTAAAATAAAATACAAATTATTTTCAAATACAAAAAAATGTTTGAGCCTATTTTTAACCCCACCAATGAAAAAATGTTTTTTATTTTTATTTACAGTTTTTGGTCTAGAATATATTTGACTGCTTTTCAAGTATTTGCAAGTGTTGAGAGTGGTCTTGTTAAGTTTCATTTAAATAGCCATCCTAGTATGGGTGGCAGTCTCTACAGCAGGAAAAGTACAATGCTTTTACTTATTTGCTTCCCAAACCATTTTTACAATACATTTTTTTTTGAAGTAAATTCCAAATCCCAAGTCAGGAAAGACAAATTGGCCATTGGATACTTGATATTTGTCCTTGTTGGAAATAATTTTTCCATTACATTTTTTGGTTGGAACCACCAGTAGAAAGGAATGGGAAGAGATGTCACCTTTGTCAATATTTGGAGAATTGTAGAAGGAATTTGAAGTGAAGGTGATGTGGGGGGCGCAGTCAAAAGGAGTGAGCCGTGATTTATATTCCAATGAAGAGAAAGAGGGGATATTGTTTTCCAGCATGGTTTCTTGGTTGGAATTGTGTGCCAGTCTGGCTAATTTTCTGAACAATTGGCCTAAAATTTGTGATACCTTGTCAGAAATAAGGATTAAAAATTTAAACCCCTGGGCAGAAGATTGAATAGCTTCTTTCTTCAAATAGTGTCCAAAAGTTTCAGAAAGGTGCATCAATTTTTGCCATCCAATGGCCCACTTTTTCCCACCCCAATATCTTGAGGGACCAACTGTGTTGAAAAACTTTTTTTATTGGTGAAGGAATGTTGTGACCAAGTTGATGTCCTTCTTTCCTTGCTTGGAGAGTTTATTCAATGGGACAAATTCAAGTATTTCAACCAGAGAGTGTTGATTGGAAAAATCAAAAACAGCCACTTTTCCAGAGCTGTTTGGCTTTTCCAAACTCTTCAGGATAGGGTTTTTGAGTTTTCTTTTCAGCATAAATAGCGGGGTAAAACTCCAAAGGTTGTAGTTTTTGTCAAGACAAAACCACCTTTTTGTTAAACCCATCTTCATTTACTTCCAAAGATATTTCAGAATCTCTCATTTGAGCCCTCTTTTGCTGCAGAGCTGTCTGCTTTCCACATTTCTTTATGGTTTTCAAACAATCTCCTTCCATCTTGATCCCTCCCAGGCACCTACTGCGCTTGGGGTGAGGATCAAGAAGGAAATGATCCAGTTGAATAACATTTTGAGTGCAGTGGGAGAAGCATTGGCATTCCAGAAAAGGGGCGGGGATCAACAGAACAAGGGGTAAAAATGGGTTTGCATTGCATGGCATCCAAAAATAAATCATTAGTATGTTATAATCAAGGTAGATTATCAAAAAAAAAACAAAAAAAATACAGGTCAAAGCTGAACCCCCCCCCCCCCAAAAAAAAAAAAAACAATGTTGGCTTCATCTGATGACAATGAAAAGGTGAAGGAGGAGGAGGGGGGGAGGTGATCAGTGATCAATGGCAAATCAATCACTCAATCAATTGCAGATCAATTGAGCAATTGATTTTCAATTGATCAGGAGGGGCAGGGAGAGGAGGAAGAGGAGGAGGAGGAGGAGGAGGAGGAGGAGGAGGAGGAGGAAAAGGAAGAGGAGGATGAGGGGAGGGGCTCACCTGAGGGATTGAGCAAGGGAGTCAGGGGGGACCAAAAGGTTGAATGATCAAAGGATCAGCAACCAGTGAGGGGCAGGAAGAGGAAGAGGGGGGAGGGGGCTTGCCAGGGTTGCTGACCAAAGGAGGAGGGGAGGCAGTGAGTGAGGTTAGTTTAGGTGGTGGTGGTGGGTGAGGAGGTGGTGATTGGTGAGGTGGAGGTGATGGTGAGGTGGAAGTGATGGGTAAGGTGGTGGATGTGGGTGAGGTGGAGTTTATGATGAGGTGGAGGTGATGGGTGAGGTGGAGGTGGTGTGTGAGAGGAGGAAGTGGACCGGTGAAGGTGGACCTGTGGTTTGGTGGGGTGAGTGGGGTGGTTTGGAAGTTTTGGTTACTTTCTAAGTCCACCAAAAAAAAAAAAAAAAAAAAAAAAAAAAAAAAAAAAGTGAGCCTTGGATTCTTGGTTGAACAACCAAAACCAAAAAAATTCTGTGATGTGATTTTTTACCTATTTGAAAACCAAATGCTACTCATCAAAGTGAGCAAGTGTGAGGGGTAGAATATGCTCTTTCATGGCCAAAGATGAGACCATGATTACTTGAAGAGGATTTCAAATATCTTATTTGAATATTTTGTCCCATTCATCTTTGATGTTGGCAAGAAGGTTGTGAAGGATTACACAACTGATGATCCAGTTGATGAGGATCTTCATTTCCTTGGAAATTTGAAGCTGGTTTTGCATCTCCCATAAGCTGGCCCATCTTCCTTTCAGGATTCCTATGGAATTCTCAATCCAAACACATGATTGGGCAAGATGATAGTTGAAATCAGTTTTGGCTTGATTTTTGGATTAAACATTGGTGCATGCTCAAACCACTTATTTTCTTCTGGCATAAGCTGAATTTGCCAGAATTTATTGATCTTTTTCAAAGTAGTTATCTGATTTTTGGGAAATCCACATGTGATTGAAAACATATGGATCGTGACAAAAACCTGGAAGGCCATAATGGAGGGATATGAACTTTTTGTTGTTATCACAAACAAGTTGTAGTGACACAGAGTATCTATAAAAACAGATAAAGCATATTTTTTCAGTGTATTATCAAAGGCTTTGGAAAGGGAATGAATCAATTGCCTTTTTTTCCAATCAAAATAGTGGTTGCCATCTAGCTTGGGTTTTTCCCTCAAGGGGATAGTGGTTCCATCAAAAAAACTAATGCAACTGGGAAAGCCTTCAGTATCCATTAATTGAGATATCTCCTTACATTCTTCTTTGGTTGGCCAACAAAGGACCAAGGAACAGAAAGATAGGATAGCAATCATGACTCTTTTGGTGTATGAGTCAATGGATCCATAACTGACCAAGGATAGATTTTCTAATCAATGAATTGCTGCTCCATTGCTATTAACTCGAAATCTACAAAGAGCAACATCCAGTTGGATAGCTGGATTGCGTTGAGGATTCCAAGAATTATTCTGGATGATGTGGTTGTTTTCAATCATCTCCAAAATTTTCATGAATGAAGGAAATAAAGTTTGGAACAGTTGCTGGAAGCTTAATTTGGGGAGCAGGTGAAGCTTTTTCCTTTCATACATAGGGTTGTGGAGAGTGTTTCTTTGTGGAACCATGTATTGATTTTCCAATAGAGCATTCAAAGAAAACCCATTTTATTCCAAATTGGAGTCTGAATCAGAGTCAAATAATAAAAAAATTTCAGCCGGTTTTTTTGTGTTTTCAACTTGCTGCCAGGAGGTTTGATTGGACATTTTTAGAAAGATGGTGATTTGATGAGATGATGATAGGATACCTGTGATGTGATGTAGATGTGAAGCAATGGAGATGAGATGTGTTTGATGTGTATGGATTTGCTGAGTTGGAGGTTTGGATGGGTGTTTTGGAAGCAATGGATGGTGGATGGATGATAATGGCTGGTTTGATGTTTGAAACCCACCATTTTCACAAAACCCTCCATTATGAAATAAAGGGTATGTTTATTTCAGAAAACCGCCATTGAAAATGGCGGGTTTGGTCAAAAAAAAATGGTGGGTTTCTCATGGCGGTTTTTCTAACTTTGATACACCCTAATAATCTGAAATCCTTAGAATAATTTTCTGAAAATTAAAGGTCCCAAATTAAAAGAATCCAAAATTTATCAAAATTCAAAATATAATAACTATATTTTGAATTAATAATCAATCAAAAAATATGATAATCTTTTATATAATAATAGCAAATTATTACTCAATGATCCTCAAATGAAGTCAGATATCTTTGAATCTTGTAATGATTTTCATTTAGCCATTTGTCACAGGCAGGATAAAAACTGCCGGTTGATTTCTCAAGAATTATTGTGGCATGGAATGGCCTATAAATTAAAATATTATTTTGGATATTTCTACTATTTTAATATGAAAAAAATCCAAAACAACCAAAGTGAGGAATGCTCCAGTCACTTTAAATCTTTCCTGTTACTTGTAATTCACTTGATATGGATTTTATCACCCAATCAAATTCTTCTAATAAATGATAAACTATTATTATAAATAACAGTGGATCACAAACCAACTTCTATGCTCCCTGAAGGTAAAAATGCATCAAATATTTCAGTTTGTTAACAAAGTTTTTTAAATTTATTAATCAAAAATTTCCCAAGGTAATTGACTTTCTGGAAGGATTGTAGTATATTTGGGCACAAGGATGGTTTGAACCACATGGAACTTGATTGTGGGAAGTTTGGGTTCTGTTATTTTTTTTATCATGCTTTTTTGCTCTTTATTTACTAAAAAATAGGTTTCCTCTAATTGGGTGCTAAATAAAAATTTATACTTATTCCCTTATTTAATTTCAACTATGAATTTAGAATACTCTTGTGAATTTCAATGTTTCTTTATATCAATTTCACATAATTGCTCAACAAGAAATTCTACCATTGAGATGAAAATTGTGACATGGTAGGGAGAAATAGTAGTTCATGGGCATGGAAGCCATTATATCCTGTCCCTTCTTTAAATTTTCATTCCAGACCAATGGAACAAGGCATAATTTTCATTAAAATTTCAAGACTTTTTATCAGTTTCAAATTCAAAAACTGGCTCTCCTGTAAGATTTTTTCCCAACTAAAATTTGAATTCTTTGTCTTTGTGTTTATTTTAGTAATATAAATCAGGTCATTGAAAAAAAAAAATACCTAACCAGTTACACCTATTTTGCAGATCTTAAACCTTTTCCCTAGATATACACATTTATCACATTCAGACATTGAAGGAGCCTATAAATTTCTTTGGATTTCTGAAACTCATGAATAATTGAATGCTATGAGAAATTTCTGTGGAAGCTATGAATATGCTTTTATTCCTTTTTTCCTCTTCAACTCTCCTTCTAATTTTGAAACTTTTTTCTGATCTTTTGAAATAATTCCTTGTTCTTTACCTTGAAAAAATTCTAGTCTTCTCATAGAATCACAAAAATTACATGTCATGTTCAAGAATCCATAAAAATACATCAAAATAATAATAACTATCAAAAAATTTTGAATTCCAAATTCTCAAAAGAACTCTTCATTTTCTCAGTGTCATACTGTTTGAATATTTTATTGAAATTTCTCAGCCAAATCTCAACACATTTTGGACTTTCCAGTTCCAGGTCCTATTCAAACTCTCCAGATATTCTTAAGTTTCAGAAAACTTTATAAGAAATTCATTCAAAATTACTCTAAGACCTTCATTGATCATACTAATCTTCTTTGAAAATACATTAATTTTTTTCAAAAAGAAAGATTCACTTTGGATCTTGAAGCTTTGGGTAGATCAATAAAAATAGCTTCTATTCTGGCTCACTTTGACAAATTTCCTTGCACTATCTGTGAAACATAAATGGATTATTTTTTATTCTTCAAATTAATTGGATTCTGTAGCTTTTTTGTTTGAATTATAGTCTCAAAAATTATTGAATGATGATTGATTGAAATATTTCATGTGCTTTATGCTCCCTTCTCATCAACTCAAAGTTTAATATTCTGAAAATTCCTTTGAAATACAATGATTTTTTATATTCCTAGAAAACTATTTATCTATTATCTAAATGACTAATGACTGTGTATTTCCCTGTTTAGCTTGATTCTGTTGAGTGAATTAATTCTGATAAAAGGTTTATTCAGTTTGATTTACCATTTTGGCCATCCTGGAGAGATTTGTAAATTGTACCATTATACATATTCATTATTGATTTTATTCATCTCTTGGAACCACTTTTCAGCCATAATTTAATTAGTCTTTTGAACTCAAGGGTTTTCTTTTTGGAAATTAAGCCACCTTTTCTTCCTTTCATCCTACTTGAACGACCTTGATTTCACCTTTGGATCTTTCATGCTTAAATTAATAAGCCTCTCTCCCTTAATTTATTCATAAGGGCTCTACCAACAGGTCCTAAAAACTAAAACATGTGAATCAAAGAAGTTAAAAAAATCTGAAATCAACTACAAGATCCATGGAAACGGGCTTCTGACAGTTTTTATAGCTTTCATAAATGGTTTTCATACCTTTCTGGTTATTTGGAACCTTTTGAAGTTTGAATTATTCAAACCCTTTGACATATTTCATGATCAAAAAGCTCTTGAATGTATACAGGTGCAACATGCTGCATACCTTTCAAAATTAAATTTAACCACAATGCATCTTCCTGGGAAATTAGAAGTCTTTCTTCATTCCTTTCAGAATTGTAAAAAAGTTGACCTCAAAGGGGTGGATTGAATTTTCTGATAGGAATCCTTAAAAGTTTTCAAAATGTTAATCCAACTCTATTTCCAAGTCAAACTTAATTCTAGGAGACCTTCAAAGCAATAAAATTGAGTTTTTGGAGGCTCTTCTGGAAGATTGAAAATGTATTTAGCTTAAAATAAAATCAAAATCTGATTCAAAGGATTTCTCAATCAATAAGGATTAAATCCTTCGATACAAAAACAGAATATAATTTCTTCATTATCCTTGAATAAGCTTAGATATATTAAAATATACAAATTATTTATCCCTTTCTTTTTATTAAATAACTGCTCAAACCTACCATTTGATTTCCAAAGGCTTCTTTTGGCCTGGTATCACAAAGAAAGTGAGATATTTTACTTTCTATTTCTATTATTTAATTGGAAAAAATGCTCAAATCAAAAAAAAATTGATTTGTTTCAGAAACTTTGACTCCTCCATCCTACTCCATGGAATCAATTTTCTATAGATTCCATTTTTTAATCAAATTCTTACAATGGGTATGATGCTATCCTATTGATAGTAGATTTATCCCCAAGGAAAGATTTGTTTCTTCAAAAAGAAAAATTCTTCCAATTCTTGGTACTTTTCTACTTTAATTTTAGAATATTCTTTTTCAAAGCAAGGAAAAAAGGTAATAATCTCAGGGATTTTGGATCCTTTTTGGAATAAAACTTCTGGGATTTTCTATCCCAGAATTTTAAGATCACTTGAAATTTATAAATGGACTATTGCCCATAAACGGATTCAAAAATCAAAAGAATTAATCATATTCTCAAGCAATAAATTTGAATGGGTGATGATAAATTCACAACTCCCAGTTGTGTGGGAGTCTTGTAGGGCCCCACACGGCCTTTGGGAGTTTTTTAGGGCCCCTCAATGCGTGGGGGCCCATACACTACTCCAAATTGTTTTTCAAAACATGCGCAACCCCTGGGGGGGCATATACCCCCCATAATGGGCATTTTTGATTTTTTTACCCCTATACACAACCATTTAGACCTGTTTATGGGGGTATACAACCCCCCGGGGTTGTTCAAGAATTGAGTTACTTTTATTTCATTTTATATTTTTTATTTCTGTATTTTTTTAAACCAAAAAACCAACATTTTTTGATTTTTTGGTTAATTTCTGTTTTTTATTTAGTTTATTTTAGTTTTTTTTAAGCCTGCAATTCATTTATTTGTGTGGCAAAGAACACAAATTTAGGATTCCACATGGCCCATTTGAGCCTTGTAGCATGAAACACGGCCCATTTGAGTTGTGTAGCATTGCACGTGGCCCATTTGAGTTGTGTAGCATCCCACACAGCCCCTTTGAGTTGTTTACCCAACTCAAAGACATGTGAATTTATGTCAAATCTAAAACATTAAATTGTATGGAGTGGATCCCATGATTCAAGTTTTCATAAATAAGTTCCACTCATTCCTCAAAAATACAGTCAGCCTTTCAAACTCTTTATGGAAGGAACCCAAATTTGCAATAAATCCACAAAGCTCCTTCTGAAACTGTTTCAAATTATCTTTCTTTCATTAATCTCTCCAACAGCAAATTCAAACCAAACTCCAATCTGCTAAACTTTGTTGAAAATAAAAATATAAAAGAGTTTGAAAAATGACACCTAAATTTGAAGTAAAGCATTCTGTATGGGCTGATGCTTGCAACATTTGCACAACTTCATATAACAAGAACCTTCCAAAATTCAAAATAAAATCAGCAGTATTTAAAAAATATTATAAATTATATTTAAATTTTGAATTCAAAGATATTAATCTGATTTTTATGCATCTCTCCTGGAGATTTATCAGGATTTATAACCAGGCCAAATCCATCCACCTCTGGAGCCTGTTAACACCAAGTAAAATTTTGAGTGGGAGTTAAGTTGTATCCTCAACCCAATTTTATGGGAGCAAGATTAGAATGAATTTTAAAGTTTAATGGATACAGATATGATGATGATTTCACCTCTTAGTAACCAGCTCACAATATTTTGAATTTGCCAGACTTTTTTTGAGATTTTCATTCAAAATATTCTCTCAATCCTTGTCAATTGTGAAATTCATCTCCATTTATTTCATTTAATTTTTTATCTTACTTCTATTTTATTAATTTATTCCCAATTTTATTTTTGCTTTAATATCATTAAAACTAGATATTGATCAATTTTCAATTATTTTCATTTTCCCTTAAAATGAAATATTTACAAGAAATTAAATGGATAAAATAAATTATAATAAAGAAATTTTAATGAAAATAAAAAATATTTTACTTTACTCCCCATCTCTTCCAATTTTACATTTAATTCTTTCACAGCCCAGGATGAATTCACTTCTTAAAAATAAGTTAATCCACACTTTTTTTAAGAAATCATGATTTTAGCCTTTAATTTTTGCTAAAATAACACTCTTTGAAAGAGGTGTGAACATATTAGGGCGTATCAGAGTTAAGCAAACCCGCCATTTTCTAATGGCGGGTTTCAAACCAAATCTGCCATTTCAAACCTGCCATTAAAAATCAAAAAAACCCACTTATTTCACATCAGACATGTCAGAGTTACCTGGAAATAAGTGGGTTTTTTTCAAATAAAGTATTTAAAGGCTTCCACCACCTGTCCACTTCATCCACCCATGGCTTCCCACCTCCTTCTACCTCCAACCTCATCAAAAATTTTTTTGCCTTCAGCCTCATCATAAAAAGATTCACCACTCTCATCACTTTATGACTCTCATCATCACTCTCATCAATGTATCACCCTCATAACTTGATCACTCACTACTTTATTTCTCTCACCACTTTATTGCTCTCATCACTTCATTGCTCTCATTGGTTCATTGCTCTCATTGCTTCATTGCTCTCATTGCTTCATTGCTCTCATTGCTTCATTGCTCTCATCACTTGATTGGTCTCATTGCTTCATCACTCTCATCACTCTACCTCCAACAAGAACTTGTACCTCCAACCTCATCCAAAAAATCCAATCATTGTTTTATTTCTCTTTTCACTTTATTGCTCTCATCACTTCATATCTCTCATCCCTTTATCTTGCTTGTCACTTTATCTCTCTCATCAACTTATTTCCCTTACTCTTTCCAAATGGCCCCTCAGCAAACCTCCCCCCACAAGTCCACACAAAAGTCCAAAAAACCAAAGAAAACATTGCCAAGGAACTCCAAAACAAACAATCCTCCCCATCAGCTTCCAAGGTCTCAAACAATTCTCCCCCAGCAGCTTTCAAGGGCTCAAGTCAGCTCAAGAGAGCTGATCACATCATCCTGGTCAACTGGCTCAAAATTCCCTCCAACTATGATGCCTGCTTTGGATTGGACAATGAAACACGCTTTGGCCAACCTCCATTGTCTAAGGTCAATGATTATCTCCTGATGGCCAATGAACTCAAGAAAAAAACAAGAGTTAGGCTGGATCTGTCATCCAAACAGATGAGGGAGCAATTCAAGAATTATTGAGCCAAGTAAAAAAAGGCCCACTGCATGTCAATCTCCACTGGTTTTGGTATGACTGGCTCTGAAAAAGCCAAGGGAATCAACTTGTTGGTTGATAAGTTGGACTCCATTTGTTCTTTTCATATTCAAATGGATGAAATATTTGGAAAGAAGGCCAAAATAACCCCCCTAGCTGCTTTTGATTCCCAACAATCCAATTCAGTTGACGCTGAGGACTTGGCTGGGGATGCTCAGCCTAGCAATGTCAATCCCAAAGAAACCTATGAGCGGCCCCCATCCAATGCAAAGGAGGATGTTCAAACGCAATCAGCTCCAATCACCTCTACTTCTGCATTGATTGAGGAGTCAAAACATACCTTGGACCCCTCCCCTCCTTCTTTTGATTGCTCTCTTCCTGGGTTGGCAGATCTCATCAACCTTGCTGATGCTGAACAAGATACTCCTCAGTCTTCATTACCCTCAACATCCGTCCAAGTAAGGAACCAAGCTCTTTTCTCTTCTTTCTTGTTAATACTGACTGATTTAGATTGTAAAACAACAGGCTCATCCATTCCAGAATGGCAGAAAACTCACCTCCCACATTTCCTTTGACCACCAGTGAAAAATTTCAGACTCAAACCTCCTCTGCCAAGGGTAAGCAAAAGGCCTCCAGTTCCATCAATATCACCCCCAAAAGTCATCAAAAGAGGAGAAACACTGCCTGTTGTTCAGGCTTTGAAGAAATCATGGAGAAGCAAGATTCATGTAAGTCCATTGGTTGAATATCCTTGCTTTCAAAATCATGCTCATTGCTTTCCCCTGCAAAAAAACAGTCAAATCACAAATTGAATCTGGAAAAATTTAGTTTGAAAAGCAAAAGTGGAATTGTCAACTGGCCATGGATGTTAAAAAGCAGAAAGCCAAGAGTTTGGCTCATCAACAAAAATGGGATGCTGAGTGGAAGTTGAAACAGGCTGAGCTAGAGTTTCAAAAAGAGGAAAAGGAGAAGGGTTGACAGCAAGCACAACTGGAAAAGGAGAGGGAACAACTTGCAACCAAAAAAAGGATAAGGTATCAGTAGCCTTGGCTTGCATTTGTAGAAGCAGAACAGTAGATGAGATACAGCAGATAACTTGAATGCTGGGCTTGTAAATATATTTTCATGGGTGAAAGAAAAAAAAATATTTTTGATTATAACGTTTGGGAGTATTCTTAACCCCACCAACATACAGATCTTTTTTGTTTTTATTTATATATTTTTTTTTCTAGAGTAAATTTAGCCATTATTCAAGTCCCTACAAGTGTTTCTAGTTGTTTTATTAATTTTAAGTGACATGGCCATTCTGGAATGGGTTGCTGTGTCCACAGCAGGAAAGGTACAGTGCTTGTACTTATTAGCTGCCCAAACCATTTTGACTATACCTTTTTTCTTGAAATCAATTCAAAATCCAAGATCAGGAAATACAAAGTGGCCATCTGATACTTTATCTTTGCCTGTATTTTCAATAATTTGACCATTTGATTTCTTGGTAGGAACCACATGTAAAAAGGAGTAGCCAGAGATGTCTCCTTTGTCAATATGAGGAGAGTTGTAAAAAGAATCTGAGGTGGAAGTGATGTGTTGGGAGAAATCAAAAGGTGTAGGCGTGGAAACAAATTCCAACAAAGAGACAGAGGGGATGTTGTTGTCCTTCATGGTATCATGGTTTGATTCAAAGGAAATTTTGGCCAAATTGCAAAAAATTTGTCCAAGAATTTGGGATACTTTTTCCGCCTTAAGGTTGAGGAAAGCATATTCTTGAGGAGAAGATATAATGGATTATTCCTTCACATAACCTCCAAATAACTCTGAAGGTTGCATTGATTTTTGCCATCCAACTGCCCACATTTTTCCACCCCAAGATCTTGAAGGACCAACTGGGTTGAAAAGTTTTTTTTGAACAATGAAGGAAAGTGGTGACAAAGTTGATGTCCTTCTTATCTTCAACTTTGTCACCACTGAACATTTCCTTCTTATCTTGTTCTGAGATTTTATCCAAAAGCACAAATTAAATTATTGCAACCAGGGCTTGGTGATCAGACTCATCAAGGACAATTGCTTTTCCACAGTGGAAGAAATGGAACCGTTTGATTGTTTGTTTTGCTTGCTCAAACTCTTCCTGGGTAGGTTTTTGACTATTCTTTTTCTTTTCAGAAACAATTTAAGGGTACAGATGCAAAGAATGCGGTTTCCAACCAGACCAGACCACCTGTTCATTAATGCCTGCCTCAGAAACCTCCAAAGATATTTTGGAATCTCTCATTTGAACCCTCTTTTGTTGACGGGCCCTATTCTTCCCACCTTTTGTTATGTTGGTCAATCCATCTCCTTCCATCTTGATCCCTCCCATCCATATACTCTGATTGGAGTGAGGAAAAAGATGGGATTTGATTTTTTTCCAACATTATGAGGTGGGTGGGAGAAGAATTGGACAATCACCAATAGCGGTTGAGGGATTGAAAAAAAAACCAAAAAAAAACCAAAAAACAGTCAGTCAAATGGACATCATTGGTGAAACAAGATTGGATCAAAGAAAATGAAACAAAACCTGGAATTGATCCCAAGTTCACCATAAATGGGATCACCAAAAAAAAAAAAAAAAATAAAAATGACATCAGCATCCAAAAAAAAAAAAAAAAAAAAAAAAAAAAAAAAAAAATTACCGGGGTGTGAGGGAATTGGGTTGGGTTTTGGGTTGGGCCTTTGGGCCAAGCAATGGAAGGAGGGGGGGTGGTACCAATGGTTGGTTGAGGGGGGGGCTGGGCCAAAGCGGAGGGGGGGGCTGGCCAATGTTGGTCAAGGGGGGGGCAGGACCAATGGTCAGTTGAGGGGGGGGGGCGGGAGCAATGGTTGATTGAGGGGGGGGGGGCGGGACCAATGGTTGATCAAGGGGGGGGCAGGCCAATGTGGGTCAAGGGGGGGGGGGGCGGGACTGATGGTTGGTCAAGGGGGGGGGGGCGGGACCAATGGTTGGTTGAGAGGGGGGCGGGGCCAAGACGGAGGGGGGGCCGGCTGATGTTGGTCAAGGGGCAGTAAGACCAATGCGGAGGAGGGGGTGGGGCCAAAGGTTTGACCGTTGGCTTGGGGGGGGCGGGTCCGTTTTACCATTGGCTGGGGGGGGCGGGTCCAATCAAGGGATTGGGAGGGGTGGAGGCGTTGGTGTGGGTGAGCAAGCTAGGGAGGGGGGAGCAAGGGCAGGGGGGGCCAAGATTGAGCAAGGGAAAGGGAGGAGTAGGGTGAGGAGGAGGAGGGAGGGGGGCAGCACTTACTTGAAAGGGGTTGGGTGACCAGGAGCTGGGTGGGGGGGGGAAGGAGGGGGGGGATGAGGGTCAGCCAAGAGAAAACCAAGAGGGTTGAGTAAAAGAGGGAAGGGAGACTCACCTGACAAGATGTGGGATGGGGAGTTGGGTGGTGGGTGTATTGGTGAGGTTGGTGGTGGATGGGTGAGGGAGCAAAGGTGGTGGTGGTGAGGAGGAAGGATGGGACCGGTGAGTGAGTGGGGTGAGATGGGTGAGGTGGAGGTGGTGGGTGAGGAGGAGAGTGGACCGGTGGTTTGTGGTTCTGATTTGTGAAAAAAAAACCCCTGACTCAGCCTATCTTGGGTGAACAACCAAAACCATTTTTCTAAGGCCACCCCACCAAATGAGAAAAAAAAACAAGCAAGTCAGCCTAAGAATCTTGGGTGAACAACCAAAACCAAAAAAAATTGGTGAAGGGATTTTGTACCTAACTTGAAATCAAACATTACTCATCAAAGCTAGCAAGGGTGAGAGGAAGAATCTGTTCTCTCATAGAAGAAGATGAGGGACAAGATGAAACAGGGATGACTTGAGGTGGATCAGGAATATCATCTTCAAATATTTTGTCCCATTCATCTTTTCTGTCAGCCAAAAGATTTTGAAGGATTACACAAGTGATAATCCAGTTGATGAGGAACTTCATGTCTTTGGGTTTTTAAAGCTGGTTTCCCATTTCCCTTAAGTTGGCCCATCTTCCTTTCAGGACTCCTATGGCATGCTCAATCCAAACTCATGATTGGGAAAGATGATAGTTGAAATTGGTTTTTCCTTGATCATTGGACAAAACATTCTGGTATGCTGGGACCACATATTTCCCAATAGCATAAGCTGAATTCTCCAGAAGGTATTATTTGTGTTCAAAGTAGTTCTCTGGTTGTTGGGCAATCCGCATCCAATTGAACACGTATGAATCATGAAAAGAACCTGGAAGGCCAGCATGGAAGGATATGAACTTCTTGTTGTTATCACAAACAAGTTGTAGTGCCACAGAGTATCTAAAAAAATGGACAAAACATATTTGGTCAGTGTGTGATCAACAGTGTTATCAAAGAAATGGGAAAAGATATGAATCAAGTGCCTTTTTTTCCAATCAAAATAGTGGTTGCCATCTAGCTTGGTTTTTTGACTCAAGGGGATGGTGGTTCCATCAACAAAACCAATTCAACCAGGAAATCCTTTGGTTTCCATTACTTGAGATATCTCCTTGCGTTCTTCTTTTGTTGGCCAAGAAAGGACTGAGAAATGGAAAGATAGGATAGCAACCATGACTCTTTTGGTGTATGAGTCAATGGTTCCATATCCCACTTAGAATAGATTTTCTAATTGATGAATTGCTGCTCCATTTCCATTTGATCCCAACCTACAAAGAGAAACAGCCAGTTGGATAGCTGGATCATGTTGAGGATTCCAAGAATTGTTCTGGAAGATGTGGTGGTCTTCAATCATTTCCAACAGTTTTATTAATGAAGGCAATAGAGTGTGGAACAGTTTCTGGAAGCTTAGGTTGGGGAGGAGATGAAGCTTTTGCCTTTCATACATAGGGTTGTGGAGATTTTGTCTTCTTGGAACCATGTATTTCTTTTGTAATAGAGCATTAAAAGCCAACCAAGTTGATTCCAAATCAGAGTCTGAATTGGAGTCTGAATGGCAGTCAAATACTAACAAAAGTTCATTCAGCTTTTTTGCATTTTCAACTTGCTGCCAAGAATTTTGATGGGACATGTTGAGAAAGATGGTTATTTGATATGGGGTGATGAGATGATGATGGGGATTTGAGTGAAGATGGAGATGTGAAGCAATAGAGATGTGAAGCAATAGAGATGTGAAGAAATAGAGATGTGAAGCAATAGAGATGTGAAGTGATGGAGATGTGAAGCAATGGAGATTAGATGTGTGTGATGTGATGGAGATGGGACCAGTATGGATTTGCTGATGTGGATGGGTGTTATAGATGTGATGGATTGTTGATGGATGATGATTCATAAATGGCGGGTTTAATGGCGGGTTTGATGTTTGAAATCTGCCATTTTCATGAAACCCGCCATTTTTAAATACACCAGTTAGGGGGTATGTTTCAGAAACCCGCCATTAAAAATGGTGGGTTTGGTAAAATAAATGGTGGGTTTGCTAACTCTGATACGCCCTATTGTTTTTGTTCCTGAATTTATTCTATTGGGTATTTTCCCACTCTAGGTTGGAATGCAAACCTTTAAAATTTTTTAAAATCAAAAAAGGTGTGAATGTATGAATTTTGGTTTGGGCACACCTTTTTAAGGTTTAAAGGACTTTATTGGGTATGAAAAAATGCCTTTTTTGGATTTTTCCCCACCTTTCAAACTTCCAAAGACTGCCGGGGCTTGCAGAAACCCCTTTGAAGGGTTTTTTGGGATGGTTGAGGCCTTTGAAATTACTTCAGGCCTTGGAAGCCAGAATCAGGCCTCTAAGAACCCCTGTTGGGTATTCCTGGGGAAGAAGTTTTGAAGTAATTCAAATATGACAACCAATATAAGAGTTCATTTCTTTTCCAAAAATGGATTATTTCCACTGGGATGGAAATAAAATTGTACCAAACATGGTAAAATATAGAAAACACTCTGCATCTAATTATTTTTTGAGAGGATTAAAAATCCTCTGTCATGTGAGAAAAAAATTCATAAAGTACACCAATCATAATAAAGGATATCAAAAATCAATGTTTTTGGATGAAGTTTGATATTTTGAATGGGATTTAAATGAGTATTTTTTTTTTGAAAAAAAAATTCCAATTGAAAAAAATCTTACATAGGTTGATTTTCTGAAATGAATTCAAAAATTTTGAAATATATTCAGAAAAAAAGATCATAAGGTACAAAAATCATAAAGAAATACAAAAAGTTGATGTTTTTGAATGATATTTAAAATTTATAATGAGTTGTAATTAAATTTTTACCAGATATAAATAAAGATTAAAAAATCTGAAATCAAAATGCTTTAGGGGAAGACTTAACATATGTAGAAATATTTGAAAAAAAACTCCATAAAGTAAAAAAAGAGTGATGAAAAATATCAAGAATTGATTCCTTTGAGTAAAATTCCATATTTCTGTTATTTTTATTTTTATTTTTATTTTTATTTATTTTTATTTTTATTTTTATTTTTCTTTTTCTTTTTATTTTTATTTTTATTTTTATTTATTTTTATTTTTATTTTTATTTTTATTTTTATTTTTATTTTTATTTTTATTTTTATTTTTATTTTTATTTTTATTTTTATTTTTATTTTTATTTTTATTTTTATTTTTATTTTTATTTTTATTTTTATTTTTATTTTTATTTTTATTTTTATTTTTATTTTTATTTTTATTTTTATTTTTATTTTTATTTTTATTTTTATTTTTATTTTTATTTTTATTTTTATTTTTGTTTTTCTTTGTATTTTTATTTTTATTTTTTGTTTTTACTTTTATTTTTATTTTTATTTTTATTTTTATTTTTATTTTTATTTTTATTTTTATTTTTATTTTTATTTTTATTTTTATTTTTATTTTTATTTTTATTTTTATTTTTATTTTTATTTTTATTTTTATTTTTATTTTTATTTTTATTTTTATTTTTATTTTTATTTTTATTTTTATTTTTATTTTTATTTTTATTTTTATTTTTATTTTTATTTTTATTTTTATTTTTATTTTTTGTTTTTATTTTCATTTTTATTTTTATTTTTTATTTTTATTTTTATTTTTATTTTTATGTTTATGTTTATGTTTATGTTTATTTTTTTTATTTTTTTCATCTTTGCTACAAGTGCATTTACATACCATCAGAAATTTTAAATTTGATTGAAACAAAATAGTCTTTGGTAGTTGTTATTGTTTTTTTAATTTGTGATTTTTTTTCTTTATGAGATGTTTCCACATATTTTAATTCCTGTTATAAAATAGTTTCATGTAGCACTTTTCTATTTTTTTGTTGTGTTTGAAAAAAAGGGTATATACATGGCATCAGATATATCAATTTTATCCAAGAAAGAAATGGATTTTTATGTTTTTTATCATGATTGATGTGCTTTAGGAGTCTTTGATCTCACATCTGATAAAGGATTTGAAATCCTCTCAAAACAAAATTGGAAGTGGCTTTTTTTATATATGTTTTACTATGCTTGATACAATTGTATTTAGATCCTACCCAAAATATTCCATTTTGTGTAAATAAATTGAATTTAAAATTGATTTCAATATTTGGATTATCCAAAGAGTTCTACCACAGCCAACCCCATAGGTTTTCTGGAGGCCTTATTTTGGAAAACCAAGGCGTGAATAAATTTTTCAAGGCCTCTCCCACCCCGCAAAGTCCTTTGAACCTCAAAAGGTGTGCCCAAATCCTCAAAAGGCATCTTTTACCACCCCATGAAGTTCCTTAGACATTTTGAGGTTTTTACAAACCTTAAATGTCTACATTCATGCCTCATTTTAAATTGGTAGAAGTTTCTAAGTCATTCAAGCCTTCCTGGATTGTTAAAAAACACAAAAAGGCTAAGATTTAGTAAAATATTTGCAATTTTCACAATTCTTTTTGCAGATCCCATGATTTCAAACAAAAAAAAGGGGGCTGAAATCACACCTTCTTCAAACAATTTATGGATTTATTAACTCTTAAGGCATGAGTTTGAACTAGGCCTTCTCTCCCATCTTTTGTCAGCTCTTTGATATCATTTATACCCATATTAAAGTAAATTTTCTTCAAAATTCTCACTTGCTTAAATAAGACTTCTTTCAAGATTTCTTCAAAATTTTCAGTTTAAAATATCTTTTAATTCTCTCCCCATCCATTTTTCTCCATTTCTTCATGGACTTCCTTCATTCTAACTTGATCCAATGAACCTTCTCCAATTTTGCCTTTCAATATCCTTTTGTTGGTTTCCACAGGTGTTTCAGTCTTTTTTTCCTCTGTAAAAACCTTGGTTACCAGTTTTTTCTCCTCTTCTGTCTTTCTATCTGTGCCATGCACTACTCCTTCTTTACTTTTTTTATTCAAGACTTTGACCCATACGTATAGGGGTGGTGGTGGTGGTGGTGGAATTCTTATGGAATATATTTTGAAACTCAGGAAAAAAAATTTATTCAATTGTTTTGATTATTTCCTTTCTTTTATTGTTATTAGTTTTAATTCAAAATATTCCCTTTGCCACAAAATTCAAGTTTTGGAGCTAAAAGCAGTTGAAATGGGAAACACAAAATGGTACCACCAGCTCAAATTTTGATTTTAGAAGCCTCTGGCCTTGAGGGTTTTTCAGAACATAATCTTGAAGTTTCAAATGATAATAATCTTTAAAAGGTGATCAATTTTTTCATCTAGAACTATTTTCAAGGGCAAAATTACTTGTTCTACACCACTTTTTATGCTTTCAAAAATTGTTGCATTTGCAAAGAATGGAAAATACTCTCTCAGGGCTATTCTTAGGAGTATTATTTTGATTAAAACAAGGACAATTGCATTGAAATTACCAATGGCTAAAAAAAAAAAGATTGATTTCTAAAAATATTACTTTATTCCTAGACACTAAAAATCTCAAGCTAACAAGTCCCATGATTTTCTTGTTATCATGTTTATTTTTTTTAAAAAAACAATCTCTTTTTTTCCTGTTTTCCTTTTTATTTCTCTCCTTCTTTCAACCAACTCACACCTTGCACAGATGCTTTTGCCCACCAACCAAGTCACACCTTCCACATTTCTTTAGCCCACATGGTAACCTGATTTTTACATGTCTTCTTTTCATATTGTATCTTTCATTTTCAAACTCAGGCACACATAAGCAAATCTTCAGTAAAACAAAAAGAGAAAATGAAAGAAAATTTAAAATTTATACAATAACCAGGAAAATAGATGATGGATCTAACCTGGGTTGGATCAATCTCAAGCCAATTCTTATGGAATTATCAAATTCCACAATTTCAGGTATTTTTTCAATTTATAGGAGGTTTTTTTGTTTAATTTCCTGTATCTTGACCCCAATCTTCCATTCAAGATGAATCTGATGAATCAAAATTTAAGATATATTGCAGGGGCTAAGAGCCAGTTGAGAAAGATTTTTCATGAGATAATGAGTTGTTAAATTCTTTGGAGGTATGATGATCAGTGGAGATTTCATTTCACCAATTAAATAACCCATGGAACATTGTTGAAAATCACTTGGTCTTGAAAGGTAGGACCCAAACACTCAGATTTGAATTTATTCTTTCAAGGGGCTCTTTCAAAGAACTTCACTCATCAAAAATCCTTGAAAATTTTGATATTTGATCTGTTAATCCAAACAAAAACCTCTTCCAATTTCCAATCATCTGATCTTTCTGGTTTCAATTGTCTTTAAATCTTCTGCTATTTTCTTCCCTTTATTCAGAAACAGTTTCTTTTTCATATAGAAAAAAAAAAACTCAATTCATGGACTTGTTATTGAATTGGTCAAGTCATGACATCTTTGAAGTTCAAATCACAAATTTTGGGTGCTTCTACCTGGTAGGAATGCTTGATGGTATGGCCCAGATTGCAAAGATCTCAATCAGTCAACTGGCTGGGTTTCCCTTATTGTTTGGCTGATTTGATGGTCCCTTTCTCCTGGAATTTCTGGACAATGTTTCATTTTTTTTTCTCTTGAAATATTCAAATTTGGGCCAATTTAGTTGCCTGATCTGCTCAATTCATACATACCTATGATCCTGCCCTTCATCCTGTTGAGCAAGGTTCTTTTTTCACCCTTCTTTTTTTTTGTCATCTGTTAAGTAAAGCTCCAAATATAAAAAGAAGAACAATTAGAAATATTTCAAAAAAAAAAATTGATTTTTTTTGAAAGAAAAAAAAAACCAAGGTCATTGAGTTGATGGAGTGAGAGTGAAGACACAGCCAAAATAATTGGCAGATAGTGACAATTTGGTCTTTACAAAAGAACAAGTCACCATCATGTTTTTCAAACCAAATGGCACAAACAGGTTTGATTCTGTATGCAATGGGCAGGTGTAGGCACTTCTAAAATTACCCCCACAACTTTTGCCCACCCACTGTACACACCTCATTTGAGTTGCCAGTAATGTGATGGTGTTGGGTGGTGGTGTTATGATCAATGATCACAGAGATCTTGATAGTTCTTTAGAACTATGGCAGGCCGACAAGGCTGGTTTGCCTTTTCCTGAGGAGACTTGGTATTGAAAGTTGTGACATCAGCTGAGGGAGAGACATGGAGAGACTGAGGGGTGGGGGGGGGTCAAGTGATTGAGTTCAATCGTGGCATGAGGGTTTTTAAATGATCTTGTAGTCACCACTTGTGAGGTGAATTTTGGATGATCATAAAAAAGTGTGGAGGGTGTGACATGGGGGGGCAAGCTAAATCCAACATAAACATCAAACGATGAAGCTATCAGATTTGGAGAGATGAGATTCATTTTGTTGGTTTTTGAGCTTTTGAGTGAATGAATTGATGGACTAGTTGATATCCAATCGGGTCCAACTCTTGGCAAGTCTCATCCATTTCTTTCATCTCCCTACCGCTTAACTCTCCAAACAACTCGATCGTAGGTAGGATGAGATCCAAGACTTTTATAGGCTGGTTGACAGGTCTCTTCTCAGCCTGGCGTAATGGATCTTCCTGCTCTTCTAGGACCGATTGAAGACTAATGAGCCGAGTGTTCTTTAAGCCACACGCTACGATAAATTTAAATCCTTCCTCGGATTGCCTCTCAACATTCAATGCAAATCCATGGCTCGTTATTCTCCTCCTGATCTGTACTCCAACACTCGCCACCTTGGTCGACTCACTCTTGATGAATATTCCAACAGGCAAGTCCTGATGATCCTTTGGGTCTAAAGTTTCTATGGGTCTGGGTAAGCTGGGGTGGAGTAGTAGTGACCTGAGTAAACTCATTAAAAAATCTACATAGGCCCTAGTGTTCCACTTTTTTTTTTTTTTAGAAAAATGGATGAATACGTTAACGTAAATCCTTATGGCGATTTGAGCAAAATGAGAGGGTTTAACCAAGCATCAACTCAACGTTCATCAGGCTCAAGTTTAGGATGGGGTAAACGACCAATTGACCGGGACCGTGGAAGGTGGTTTGACCACCTCTTAGAGTAGGGAAGACATCGGCCTTGGGGATCAAATTTGCCAAGCTGCTTGTTTCGAGCTCGACCGGTCCATGAGAATCCCCATGAGGATGGTGATGATTCCTGGTAGCTTGCCTTCTACCGGTAGTATAGACTGGTTGATGCTGTAGTAGGAGTAACCAATCGGGTGATGATGGATGATCGATCTTGTGCCGGACCAGTTCGTTTTGAAGTTGGTGACCATCCCGATATTTAACGAGATGATTGAGATGAGCCCAGATGATAGGTCTTTTGGTTGTTCTCGTTGATGGTTTTAGTTGGTCGTTTGAGTTGTGATCGATCGATCGGCAGGAATGAAGATGGTGAGAAGATGTCGGCGTGAAGCGTGACTGAGAGGGTGTTATTGATAATCGTCTGATCCTGGGTCTGTTAATTACTAAATTCGTCGTGGGACTGATACTCTCTTTCAACCGATGAAGGATGGTGATCGTGGATGACTGTGAGTAGTTCCTCTTCATCTTCATTCAAATTCACTTGAAGTCTCTCTTCGAGAAAATAGTTCTAATAGTACTTTTGTACATATTTCCATACATAGACAATATTCACATCAATAGCGTATTAAAGTATCCTTTTTTTTTAAGAAAAAAAACTGTGCTATTAATTGCAGTGCGCTATAAACAGACTTATGGGTTTACAAAGTATGAGGTAACATAATAGTATGAGGTTAACCATACTATGTGCTAAGAAAAATTGATAAAGGTGATAAGGTACAACGGAAAAAAAATCTTTTGTGGAAAGTATTGGCATATCCTGGAGAATGGTCAAAAACCCAAAACTCGGTTTAAGCCAGGTTTGGATCTTCACCTTTTTTTCAAAACAAAATAAAAAGTGCTATCAATTTTCCATGTTGTACTGCAGTCTACTGATGAATGATATACAAAACAAAGTTACTTAAAAGAGCTACAATAAAGTAAACTATGCTATGAGAGCATCTCCAATTGTCTTGGTAAACCCACTTGTTAGCTAAGTTTGCCAAGGAATTTTCACAATTGTGCAAAAATAGGAGCTTGCTAACAAGCAAGCTCCATAAGTCCGGTCCATTTTCCATAAAGTTGCCATAATTTAGCAAGCTTGCTAGCTCCCACCTTTGACATCTCCATATCCTATACCCCATTGTCCCGCCATATATCATTTCAATGCCCCTTGATACCACCTCCCACCATCATTGCAGCTCTAATATCCCCCCTCCCCTCACCCCAGCCCCAGCTTCATGTCAGGATTGAAAAAAAAAATGGCAAAATGGTCCTAGCTAGCAACCTGCTACATGGCACACAATTGTGTGTTTTGGGTTGCTAGCTAGCTGCCACAACCTTATAGATTGCACAATGTGGTGGTCTTTTATCAACACAATCTAGAAGCAAACTGTGGCTAGCAATGACTGAGGAGTGGACTTTCCTTCAACAATAATCAAGCGCAGAATCACCAAACATAAAAGTGTGTTTTGTCAATTTGCCATATGCAGGGAGCTGATTGGTCAGAATACAAAAGAACACTGGGTTACCAAACACAGAAGCTGGGCCTGCGGGCACATTGGCTGGACAAGAAGTCCCAAGTGCAGACAACAAAAGCAATGGACCAAGACAGAATCTATAAATATAAACAGATTGAAAAACCTCACACACCCCACCCAGCATCAAGGTCCTTGGGTTAGTATTCATTTATCAAGGTTGTTGTGTATGCACCTCTTGCATCCAGTTCAGTTCCCATTTTTTTTTTTGGTTTGATTTTTTTTCAGCTGCTTTTTTTTTCTCTGTCTGCTTTTTTTTCCAGTCATTTTTTTTTTCTCTGTATGCTTTTTTTACTCTGCCTGATTATTGTTTCCAGTCCACTTTTTTCAAAAACAATTCACACACAAACTAATGTGTGTAGATAGTTTGTAAGGTTCAATACTTTTCAACTAACTGTTTGTATGTATTTTGGTTTGTGTGATGTATGTACATATGTAAGGTTTTGTTCATTCCTTTTTGATACTTTTCAACTACCTCTTTGTATGCATATATTAGGTTTCTTTTGTACTATCACACACATACATGGCCAATGCATGCAACAGGGCTAAAAAATGTAACAAGGACACGAGCAATTTAACAGAGGGGATTGACAACACATGTAATGAGCACTAATTCCTCACTTGGTTCAAGCTTTTTTTTTTTGAACATTGAACATTCAAGCACACATAACAAGGATAACACATGTTGTAACAAGGACAACAGATGTAACCAAGGACAACAAATGTAACCAAGGACAACACATGTAACAAGGACTGTAACAGAGGAAATTGACAAAACATGTAGTAAAAACTAATTCCTCACTTGGTTTAAGCTTTTTTTTTTTGAACATTGAAAATTTAAACACGTGTAACAAGGATAACACATGTAACAAGGATAACACATGTGACCAAGGATAAAACATGTTACCAAGGACAAAACATGTCACCAAGGACAACACATGTCACCAAGGACAACACATGTCACCAAGGACAACACATGTCACCAAGAACAACACATGTCACCAAGGACAACACATGTCACCAAGAGCAACACAGGTAACAAGGACTGTAACAGAGGAAATTGACAACACATCTAATGAACACCAATTCCTCACTTGGTTCAAGATTTTTTTGGAACATTGAACATTTATATAAAACCCCCCTCCATCCCACCCTGATTTGATGTACTACCCCTCAACTCATAAATTAACACACTTCATCTTTTTTCACTTATAACTTTCATAAGGCTTTGTCACTTCCCAAGTTCCTCACATAGAAAAATGTCCTCCTTCCCTTACTTTGTGATTCCATATTTGCTACAGTTTGTTTACAATTGGGGTTTGAAGCAGTTATCCCATATATAGAAAATTCACCGCAATGGAACTACAATTTCACTTAGGAGGAATGATAAAACCTTCCTCATTGGTAATTCCTGGATTTTTCCTTTCAATCCTTACCTTTTAGAAAAGTACTAATTCCCTGCATGAATGTCCAAGATTTGATCAAAAAATGGAGGTTAAAAGAATCAAAAAAAAACTGGATCTTTGCTGAAGAACAGAATCCTTCTATAAATGAATCAGATTTGCAAAAAATTTATGTTTTTAACAGTCAGCAGAAGCATACATTTGACCTCATGGTCCATGCATGCCATTACTCTCAACCCTCTTCATTCTTTATTGATGGCCTGGTGGGTCAGGAAAACCCTTTTTGTAAAAATTATTGCTGGCTTCTATCAGATAAAGAGGTAGAATACCTATGGCATGTGCTTGAAATGGAATAGCAGCCATGAATCTACCAAATGTAAGAACAACTCATCTCACCTTTTCAATTCCCTTGGATACCAAAACTATGTTTCAAAAATATCAAAGCATTCCAAAAAGGATTAATATATCAAAAGAGCTTCTTTTATATTCTGTGATGAAGAACCTATGACTCATATGTATTCTCTCCAGTTGCTGGATAGACTACTTCAAGATCTGAGGGATTCTAATATACCTTTTGGGGGAAAATTAATGGTTCTTGGTGGTGAATTAATATTAATTAATTTAGAAAATGTTTTTCTGTTTTTCAAAATTTGACACATCCTCAAATAGGTGATGCAATTTTGGTATATTCTGCATGCCGTTGATATTTCAAAATTTTTCACATTGCTTCAAATTTTTGTGTGGCAGGTGATGTCAATTTTAAAGATTCTTTGATTTCTGTTGGGGATTGTCTCATTTTTATACAAGTTTGAGATAGAATACTTCTCCCTCGGCAAACAATTATTCATAAAAATAAGTAAGATCATTCTTTAGAAAGATTAATCAACATTTTCTTCCAAAAATTCAAAAAAACCACTACTGTGGTAACAGTTACCTAATTGATTGTTTTATTCTATGTTTCAAAAATACCTCTGTATACAATAATGGCTTAAATCTGAAAGTGGTTAACCCTATTATCATTTTGAGGAATGTGGATTGTAAAGTTAGTCTTTGAAATTGAACTTGATTGATTGTGGTCAGATTGAGAACAGAGGTGATATTTGCCAAGATAGCTACAGGTAATGAATTCCTTAGGAAGAATGATGGCCATTCCATGTGTAACCTTAATTTTGGACCCAGATGAATATTTTACACCATTCAAAATGATTTGAAAAGTTCCCATTCAATTTTGAATTCTCATTGAAAATTAAAAAATCACAAGGTTATACAATTTTAAATTTTGGTCATTATAATCAAGACCCAGTGCCCACCCATGGTTAGTTTTAGGTTGAATTTTCAAGGTGTAGATCCAGAAATTTTACAAAGAACATTTTTTATCATGTAGTTTTGAATGCAATTCAATGCTGAAATTAAATACTGAAATTTCCATTTTATATGATTTGTTTCAATTGATTATCTGTTGAAATACTTGAGAGATTGTTCATTTTTTTTATTTTTTTCATCCATTTGGCAGATTTCCCACTTTATTAACATCATTTAAACAAGTAAAACCCCAATCAGTCCCCAAATTTGAGGGCAATACTCTAGTGTTCAAGTAAGCAACAGGCGGGGGACCAAGTAGAGTTGAAATTTATGGGACAAAAAACAAGATTGAGTCAGTGATTGGGTGGAACAACATGGGAATACAGCAGGTCCTTGAGAGGTTGCACCAAAGTGATGTCCAAAAGGCGCCAGAGACATAAGTCAAAAATGGCCTGTGGACTGGCATGGGAAATTAATTAGACAGTCTTGTTTTAAAGTTGACAGATTGGGAAGGAGTGCCAAATGCAAATCCTGAAACTGTGGATGGGTGTCAGAAAGTAAGAGGGAGTAGGAAAATGGGGTTTTGGTCTTAATTTAAGTTGTATTTACTATATAAAGCACAAGTGCTTGAGAGGACAAAATTTATCAAATAGATAATAGCCACAAAAAATGTGTTAAAATAGGGAAAACAAACTTATAAAAATTCTAAAATAAGACTTTGCAGATCAGCATCCATTTTGTTTCTTGCCAAAGCCTTAAATACTCTCTACTACTACAATTTTCTCACCAACTTGCAAAATCTCAAGGAATATTGCACAGTATTCTACCCAAAACTACAGAGAAGACCTACTTTATTCTTAAGCCTGGTTTTCTGCACCACAAAAATTGCAAAACATGGGTGATAAAACACTCACTAGTTATTTTTTTTAGCTAGCAAGTTGCTACCTAAAGAGCCAAGCTCTCCAACAATTTGAGATAATCTAACTCCCCCATCCTGCAAAGTGGGATTTATAGGGTTTTACAGGTGTTTACAGTTACAGTTACAGTTACAGAGTTTGGGTGCTTGGAAAACTCTGTAAGCCTTCAAGTGTAAGTTCTGTGAATGCAAGGTTGCAGGCCCTAAACCCCATGGATGTTTGGCTGCAGGGCCCCAGGGGGGGGGGCTGCTAGACACAGTTAAAATCTGCCCAGGGGTGGATTTTTAGCTTGAAGTTACACTAAAAAAACCTCCGGGTAGCCAAATGGAGCCTAAGTGAGAATATTAGATAGTAAAATTACCATCTTGCACCAAGGATGCAATCAACTTTTGAGTGATTGTAGATATAATTGATCTGTCATTGGTTTCAGAATAGAAATTTTCAGTAGCTTCTCCCCCAAAGATCTATGAAAAAAATTCTCCTGATTAAAAGATAAAGTTTTGGTTACTTGAGTTAAAGCCTTCAGATGTCAATTTTTTCATTTTTTTAATAGTCTAGATAGAGATGCAGAAGATAAAAAATAATTGCAAGTTACTATTAAAATATATGACAATGAATAATTTGGGGAGGGGGGAATAGAAGGATACAATGAAATTTTGATTGGTAGGGAAAATAATAAGAAAGAGAAATGTGGATAGAAGGAGAAAATAATCATGGTTGAAGAAAAGAAAATTCAAAAATCTGGAAAACCAAGTGGTGATAGATTCAGAATGGACCAAATATTTAAAAAAAATTTATGATTTTCTAAAATAGACAAATAGCTGAAAAGTTTAATGTTGATTTGTATTTTGATGACCTCATGTCAAAATAAAGTCCTTGGTTGGTTGTAATGATTAAAAAAGAGAAGAAAATGGCCAAAGGCTTCAGATTGATTCAATTAGGGATAGAAATTTTTTGGTGAGCTCTTTATTTGGTGAAGATGATTCATGATAGGAGCATGAAAAGAAAAAAAAAGGGGGATAGGTGAAGGATGAACTTCTTTGAAAGAATCTAAGGAGTTCAAAATTAATCTTTTTTGGGGTTTTATGTTTGTAATAAATACTATCCTGATTAGGAAGAAAAATTCTAGGTAAAAATTATTTCTTGGAAATTTGTCAAAATTTTGAAATAATTGAAAGCAAAGTAAGATGGATTTTGAAAAACTGAAGTGCTAGATTTTTCTTTTTTTAAAAAATCAACTGTATCATAGAAGGAAATATGAAAGTGACCAAGAGACCAGCTAATTTTCAAAAAAAAATATATTGAAGTTCTGAGAAACTTTGATGGATATCAATGCATGGGTATTGAGAACTAGAGACTTGGGAGGGCTTGGGGAATTTTACAATTGATTTTTCATCATCAGAGAAGGAGAGATTTTTATGGATTGTTTTATCATTTAATCATTATTTATGAAAATATTGAAGATTTAATTAAATGATAAGTATGATACCAATAAGTCCAGCTTCAAAGATAGAGAGAAATGTTTTGTGATTCAAAATTAATGAATGAAATAGATCATTTTTATTTTATAGGATAGCTTCTGATCCAACTTGTTTATCATTAATAGTAAAACCATCAGAAGTAAGATTAATAGATTCTTGAGGGATTCAAGAATAAATTTTTGTATAAGAAAATACTGGGAGCATCATTTTTAGGTATTCAAATATTCTTGACTGGAATTGAAGGAGAAAATCATGGAGCTTGGTCAATGGGAAAAAATAAATCAGGAGGAGAAGGCTTTAGGCTGTAAGATTCATTGAATTCAATTTGAGAATGGAGGAAACTCTGATGAACTATGACAGATTAAAAAATAGGAAAGGAAAAGATAGTCTCAATAGGATGAGAACATGGAGTAGAGAGGTTTTGGTTGAATAAATTCAGAATGATCTTGAAAGTTTTTTTAAAAAAGGAGATTGGACCACTGTCAATTTGATAACAGGGATTGGGCTCTTTAAAAACATGCCAGTAATTTAAATGGTAGTTTGGAATTAAAGATGGTTTGATATTTCCTCAGGAGTTGAAAAATGTTTGGTAGTGAACCAGATACCACTACAAAAAAAAAAGAATGCAATTTTGGATAAAATTCATCTGTAATTGGAAAGAATCTTTATTTTTGATACCAGTTTTGTTTGAGATAGAGTTTAAAAAATTTAATAATTTGAAATTTTAAATCTATGATTTTGAGAGAAATTTTAAATTTACAGAAAACCTTTTTGCTTGAAAATCAAAAATACAGCACTGGTTTTCTCTGAAAAAAAAAAGAAAAAGAAAAAGAAAAAAAAGGGGTGGCTTATATGTAAAATCAGCCATTTTAATTTTTTAGAATATTCAATTTGATAATCTCTGGTGATACAATTCAATTATTTGAAGGAATAATGAAGTTGATTTTTATGATTTTTGGTAAGGTTTGTAGGCTAAATTCAGGATCTCAATAGATAACAAGCCATTTGATCTTGTTAGAAGAGTAAATAAAATATTTTTGTTTAATTAAAATAGAAAGTGGAACTCATTCTATGAGTACATGCCATATATTATTTTTCTTCTCATTTGAAATTTTTCTAAAATCCTTTCTTAAATTAAGAGAGAGAGAAAAAAAAATCTATTAATGTTAGATAGACATGAATTGGGGGAGTCAGCACAAGTGAAATGGTCTGTATCATTGAGGAAAAAAATGTGAATTTCTTTTTATCAGAGATATTGAGAAGATTTTGGATCAAAAGATATGATTTATAAATAATACAAAGAGTAACACCAGTAGGGGAGCATTCAGGGAGGCCATTATAAATCTCAAGAAAATCAGAAATATTTTCAACTAATCTCATTCCTGAGTATTTCAGATTTAGAAAATAGTGAACCAAAAATTAATAAGACACTTATTTCAATCCAATTAGCTAATATTTTATTGATGAATTTGTTTGAAAATTTTTAATAATTTGATAAGAGTTAGTATTTGGAAAAACATAGTTTCAATCTTGAAGATAGTAGTGATGAGTCTAAACCAGGGTACAATAAAATGAACAAAAGAAAATAATTCATCAAAAAAAAAAAAAAGAGGGAAGAATCAACCTTAATGTATAAATAAGTAGTTGTAAAATTTTTCAAAAAATCTTGGCTGATACGGGAGTTTGATGATTGGGTAGAAATTTTGAAATTCAAACATTCAAAATGGTGGAAAGGAAGAATTGATTGAAAGAAGAGGTACAGAAGAGATATCAAATAGATCAATTCCAGAATCAATGACTCAAGTGTCCTGGAACATAAGATTGGCTTTATATTTTTTTATCATTGGTAGGTTTGAATTCAGATTCATAGAGAGTATCAATGAGATTGAAAAATTGGTTTGTTTTTTTTATTATTTAGTGAAAAGAATTTAAAATGTGTTTAGAACCAGATAGGGCTAAGAAAACTTTTGATTGGTTTATTTCAAATAATTTGGATCTATTTTTTGATCCTGATTTCTAAGATTGATAGCAAGCAATAGCTGGTTGAGAATGGGTAAGAATTGACCATTCACCAGGCTTATTTCTTCAATTAATAATTGGATTTATATTTCCTCTATGCCACTCAGGCCTTTAGTTTTGAAAACTCAGTAAGAAAAGCTTGGTCTTAATATTTAAGTATTTTTTATTATAAAAGGGATGGTGCAGGATTGTTTGATAGAAAAATTCTTGAAATATGTTTGAGAAGATAGATTCTAATTGTGAATCCATTAGAAAAGACCCTTTTCAATTGAAATTTTGAATTTTTATTAATGAATATATTTTGAAGAAACTCAGAGATGAGGAGAGGAAGGATGTTGGAAGGAGAGTAGAGGAAATTTAGAGGAAGTAATTATTTTTTGATGTTCAGATCCATGATTATAAATAAAATTTCTTCTGTCAGCACAGGATTATGTTTCAATATGAATTCAAAAGAGAATATCAATCTAGGTAGAATTTTTGGCAAGATTTAAAAAAAATTTAAATATAATTTGGCAAAGAAATAAAGAAAAATTTGGTGGCACATATGAGAATCATGGAAGAAGATTGAAAATTGGAATGGGGGTATTTGGGGGAAGGGGGGGGTGAGTCAAGGGGTACCAATTCTTTTGATGAAGAGTTTGATATATATTCTGATCAAGATGGGATGAAAACTGATCAAGGTGGTAGGAAGGTTGTAAAAGGGGGGGGAACGTTAAATGGGATGAATGGAAAGTAAAAATGGAGACAAAAGTGAGAATATGATCAAAATAATTGAAAGTTTCAATAATCTTGAAAGCCAACAATTCTCATTGGCAATCTAAATTGATTAAGGAAGAAGAATCATGAGCCATGGTTCATGTTATCTTGAACGTTTAAAAATGTTGTAATAGGGCGTATCAAAGTTAGCAAACCCGCCATTAGAAACCCACCATTTTTTTTGACGAAACCCGCCATTTTTAATGGCGGGTTTCTGAAATACACATACCCCCTAACTGGTGTATTTCAAAATGGTGTGTTTCATGAAAATTGCGGATTTCAATCATCAAACACGCCATTAAACCCGCCATTTATGCATCATCATCCATCCACCATCCATCACATCAAAAACACCCATCCACATCAGCAAATCCATACTGGTCCCATCTCCATCGCATCACACACATCTCTATTGTTTTTCACATACCTTCACATACCCATCTTCACACAAATCCCATCATCATCTCATCACCCCACATCACTCACCACCTTTCTCAACATGTCCAATCAAACATCCCGCCAGCAAGTTGAAAACACAAAAAAGCTGAGTGAACTTTTGCTACTGTTTGACTCCCATTCAGACTCTGATTCAGACTCCAATTTGGAATCAACTTGGTTAGCTTTGAATTCTCTGTTGGCAAAGCAATAAATGGTTCCAAGAATACACACTCTCCATAACCCTATGTATGAAAGGCAAAAGCTTCATCTCATCCCTGACTTAAGCTTCCAGCAACTTTTCCAAACTTTGTTGCCTTCTTTCATGAAACTTTTGGCAATGATTGAAGACCACCACATCTTCCAGAACAATTCTTGCAATCCTCAACGCGATCCAGCCATCCAACTTGCCGTTGCTCTTTGTAGATTGGGGTCAAATGGAAATGGAGCAGCAATCCATCAATTGGAAAATCTATTCTCAGTCAGTTACGGAAGCATTGACTTATACACAAAAAGAGTCATGATTGCTATCCTATCTTTCCGTTTCTTGGTCCTTTCATGGCCAACCAAAGAAGAAAGCAAGGAGATATCTCAAGTAATGGAGACAGAAGGCTTTCCTGGTTGCATTGGTTTTGTTGATGGAACCACCATCCCCTTGAGTCAAAAACCCAACCTAGATGGCAACCACTATTTTGGTCGTAAAAAAAGGCAATTGATTCATTTCTTTTCCAATTGCTATGATAAAACTTTGGATCACACACTGACCAAATATGTTCCATCTCTTTGTTTAGATACTCCGTGGCACTACAACTTGTTTGCAATAACAACAAGAAGTTCATCTCCCTCCATGCTGGCCTTCCAGGTTCTTGTCATGATTCATATGTTTTCAATTGGATGTGGATTGCCCAACAACCAGAGATCTACTTTGACCAAGATCAATACCTTCTGGCCAATTTGGCTTATGCTAGTGGGAAATATGTAGTTCCAGCATACCGGAATGTTTCGTCCAATGATCAAGGAAAAACCAATTTTAACTATCATCTTGCCCAATCACAAGTTTGGATTGAGCATGCCATAGGAATTCTGAAAGGAAGATGGGCCAGCTTACGGGAGATGCAAAACCAGCTCCAATGTTCCAAAGATATGAGGTTCCTCATCAACTGGATTATCACTTGTGTAATCCTTCACAACCTTTTGGCCGACATCAAAGATGAATGGGACGAAATATTCCAAGATGATATTCCTGATCTGCCTCAAGTCATCCCTGTCTCATCTGGTCCCTCATCTTCTTCTATGAGAGAGAGGATTCTTCCTCTCACCCTTGCTCGCTTTGATGAGTAATTTTTGATTTTGAAATTGGTAAAAATTCCCTTCACCATATTTTTTTGGTTTTGGTTGTTCACCCAAGATTCATAGGCTGAGTTTTTTTTTTTTTTTTTAGTGGACTTGAATCCAAAAACACCTCCACCTCAAACCCTGCCACTCACCAAATGCCACCCCCCTCCCCCTCACCACTCAACCCCTTCAACCTCACCCCACTCACTCACCGGTCAAACCCTGCCTCCTCCTCACCAAACCACCTCACTCATCACCACCACCTTACTCACCACCACCACCTCATCTCACCTCACTCACTGAATCCCCTCCTCCTAATCCTGGTAAGCCCCCTCCACCCTCTTCCTCTTCCTTCCCCTCACCAGTTGCTGATCCTTTGATCATTCAACCTTTAGTCTCCCCCTGGATCCATTTCTCAATCCATCAAGGTGAGCCCCTCCCCTCCTCCAATTCCTCCTCTCATCGATTGAGCGATCAATGAGCAATCAATTGCTCGATTGATTGCGAATTGATAGCTCAATCAATTGCAAATCAATTGAGCAATTGATTGCCAATTGATTTCCCAATAGATTGCCGATTGATTTGCAATCAATCGGGCAATCGATTGGGCAATCAATTGGCAATCAATCGAGCAATTGATTCGTGATTGATTGGCCAATTGTTTGGGCCAATAGATGCAGGGTTTTTGTAGGGTACAGGAACTGACTTCCCCATTGTTTTTCCTTTGTTTTTGTTTCTTTTTTTTTTAGGTTTTTGAGCTCGGCCAGAACACATTCTCTCAAGTCTTACGCCAACCAAGCTACGTCCTGGGACAGTCTGGTTTGCCTAGTATGATGCCGGCTGCGGCTCCTCATCATTACCACTCCTCCCCAGCTAATTCTATTCTTTTTATATCTATCAATTCCTTCACTGGCTACCGAACTCAAAATTTTATACATCCATTCAAATTTCACCTTGATCCTCACCTTGGGTGCAGCAAGTGCCTGGGAGGGAGAAAGATGGAAGGAGATGGTATGAAAAACATAAAGAGAGGTGGCAAGCAGAGGAATTGTTGATTTTCATCTCTTTTTTATTTTTTTAATCCCACCATTTGTCACCAATAATGAGAACATTGCTGACATTTTTTTTTTTTTATTTGTTTGACCGGTCTTTTTGTTTGTCCAACCCCTTTTTTGATATCAATTCCTTCACTGCCTACCAAACTCAAAATGTTATACATCCATTCAAATTTCACCTTGATCCTCACCTTGGGTGCAGCAAGTGCCTGGGAGGGAGAAATATGGAAGGAGATGGTATGAAAAAAATAAAGAGAGGTGGCAAGCAGAGGAATCATAGAAAAAGGAGGGCTCAAATGAGGGATTTGGAAATTCCTTTGGAAGTGACTGACAACTTGATCAAGGAAAAGTTTGCCTGGTCTAGACAAAAGCTATGCCCTTTGGATCTGTACCCTGCTATCATGGCTGAAAAGAAAAACAACCCTCAAAAACCCACCCAGGAAGAATTTAAGCAAGCAAAACAGACAATTGGGGCTTTCCACTTCTTCCAACATGTAAAAGTTATTGTTCTCGACCAATCTGATCACCATGATCTGGTTGCCGTCATTGAATTTGTGCCTTTGGATTGACTATCTGAGCAAGATAAGAAAGATATCAACTTTGTGACGACATTCCTTCACTGTTCAAAAAAATTTGTCAATCTGGTTGGTCCCTCAAGATCTTGGGGTGGAAAAATGTGGGCTATTGGTTGGCAAAAATTGATGAACCCTTTGGAGTTATTTGGACGTTATGTGAAGAAATCATCCATTAGATCTTCTCCTCAAGAGTACGCTTTCCTCAACCTGAAGGCCGACAAAGTATCCCAAATTTTAGGACAAATGTTTTGTAATTTGGCCAAACTTGCCTTTGAATCAAACCATGATACCATGAAGGACAGCAACATCCCCTCTTTCTCTTTGTTGGAATTTGGTTCCAAGCCTACACCTTTTGATTTCTCCCCACACCTCACTTTCACCTTGGATTCTTTTTACAATTCTCCTCATATTGACAAAGGCAACATCTCTGGCTATTCCTTTTCACTTGTGGTCCCAACCAAAAAATTGAATGGTCGACTTATTGAAGATACAGATGAATATCAAGTTTTGGACGGTCAATTTGTTTTTCCTGACCTTGGATTTGGAATTGATTTCAAGCAAAAAGGTATAGTCAAAATGGTTTGGGTGGCTAACAAGTACAAGCACTGTACCTTTCCAGCTGTGGACACAGCAACCCATACCAGAATGGCCATTTCACTCCAAATTAATAAAAAAACTCAGAGCACTTGTAGGGACATGAAAAACGGCCAAATTTACTCTAGAGAAAAAAATATCAATAAAAACAAAAAATATTTGTATATTGGTGGGGTTAAGAATGCTCTCAAACGTTGTTGTAGTAAAAAATAATTTGTTTTTCTTTCATCCATGCAAATATATATACAAGCCCAGCATATGAGTAATCTGCTGTATTTCTTCTACCAATGTACCACTGCCAATGCAAGCCAAAGCTACTGATACCTTATCCTTTATTTTGTTTGCCCATTGTTCCATCTCCTTTTCCAGTTGCACTTGCTGCCGATCCTTCTCCTTTTCCTCTTTTTGAAACTCTAGCTCAGCTTGTTTCAACCTCCACTCAGCATCCAATTTTTGTTGATTAGCCAAAGTCTTGGCTTGCTGCTTTTGACCATCCATGGCCAGTTGGCGATCCCACTTTTGCTTTTCAAACTGAAGTTTATCTGATTCAATTTGTGATTTCACTGTTTTTTGGAGGGGAATGGCAATGAGCATGATTTTGAAAGCAAGGATATTGAATCAATCAACTTACATGAATCTTGCTTCTCCATGATTTCTTCAAAGCCCAAAAAACTGGAAGTGTTTCTCCTCTTTTGATGACTTTTGGGGTTGACATTGATGGAATTGGAGGCCTTTTGCTTACCCTTGGCAGAGGAGGTTTGAGTCTGAAAGTCCTCACTATTATTTGAAGGCAATGTGGGAGGCCCCATTGGCTTGAGTTTTTGGCCAATCAAAAATGGATGAGCCTGTTTTTTTACAATGTAAATCAGTCAGGAGCAACCAGACAGAATCAAAAACAATTTAGTTCCTTACTTGAGCAGATGTTGATGGCAACGGTGATCCAGGAATAACATCCTCCTCATTGGGCAAGTTCTCCAGTTTTTCTGCCCCAGGAAGAGACCAATCAAAAGAAGGAAGTGAGGGGTCCAAGGTTGGGATTGACTGATCAATCAATACCAAAGTAGAAGTGATTGGAGCCAATTGTGTTTGAATATCCTCCTCGTCATCAGATGGGGGCCACTCCAAGGCCAAGGTTTGATCAAGGTCCCCGTTGGTAGGCTGAGCATCCCCAGCCAAGTCCTTGGCATCAACGGAATCGGATTTTTGGGCATCAAAAGCAGCTAGGGGGGTGATGTTGGCCTTCTTTCCAAAGATTTCATCCATTTGAATATAAAAAGGACAAATGGAGTCCAACTTATAAACCACCAAGTTGATTCCTTTGGTATTGTCCAAGTTGGTGATACCAAAGCCAGTGGAGATAGACATGGAGTGGGCCTTTTTGTACTTGGCTTGATAGTTTTTGAACCGCTCCCTCATCTGTTTGGATGACAGATCCAGCCTACCTTTTGTTTTGTTCTTGAGTTCATTGGCCATCAGGAGATAACCATTGACCTTAGAGGATTGAGGTCGGCCAACACGTGTTTTGTTGTTGGATCCAAAGCAGGCATTGTAGTTGGAGGGAATTTTCAGCCAGTTTACCAGGATGATGTTATCAGCTCTCTTGAGCTGACTTGAGCCCTTGAAAGCTGATGGGGGAGGATTGTTTGTTGTGGAGTTCCTTGGCAATGTTCTCTTGGGTGTGTTGGACTTGTGGGGGGAGGTTTGCTGAGGGGCCATTTGAAAGAGTTTGGGCTACGCAAGTGATGAGAGCAATAAAGTGATGAGAGTGGTGAAGTTTTGAGAGCGATAAAGTGGATGAGAGTGATCAAGTGATGAGAGCGGTTAAGTGATGAGAGTGATGAAGTTTTGAGAGCAATGAAGTGGATGAGAGTGATCAAGTGATGAGAGCGATAAAGTGATGAGAGTGGTCAATCAATTTTATGATGAGGGTGGGGGTAAAACATTTTCCAATGAGGTCGGAGGTAGAAGGAGGTGGGAAGACAGGGGTGTATGACGCGGACAGGTGGTGGAAGCATTTAAATACTTTATTTGAAAAAACCCACTTATTTCAGGTTAACTTTGACACGTCTGATCTGAAATAAGTGGGTTTTTTTGATTTTTAATGGCGGGTTTGAAATGGCGGATTTGGGTTGAAACCCGCCATTAAAAAATGGCGGGTTTGGTTAACTTTGATACCCCTTAATGTTCCATTGAGTCCCTGTCCAAGAACACCCCAGGTATATACCGGGGCAGTAGCTCACACTGCAAGCAAACCGGTGACAATTTTGCATAATCGTCACCCGGGCCATTTTGGTGTTGCGCGTGCCAAATTGCATACGACACTTGCGCGACAGTAGAATCCACACCTGATCCATCACGCAAGAGCGCATGAGACAGCTGTTACAAGCATGTCTTTTACCCTTGGTCCCTCAGCCCCCACCCCAGCAATTCACTTTGCTATTCCTCAACAGCATAAAATCTTCCCTTCTCACGTACTGCAACCTCTTCACCCTATCCAGAGACCCTTCAGACCCACTACTTACATTCTGCCAACCTGACCAAGAACATGGCTAACAACAAGATCCCCCCCCCAGCTCCAAGTGACTCAAATGCCCCACCAAACTATGTGAACCCCCCCTGTTCCAACATTTAACCGGCAAAACCTTGAGGCCATGTTTTCCACTGCTCTATCCAATCAAGCCACCACCCTTGAAGCAAGCATCAAGTCCAGTCTTCATAGCACCTTAAGCAAGATGCAAGAAAGAATTGACCAGCTTGAGTTACGCAATGCTCCCTCAACCACCCAGGATTCTCAAGCAAAAGGGCTGAAGTCCAACCCGACAGCCTTGACTAGTGCAAAAACTCGCCCCAAGAAAGCTGCAGAGCCAAAGAAGACCCAGGACGCCAAGAAAAAAACAACCTCAACTCCACCTGTCAATAAGCGGGCCCCGTTAGTTTTCAAATCAACCCAAAAAGATGTGTTCTGTTGTGCTCAATCCAAGCCCGCCCCTATCATTCCAGGCAATATCACCACCCCAGTCAAGAAAGGCAAGGACTCTTGTACTAGTGCTCGACGTGCATCTGGATCTGTTACCAAGAAAAAACCCAATCAGATGATCACCAAGGATTTCCAAGATGAGTTTAAGGCCACCAAGGTTGGTAGTAGGCCTCCTAAATGAATTGAATCCAAGCACGGAAACTAACTTACCCACTTTCAATGCATAGGAATGTTTGTTTGTTCACATCAGACTCCTCTGGGGCCTAATTCAGACTGCATTGGTACCTCCTGCTGCAAACCCAGAGTTCATCAGGAGCTTCTGCGCGAACTTCCAATCCATCAAAGAGTTTTAAAAATTTGCTGAGGATTCCAGAGCAGCTCAATTAATCTCTCAAAACAATGTCCAAACCCTAAAAGATGGTCGTGCTGGTAGATTGAAAGTTGGTAGGAACTTTATTCACATTCACGACAGCCACATCTGCTACATTCATGGATACCTTGCAAAATTTGGCATCCAATGCTGGGGACCAAACTTGGAAGAAGGCCCTGAGAGCTTGTTCAATGCAGCCTGTCGAATTTCAGCAATCAGCATTTTCAGACAGATGGCTGTTGCAGGAGCATACGATTTCATGAAATTCAACCACAAATACAAGGACAATGTTTTGATAATGATACGTGCCTATAACCACTATGTTAATCATGTCTTGGCCCAGAAATTCACTGCTGAATGTAAGACAGCTGGGAAACATCACAGTGTTATGGAACTGAGAAGCATCCAAAAGAATCAATCTTGCGTAAGTGATTGGTTGATTAGTGTTTTGATTATTTTATAGTATGACAAACTTGTTCTTATTTTTTTTCAGCTGTGTGAAGCGCGATTGAAATTTGCAGTGATTAATTACTTGCCCAAATGTTACCGCATAATCATCAATGAACCTAATGCCCACAGTGACGATGAGTGGGATGCGGAGCATGGCTGTTTCACCATCAAGACACTTGGCTATTGCTCAAATTCAGCCAATATTTTCTTTTGCAGATTGGACATGGCCATGAAGAATGTGGCAGTTGCCACCGGGAAGACAAGCCAAATGAGAACTTGTAAGTTGCCTGCGCAACCAATCCCCTCAAAGTTCACAAAGGCACCAAAAGAGCTCCCCTTGGATTTCTACCACGGCAAATGGTTGGCTGAGCTGCCAACTGGTCAGCAGCAAAAGATTCCAGATGTCAATCAGGTTGCCTTCCTTCCGGATCCCTCCAAGTCCCTGTTTCCCAAAAACCATCCCAACTTTGACAAAGATGAAAAGATGTCCGACAGTTGTTTCAACAAGAAATACCTTGAACGAATTTTGAAAGACTATTGATTGACTGACCTTGTGTCCAAAGAGGAAGATATTGATGAAGAAGAGCTAAATGAAGGTGCCAAGTCCAAAATCAAGGGGGGTGTGATTGATCTGGAGGGAGATAGCCCAGAGGACTCTGAAACGTATTTGTCCAATGGTGACTGGGGGAATCATTACAACAAAGAGGATGATCCAAGCTATCATGAAGATGAAAGCAGGGGCATTGGTTCTGATGAAGGAGAAAACGATGAAAGCAAGGAGCAATCAGGAAGCGATGACATGCAGGAGTGATTGATGTCCTGGGGGAACATGAGCCAGGACCTCATGTGGTATCTATGATTGGAATTAAAGGTTGAGATTTTGTATGGAAGATATTCAGCTAGCTTTGTCCAAGCCAAGAATCTTATTTGGTGCACCCAAGGGGAAAACCCATTGAATTCAAGTATGGTCATTCTAAACACACTGTAAATAGTTGTTATTTTTCTCATTACTATGCTTAAAATATACACATTGTTTGGAATGTATCCAAGTCAAACAAAAAGATCCAATGAAAAACAAGAATCCAATGGATAAATACAAGCAAGGGGGTTATGAGATGATCTGGGAGGGGTTCTCCGGATTGAGTTGTAGCACGGCATAATGATTCACAGAGATGAGGATGATCCCATTGCTATCAAGGGTGAATGTATCAGGAGGGAGGAGTCGATATGCAGCCAAATGCTGGATGCTGGAAGAGGAGATGATATTGAATGATTGTGGGACAATTTGTCCAACAACGGCTTTCATTTTGTAGAGCCAGTAGCAAAAGGTCATGGTGGGGCAAGTGGTGTCCTTGTAGAAACAGTCAGTTATGGTTTGCACATTGCACAGGATTTTGTGTCCACCCATGGGCAATTCAATCAATAGTATATCCCTGACCATGCCATAGGAAATCTTCCCGTCTTCTTTGTAAACCACGCAGTTATTTGGTTTCATAACCAATACCTCCACCCCATCAAAACCCAAACACCGCACCTGAATTCTGGCAGTGGGCCTCAAGATCCTTGCACCCTCAGGGTGTGGCAAAGCACGGTAATCCAAAATGGTTTCATCTATGTGACGTACATACTCTAATATTTTTTCATAACGACCATCCTCCAACATCAAATTTTGACCACCAGTTCTGCTTGATTGGCTCTCATTCTCAACCTTCTTCACAAACTGCAAGAAGTTTGGATTTGCTTCCAGCCGTTGTACCCAAAAGATATTCTTCAGAAGTGTACTCTCCAGCTCACCTGGAACCCAAAATCAATCAGTATAGAACTTGCCCTCAACTTGCAAAGCGTATGCTAAACTTACCAGACCATTTGTTTGTTTGATACCCACGCAAGCGGCCTATAACCCTCTCTCCACTGAACTCAGCTACACCCAACATAGGCCCCCACAGCTTGAGCTGCTCAGGAATATGCAGTGCGTAGTGATGGTTTGGTTGGACTACCAGGTTGTCAAAGATGCACTTGGATGTCAAGCTGTATGTCTTGTAAAATTGGGTAAAAAGACTTTGGTGACTTTCTTGGACCTTGCACAAAGCCACAATGTTGGTACAGGCAATGAGATTTGTAATGTTTTCCATGACAAGGTATTGGTTTGATCCACTATTGATGTCTTTGATGGAGTCCAGGAAGATTTTGGCCACAACCAGAGGAATCACATAAACAAAAAGGGTATACCATCCAGACGCCTTGAGCTTGCCGCACTTTGATTTTCCAAGGTTGCTTGGAAGATTTCCAATTTTGGTTGGTAGGATAACGGCTTGCATTGCATCCCTGAAGTAATCCATATCTTTCTCATTAAAAAGCCCACCATTCCCTCCTTGGTTGAGCTCCACATCTTTGTCATCAGTGCTAGTGTCATTGGAGTTTGATTTGGTGTCATCCAGCATGATAGCACTTGGGTCTAGCCAGGGCCATTTTCTTGATTTGTTAACAACACCTCTTTGTTGCTTTTCTTTGAATGACAAGGTCTGGAACCCCCACCTCTCCCAAAAGTGATGCATGAGGACCCCTTCAAACCAATTGTGGAGGATCCCTAATGCAACATGTTGCACCGGGTTGCAGTACAACAGCCAATTGAGCTCTGAGTGACGGATGCCAGTCTTGCAAGTGAGTTTCTCTTGTCCATTCAAGGTTAGATTGGATTTCCATTGGTTGGAAACTTGTCAAACTTGGGTACTGTTCCGAGGATTTCCTAGCCAAAGTTGGGGTCGTTTGTCGATTGTTGAATCACACCAAGAGCAGTAGTGCTTGGCTGAATGCAATGCATAACCTGCAACCTTGTGGGTTGCACCCAAATCACCAACTAGGGGGAGAAGCTTCAGCTCACAGAATCTCCCAGATGGACTGGAGGCGGTTGGGACTTTGAAAGGCTTGGCTAAATCAACCAATTCATCAATCAATGGCTTGAGGAGATGTGATATTGTTGTCATGCCAGGGGAGTCTGGTCCTGGAGTGATACCCGCAACAAATGTATAAGCTAACTTTTGCCGCATTGTTGGTGGAAGGTTCAAGCAATTCATTACAATCACGCCAACAGATTCTTTTTTTCCTGCTAATTTATTGCCTCTTGGGTTAAACCAATCTACAAATAGCAAAAAAACTAGGTGGAGTGCGTTTCCGGTACTTTCCCAAGTTAGTTGCTTCCATGCATCACCTTGCTGGATGTCCAAGACCACCTCTGTGGGAAGAACTCCAACTTTCTGACTCCACCCATCTATTTCTTGCTCAACCCCGGGTATCTTAAGAAACCACTCGACCCATGTCTTCAATTTCTGTAAAACAAAGGTGCATTGGGGAACACCAACCAAAGGTGTTTGATTCATTTGGAGTCAAGAATTGGATGCTTGGAACTTTCCAATATGGGAGGAACCCGCAAACAGATTCTTGTCCATGAATAAAAGGGATCCGCATGGTCTTGACTTGGGTGTTTCACGATATGAGCATGTGTTGGGTAGATTAGGGGGCTGATAGAGAGTATAGCACTTGGGACAACAGGCAATCTTGACTATGTGGATCTCGAGTTCATTCTTAAGGATGGTTTGAGTACTTTGGGGAACAAGTGAGTCAAGAGGCACTTGACGGTCATCCTTCATCATCTTCACCAATAGATTCCGCGCAATATCACAATTCTTCAAACTAACATTGCTACAGAGATGTAACCATGAGATGAATGATGAAACCATGCCTGGAAATTACCACAAACTCATCAGTTTTTGGCCAAACAAACAAGGCCGTAAGGCAACCTCAAATGGATAGCAAAATATCTATAAAATGGAAAGACTTACTTGCTGAATTTTGTACTGATCTGTTACATTTGTCCTGGACACTAGATGTCAATACTGTTGATTCATAACCTGGTTTGCTTTCTGCAGATGATGCAGCAATAGGCCTAGAAAAATTCACCATTGAACTGGTTGAATTCAATGCATGTTGTCGGTCTGCCACACAATGCTTGAGGTGATTACGCTCAGAGATATGACGACCATGCTGCGTTTGACCTCCGGCATCGATGTACGAGTAGCTTGAGCAGACTGAGCAAAGGCAGATGACCATCCTGTTTATCGTGATGAACTCAGACTTGGAAAGATGAGACCGGCCAAGCTGGGTACTTTTTGGCAGTTCAAAGGCGGGACAGCACGAAATCGTCACACAGCCTGTCTCACGCGCTGTCGCGTGATGGATCAGGTGTGGATTCTACGGTCGATGTCGTCAGCAATTTGGCACGCGCGACACCAAAATGGACCGGGTGACGATTATGCAAAGTGGTCCTCGCTTGCTTTCAGTGTCACGGACTGAGCTCGCCCGTGGGGTTGTGGGCGGCCGGAATCGAACCGACATTTTCACGGAGCTGCTGCTCCCAAGAGGGGAGGGACCACAACGAGATTTCCTAACCATTAGAAGACGCCCACCTTGTTTTGAACCTTGCTTGAACCCGATTCGGCAAGGCTTCCGATGGTTGGCCTGCTCCACCTGACGGTTGGGTTGAGTTCCGATCAGTTTCTGACTGAATTTATGTACTTACCTACGTAGTTGTATGCACTATGCATCACTTGGTTCCTCCATCGATCTTCCTCTCTCAAACCTCACTTCCTACCCTCACCAGACTCAAGCATCCCATCCTTCAACTTACTCAAACCATCCACCCAACTGCGATTTGCAGCAATCAACTAAACAAGAGGGCAGCAAAGGTCCAAACTTGTGATTCATGACCGAGCGTACCAAACTGGTCGTACGCCATCTACCTCCCAACTTACCCGAACCGGTATTCTGGAAAACTCTCTCTCCTTGGTTGGATCCCATCCCTCGCCCTGACGGGACTTCCCTGCCTCCTAAATGTACCGCTACCTTCAAGTCATTCGTAGCCGGCAAGGTTCGCAAAAAGTAAGTGGTCTGCTCAGATCGGTGCTCCCATCAACCCGATACTCAGATTCCAATCCCACTGACTTCCTTCTTGCCTTCTTGCCCTCAAATTCGCCCGCCGATCCGAATATCATCCATCCATCAAACAGTAGAACTAAAGTCGACATCCCCTCGAGAGCTTACATCCAATTCGCCACCCTTGAACAAGTCCTAGACTTTCACCAGGGATACGCCAACCAAGTCTTTCGTGATGGTCAAGGTACAGCTTACCCAGAAAGATTTCCTTCTTCCTCACGAGCCTTGGTTTACTGAATCAGTCCTTTGGAATCCTGAACAGGCAATTTAACGTTTCCTAAGGTCGAATTCGCTCCCTATCAGAAGGTTTCTGGCCCTCCAAAAAAGACCGACAACCGAATAGGGACGATCGAAGCAGGTGGGTGCGAGTAAGAAGCCTTCAAGTTTGATGATCCCCTTCGCCCTATACAACCTACTCTTCTCAACCCTCTACCTCCGCAGATCTCGATTATCAGGCATTTCTTGAAAAATTGAAAGCACCAGCAACCGAGGTCGAAGCGAGTTCTAATCAACAAGAGACTGAGATCGAAAAATCAGAACGGCCAGAGATCACACCTTTGATCGAGCATCTTCGAAACGTTCGTAAGGCTGCTCAAGATGCCGCTAGCAATGCCAAACAACAGCGCCACCCGACCAATACCCATTCATCGACCAACAAATCTACCCCCGGCCGCGGGTTTGCTGGACCCCCTCAGATCATGAAAAGGACCGCCCCACCAAGCAATTCCGAGAGTAAACCCCCCGTCGGGTTTCAACCCAAAAAACCTCCCGCTGGTGATCCTGTAACCCATGAGCAGCCCCCACACATGGCCAATCAACCCACGTCCTCCTCAAAGGGGGCATCTAAGCAGAGTGGAACAATACATCCTGCTTCCACCAACCAAGCGGCCGCTAGCACTTCGAATAAATCTCGTGCCAATAAGTCTGCCAAATCCAAACGATCTGGGCGAGGTGCAGAGGGTCAGCAAGGTACCTCAGAGGCTCATCCTTCCAAAGGCTCCAACAAGCAGGTACCCCAGCAACCCAAGGCAATCCTCCAACCTCCTTCCAAAACTACCGATTCGACTCAATCTGTTCCTCAGACTTCAAACAACGATAAGCAGCCCGCACCCTCGACTCCTAAAAAAGGGGGAAACTCGAAGAAGCATGGCCCCGATCCTAATGCGACTCGTACCGAAGCTCCTGGTAGTCCCAAGAAATCAGGTCGGGGTGGTGGTGGTGGAGGGGGAGTGGGGCGAGGCGGTAAAGGCGGTAAACAAACCAACCCAGTGCCTGCGTCCTCGGGACCAAGTTCATCATCTAACGTTGAAGATCCCAAACAAACCGATCGGCAGCCTTCTGGTTCCAAATCAACAAGAAAGAAGTTGGATGCCTCCAATCCATCCTCGAAAGTAGATTCTAACAGTGAAGCGGCGGGTGCTAGGAGAAGATTGGGTATGGCCTTGGCTGGGATAGCAACTCCTAAATCTTCTTCGTCGGCTCGACCTTCCTCTAGGAAGGATAAAGAGCAAGCTTCAAAGCCTTCCGGTCCACCGCCTGCTTCCTCCTCCGACCCCTCTGCCTCAAAGTCTTGAGTCACCATGTTTCCTAGTCTTGTCTTCTTTTCGGCAATCTTACTGTAGACAATTACCCCCCCCCCCCCTCACGACCAATACAAAAGGGAGGGGGACATGGGCTTGCAGGTGCATCATCACCAGTGAGGGCTTTTGGTAGAAATGGCTATGATCCAGATTTAATGACCTCTGGCCTCTGACCTCCAAATTGTATCCACCACCATGGACGTTACCGTTTGTGCTAGGATGTTCTGATGTGTTGGTTGGTATGGCCCAACATCAGATCGAGAGATCGAGGGCATAAGAGATTGTCTCGATGTGAATCTCAATCCGACGACAGGAATGCAATGTGCTTGGGTTGTGATTCTACGTATTTATGTACATGGATACATACACACCCTGAGTCCCAAGATTTTTTTTTTTTTTTTTTTTTTTTTTCTAAGGTTGAAATGATCACTTGAAACTTGAACTTGGTGGACGGTTCAAGATCTTGCTCGAACTTCGATTGGAATTGATGAGCTTCGTGAGGATCTTATAGATCCTTCCTTCCTCCTCTCTCTGGAAATCGGGTGGGATTTAAGTGGCCTCAGGATCGTTCGAATCGTTTACAAAAATATGAAAGAGTCTGAGGAAGTGGAAGTTGACCAGTTGTGAAATTTTGGTTTCGAAACTCTTTTAGTCTTGATTATCCCATACATATGTACGTACGTACGTACACGCTGGGGGTTGGGGTAGAAGGACTACTCTTATCGATCGATTCAGGACTTGGGATTCATCCTGAATTGATTCTTCTTCTTGAAAGGATGAAGAGTTGGAAAAGTAAATATTTAGGGTGTCAGGGGTCTGGAAGGACGAGTGGAAGAGAATAAGGTTGAGCCAATGGATGACTGGTTGATTGAATCGACGTTACAGGGGCATAACAATCCATAGTGTAAAAAAACACCTTCAGTCTTTAACCTGGGCGTCTTCTAATGGTTAGGAAATCTCGTTGTGGTTCATTGCCTCTGGAGAGCATCAACTCCGTGAAAATCTCGGCTCGATTCCGGCCGTCCATTCTCTCAGTGTCGTCCTCGTCCCGTTTCCTCAGCTTGAATTGGGGGTACTCTCTTGTTGTTGGTGGTAGTTGATATCCCCACGACTCTCGATACACCCCTGACACGTGCCGCCAAGGACTGCCTTCAGATAGCTCCCCACCGATCGATCACCCGTTGGCTCAAGATCGCACGTCTCAATCCTCTTCTCATCAGATGATCTCAGACCACCGAATCCGTCAAGATTAATTGACCCTAATCTCCAGATCTTAAGTTTTTACCATCAACTATTTTGAGTACCCCCCCCCCCCCCCCTATCCATCCGAAAGGTGAAGGACGTTCGAGATACTTTGTCAGAAATGTTGAGCTTGGTCGAGATCTTGATCCAAAACGTGCGTTTCTGACCGAGATGAGACGATGGACACTTGTGGAATTAGCAAGGTAGGATCATATTAGGGGGGTTGTTGAAGGACGGGTGAAAAGCGATCAAGGCTTCATCATCACCATAGGATTTGACGATCTCAGTCTTCCATAGATCCCAAGCAGATCTTCTAAAGGCTAGATGAACAGGACGAAATCTACTGACTAACGTTTTTGACGAGTGTCACGAAAGCTTCTTTTGAGATTAATGAGATCCTGGTGACTTAATATTAGACCTCTGACTGATTCGTTCAACTTGACGCGAGTTGCTTGGATGAATTTAGAGAAGATGGGTTCATAAACGTGCCTGTGCGTGCGTGTGTTTTGGTCTGCAAATATTCTCAAACGTCTCGTGTTTATTTCTCGTGGCTGTCAATAAATTCAAATTTAACTTATGGAGTGATAGGAGCTAATTCATCAAGTCCATCAACATTCAAGCAAGATTTGTTTTATAATTATATATAGGTATAGAAATATTTAAATGTTTCAAAATCAGAGTATTCATGATCCATTCATAAAACAGCCTACCTATCAAGAGCAAGATCGTACCTACAATGAAAGATCGTTAGTGATTAAGAACTTGAAAGACGGAATTTATAAAGCTTGAGAGAAATCGATTGGATCGATAGAATAGAAAGGGATTTGAAAGGAATTTACAAGTCTTGAGAGAGATTGATTGGATCGATAGAAAGATGGGTTATCGGAAATCATGTGATGACAAGGATGTTTGAAAGTGATCTCGAGTCAAAATCAGTTCTTTAGTCTTGAAATCATTGGGATTCATGATGACAGATGTCATTTGTTCTAGGGTCTTTCTGGTTTATGAGAATTTGAGAGCCTGTTCATGACTGACAGTTATTAGTGATAGTAAACTCTTATGTGTTTTTTTTTTTTTTTTTTTTTTTTTTTTTTTGATGTGGTTATTGAAATGTCAAATCTCAAACAAGATTATCTGGAATAATAAAAGTGCTAAGTTTCATGATGATGACTTTTTTTTTTTTTTTTTTTTTTTTTGGATTTAAATTTTTGAGAATACGAAGGATTCTTATAAATCCTCATTCAGATTTGTGGATAATATTTCAATTTGTTGAATCTCAATCTGGATTTCTTGATTTTGAATGAAACTTATATCAAAACTTCAGGAAAATTAAATATTTTGAATTCTAAATCAGTTCTTTGAATAATTTAAAAATAAAATAAAATACATCAAAGATGTTTCTGGGAGGTGTGGAACGTTGGTACAATGAAGATTTTGAGCTGGCTTGAATATTCTAGAAGTCTCAATAGACTATCAAGCTAAGATATTCCTAGGCAATGAATTTCATGATAGCCTGATTTTCTTTCCTTTCTTTTCTTTTCTTCTCTTTTCTTTTCTTTTTTTTTGCAGGGATGAATCTAAAAATGAGAATCATTGTTATTTCAATTCATTCATTTGTTTTCAATGAGAGAATAAAAAAAAAGAAAAGTTAAAGAAATTCATATTTTCCACCACAAAGAATCAATGTAGTTTTTTTACTACTTTGATTGATTCCATAAGATGCTTTAGTTCATGATATAATATACTTGAATTGATTTCATAATCTGTCTTAATTTTTATCATAATAGGGTTTATCAGAGTTAGCCAACCCACCAGTAGAAACCCATCATTTTTTTATACCAAAACTGGCATTAAAAATGTGAGATTTCTGCAATGCACATATCACTTATCTGGTTTATTTCAAAATGGTGTTTTTTTATCAAAAATGGGAGTTTTTAAAAAATAAAAACTGAAATTTATTCATCTCACTACATCAAAATGCAAAATATCATCCATCATTCCACATCCTCCAATCACATCAAAAATAGCATCTCAATTCCATCAATCATCTATGTAACACCACAAAAAGTCTACCAATTACCAATCCAGCATGAACACCCACCTGATAGCTTGATTGAATTGTATCTCACACAATTCCTAGTATCAAAACTACCACTCAATTCAAGTTTTTCCTGGCAAGTCTCCAACAAATTTAAATCCAAATCTTCTCCCCTTCCAGTAGCATCAAGATGAGAAAAAAAAAAATTAGTGCAATGGTTGTGTTATGGGTTTTTCAATCAATCTTTCCTTGCAACCAGCTAGTTTAATGGATTCAATTTTCTGATCATCAAATCTACCAAGATCAAAAGAATTTGATCTGAGCTCTCTCAGAGGAGATGAAAGTTGCAGGGATGAGCCTGAGTCAGCCAATCCAGGCCTTGATTTATGGGGGTCTATATCTTTGAAAAAAAATTTCTAAGAAGTTTATAGAATTTAGCCATCAGTCAGCTGGATAATGTCTTTTCAGATCGGCCAATTCATTTTTCTTTTTTTCCACCACAAGTCTCATTGGAAGCAATAAAATTATCAAACTTTATCCTGGTAGCTCTTTCCCCACTCCTTGGAATCTTTTGAGCTCTAAGAACACCCCACTACCAGTATTTGTTGAAGTGATATCAGGCAGGTTCAATTGTTCCCAGTCTCATCATCATTGTCTTTCATTATCTCTCTCTGATCCAAATGATTAGTGGAATCATTCAAATTAGGAAGATTTTAACTAATTTTTCTTTGTTCTCTTGATCAATTATTTTGGAATTGTACAAAAAATTTCTGATTTATGTATTGGTTCCTCTGAGGGGCTTGATGATTCATTTTAATACAAAGATTGAAGCCCATTTTTTGAATTGAGGGTTTCCCGCATTCAATCAACAAGATCCATCTTTTGATAAATATGGACAACACCAATGGCTTGTAGATTTTCAGTAGAAGGAAGAAGTGGTGGATGATTTCAAACAGGAGGAAAACTAGAAGTCATGCACTCTGATCATGAGGCTCTCATTTTTATGAGGCCTTCTGATTGACAATCACTCCAAGTGAATTGATCATTTCCCCCCCCCCTATTCTTCCTCTCTGCCTTTGATTTATTGATGCATCTACATTCTGAAAGACCATATTCTTGTGGACCCTTTATTAATTTTATTATTATTTTTTTTTTTTCAATTTACTGCCTTTCATTGTTAAACTTTTGTATTTAAATGCATACCCAGATAATTGAGAGTCCATCTCCCATCCAAATCATGGTATGTTTCACTCTCCAAGGTTAAGGTCTATTGTCTTCACCACTTTGACATATCATTTTCCTCAGTACCATCTACCTCAGTCCATAAGCATGACACAAATAAAGAACAACATCAATGGTGCCTTCTGCTTACTACCTTTGGATTGCATAAAAACCTTCCAATCTCCACAACTCATTATATACTTGCAAATCTTGAAGTTAAATCTAACACTGGTTGACCATCCATTTGAGCTTTGCTCTTCTACCCTGGGTATCATCAACCCTTGGACTTCCATTCCTGGTCAGGCACTCACACTAGCTCACACTCATGCCTAGATAGCCACATCAACTGTATAGTTTGAAAATAGACTAGTACCTTACCCTGCATAAGCTACACCTCCATACTTGCATTGTCCTCACATTTCATTCCTTCCCATCTCATCTATTACCTCCTTGTACACTCATATTCCATTGTCTCACAACTACACTACAACCTTGGAAAAAACTGTACCATTATTTCATTTTCCCATTCTGTTCCTGTCATTCATTTCCTCATTGCTCTTTAGCTTTAGTTGGCCATCCATCAGGTTGTATCTAGTCACCTTTGGATAACCTTAGAAAAGATGTGTTGCCTGCCTGGAATATTTTCTCCTCAGTTAGTTTATTTCATATGTTCTTGCATTTGCTAAATCCAGTCATCACATTGGACTTGGCTTTAGTTCCTTTTCATTGGAACACTTCATCCCTCTTGCTGTTTGTTGAGTCATCAAATCATAAGTTTGGACTTTTCAGTTATCCTTGCTAACTTGCATTAAACCTCACATTCAGTTTCTCCCTTTGTGCTCACAATCATCTAAGATTTCCCTATAGTACGTGGGGTGGTTGCGTGAAAGTATGATGATTCAAATCACCTGGGTTCCAACACAAAAAAACATCATCTTTGGGGTTTTCTTGGGGTTTCAAGTGATCCCTTCTTGATGCCTTGGCCACACTCACTAACTCAAATCAGAACTGCAGACAACCAGCCAGGTAAAATTTTGATGATAATTTCAATATTTTTCTGGAAGAATGTTCTAGTGATGTGATTAATAAAGGGAGTCAGGGTAATCTTCATCATAATCAAAAAAAAATTCCAAAAGGTCTTCATTGATGTGCTTTTTGGGAGGATAAAAACAGAGATATCTTGGAATTTTTAACAAATCTTGAATCAATTTTTTTTGAATTTTTAGTTTTTTCAAATGTATTCTTCAATCTCATTATTACTGATACAACTGCAATAACAATTTCAGTTTCAGTTTTCTTGGGGTTGTAAAGTTGACTTGAGGTTCAAAAATAGAGCACTTGTATCAAATTAGTGGAGTTGATCCTACCTTTTGAAAATATAAAAATGATGAGAAGACTATTGATCTTGGCAACTAGATGTGGGCGTGGTCACTGCCTGACCCAGAAATCAATCCAAGTTAGAGTTGTGAGCTCCTCATTGGTTTGAATTGATTGAAGTTTAGGTGGAAAGAGAGAGGGGGGGCTGCTTGTGTGTGCATGAGAAATGCAAGAAGAGAGGGAACTTTTTATACTAAATTTTAGAAAACCAATTTATCTTCAGTCAAATATGACATGCCTGATACAAAATAAGTGGATTTTTCAATTTTTCAGGGTGGTTTTTAAATAGCAGATTTGGGTTGAAAACCACCATTTTTTAAATTGCAGGTTTGCTAACTCTGATACACCTTAATTTTCTGTGTTGGTTCATATCAAAATCAATAAATATTTCCTTGGAATCTCTCATTCAATTTATAGGAAAATTTGAATTTATCTTAAGCCTAGTTCAATGAATAATTCAAAAAAAATACTTTTTTGGGAATTTTTTGATAATTTGATTAGAATTCTTTGTTTCAAATAATGAAAAATATATATATATAATTTAATTATTGGTTGCTCTTTGGATTTTTGCTTTGTTTTTTTTTTTTAAAGAAGAAATATTTTTTTGAAAATTTGAACTGGAGCTTTGATTGGATCAATATTTGGAAAGATCAATCATGCATTTCAGGTCATTCAGAAAACCAGTACATAAATTAGATGGGGAATAATTAGACAGGTTGCATCCAGAATATAATTGGGGTTTATTAATTAAATATCAGGAGGTTTTGAAATTTTTTATTTGAACAAGAAGGGGAATTATATAAATCCCTCAAATGATTTATAAATTAACTTTTTGATTGAATGCAAAAAAAGTTTGTGGGGATATTCTTTAATTTCCCTAGTTATTTAACTGAAGAACTAGATAGAATCTTTAAACCAGGAAAAATAAGCAACCACTTGTAGTCAAGTGAAATATCATAGAAAAAAGGCACCTTTGTACTTTTGGATTTCAGTTTCCTACCACTGATCATTGATTTTTGATGGTGCCATCTGATAACTTTGATGTTTTTTAAAACCAAATAATTTGGTATCAACATATTTGAATACCTATTCCATCCCTGCATATCATTTTGGAACTTTTTGTGGAAGGAATGAAGTTACTATGAAAATTCAATATTTCAGAATTCATTCAAAATATATTTTTAATAAAAAGGATTAGGTTTTTTTCTCAAAAACTCCAATTTTTAAGAGTTATGGCTTTGATTAGCTATTTGTTAAAATTACTATGTTATATAGCTAGAAATTTCATGAAATTTTGTGAGAATATTTCACATATTGGGAAGCTTTTATTGCCTCTTTCATCAATAACCTCTATTTATGTTTAAATTTTAAATGGAAATAATATTTAAAATTCATTCAAATAGAAATTCTCAGGCTTCAATTGATAAAAGGAAATGTTATTTCTGAGACCCCAATCATAGAAATAACAATATTCTTCAAAAAAATAACAAATCAAAAAAAAAAAACAAAATCAAAAATCAAAAACAATGAAGGGGGGAGGGTGGCATCTTTTGAACACTTTATGCAAAAAATTCTGGTTTATGATAATAATTTACAGGTTTTAAGAAATCCAAGAAAACCTAAACTATAAATTTTTGGTAATTCTTGGGAGGTTCCTGGACCTCAAAGATGGGATGAAATCAAGTGAAACTTATGAAAACTGTTTTTCCCCATCCTTTTTGAACTTTTTTTCTGAATTTATTTTATGCAAAGAGTAAGTTTCAGGAGCTTGGGAAGGTATTGAAATTAGAAAGAAGAAAATTGGTAATTTCCTTCAAGAATTTTTTCAATGAAAAATTTTGGAAAGAGAAGAACATCAATTTTTTTGGCCTGAATTTTGAACCCTTTGGGAGTGTTTTGGATTTTTTTTTCTTCTTCTTTGAAAAATGTCAGCCTTAAGGAATTGATAAATATTTTGAATTATCAAAAAAATAATTCTTTGAATCATTTGAGTTTTTAATCTTCTATGAAATACATGAAAAAATGAAGTTCAAGCCTCTTCCTGGGTTTTTTCATTTGTTTTTTACCCTATGCTCACCATTTTATGTGTTATGATCCTTTGGTAAAAAATGGAATCAAAATCAATAATTTAAAAGATAGCTTCCAATCATTCTCAGAACAAGTCATCATCACTCAAAGAAACTTGATTACATCACCAAAAAAATTCATTGCTACTAAATTAAACCCTCAAAATTAACATTGCGAATCAAAAAGAAAAGGAACACCAATCATCAAATGAATTTCCCAGATTTGCAAATAAATTCATCAAAAACCAAATCTTGTATATATTGTTTCACATTGTTTGATTCAATGATATTTTTGGTGGGTAAAATATCTTTTGATGTTTTCATAAAGACTTATGTATTTAATGCCAATTTTTGATGAAAAAAAAATGAAAAAAATTGTAAAATAATATATAAGGAAACTTTTGAATTTGAATTTTATAGTTGAATTTTTGAGGGCCAATTTAGTTGGAATTTAGTGTTTAATTAAAATTATGAATTTTTGATGAAAAATGATTTGGTGAGAAATGATTTTTTTTGATTTGTTTTAGCAAGGTAGTTTTAAGATTGATGATAGGATTGGAAAATTCAAAAATTTGGAAAGTTATATAGAGATAATTCAGAATCACATGAAAAGTTTATGTTTATGTAAATGAGACAAAAAATGGAGACCCAGAACTGAAAGGTTCTTTTGTATGATTGGGTTTTAAGGGGAAAGCACAAACCTAAAAATTCATAATTAAAGCTTGTTTTTTTTTTCAAATTTTCCAAAAATAATTGGAACTAACATCTAATAAATATTTTTTATTTTTTTCCAAAAGTGAGTAAAAAGTTTACCCATACCCTCCCAAAAACTTTATTTTCTTACTGAAAGAGTTTTTTATTACCAAAATATGAATAAAGAAAGTTTCAGTCAAAATGATTCTGAAGATGAGTGGAATTCAGGAAAAGATTTTGATTTGGAATAAGAAAATGGAGGGGTGATTATTGGGTATTTTTGCAACCAATTAAAATGGGCAGATTGAGACATTTGGAAAAGACTAGAATTTAGATAAACTACAAGCCTGATAGAAACAATGATTGAATTGGTTAGAGATAATGAAGAATGAATAGTGATATCTTTGATTATTTTTTTTAGAATGAGTATGAATTGGTAGGTACGTATAGGCCAGAGAATGTTTGCCTTTGACCTCCACTTGAGCTGTTCCTAGCTCCTCATGAGCTCTTATATTTTTAAGTCTTGGGAGGATGTAAGGAGGTGTTGATAATTTTGATTTTGGAATCTAGAGGTTGAGTAAATTTTTTTCAAGGGACATGAAAATTGATAAAAGAGAATATGAGAATAAGAAAACATAAATGAAGAAAAAAAGAAGAGAGAGAAAAGAAAAGATAAAACAAAATTATAAATCTCAAAATTTAGAAAAAGAAAAAAGAAAACTGGGCTAGATTGTAGAATCAACAAGTGGGCCATGGCAGGGATCAGGGATACTGCAGCTGTGCAAGCTAGCTGGGGGGGGATTCAATTTTCATCAATTTTAATTCAGTGAAGTTTTTTTGAGGTGAAAAAAAATGAAAGAAATCATTTAAATAATAATTTTTTCATTTGGAATTTTTTTAAACACTAAGATAATTTGGATTCAAGGAAAAATCAAGGAAGATGAGTAAAAAAATGCATCTTTCCCTTTAAAATTTTTGGTTCATTGAATTTTTGGGAAGAAATCTCCCAAAAATAGCAATAAACCTTTTTATCCTTTAAATTTCCTGGTTACCCAGATGAAACCTTTAAATAAGAAAAATAAGATGGATCAAAAAAATTCTAAGTTGGTCTCAAAAATCTATAAAAACCCTCCTTCTTTTCCTCAAAAAGGATTTTTAAATATTTTCAGGAATTAAAAAAAACTCCTGGAATTTTCTAAAAAATTTGTGCAGAGTTCCATAACCCCAATGACATTAATTTGGATTCAAAATCCAAAAAAAGCAGGATAATTCAAGGGAAACCAGCTTTTTGAAAAATGCGGCCTGAAAGATCAAGCCAAATTGTTTAAAATATTGGAGAAAAACCAACATTATTATAAAATTATTACAATGACAATGGATAAAATTGTAATTATAATTAAAAAAATTATCATTATAATTTTTTTCAAAAAAAAAAGGATTCTTTTCATTCCTGTTTCAATTTAGTTTTTTTTTTCAATTTTTTGATTTTGTTAATAGGGTGTATCAGAGTTAGCAAACCTTCCATTTTTTTTTAATTTCAGGATTCAGATAAATAATCCAATTTCAAACACCCCATTAAAAATAAAAATAAAACCAACTTATTTCAAATCAGGCATGTCAGAGTTACCTGGAAATAAGTGGGTTTTTTTCCAATATACTATATAACTCTTGATCCTCTCTATTTCTCCTTTATCATCCCCACTCATGCTCACTAAATTCTCATCAACCCCCTCATTTTTGATCCTGTACATCTACTCTTGCCCTCCTTCTCATCCAATCAGTCCAGGGTGAAGTTCCAATGCAGTTCATACTGTTCTGAGGAATTCAAATAAGTATCATCAACTCATCCTGTCCTCAGACTCAGACTGGTGTGATCTTAGCTTGGAGGGTGTTTTTGCATAAGTTTATCAATGGATTCATTGATCTGATCCCCATTAATACCCCACAACCACCAACAACATGATACCTACTGACTCAAACTACTTGATTTGTGATGTATTTGTCATAAAGGCTATCAACTGCCAAATTTTGGTACCTCAACTGCGGTCTCATCAGCTAGCACGAGTTCATTGCATTCTCCCCATCTCCCATTTTCTGACCAATTTGCCATCCTATCCTCAGGTCCACCATTCTTGAAAGCCTTTTTACCATTGGATCTTAGAGCCAAGGTGGTAGTCCAGCAATATCTAGATCATTTCCCAAAATCAATCAAGGATGATGCCAAGGAGAACAATGGAGAATCAAAGCATCAGAAACTATCATCCTCATCTATCCTGCACTCAAACCACAAATCTGATCTTATATCTTTGATTGGATATTGCTCTTCAAACTGGGCAATGGAAACCAAGCATGACCCCAGTCCATCAATACCCCCCATCATCTATCCTAATATCAAATATTGATCAGCTTTGGCTCAATTGAACAATCTAAATCAACTGCCTGGACTTTCTGAACTATTAGAACTGGTTCATAAATCCCCAGTTTGTGGTTTCCCTTCCCCCAACACTCATCCTCAACAATCCATCCAGTCAATCCAAGGATCAGCCCAATTAACCCCCCCCCCCAACATGTCAAGATGAGTTGAACAGAAACCACATAGTAATTTGGCAGAAATAACAGAACAAGAATGAACCCAAATCTAATCAGTCAATTAAAAATTAACATTCATACCAAGAAGATCCAGCCAATGGCTATCCAAGCTAGAGCACAGAAACTCACAGACACAAGAACCAGACAAGGTGATAAAAAATAAACAGACAAATAAACATAGACACCACCAGCAAGAGAAAAAACTAACAAAAGAACTCCAACCTCCTTGCAGAAATAGTGAAAAAGTAAATGGAACCAGGCGGGGAAATATAAAAAATTGGCAAATTGTGTCTAATTAAGAGCCTCATCTTCTCATCCAAGCTTGCATATCTTTTTGCTTCATATTTTTTAATGACCAGTTATAATTCCCTTCAAATTTTGAATCCTTAGAAGTCAAAATTGTTTCTCCATTATCAATCAAAAAAAAAATTCTTTGAATTAATCTGATCCCACTGTGATCTATCTTCCTTCATTTGAAGACACTAGTTCCCCTTTAAATACCTTCAATCATTCACAACATTCCCATGATTGAACAAAGATTATCAAATCTCATTGTTGGGTATGTGACCCAATCTATCATCAAAGCTAGCCACCTCCACACAACTTGATCTCCAAACCCACCTACCATTCATTTTTCTATCTAACATCCCTTTTTTTGTTATGCCACAATGTCAATGATTTGATTTAGATTGGCATTGTTGAGAAGCTAGGATTTGTGATCACCCAACTTCTCTTAAAAAAATTATAAGAGAGAACTTTTAAACTTCTAAATTGATCTATGTAAGCTCAAAAAGGGCACCAAATCCCACAGAATTTTTTCTCCCCCATCTACAAGCCCAACATTCACTATCAATCCTCATCACTCATCTTCATTCCCCATTTATCATTGCACTCCACTCTAAATTTCTTAATTTGATCAATTATCCTTTATCATCATCATCCTCCCCCATCAGCATCCTTATTTTCTTAATCCAATTGGATTGATGGACTGGACTATAGTAGAAACCAATCCTTTTCCAAGAAAAATGGTAGGGTTTTTTTTTGGAGTAATCAAAAGAAATGATATACAACCTCAGGTTCACCATGATAGGTGTAATGAGTGAAAAGAGGATGTGAAGGGATAAGAGTTGTGAGAGAGATATTCTGAGCTTCTAGAACTTTTCCCTGGCATGTAGATGATAGATGGTGTCTAAAAAAATGAAGAAAGTGATACCAATGGAACCATTGAAGATAGTGATACCATTGGAACCATTGATGGCAAGTTGAACCTTTGAAGACTTTTGAAAGGAGATCAAGTCACTGATAAGATTATTGAAAGCCAAAGGGTTAGGATTGATCAATGATTGATCCAAAGGATTCTTGATTGGAATCAATCATTGAATTCATCTTAGGTTCTCTAAAAATTTTGAGATCAGAATCTGTCTACAGACTAAAACTCCTTTGGCTACAAAATCAGCCAGGATTTGGGAAGAGGACAAGTATGACTTCAGACTGGCTAATCTCAAATCACCAATGAAGATTTCAGAACCAGAAGCAATCAAGGCCAGTGGTTTTTTTCATAGTGGATTGACTGGTGCATGTTCTTGAGAGGTTTTGATGATGATACAGGAGGGATAGGTGAAATAGACCACAAAAAATTTTGAAACATATTGGATAGTAGTAGGATGGCAGTCTCAATGTTTCAGGTTTCACCAAAATGGCTGTGGATGAGAATGAGAATGATGATGATGGAGGGGTGCTTGGGTGTTTTGAATTGTAATGGATGAAGATGCATAAATGGCAGATTTGGTGTTTGCAATATGCCATTTAAATGAAAACCACCATTTTGAAATACATCAGTTAGGAGGTATGTGTATTTCAGAAACCTGCCATTAAAATAATGTGTTTGATCAAAAAGAAATGGCTGGCTTTCTAACTCTGATAAGCCCTGATAATTGTTGATTTTGTAATGGTTTTTTTTTTCTAACTCTTATACACCCTATTCAAGTTAAGATCACCACTCTTGAGGATTCTCAACAATAAAGTGACTTGACTGTCAAACTACCAGTCTCTGGCTGAATTCTGCAACACAATTCCATTAATTTTAAACATTCTAATTAATCTCCTGGATGAAGTTTTTGAGGAGAATATCTGATCCTACTACTTACTTCTTCATGATATTTTGGCAAGTCTAAGATCCACAACTCATGATGAGATCATATTCAGTTAATTTAGGTATTGTCTGTAATGTACCCATACAGGGTTGGAAACAGCAGTTCTGGTTCTCTAAAAGATTATCTAAAGAATCTAACACCTATCAAAATATTTTCAAGGAGCTGGTTCTGGAGTTTTCTTTTTGGTGGTGGGGGGTTGAGAACTTTGATTTAAACTAATTTTATAAATCTGATAGCTTTTATGAAGTAAGGCATTATTCCTGGTCAATTGAATACATAAATTCTTAATAAATGGTGAATATCCTCAACACAGGAATGCTGTATATTTTGTTTTCTTTTTTTCATTTGAGTGATATTTCTAATTTCATAACAACATACCATTTAATGGGAGTAATAGATGGCTGTGTTTCAAAGAGAGAGAAAATGAGACAGTATATTTTATTCTTGAAGTATGAATAAAGTCTCAAAGCTAGTTGTCAACTAGGTTTTTGACTGCAAGGTCAATGTTGCAAAGAGTACAAGTGCATGGATGAATGTTTCATAGAGCTGAAGGAAAATGGTATGAGTGCAAAATTGTGGGAACTTAAAAGCAGGATCATTCAAGAATTCATGGAATCAAATAACTGAGTGGAAAACATTTAACAGGAACATTCAATGTTGTTATTATTATTATTATTATTATTATTATTATTATTATTATTATTATTATTATTATTATTATTATTATTATTATTATTATTATTATTATTATTATTATTATTATTATTATTATTATTATTATTATTATTATTATTATTATTATTATTATTATTATTATTATTATTATTATTATTATTATTATTATTATTATTATTATTATTATTATTATTATTATTATTATTATTATTATTATTATTATTATTATTATTATTATTATTATTATTATTATTATTATTATTATTATTATTATTATTATTATTATTATTATTATTATTATTATTATTATTATTATTATTATTATTATTATTATTATTATTATTATTATTATTATTATTATTATTATTATTATTATTATTATTATTATTATTATTATTATTATTATTATTATTATTATTATTATTATTATTATTATTATTATTATTATTATTATTATTATTATTATTATTATTATTATTATTATTATTATTATTATTATTATTATTATTATTATTATTATTATTATTATTATTATTATTATTATTATTATTATTATTATTATTATTATTATTATTATTATTATTATTATTATTATTATTATTATTATTATTATTATTATTATTATTATTATTATTATTATTATTATTATTATTATTATTATTATTATTATTATTATTATTATTATTATTATTATTATTATTATTATTATTATTATTATTATTATTATTATTATTATTATTATTATTATTATTATTATTATTATTATTATTATTATTATTATTATTATTATTATTATTATTATTATTATTATTATTATTATTATTATTATTATTATTATTATTATTATTATTATTATTATTATTATTATTATTATTATTATTATTATTATTATTATTATTATTATTATTATTATTATTATTATTATTATTATTATTATTATTATTATTATTATTATTATTATTATTATTATTATTATTATTATTATTATTATTATTATTATTATTATTATTATTATTATTATTATTATTATTATTATTATTATTATTATTATTATTATTATTATTATTATTATTATTATTATTATTATTATTATTATTATTATTATTATTATTATTATTATTATTATTATTATTATTATTATTATTATTATTATTATTATTATTATTATTATTATTATTATTATTATTATTATTATTATTATTATTATTATTATTATTATTATTATTATTATTATTATTATTATTATTATTATTATTATTATTATTATTATTATTATTATTATTATTATTATTATTATTATTATTATTATTATTATTATTATTATTATTATTATTATTATTATTATTATTATTATTATTATTATTATTATTATTATTATTATTATTATTATTATTATTATTATTATTATTATTATTATTATTATTATTATTATTATTATTATTATTATTATTATTATTATTATTATTATTATTATTATTATTATTATTATTATTATTATTATTATTATTATTATTATTATTATTATTATTATTATTATTATTATTATTATTATTATTATTATTATTATTATTATTATTATTATTATTATTATTATTATTATTATTATTATTATTATTATTATTATTATTATTATTATTATTATTATTATTATTATTATTATTATTATTATTATTATTATTATTATGATTATTATTTTGGAAAAGAAATTCTCTCTCGGATAAAAGATTTAAATTCTGAATCAATTCTATCCAGCAAACGGAGACAAAATTCATATGGTTTATAAGTACATGGAAAAAGTAAGAGTCATTTGTGGATTTTTTTTTTTCAGTTTTTAACAAGATTTGATGACCACAAAGGTGCAGAAAACCTGCAAATGGTAATTAGTAAGGTTGAATTTAAGGAGATATGTAGTGATTGATGTCAGTGAAATCAATCATATCCAAGTAGATTAACTCAGTCTGGAGAAAATCCAAAGCTTTGATGGTGATGATGATGACTGGTGTGGATTAGAGAGCGAGCTGAAAACTAGATTTATTCCAAAAGGTGACTGGAAGTCAATCCAATTCATCACGTCTGAAAGAGTCATACTGATCAACTAGTCATAAAGCCTACATTTAATCAATTTATACTTCAATCAAAAGTTGGACCACCAATCACATCAAGATGCACAAAGACTCAATGTCAATAGTCTCCATGGTTTCAAGATCATAGCTGAGAGTCAAGAAGCACCAATTGATTTAGTGTGCTTGGGTCAGCTTTCACACTTTCGAGTGTAAAGAAAGTCCCTGAGAGCCTGAGGTGAGTGTTGACTTGGGATCTAGAGTCGATCTCATAGACCCAAGGTTGAAGCAATCAAGTTGTCATACTAAACTGCTCCCAGTCCTTCTTCAATCATTCAATCACGCACTACCAAGATTGGCAGGAACTAGATTAGTTCACAACTCTCTCACCCATTCATCCCTTGAAGAGGACGTTGCATGCCAAGCAATCTTTGAAGATTGATCTTCACGTTCATGCATAGACGTCCAAGTTTCTGAATTTGCATCCATCCAATGATGGCAAAGTGGCCCAGGGGGGACCACATTCTCCAGGTTGCAGTTGCATTTTGAAACACCGATTGTAGACTGGGGGGCCTGTATTTCCCCTTGTCAGATTTTTCAACATGGGTTGCTCTTAAACTTATCTCCAGGCCCATGATAATGAAACAGAGGCGAAAGGAGATCAGAATCTTCATCCTCTTTGGAAATGTATGAGCTTATTTAATTTTTTTTATATATATTTCTCTTTTGACTGGTCAAGGTCGTTAGATTTATCAACAAAAAAAAAGGAGAAGCAAAAGTCAAAGTAAAAGTAAGATTGGAGGATATTGGCAGGAAGAAATCCACGAGGGAGGGAATAGGAAGGGCCCTCGTAGGCCTACTAGGACAGCGCAGACAGCGAAAAAAGTTATGAGTAACAATTTTGAGAGTACTTGGCTAGAAATACGTGAGGAGCAAAGCGGAAGACCAAGGATCAATCAATCCTTCATGGATTTCACATTTTTCCGGCCTGTTTAGTTTTGGCAATGTTGGTGGCAAATCCCGTTTCCTAACTAGTTGATCTTTGTGGCGCTGGGGGGTGATCATTTGCTGAGCATCATCCTAACAAATTCCTCGTAATTGATTGCTCCGTCTCCATCAACGTCGGCCTCTCGGATCATCTCTTCGACTTCTTGGTCAGATAATTTCTCACCTGTGAAGCCCCCAAGGAAGGTCAATAGTTTGAAAACGACGAGAGCCGTACAAGTTGGAGAAGAAGCTCGCTCTTGCAAGGATCGAGGTCGATATGGATTTGGAAGGCTCACCGAGATTAGTCATCACATGTCGAAGTTCGGCGGCGCTGATAAAACCGTTACCGTCCTTGTCGAACACCTTGAAGGCTTCTCGAATCTCTTCTTCAGAATCCGTATCTTTCCTGGGTATGAAATTCGTCAGGGTAGGTCATTCGGTATGAAAGAGGTTCTCAAGTCGAGAAGAAGGATTCATATCGAGACGAGAGCTTACATCTTTCGAGCCATCATGGTTAAAAATTCAGGAAAATCGATCGTCCCGTTTCCATCGGCGTCCACTTTTCAGGCAATGGAAATTGGCAAGCTGGTTTGAGTCTGATTGCTCTCGAGTCTTGTTTGGAGAAAAGCTCGAGTGAATCTCGTGGCGTGGGAGGAAGCTAACCTTCGTTGATCATATCACCGAGTTCGGCTTCGGTCGGGTTTTGACCCAAGGATCGCATGACGGTACCGAGTTCCTTGGTGGTAATGGTACCGTCACCATCCTTGTCAAATAGAGAGAAGGCTTCCTTAAACTCGGAGATTTGCTCTTCGGTCTGTGGAGAGATATTCATATCGATCGAGGGTTGCGAGATATTCGAGTGAGGGAGGAGGTCAGGAATTCACGATCGATCGGAGGAGGATGATGGATAAGGGATGGAGAGGTGAAAAGTTGATGGGAGGATGTGAGATTGGAGGGAGAGGGTATGATGGTACGTACCAGTTGATCTGCCATCTTCGATCGGAGTTGATTGGGATCTTGGGTTGGGCTCGAGTTGTGGTGTCGGTCAGAGCTTCCTCTGTCTGATGAGCTCGACGATCAATCTTTATAGCCGAGATTCGATGGTCCGATTGCCAGTGACGATGACGATGACGATGACGATGATGAGGATGAGGATGAGGATGAGGATGAGGATGAGGAGGAAGAAGTGAGCCTGGTCGATGATGGTTTTCGTTGGAAATTAAACTCCGAGAAGCCACTGAAGTGTATACACTAGCCAGCTATGGACTTATACACCGCCGGTCTATCGGTCAACTGTCGGTCGAAATGGATTTTATTACGTAAGCCACGCATCGGCACCCGACCGGACTCTCCTCTGCTCAGCATCGACTTCTCCTGCGAACCATGCTGGGTGGCACGTTCATGGCCCATGGGTAGCGGCGAGCGCCCCCAGCTGGCTTAGTTGCGATCGGCGGCGCAGACTTACTGACTCAGCCTTGACGACTACCACCGACTGACTGGCTCCCAAGCGTACGACTCCAAGTAAGATTTTGTTTAAAAAAAAAAAAAAAAAGAACAAAACTAAAGCAAAACTCAGTCGTGAGGAAAGTGCCACAGTCCTGACAAATACGTGTCGATATGAATTTATCATGTATCGACATACACCCATCCACTCATACCCTCGGTCCCCCTCGACTTCGCGTCGGTCGTTGCTAGGCAGCTCGCCCTGCCGCCGACTGCGCGTCATCATCATGATGGGTATCAGGAAATCGAGAGAGTTCGAGAGAACAAGCGAAGCATCCGAGATCGGAAAACCCCTACGGCCTATCTACCACTACGAACTTCCTCCTCCGAGCTTTTATCGCCGGCTTGTCCTCATGAGCCAAAGAGTCACAGCCGTGCTGACATTTCGTTGCCATCATGTTCGAATCATACGAGCCCATACATACCACAATCGATCAATGTTGATCTCATCAATCGTCAAACTGAGCGCGCTCCTATAGGAAAAACCCCTTGGTTCGGTGGTTAGACTGCCGCTATACTATGATGACATGCTTGATTCGTGGATTAGGACATGCTGGATTCGTGGATCAGGCACACGTGTCATGCCATCCTTGCCACATCGATCGCGTTCCGTCATGACTGAATCCCGCTTGGTTCCGCTTGAACAACCCATCGATAGATTAAGCTTCACAGTTCTGAACTTCATCTGAGTCATCTCACAATTCATCATTCATCACGACTTGGTATATTGCCCAGTAAACCAGACGATGGCTTCGTACGATCGGGTCTGCAGAAGGTGCTACCCATGCCAACCATTGGAGGGTCTACTTGATCTCAAGGCGGCCTTGAGACACGAGGATAGTCCTCACCGATGAGTGCAGCTTAGAAGTTGAAGAAGAGAAAAAAAACAAGAACAGTGGTAGTGCACCCAGTTTAGATTGCATGTCTCCCTAGGTCAAAAGAAATCAATCGATTTCGATTTAAATACCTGGATGGATGGCTTCTTGAAATTATTCAGCCTCGTCATCTAGTTAAGATGATTTGATATTACTATCTTAAAAAATCTGGTCTGAGCCATCCTTAGAAAATGTCAAACTAGTCAGTCACTCTTACCAAAGTAGTCCATCCAACAAAAAAAAAAAAAAAAAAAAAAATACCAACATTTTTCATTTTACTTTATTATTTTGCCGAAATTTGATCTGAGAAGTTGATCTTCTTTCTAAAGATATTTATTGATGGCCAATTGGATGGACCAAGGTAAGGATCTATGTGATTTTGACCCATTTGATTTTTCCTGTGACATCTCATCAACCTGTGTTCATTGATTTGGTTGATGAATACAATCTTGTAGCCTTTATATTGAAACATATAAGGTATGTTTTTTTTATCATGCATGATTTTCCCCTGACACCCATTCATAAAATTGGGCACAAATTTGGTCTCAGAAGTGGAATTTTTGATTTGAAAAGAAAAAAATGGCGTTTTTATTTTCCCCAATTTTTTGTAGAGGCTTGCATTCAAGTTTCAAAAAAACCTGTCTTTGATCTGCATTGGTCAACATGTCCTCCTCACAAAATTTAGTGACTTGTAATTTTTATAAATTTTATGTGTGCTTTTATTTTGCATTTTATGATCTTTTTTTATTTTTCTTGATGAGATTTATTCTTATCTTTGATTTAATTTTTGATTTTTTGATGAAAAAATCTTAAAAGAAAGAAAAATTTATAAATATCCTAGGATTTCCCCCCTAAATTTGGGTGCCCAGTACAAATGATTGATGGAGAGGCAAGGTCTGCCTCCTTGGCCTTGGGTCATGAATTGGTCAGTGGCCAAGGTTGCAAAGAATAACATTGGTTGTAGATACACCAATCTTTTCTACTCAATGGATTTTTAAAGGAGGTTGATTTTGGTATTCCAAAACCCTCAAAAAACTAATATTTTTATAGAGGTAAATATATTAGGGCGTATCAGAGTTAGCAAACCCACCATTAAAAACCTGCCATATTTTTTTACCAAACCTGCCATTTTTAATGGAGGGTTTCTGAAATATACATACCCCCTAACTAGTGTATTTCAAAATGGTGGGTTTCATGAAAATGGCGGATTTCAAAAATCAAACCTGCCATTAAACCCGCCATTTATGCATCATCATCCAAAACACCCATCCACATCAGCAAATCCATACCAATCCCATCTCCATCACATCACACAAATCTCATCTCCCTTGCTTCACATCTCTATTGATTCACATCTCCATCTTCACACAAATACCATCATCATCTCATCAACCCACATCAAATTACCATCTTTCTCAACATGTCCCATCAAACTTCCCGGCAGCAAGTTGAAAATGCAAAAAAGCTGACTGAACTTTTGTTAGCATTTGACTGCCATTCAGACTCCAATTCAGACTGCAATTTGTAATCAACTTGGTTAGCTTTTAATTCTCTATTGGAAAAGCAATACATGGTTCCACAAAGACACAATCTCAACAACCCTATGTATGAAAGGCAAAATCTTCATCTCCTCCCCCACTTAAGCTTCCAGAAACTGTTCCAAAATCTATTGCCTTCATTCATAAAATTTTTGGAGATGATTGAAGACCACCACATCTTCCAGAACAATTCTTGGAATCCTAAATGCAATCCAGCTATCCAACTTGCTGTTTCTCTTTGTAGATTGGGATCAAATGGAAATGGGGCAGAAATTCATCAATTAGAAAATCTACTCTCAGTTGGTTATGGAACCATTGACTCATACAACCAAAGAGTCATGATTGCTATCCTGTCTTTCTGTTTCTCTGTCCTTTTTTGGCCAACCAAAGAAGAACCCAAGGAGATATCTCAATTAATGGAGACTGAAGGCTTTCCTGGTTGCATTGGTTTTGTTGACAGAACCACCATCCCCTTGATTCAAAAACCCAGGCTAGATGGCAACCACTATTTTGATCAGAAAAAAAGGCAATTGATTCATTTCCTTTCCAAATCCTTTGATGATACACTGACCAAATTTGGTTTATAGGTTTTTATAGATACTCTGTGGCACTACAACTGTCAGAGTATTGTCTCTATTGCTGTAACAAGCTGTGACAAATACCTGCAAAATAACACAATAACAAGTGTTATATGTCAGTTTTATCTTAATTTCAAAGCTTATATCAGTACAACTCAACTAATACTACGGTATTAGGAGCAAAATAGCCACACCTTAAACCTTTATAAAAGGAAAGGGGCCTGGCTTTATATAAATAAAGCTCAAAGGAGATTTGCTTACACCTGGAAGCTCACACCCTTTATAGTAGCCAGAGAGGGATACAACTCCAAAAAGGACCTTGAACTCGAATTTGAAGTTGTCTTATTGATTGTTGGATTGATGTGATATTAAATTAAAAGGCCCCAGTCAATCTTCTTGATTAAGTTTAATGGGCTTGTTACTATGCAATATCTGGTTCAAAAATACAATGAGGAAAAGGACTTATAGGGGCAAGACCCTCCTCTTTTATATTAACATGAGTCCTCAGGGGACTCAGGGGACCATCAGGGGAGTAGACCACTGTCCTAGATTTCGTCTCCAGTGGCTCAGAGCCCCTTGTACTATTCCCCAATGAGTAGCAGGAATTACATACTCATTGGGGTGATTTTCAATGTAAAGTTTAATCTAATAACCCCAACAGGTATCATATAGACTGTAGATCATCCCAATAACTTAATTAGCAGCCAAGTGGACGCTCTCAGGGCTTCAGAATAAGTATACATCATCATATAACTCTAAACAGATCTCTCTTGGCATGTGTTTAAAGATTAAGACCATACTCTTAACCATATTATGGCTTATATTAGTATGTACATTCTTGGCAGATGATCCGACAGAGTTTATATGCCCCAATTGAGTTGAAGGGCCTCTGTGTGTACGCTTTTCCAGCCTTTATGGGTTCCTGAAAGTTATACACAGGCTGGAAGGAGAGAAAAACAGAACATTAATAATAATTTACCCCTGTATGGGTTATGGTAAATGGAATTTATTAAAGAATATTATTTCCACAGAGGGAAATCTTTATGGACATTCATTGTGCATCTAAATGGACGCATCCTGGTGATTCCAACTCACATTTGAGTTATAAGATCTTCCATAACTTATAATATAATTTATCAAAGTTTTATGTGATAAAATCTAGGTTAAAAACATACTATAAAATAATATTATAAAATATTCTTAAAAATACAAAATGCTTGATAAAATCAGAATAGTGACACAATGGAGGCTTGAACACAATACCTGGGTGCTCTGTAGGCAGAGCACTGAGTCATTACTTAACCACTGTACTAAGTAGACATATGAGCTGTGCAGACAATTGGACATGTATATATGACTCATGGCTGACACTCCCCACCTCCAAAAGAAAATTACTCTATGAGGAATTTTTGGATCTATTGGAAGCTCTATATCTTCTCAAAACAATATCAGCATTTTTAATGTCCTTGGCTTCTAGCCATAGATCACTATCTGCTAGCTTATGTTTGAACCTCACTAGATATAATCTTACATCTTTCCCGTCTTTTCTAATGACCTTATGTTGAAGTATCTTATGCAGCATATCTTCACTAGCCTGTTCCATTGGTGGTACCACAACCCTAGGAACATTTCTTTGAGGGAAAGACTCTACTGGATCAATAAATTTTTTAACAAGACTAATTGGAAAAGTAGGATGTTTTCTGTCAAATTCTTTGGTTAAAATGACCTCCACTGCATTTTTACCATGAAGTGCTTTTACAACAAATGGACCAACAAAAGCATCTCTTAATTTTCTGTGTCCTGAAATATTATTGAAATTAACAGTAGAAATTAAAACCATGTCCCCTACTTTGAAGTCATGATCTCTATGACTTTTGTCCCACCTACTCTTATTATACTCTACCGCATCACTAACACACTTACTAGCATATGTTTCAGCCTTATTCATCATTTCTCTAAAACAGTCAGCTGAAGGGTTTAACATTATAGTCTTACTTAGTAACATGTCCTTAGGCATGTGAGGTATCCAACCCCTTTCTAATTCAAAAGGGGAAATATTAGTTGTTGAATGCTTGCTTGAATTGTAGGCAAATTCTAAAGCTGGTAAAAGAGATACCCAGTCATGAGTGTATCCATCACTGTCCTTGAATTTAATTCCATAAGCACAATATCTCCTGATCATGTCTTCCAAAGTTTGTATCATCCTCTCTGCTAGACCATCAGTCTGGGGATGATAAGCTGTTGAAAAGGATAATTTTTTTCCGACCAAATTAAAAAGACTCTGCCAAAATTCAGATGTGAATTTTGGGTCCCTGTCACTGATAATATTTCTGGGGCACCCCACGTCATTGACAATACTGTTCCAGAATAGCATAGCTATGTCCATTGCAGAGCTATCTTTATAACATGGTAAGAATCTAACTCTCTTAGAGAATCTGTCAACCACCACTAGAACACAGTTGAAATTATCTTTACCCCCAGGGGGAAATCCAGACACAAAATCCATGTTAATAGTGTGCCATCTTTCTTTTGGTTCTTCTATAGTTTGTAATAGACCATACCTTTTCCCTGTGGACTTATTTGCTTTCTGGCATCTCTTGCAGGACTCACAGTATGAGCTAACACTGTTTCTCCAGTTAGGCCACCATGCTAGAATTTTAACCCTTTCTACAGTTCTATCTTTTGAAAGGTGTCCAGAGCAAACATTGTCATAACATTCACTCAGAATCAATTGTATGTGCACATCTTGTACTAAAACTACTGAGCAGCAATGGGCAGACTTGTGATATATCAACCCATCTAAAAGGACAAACCTTCCTTCCAGGTAACCTTTCTTCCAATCTGCATCTAGTCCTTCAACAAGATTTTGTGCACTAGACTTAGATGTTAGTATCTCAAGGAGTAGTGATGAGTTCTTGTTGCTGGCATATGACTCAAGCACTGAGGTCCAGAAGCTTTCAGCCAAACTTGTGACTGAAATACCCATAATTGGTAGTGTGTCCACGTCATCTTCTGGGTCGTAGGCAGGATTATTGATGTCATTGGGTAGAGCCCATCTGGATAACCCATCTGCATTCTTATGTATTAGCCCTTCTCTATGCACTATTTTCATTCATCCTCTCCACTGCTGAATAGCTATTTGCCATCTTAACATGTGCCTATTAGGTGTTTTTAGGTTCAGAAGTGACTTTAGCGCTGTACAATCAGTAATGACTTCAAACTGACACCCATCCAAATAGTAATACAACTTTTCCAGAGCCCAAACTAGGCAAAAAAACTCTAGTTGGGAGGCACCATACCTCTTTTCACTATCTTTGAGTTTTCTGGATATAAAACATATGTATCCTTCAACTGGCTTGTCATTAACAATCTGGACCTGGTGTAATGATGCTCCTAAACCTTCCATACATGCATCTACATATAATTTAAATGGTTTCTTAGGATCTGGGTGGAAAAGCAAAGGTGCCGAGGTTAGACAACTTTTTAACAACTCATAAGCCTCAACTCTCTCTTTAGTCATTTCAAAAGAAACATTGGGACTACATATTTTGTATAGACTGGAAGCTATTATGCCAAAATCTTTAATATGTAGCCTGTAGTAACCTGCAAAGCCCAAAAAACTTTGCATCTCCTTAATGCTGTTAGGAGTGGGCTTTAATAAGACTGCTGCTACTCTGGTTTGATCTATTCCCAAGGATAGTCCATTTACAATATGTCCTAGGGCTTTCAATTCATTGAAGCCAAATGAACATTTACTCAATGAAATTTTCATGTTCATCTTAATAAATTTCTTCAAAATAATTGATAGTCTGTACATGTGCTCTTCCCAAGTTGCTGAAAATATAATAATGTCATCTATGTAGATGATCAACCAATTTTGCATCAACTCTTCATGGAACTCAGAATCCATCATTCTCTGGAAATGAGATGGTGCATTCTTGATACCAAATGGCATCCTCAGATATTCAAAAACACCTAAATGACAAACTATTCTTAAAAACTTCCTGCTGTCTATGTCTACAACATTCTGGTGGAATCCTTTCAGCACATCCATACATGTGATATACTTTTCCTGGTGAAGTTTACTTAGGGACTCAACAATCTTGGGCATAGGATACCTATCTGGTGTGGTATAAGAGTTTAGAGCTCTAAAGTCACCAACCATTGTGGAAACTTTAGGGAGCAACCCCCCCGAAGTCGTCCTCGAGTTCCGGAAGTTATTGATCAAAGCGTCTGTAAGGAGATTGGATGCAGCCGTTCAAGAGAAAAGGAGAGAAGAGGAGAGGGATTCTGTTTTCCTAAGTCCGCTCCCCGCCTCCTGATGATACAATGATACGGTAATCCGATGATACGATGGTCCCCCCACAACCCGGAATCAAGGGGAAGGGTATTTGAGCCCTCCCCCTCAACCCTAACCTAAGTACAAGCACAAAGACAGACTGGCAACCATGAAGAAGGAACCCTAGACCCAGAACCCTGACCCATCCACCAACCCATACCCTATCCGTGTCCTATTCCGCTTGCTTGCCTGCCATTACACGCATCCGGTTCGTCCCCGCGGCGCGGCCCTCCGCCGCGCGCTTCTCGAAGTTCACCGCGATTGCCCGTATCCGCCCGACGCGCCGTTGTGAATTTCCCGTCCCGTGGCCGGCCCGCGCTTGCGCGCGGCTGCCCACGGGTATAGCCCCGCGATTGCTCCGTCCTTTCCTTCCCTAACTAACCGCCCGAGAACCTGATCGGCCCGGCTCCATCCCTGGGTTGGACATCCAAGCGGGTCGCGGCCCGCCTCCCTTAGTCAGGCCCGGCCCGCAGTCGCGTGCTCAATCCCGCCGCGTCCACTGCTGAGCCTGCAGCGGCCGCTGCTGAGAACGCGCGCACCCCAACTGCTGAGCCCCGACCTACCAGATGCTGAGCGCGCAGGCCGCGACGCAGTTCCGGATCCGAGGCTATATATTGACACCACATCCCCCCCCAACTTGATTTCTGTCCCCAGAGATCCTCCCCATTGTCACCTCTGCCGTCCTTCGCGCCCTACCCCCTCTACCAACTCTAAACTCCGCTCCGCATCCCTATCCCTCCACTCCATTGTCATCATGGTCCGCTGCAACTTCTGCGCCCGAAACGGGCTTGAATGCTCTATTGGGTCCGGCCGCCGCGCCTGCTCCGCGTGCCGCCGCGGACACCGCCGCTGCTCGCTTAGCGAGGGTATACCCCGTGGCCCCAACCAATCCGGCTCTCGTCCTCGACCGCGCAAACGGGCTCGTCCGGACCCGTTTGTGGTTTTGGATGACGACGCTATCTCGGAGGACTCGTGGACTCCACCCGGATCACCTCCCCGCCGTCCTCGTCCGAACTCCGACCGCGACTCCTCTTCTCCGCTTCGCCGCGCGGGACCACCGCGTAAGGATGACTATCCGGACTTCGCGGCTTATCGGAGGGCATTGCGATTTTGGGCGGATCGCGTCCGGGTTACGCAAGGCGCGAGGGACCCGCGAATCGACGAAATCCTTAGGCGACGCGCTACTCCAGCCCCGGCTCCTCCTCCACCCCCTGCTCCGGCTCCTCCGAGTCCACGAGGCCCTACTCCTCCGCCCGCTGCTCCGACTCCTCCGACTCCACGAGGCCCTACTCCTCCGCCCGCGTCGCCGGTGGTCATCTCGTCATCGCCTCCTACCGGACTGGAACCTCCCGTTGGATCCCCTGAGCGCCCGTCCGCACCAGCCCCTCCTCCCACCAACTCTCCCGAGATCCCGGAGATTCCAGTCGTGATGGCGCTCCCGGCAGCCAGCTTCAAAGTTTTCGCGGAAAGGTCGACTACAATGCTCCGCCAATACCTTGCGACTCCCGGAGCCCAATCCTCGGAATCCCGGCGTGGACTCTTGGCGTCATTCCGGGCTATACTGGTGTCGTCGAGGGCGGAAATGGAGGAAATGATGAAGATGGCTTAAGCGCCTCGGCCTTGTCCCCTCTTCCCCTTTTCTTTTTCCCTTTCCTCTTTTATCCGCTTTTTTTGTTGTACCGCGTTCCCTATTCATTGAGAGAAATACACGTCTCAAACGCGAATTTGTTTTACCAAGAAAAAGCCGCGCCGCGCGCATTGTGAAGGCAAGAATGAGAGCCGGGTCCGCGCCTGAGTGAGAACTAAGCCGCAAGGTTGAGAAAATCCGCGCCGCGCCCGAAAAATGAGAAAATAAGAAAAAAAGTGACGAGTGAGAAATGATAGAAAAGGTGAAAGATTTCTTTTTTTTTTTTTTTTTTTTTTTTTTTTTTTTTTTTTTTTTTTTTTTTTTTTTATATATACCATTGCCGCGCCCGCGCCCTATCCCCCAGTTCCCCCCTAAACTTAGCTGCTGTCCCCAGCTGATGGCTTCAGCCAATGCCATGAGGGTCGCGTCCGTCGCCCGATCTCCCTGCATTCCTCCAAACCATGCCGTTGGTGCCTGATCCGTCCGATTCTCTGCCCCGGCGCGCTTCCCTTTCCCGTTCGGCGTCCGTCTCCTCCGCCGTCGAAAGGGTCTTGCCTCGGTTACAATTGCCCAACACATGACCTGCTCCCACCACCGCTTGTCCCCCACCTCCCATCAGATTTATCCGTTGTTCACCAACTGTTGAACCGCGCGGAGTATCCTCTTCTCGCTTTGTCCTCGCTCGCTTCCCGTCGTTAGACTGAACCGGTCCCGCCGATACCCGCTTCCCCAACACGCACCCCGTCTCTGCCGGCCTTGGATTGATCGGGTTTGCCGTCCGACTCTTGTGTCTTGTCCGCCCACCATCACCGTTGCTTCCACGCGCGCCCGTCCTTTCCGTTGCTGCCACTACCCTTTCCAAATGCGCGCTCTCCGCCGTCAAAGAGGTCTGGCTCGGGTCGCGATTCTCCAACGTGTGGTCCATCTCTTCCGCCGCCGCGTGTACCTTCTTCGCAAGATCCGTCCGCCGCTTGCCAATTCCCAGTCCGCACGGAGCATCAATTTCCCGTTCCGTTGTCCTCGCCCGCTTCCTGTCAGTAGGCCGCACCGGTTCCATCGAATCCCGCTTCCCCAACACGTTCTTAGCCCCCCCTGGGGAAACCAATTCCGCGTTTGAATCCGCTGTCCAGTCCCTTTGTCCCGCCCGCCAACGGTTGTTGTCCTCCCCATTTGCGTACACGCGGGACGCAGAAGTGCTGGGGGTCTGAATAATCTCCAGATAGGCCTCGAGGCCCCTTGCCACCTCCGTAAGTTCGCTAGCCCAAGAGATGGTTGCCGGTGGTGGGGCCGGAACATACTCTGCCCTGTAGTACTCCGGTTCCGCGTGGTCCACCTCTGCTTGCATCTGGGTCCCGTTGCGCGCGCCTGCCTGATAACCCCATTCCGCGGATGATTTGAGATCGTCCTTCCGAAAGCAAGAACCACGCCTCCCCCATCTTGCCAGCATGTCCTCCTTCAGTTCCTGCCAATCCAGTTTCAGGTATCCTCCCATCTCCTCCACTTCCCGACGCGCTTCCGCGTCCTCGATGAACAGGACGACATGGCGCACCTTCTCAAAATCCAAAACGCCTTCAGAGTCCGCGATTGTTTCATAACGTGAGATGAATCGCTCCACCTCCGCAATGTTGAGTCTAATATGCGGGTAAATCCATGGAGTAGCGCGGAAGCCGTTGGAGGAGGAAGGAAGAGAAGCGGCTGTTGGTAGCATCCGTGAGTACCTTCGAGAGACTTTGACGAAAGATTGTTCCCGGCCAGACCCCCAGATGTGGAAACTTTAGGGAGCAACCCCCCCAAAGTCGTCCTCGAGTTCCGGAAGTTATTGATCAAAGCGTCTGTAAGGAGATTGGATGCAGCCGTTCAAGAGAAAAGGAGAGAAGAGGAGAGGGATTCTGTTTTCCTAAGTCCGCTCCCCGCCTCCTGATGATACAATGATACGGTAATCCAATGATACGATGGTCCCCCCACAACCCGGAGTCGAGGGGAAGGGTATTTGAGCCCTCCCCCTCAACCCTAACCTAAGTACAAGCACAAAGACAGACTGGCAACCATGAAGAAGGAACCCTAGACCCAGAACCCTGACCCATCCACCAACCCATACCCTATCCGTGTCCTATTCCGCTTGCTTGCCTGCCATTACACGCATCCAGTTCGTCCCCGCGGCGCGGCCCTCCGCCGCGCGCTTCCTGAAGTTCACCGCGATTGCCCGTATCCGCCCGACGCGCCGTCGTGAATTTCCCGTCCCGTGGCCGGCCCGCGCTTGCCCGCAGCTGCCCATGGGTATAGCCCCGCGATCGCTCCGTCCTTTCCTTCCCTAACTAACCGCCCGAGAACCTGATCGGCCCAGCTCCATCCCTGGGTTGGACATCCAAGCGGGTCGTGGCCCGCCTCCCTTAGTCAGGCCCGGCCCGCAGTCGCGTGCTCGATCCCGCCGCGTCCACTGCTGAGCCTGCAGCGGCCGCTGCTGAGAACGCGCGCACCCCAACTGCTGAGCCCCGACCTACCAGATGCTGAGCGCGCAGGCCGCGACGCAGTTCCCGATCCGAGGCTATATATTGACACCACACCATTCTAGATTTCCCATTATGCCAAGCTATTATGACTGGTGTAGTAATGTCAACATCCTCATTAGCTCCTACTTTCCTGATAACTCCCAATTTCAGCAATGTATCTATATGTTCCTTAAGTGCTTCTCTGCTCCTAGGGCTGGCTGGAAATGGGTGTTTTCTTAAGGAAGGCGGGTATGGCTTATCAATAGCTAAAGTTATTTTAACATCATGACCTATTATGGATCCAAAGGGTTCATCTGTAGTAGCAAAAGCTCCTCTATTTTCAAACAATACTTGTACCAGATGGATCTTTTGTTCATTACTTATTGATGAATTGATCTTGGATTAATCACTAACCTCTTTGTGAAAAGCTTCTTCATTAAGATGATCAACTGAGTTAACCTGCTCTTGATCAAAGGGGAACTTAGCACTGTCACCAACCGTAAAGTATGAAGCCTCCTTGCTGTGGAACAAATTGAAAGAATACTCCTTCATATAGTCATTTCCTATTATGAAATAATCTATGGAAGTATTATCAATCACTACAAATTTAATAATGAATACATATGAAGCAAAAAACAACCTAATCTTGACTACACCTAATGAAACTAATGACCCTGAGCAGCTATGTAATTTCACCACAGGTGCACTTACCAAAAAATCCTTCCAATTTGTGAAGAAATTTTCCAAGTAGCTTCTGCCCATTATTTACTTACATGCTCCACTGTCCAATAAGACTTTACAAGGATTATTACAAAATCTCATGTTGATTAATTCATTAGTTACCTTAATAGAATTTATGCATCCTATGATAGGCTCCTCCTCTTCTCCTAATGAACTGTCTGAGTCTGATCCTTCCAGACAATCATTACCCTTATCAGTACTATCACTCTTGACATTATTAACTTTCCTGGTTTTTTGCGGACATGCCCTAGAGGTATGTCCTGCTTTACCACAAGTATAGCATGATATATCTGTATTAGGGACAGCATTTCTTACAACAGTCTTTTCCTTTTCTGTCTTGGCCAAATTGTTGTCACTGGTCTGGTAGATCTTCCTCCTTCCCAGTGACGTGTCCTCTACTATATCTTCTAATATGTTGATTAAACCGGAACAATCTCCATCTGCTTTCATACTTGTTTTAACTGCAAAGGAAATTTCCCCATCCATCAGTGATAGTAGCTTAAAGTTAATACTGTCTTGGTCTAATAGCGGATCAGAAGCTCTAAGTCTTTTCTTTTGCCTGGTCACCCATGTAGCTGGTGGTGTCACACCAGGCAAAAATTTGTCATTTTTGAAGGCAGTCAAGCACTTTATTTTCCAATTAGATGTGCCAAATTTTGCATTTATTTCTCTTTTCCAAAACTCCCAGTCTTGCACGCCTACAGCACTCCTTCTATCTCTGTACCAGTCTGAGGCTATACCTTTAAACAAAATACTTAATCTACTAGTAATCAAAGTGTCAGGGAGCCCAGTATCTTCCTTCAAGGTGTCTACCCATGAAATAAATTCAGTGTGATCATACTCACCCTCCCCAGAGAATTCAGGCCAATCACTTATCTTAGGTAATCCCTGTAACACTTGCTTAAAAACCTCTCTTTTACCAGAATCCAGCTCCAGATCAATGTCTTCTGCAATAGCCTTGCTTTTCCTTCTCATCTCTGGTGCTTTAGATTCTGTAACTGGACTTTGGCTATTTTGGGACAAGGACGATAATCTGCTAATAAGCTCCTCATGTTTTTATCCTAGCTGCTCAATCACTTTATCAATTTTGGTACTCAATTTCTCTTGACTTTGTTCTGACATGATTTGATATTTCAACATATCTTCTTTGATAGAAATCAAATTTTTATCAAATTTATCTTCCAACACTTCCAATGAGTGACCCACTTGTAAAACCATTGAGGTCAGTGAGCTTACATCTCTCTTAATACTGATAGATTCTCTGCATGTTTCTTTCAAATTGATATCAATGTTTGTCATCTTATTACTCAGATTAACCAAATCTCCTGCTTGTGCTTTCTTTAAGTCCAGTTCTATTGTTTTATTAGTCAATTCTTCTATTTCTTTAACAGAGCTTGCCAAAATTGATTTCAAAGTCAGACTATCTGCAACAATGCAGGAGTGTTCATTATCTATAGATGCAAAGCCTTCTATACAATATTTGTTTGTGTGGACTACTGCTTTTTTGATATGAAGTGTCTCATTGAAGACAATATCTCAAAATTTATCTAAAAATATTTCTGATTCTAAAGACAGTCTCAGCCCCTCTTGGCTCTTTTGGCTCTCTCTTCTTCTAAGAATTGGAAGCCTCCTTGGAGAGACCTGGCCATCCTCATCATCTCTTTATAGATGGAGTGCCTGTGTTCTCTCCTCTTTCTCATCCTTGCTCCCTGGCTCAGGGGAGGGGACGGTGCTCTGTTCCTTAAAGGCTCCTGGGAGCTTGAAGCCACTGGTTGTGGGGCTGCCCTCTCCTGCGGTTTCTTCTTTGGCTTTGGCTTGGGGACCACCGGTTTCTTGATTTGGGTTGGATCCCAACTCTCTGTTTCCTTCATCAATCTGTCCCTTCCCAACAGTTTGATGAGGGCCCTGTACGTCGCCAAGGCCTGGGTCAGAAACTTCACCTGGTTCTTGACGTTGCTTGCTGCCACTGCCTCTAAATAATTTATTTTTTTCTGGCTGTGGAAGGTCAAGAGGTTCGCCGTGCCCGGAGGTAGGCTGTCTCCTCCTCTGGTTAAATTCACATGGGGGCACAAGCTCAGCGCCCTTGCTCCTTGTGTTCATTATTATCACGACAAAGGGTTTTTTTTTTTTTTTTTTTTTTTTTTTTTTTTTTTTTTTTTTTTTTTTAAAAAAAAAAATTTAATGCAATAGTTTTAGATCAGTCTATTGGTCTTTTTTGTTTCTGAACGTTTCAATAAATCTAGGTCACTAACTCTGAGTGACTATCTCCGTCGAAGGAGTCCTAGATCTGGTCTTTGCTTTGGCAACGCTTCTGTCAATGCTGCTTCCTTTGCTTCTTCGCAAGGAGCTTGGTGTTGGTATTCAAGTATTTGCTCAAATCATTTTCATTTCATTTTATATATTTTCATTCCATTCTATTTTATATTTGTTTTATTTCATTCTACTTTTACCTCGTTTCCACTCCATCTCCAATCATCTCAGTTCCTATTTTATTTTCTCCATAAGCTCTCAACCCGCTGTCTTCATTCTCTTCTCGCGCCTCCCTCACACTCAACCGCTTCCAACGCTCCATTTCTGAAGGGCCGCAAGACTGCTCCCCAAGACCTCCCAAACCGCCATTCCCATTGACCCGGACGCGCCGGGACCTTCCAACCAACTTCAAACTCCTTCCCGACACCAACAAGTTCACTCACCAGCTACCGCTACAGCTCAAGCTCAAGCTCACCCAATCACCAACTCCAAGAGGACTACACCAGATCAAGCTTCCCTTATTCTTTCTTTTCCCCTTGTCCTTTTCTTCACCGCTCTGCCTGGTCACCACACTATCTGGTCCTTTTAAGGTGTCTATTCAGCTGTATTTCCTTTCTCCATGATTATTTTTTCTGATCACTCTTTGCTGAAATTTACGATCCTTTTAAGTCTCTCATCCCTTCAGATTTACAGTCCCATCCACTTATTGGACCAGATAGGCTCCATGTCCGACTCAGAAGAACAACCCAATCCGTCAAAGCTCAACATCCCTCTTCTGAATGATTCGAATTTCCCATCTTGGAGTCTCAGGATTAAGAGCTATCTCCGCAGGAAAGGACTTCTTGAGTTGACTGTTGAACCCCCTCCATCACCCCTGACCGGGCCCCAAAAAAAGAAAATATACAAAGCCGCAGACATAATCATTCAACATCTCGGCGAATCAGCTTTTGAATCCATTGTCAATGATGACAACAATGGTAATCCCCATGCCATCTGGCAGGCCATTCTGGAATGATATGCCTCGCAATCCTCCAACAATCGCGGCCGCATTTGGCTTAATTTCATCCGGTACCTCTTCAAAGGAGATCTGACAACCTACATCAAGGACTGCAGGAAACTCATGAACAAACTAACAGTCGTTAGACTCAAGGTTCCTCCCAATATCCTCAGCTACACCATTCTCGCCAAACTCCCCAGTTCATTCTACCACATCGTCGACTCCCTAATTCTCAACGACTCCCTCCTTCAAAATCCTACCGGTATCTTGAACAAGCTCCGCAAGGTTCTTCATCTCAAATCCTCTCAAATGCCGGACGCCAACCCGCCGTTAGACACAACTCCATCGGTCTCCCTGCACAAGTCCACAGCAAAGTCCACTGCAAGGAAAAAGCCCAAGCACCCCTGCTCAAAAGGGCATCACAACCCCTTAGCCGAACACCCAGAGAGTAAGTGCTGGTTTGTCCACCTGCACCTCAGACCCAATTGGAACAAGATCCCCTCATCAAATCTTCACTCAGTCGACAAAATCCCACCCGCTGACAGTGGAAGCAGCTCCAAAGGCGCCAAGCTTCACTTCAACGCTCAGATCTACCTGTCATCCGACAGAAAAGACTCTCATCTTCCAGTCCTGGACTCTGGCGCAAGCCACCACATCGTCAATGACCCCCAGTTCCTGTTCAAGTCCACGCCCATCCTTCTTGAGGTAGGAACCGGCTCTCCAAACAACTCTCTTACCGCTACGCATTCCGGATCAGCCAAGCTCACCAACCACCTCGGCTCAACCATCATCCTTTGAAACGTTCTTCTCATTCCTTCCATCAACCGGTGCCTTATCTCTCTCACCCAATTAAACTCTTCTAAGGCGAACTTCTCAAGAATTGGATACTCGGGCTTTGAAGTGAAGCTGGATCAAATTAGCTTTGTAGGCACCACAAATAACAAATTAACGGAACTCTGTGGAACCAAATTTCAGCGATGTGATCAGTCCACGATGCTTTTCAAGGCTCCGGACAATCTCTGGAATCTGCGTCTTGGTCACGCCAGCAATCAATCCCTCAAGACCCTCAATCTATGCTCTGATGACTCTGACGCTCAATCCCCTGTCTGTCAAATCTGCAAGACCTGCAAGCAAGTTTCAACCCCTTTCAATCATAAATTCAAGAGGACCACCAACCTCCTTGAAGCTGTCCATCTGGACGTTTTTGGACCACTCTCCATCACCTCAAACTCAGGGTTCTCCTACTTCCTCTCCCTCACGGATCAATTCTCCGGATATCGCTCCGTGGCTCTCCTCAAACAGAAAGGCGAGGCATTTTCCGCCATCAAAGACTTTGTGGCGCGAGCCAAACGTCAAACTGGCCATCCCGTGAAACGTCTAATTTCTGACAACCGTGGCGAGTTCATCTCTTCCAACCTACACGCCTTCTGCCTTGAAAAAGGAATCGCTCAGCATTTCTCTCCTCCTTACACTCCTCAGCAAAAGGGACTGGCCGAGAGATCAAACCTCCTAATTCTGGAGAAGGCTCTCTGCCTGCTAAATCAAAGCAATCTCCTGCTCAAATTCTGGGATGAGGCAGTCAATACCGCTACTCACATCCTCAACGCTCTCCCCTCTAAAACACGTGGCAACACTGTTCCCTACAACGCTTGGCACGGATGATCTTTCAATCTCAACTGTCTACAACCATTTGGTTGCGCCGCCTTTGCCATTATTCCTAAAGCTGATCAAACCTTCAAACTCCTCCCCACCAGCAAAAGAGCAATTCTGCTCGGGTACGTCAATGACTTTTCGTCATTCAGACTGCTTGACCTGGATTCCTCCAAAATTTTCATTTCCGCAAACGTGTCATTTGACGAGCTCTCTTTTCCTTCCTTGTCCGGTTTGAAACTGTCTCATTGTCCCGCCACCCCCAACCACATGCTGACTCCCTTTTCTCCTCATCCCCTTCCCTTAAATCACTCTTTGGATCTCATCTCCGCCCCTCTTCCTTCCTTCCCAAACTTCTCCGTTGTCCCTCCCACCAATCCCCCCCCGCGCCTGCACTCCCTCATCCTACTCCTGGATCCACCATCCCAACCGCTGTCAATCTCCCTCTCCCCGCTCATCAACTGTCTCACGACAGGCTAACCCACGACAATATTATCTCCCACCCACGTTGCCTCAATTCAAAAGTAGGCCTTCCCGCCATCTACCTCATTGTTGACAACAGCTACGTTGATCCCAAGTTGGTCCAAGAGGCGCTCAACTCAAAATACCGGGAAGAGTGGCTTGAAGCAATGAAGCACAAAGAGCTCAACCTGCTCGACTATCAAGTCTGGGAAGAGTCCGATCTCCCTGATGGCAAGCTAGGTCTTAAATGTGTATGGATATTTCAAACAAAACGTGATGAGCAGAACCGGATCGTTGAGTTCAAAGCCCGCCTATGCGTACAAGGCTTCAGCCAGCAGTTTGGCATCGACTTCACCTCCACCTTCTCACCCACTGGGGACAAGACCTCCCTCCGTATGCTCATTGCCCTTGCCGCTCATCAAAAACTGAAATTCCATCAAGTCGACGTGAAAGCCGCTTTTCTAAACGCCCCGCTGCGCGAAGAAGTCTACCTCACTCCTCCTTCTTACATCTGCATGGCAAATGGGAAACATCTCAAGCTCAAGAAGGCCCTGTACGGTCTCAAACAGGCACCAATGGCCTGGTACAAAACATTAAGCAGCTGGCTTGTCGACCTTGGTTTCCACAAGAGCGAGGCCGACCAATGCGTCTTCTGGAAGGATTCCACTTACCTCTACGTTCATGTTGACGATATCGCGATATTCAGCAATCGCCCGGATGTCTTCGTTAGCCAGCTCAGCTCCAAATTCAAGATAAAGGACCTGGGACCGGCCTCCGTACTTCTCGGAATGAATGTCACTCACCTATCAAATGGATTCAAGCTCTCCCACAGCTTGTACATCAATCAAGTATGTGGACAATATGCGCTTCCGTCGCACAAATCATTTTCAACTCCCTTCAAACCTCATGGCAAGCTTTATGCCTCAAGCAAGGAGGACCATCACGAGTTTCTACTGTTGGGCGCAAACTATAGAAAGATTGTGGGTGAGCTCAATCACATCAGTATATGCACAAGACCCGACATCACATTTGCGGTCAACTATCTGGCCCAATTCCTTGTTAAACCAAATCTTCACCATTTTCAGGCAGCTCTGCAAGTCCTCCAATATCTCCAACACAGCTCAAGCCAAGGGATAACATTCATCTCCTCCCTCTCTTCTCCCCGTCTTGAAGCGTATTTCAATGCCGACTGGGCAACCTGCCCCACCACAAGGAGGTCTGTCACCGGAATGGTCATCTGCTGGCTCGGAAGCTTCATCACCTGGAAATGTAGGAAACAGCCAACTCTCTCGTTATCCACAACTGAAGCCGAGTACAAGGCGCTGGGCGATGCCATCAAGGAAGTAAGCTGGGTAAAATTGCTCATGAGCGAGTTTCTACCGGAAGAAGCCATTAAACCGGCCATCATCCATGAAGACAACGAAGGCTGTATTAAACTCGCCCTCAACCAAGCTAATCACGCCACGTTTCACACAAAGCACATGGAATTGCGGTTTCACTTTGTCCGCAGCGAAATTCTGAAAAACGCGGTCGAGCTCCAGAAGGTGTCTTCCAAGAAGAATCTGGCAGATTTCCTCACCAAACCGGTCAACCGGGTAGCGCTTTGCCGCGCATTAGACGCTCTGAACATCTCAAAATAATTTGAGCAAGGGAGGCTTTTGGTATTCAAGTATTTGCTCAAATCATTTTCATTTCATTTTATCTCTTTTCATTCCATTCTATTTTATCTTTGTTTTATTTCATTCTAATTTTACCTTGTTTCCACTCCATCTCCAATCATCTCAGTTCCTATTTTATTTTCTCCATAAGCTCTCAACCCGCTGTCTTCATTCTCTTCTTGCGCGTCCCTCACACTCAACCGCTGCCAACGCTCCATTTCTGAAGGGCCGCAAGACTGCTCCCCAAGACCTCCCAAACCGCCATTCCCATTGACCCGGACGCGCCGGGACCTTCCAACCAACTTCAAACTCCTTCCCGACACCAACAAGTTCACTCACCAGCTACCGCTACAGCTCAAGCTCAAGCTCACCCGATCACCAACTCCAAGAGGACTACACCAGATCAAGCTTCCCTTATTCTTTCTTTTCCCCTTGTCCTTTTCTTCACCACTCTGCCTGGTCACCACACTATCTGGTCCTTTTAAGGTGTCTATTCAGCTGTATTTCCTTTCTCCATGATTATTTTTTCTGATCACTCTTTGCTGAAATTTACGATCCTTTTAAGTCTCTCATCCCTTCACTTGTTTTGGAGACAAAGCTGCGTGCCCTGCCTCAATTCGCAGGCAGAAAGGAATCTATGGACAATTGCTTTGACACTGTTGCACGAGGATGTGAGTTCCTCTCTCTATTTGTTCTAGCCTTCACTGTATTGTTACTTACTTTTCAGAAAGTTATTCTAATTTATATAACAATGATCGCGGTACTTATGTGATCTGACATTTTGGTTTGATTTAGTTGCTTGCTTTTGTTGAAAACCCAGCGGTATAGCCGTTGCGGTTATTTTCTCTAATCAATGATCCTGGCTGGCTGCTGGAAATCTCGATTCAGTCGATCTCCTTGTGATTGTAATTCCAACGGTCCGTATTGACAAGGATGCCAAAAGGAATATCTCGACGCCTGGTGATAGATGCCGTCGGCCGTCTAATCCTGTCAATATTAACTTGCTCGTTGCGATAGAGGAAAGTATGTCCCCACCGTATTAATCACCCGCCGTTAAGTTACCCGCGTTATGACGGAGAGCTTTTTGAAACTGTACAATTTTTTTTCTTTTTTTTTTTTGGATAGAAAATTCAAAACTGTTGTGCTTAAGGCACTTCAAATCAATATCTATAACAAAATTAACACCAAATTTCGAAATTTTGGTTATTTTTTTTTTAAAAATATGTTATATAAGTGATTAATTTAACTTCAAGGGGTTAAAATAATCAACAATAACTCTTAATTTAAATGGACAAATGTCCAAAACTTGGTTCAAAAAAGGAGATGAGGCCCCCAATTGTCAGAGTATTGTCTCTATTGCTGTAACAAGCTGTGACAAATACCTGCAAAATAACACAATAACAAGTGTTATATGTCAGTTTTATCTTAATTTCAAAGCTTATATCAGTACAACTCAACTAATACTACGGTATTAGGAGAAAAATAGCCACACCTTAAACCTTTATAAAAGGCAAGGGGCCTGGCTTTATATAAATAAAGCTCAAAGGAGATTTGCTTACACCTGGAAGCTCACACCCTTTATAGTAGCCAGAGAGGGCTACAACTCCAAAAAGGACCTTGAACTCGAATTTGAAGTTGTCTTATTGATTGTTGGATTGATGTGATATTAAATTAAAAGGCCCCAGTCAATCTTCTTGATTAAGTTTAATGGGCTTGTTACTATGCAATATCTGGTTCAAAAATACAATGAGGAAAAGGACTTATAGGGGCAAGACCCTCCTCTTTTATATTAACATGAGTCCTCAGGGGACTCAGGGGACCATCAGGGGAGTAGAACACTGTCCTAGATTTCGTCTCCAGTGGCTCAGAGCCCCTTGTACTATTCCCCAATGAGTAGCAGGAATTACATACTCATTGGGGTGATTTTCAATGTAAAGTTTAATCTAATCACCCCAACAGGTATCATATAGACTGTAGATCAGCCCAATAACTTAATTAGCAGCCAAGTGGACGCTCTCAGGGCTTCAGAATAAGTATACATCATCATATAACTCTAAACAGATCTCTCTTGGCATGTGTTTAAAGATTAAGACCATACTCTTAACCATATTATGGCTTATATTAGTATGTACATTCATTGCAGATGATCCCACAGAGTTTATATGCCCAAATTGAGTTGAAGGGCCTCTGTGTGTACGCTTTTCCAGCCTGTATGGGTTCCTGAAAGTTATACACAGGCTGGAAGGAGAGAAAAACAGAACATTAATAATAATTTACCCCTGTATGGGTTGTGGTAAATGGAATTTATTAAAGAATATTATTTCCACAGAGGGAAATCTTTATGGACATTCATTGTGCATCTAAATGGACGCATCCTGGTGATTCCAACTCACATTTGAGTTATAAGATCTTCCATAACTTATAATATAATTTATCAAAGTTTTATGTGATAAAATCTAGGTTAAAAACATACTATAAAATAATATTATAAAATATTCTTAAAAATACAAAATGCTTGATAACATCAGAATAGTGACACAATGGAGGCTTGAAAACAAGACCTGGGTGTTCTGTAGGCAGAGCACTGAGTGATTACTTAACCACTGTACTAAGTAGACATATGAGCTGTGCAGACAATTGGACATCTATATATGACTCATGGCTGACAACAACTTGTTTGCAATAACAACAAGAAGTTCATATCCCTCCATGCTGGCCTTCCGGTTTCTTGTCATGATTCATATTTTTTCAATCAGATGCAGATTTCCCAAAAACCAGAGAACTACTTTGAACAAGATCAATAAATTATGGCCAATTCAGCTTATGCTAGTGGGAGATACGTGGTTACAGCATACTGGAATGTTTTGTCCAACAATCAAGGAAAAACCAATTTCAAATATCATCTTGCCCAATCACAAGTTTGGATTGAGCATGCCATAGGATTCCTGAAAGGAAGATGGGCCAGCTTAAGAGAAATGCAAAACCAGCTTCAAAACCCCAAAGACATTAAGTTCCTCATCAACTGGATTATCACTTGTGTAATCCTTCACAATCTTTTGGCTGAAATCAAAGATGAATGGGAAAAAATATTTGAAGATGATATTCCTGATCCGCCTCAAGTCATCCCTGTCTCATCTTGTCCCTCATCTTATTCTATGAGAGAACAGATTCTTCCTCTCACCCTTGCTCACTTTGATGAGTAATGTTTGATTTCAAATTAGGTAAAAAATCCCTTCACCAATTTGTTTTTTGTTTTTGTTGTTCACCCAAGATTCCTAGGCTGAGTTGGTTTTTTTTTCTTCTTTTTTTTTCTCATTTGGTGGGGTGGACTAAGGCAAAACAGACTCAAAAATTCCAAACTCCCCACCTCAAACCACCAAACCACTGGTCAAACCACCCACCTCACCCCACAAAACCACCAGGCAGTGTGGAATTCAGAAGAGGACTTCTCCTTTAATGGTTCCCAAGTTTGGAAGTTATTGATCCCTTGTGTCTGTAAACCCTGAGTGCAACATTTCATACTACAACTGAGAGATAGAGAGATGAGTGTAAAGAGTCCTTCCAACCTCCTGTGATGATCATTATCCCCCCTCCTACATCCGGGTTGAGGGTGCGGTTTAAGTAGCCTTCCCCTCAACCCTAACCCAGGTACAACCAAAAGCAAAGAAGAATAATGAAATACAACCCCTAAGTACAGAACCCTAGCCCAACTCTATCCTTCCAACCCCATATCCCATCTGTATTGCCCACCTGCCATTACATCCACCCGGTTTGTCCTTCTCATGATGCAGAATTCGCGCGCACCCAACTTGGAGCCGCCTGCACATGTCTGCACCTGTCAGCTCTCTGATACCAGGAACCTTGTATTCCTTTAGATACAGAGAGTGATAAAAATGCTGGAATGATAATAATAATTATTATTCCAATAATAAACACTTAGAAGCTCAAATAAATGATTTAATAAGAGCAGTTGCAAGATTTAATTGGTTTGGTAGTAAATGGTTTTCAATATAATATAAAAGAGGGGCCACAGTATTATACTACTGGGGACCTTTACAGACTAGCAACCTCTCTTCAAGGGGCCTCCTTGGGCAGTTTAAGAACCTTGGAATAAATATGGGTGCCTTAGAAAGGACTTATTCCACTGATGGCCGGGCTTAACAGCACAAATGGCCTAGACAGGAAGGGTAACACTCACTCTGAGCACTTTACCACGAAAATCCTGGAATAATTGGAAGGTTTTCAGAGCAGATGGGGTAGATTGCTTGAATAAACTTCAATGGTTGATTGGTTAATAAAGGTAAATAATACTACTACAGACTAAGTCATAAATCACTTGCTTTTCTTCATATAAGCACTTGATTAAAAATGACACAGTGTCTTATTGATAATAAATAATTCCTGGTAACTGATCAACTTCTGGAATAATGGATCCAAAGAGGTCTGTATAAATACCTTTTTGGGGTGATTTTGGTCTTCTCAGGGCACGTAGACAGGGTTCTTCTGGTGGGCTGAGGCTAGAAAGCCAGTCAGGGCAAGATTAGCAGGTCCACTTGGTGCTGTCAATCAGCTGTCCTTAGATCTGCTGGATTTCTGTACTATTTTAGCCACAGGATCTGTTAATCTGTTATGGCGTAAATTTGATCATTCTGTACTCATCCTTCATTTGTACTACTGATATTGTTTTGAAGCGTGCAGATGTGGATGCTTACTCATTGTCCATGGTCTTCTGATCATGTAGATAATTTTTAATAATTTTTATGAACACTTCTTGTAGTGTTTTGTGGTCTTCAAAGATCAAGATCAGTGATTTATGTGGTAGTCCTTGATCTTTGATTTTTTATTAAAAAATGTTTAAAACTTAATTTTCATTAATTTTATTTAAGTTTTAATCTTTTTAGATCATTAGTAATGCATATGTCTGTTTTTTACATATACTAGGCAACCCTAACTAGGTTGTAGCTCTTCTGAGCGGTACCTGGTTGTGAGATTAGTCACGACTGATCCAGGCGCGGGGATCAGTTAGTACGGATGCACGCAGGGTAGGATCTGCTGCGTGTGTGGCAGAATCAGCTGTGCGCGGGTCTCTAGTACGCAGGAACCTGCAGCTACTAGTACGTAGGGTTATGTAATGATGCGGGGCTGCGCACGGGAATTGTGACATAACACATTTCCGCGTGTAACTCCTAAAATATACACAACAACTCAATTCTGAGTGAATTTTAGGTGTAAACCCTATACGTGACAATACATGTGAAATATTAGAATGGCCAAAAGGTGCCATACAGGTTTTGTAATTTTTAGTACTTTTCTTTTTAATTATTTTAAAAATATAAGGACTTGGAATTCAAGGGTGGCGTCAGTGAGTGACCCTACCTAATTTTGGGTGAGGAATCCATTCCTGTAATAATACTTATGGATTTCTCACTCCTTACTTTGTTAATTGAGGTATTCTTATTTTTCATAGTTTGTGTTACTATTTGACAGTTTTGCTCTGTACATAGTAGCAAGCTGACAGAACCCGCCCAATACGCCGTTCCAGATATCCAAGGTTCATCCGTGCATCTTGAAACGCGCAATGCGTGCAATCTGTCCAATCCAATCCAATCCGGCCCGCATCTCTGGATGCCAATGCTCTGTACATAGTAGCAAGCTGACATTCCCGCTCTCCAAGATATGTCTATATCTGAAAAAAAAATTTGGGCTAATGCCTCCTGTTGGCTCTGTAGTTCCTCAGGTGTATAGGTCCATCAGGGATATTATGTTCAGGAAACCATTTGTCTTTATCAGCTGATTCTCCCTTGTATCTAACCAGGTAGAGTCTGACGTCTTTTCCATTGATCCTATCTTTCTTATCCTTAAGGATCTTGCTAATTTTACCTTTGTCCTTTTCAGGTTCTTCCGTAACAGGTATTGCAGGTGAAGGAGTATGTTCTCCATTCCTTGGGTGGTAGTGTTTGATGAGGCTTACTGGGAAGACTGGATGTTTCCTAGAAAGCTCATCACTGAGGATTACTTCCACAGAATTTTTACCATGAAGTTTATTAATGGTGTAAGGTCTAACAAAAGCAGGTCTAAGCTTTTTGTTTCCACCCAAGTTGGTAAAGTTAGTGGTAGAGATCAAGACTTGATCACCAATTTTGAAATCAGGTTCCTTATGGGTTTTATCCCACCTTTGCTGGTTATACTCTACAGCATCCTGGACAAACTTAACAGCATGTTGGTTGGCTACATCTATCATGTTTTTGAAATCAAGTGATGTAGGGTGAATATTGGTCAGCTGGTGGTTAAGGTTATCCTTGGGTAGTCTAGGAATCCATCCTCTTTCCAGTATGTAAGGTGCTTCCTTAGTGGTAGAGTGCTTGCTACTGTTGTAGGCCATCTCTAGTGCAGGTAAAAGGCTAACCCAATTGTGGAAATAACCGTCAGAATTCTTGTATTCTAGTCCAAAGCCACAGAATCTCCTGAGCATGTCTTCCAGGGTCTGAATCATCCTTTCAGCTAATCCATCCGTCTGAGGGTGATAAGCGGTAGAGAAAGCTAAGGTGGTTCCAAGCATATCATGTAGGTTCCTCCAGAACTCAGAGGTGAATTTAGGATCTCTGTCACTGATAATAATCTTGGGGACTCCAACATCAGCAATGAGTCTGTTCCAAAATAATAGGGCAACTTCCATAGCAGTGTCTTCCTTGTGATTAGGTAGGAACTTTGCTTTCTTGGAGAACCTATCCACAATGACCAAGACTGAGTTGTAGGAATAGGCTCCTCCTGGTGGTAGTCCAGTTACAAAGTCCATATTGATGATCTCCCATCTCTTCTTGGGTTCAGAAATCTTTTGTAGTAGTCCAAACCATTTCCCAGTAGTCCTGTTAGACTTCTGACAAGTTTCACAACTGGTAATGTACTGTATAGTGGAGTCTCTCCAATTAACCCACCAAGCAGTTTGTTTAACCTTATCCAAGTTTCTATCAGAAGACAAATGAACAGATGAGCAGTTATCATGGCACTCACCCAGAACATGTTTGATATGGTCATCCTTAGTTAAGACTATGACACTTGAATGTTGATGCCTATAGTATACCAGACCATCCCATATGGTGAACCTTCCGGCTTTGTATGTTTTCAAACAAGGTTCAGGTAGGCTATTGATCAATTCAGGAGGTGGAGAAGTACTTTCCATAATAGTTATCAGAGTCTTTATGCCAGAACTGTAAGCTTCTTTGATAGAGTTGAACAATGATTCATTTAGTTCACAAACGTGGATGCCCATTATAGGAGCTTCAATGTTTAACCTGTTAATATTAAGGATAGGGAGGATGTCATTATCCTCTGGATCATAGGCAGGGTTACTTGGGTCATTGGGTAACGCATTCATGCTTAAACTATCAGCATTCTGATGTTTAGTCCCAGCTTGATGAACTATGGTCATCTGTCCTCTGTACTGTTGTATAGCTATCTGCCATCTCAACATATGCCTGCTAGGGGTCTTCATGTTCATCAAGGTTCTGACTGCGTTGCAGTCAGTAATAAGAGTGAAGTTGGTGACTTCTAAGTAATAATGGAGTTTCTCTAGGGCCCATACTAAGGCCAGGCATTCCATTTGGCTTGCACCGTACCTTTTCTCAGTATCTTTAATTTGTCTAGATATGAAGAGTATAGGTTTTTACACTGGTTTATAATCTTCTATGACTTCCTGGTGTAAAGCAGCTCCTAGCCCTTCCATGCTGGCATCTATGTAGAGCTTAAAAGGTTTAGAGTAATCTGGCTGGATCAGTACTGGAGCTGAGGTCATTGCAATTTTGAGTTCTTCATAGTTCTTGACTCTATCATGAGTCATTTCAAACACGGTGGTGTTGTTGCAGATCTCATACAAAAATTTGGTTAGAAGAGCAAAATTTGGTAAATACTTCCTATAGTAGCTGCAGAAGCTGATTAAGGATAGGAGTTCAGTTTTATTCTGAGGCATAGGACTATTCATTACTGCTGCTATCTTGTTTTGGTCAGCAGCTAAGGTTAGTCCAGAGACAATGTGTCCTAAGGCTTTGAGTTCCCCGTAGCCAAAGTTACACTTTTTCATTGATACTTTCAATCCTATGGCAGAGATGGTTTTGAGGACTAGCCTTAATTTCTCCATGTGAGTGTCCCAATGATCAGAGTAAATGATAACATCATCAATGTATACCATCATCCATCCCTGTCTGATGAATAATCCTAGGACTATGTCCATCATCCTTTGAAAATGAGAAGGAGCATTTTTAATACCAAAAGGCATCCTAAGATACTCATAAATTCCCAAATGATATATAATTCTCATGAATTTCCAGCTATCAGGGCTGATAGGTATTTGGTGAAAATCTTTCAGCATATCCATGGTGGTTATGTACTTAGCCTTGGACAGGTTATGTAGAGCATGGTCAATTCTTGGAATTGGATAATAATCAGCTTGGGTGTAGTTTTTAAGCATTCTAAAATCTCCAACCATTCTTGACTTATCATTGTTCCAAGCTATAATTACTGGGGTAGTAATATCCACTTGTTCATTGTGGCCTACTTTCCTTAAGACTTGTAAGTCAAACAATTCTTGAATATGGGTTTCCAGAGCAGCTCTGGATTTTGGAATAGAAGGGTAAGCAGGTCTCCTGAGGCTAGGTGGGTAAGGAGGCTTAATAGTTAGAGACAGGATCATATCATGTCCTTTGATGTTACCAATGGGGTGATCTTTGGTACAGAAGGCATTCTGATTTTCAAAGCATACTTGTAGGATATCCTGTTTCTGTTCTTCATTGAGAAGGGAATTAAAAGAAGCTTGAGAGAAATATTCCTGATTGAACTTCTCTAAGTGTTTTTCATAAGTTGAATCAGAAGTTTGAGCATTGACATGACATATTTGGAACTTCTTATTCCAGTCTCCTCCTACGGTGAAGTATCTAACTTTGCTTTGGAATACATCTTTACCATATAGGCAAAGAGAATCATTCCTAAGGATAAAATAATCACATACTCGGCTTTGGAGCACTACAAATTCAATGTTCAGTTTGAGTGACTCTTTAGAGTGAGGGAGTATAATATCAGAAGACCATACTCCAAAAGCATTGAGAGCAGAATTACAACTGCTGAACTTAGCCTGAGGTACTGGTAGTAAGTTCAGTTTCCAATTTGGGTCTTGTTTTTCCAGATAAGTTGAACCAACACAAGAGCAAAAGGCTCCACTGTCTAGAAGTAACTTAACAGGGGAACCTTGGATTAAACCAGTAGCATAGCATGTTTTGCCTGAAGTGTAACTTTTACCAGCAGAAGGTTTTAGAGTCAAAGCTTTAGCCTCAGAGATGTGGTGAATCTTCATGTTGGGATTCCATTTTTGAGGTAAGTTAGAATCCTCATTGATGGAATTTATGTCCAGAGAAGACTCAATACTACCTTCAATAACATTGATAGGGTTAGTGATTATTAGATCACAATCCAAGAGTGATCTGTCAGTATGATCAAGGTGAGGGTCAGGATTGTCATACTCTTCTCCTTCAATAAGATTAATCCTTTTCCTAGGTAGAGGACAATCAGGTTTTACGTGTCCTGTCTGGTTACAGTTCCAACATACTTTTTCTTTTGATTCTGGAGTCTTCTTGACTTCCAAGGTAGATGGATTAGTAGCAGGGGATTCTTTAGTTTTGGCGGTATATTCTTCCCTGTTCCTAGTATTTTGTTCCCTTGGAGGTCTATTGACCCTTTTATCAAGACCATTCATATCAATAGTTTCTTCCAATACACCTATTAAGGTGGAAAGATCTGAATCCATAGGCATTCTACACTTTAAACTGTGGTTTATTTGTCCGGGACATAAGTTGAGGAGTCTTTCATTGACTTCTTCTTTATCAGCATCAGGATAAAAACAGTCCAACCTCTTTTTCTGGTCTAAGCACCACTTATGAGGTTTGTCCTTGGACAGATCAAACTGGGAAGTTTCAAAAATTTTCATCATCTTTCTTTTCCAAATCCTGGTACCAAACTGCACTTTGATCAATTCTTTCCAATAATTCCAGGATAAAGATCCAACTTCTTCTCTTTTATTGATAAACCAATCAAGAGATACTCCTTCAAATAATCTGGGCAATCTTACCACAGCTATTGCATCAGGGAGCTTGTAGGAAGAAAGAGTATAGTCAGTAAACTTAATGAAACTGACATGGTTGTATTCTCCTTCTCCAGAGAATTTAGGCCATTCAGTCATGGGAGGAAGTAGCTTCAAAGCCTGCTCCATTTCAGGAGTAGGACTGGGTCTGAAAGGCATTCCTAGTTATCCTGGTTCTGGGAGGAATACTAGGGGTACTGGTGAACCTGGAAGGTCTAGTTTCTTCTAAGTCAATGACTGGAGAGTTAGTAGAGTTGATCTTAAGATCTCTGAGATCATTCTTAATCACACCTAACTCTAAATCAAGTTTGTTGCTTAATAAGTCAATTTTGTTAGTCAGATGAGCTGAAGGAGTAGGACTAGTTTTCTTAACTTCTTCCTTAAGCTGGTCTATGGTTGCAAGAATGTCCTCCTGAAGAATTGATTGGTTGTCATCAATATTTTTCATCAGTTCCAACTTACTAGCTCTTATACTATCCTTGATTTGTTGTATTTCCAACTCATCAATTCTTGTAATCTGAGACTGAGTGTCAATCACTCTAAAAATACTTGAACTTAATTTGTCCAATTGGTGATAAACTTTGTCAAAGCATTGGCTAATAATAGTAAAATTGTGAGACACATTTACAGAAAAGCTATTAAGAGCTTCTACATCTAATTGTGGTACACCTTCTTCCACTTCTGAGCTAAGGATATTATGTTTTCCAAATCCTTTGGGTTCCTTAACTTCTGATGGGCTGAGGACCTCTTCTTTTTGGGGTCCTTTCCCTTTAAGGAAGCTAACTGATCCCAAGGATTCCAGTTCTGCACGTAGCCTTCTACTTCTTTCCTTGGGATCAACCTTTGCAGAGAAATCTGAGATTTCTTTGCCTGAGAAATGGCTTTTCTCATACCTGGTTGATCCTCCTGGGTCTGAGCCAACCTGAATTGTTCCCAATTGCTCACATGCTCTTTCACTAATACTTTGACTCTTTCCGCCTTGGTTGAGTCCAGCTGGGGTGGCGTAGGAGGACCTGTACCCTCCTGGGATAACGTGGTGGGCAACAAATGGCTCTCCAACAGTCTGTTGGTCAAGTTGGCGGCCGCGGTCGTCGCCATTTTTGTCCCGCGTGACGCTATGGTCACGGGTTTGAGTCCCCTCATTGCGCTTGCAACTGGAGTCCTTGCGCGCACGGGTTCCTCCGGGCAGAGATCCATATGACGGGGCCCTACCAGTTGCACGGGTGTTGCGCCTATTTTGATACATAGCACCAAAGAAAAATGTGTAAGTCTTTTTTCAAAACTTTTGAAAAAAGACTTTAAAATTATAAAAATAATATTTTTCGTGTGTTTTATATTTTTAATAATTTTTTTTAAATATTTTAACTTACTTAGAGTTAAATTCAAAGGTACAAACACTTGTTTGGGGTAACAACTATCCTTGGAGGGTATTCAAACGGGGTCTGAGTGAGTTCCAATCAGATCCTGGGATAAATCCAAGGGTAAATCCAATGGTACACTGTCTGGGACGTCCTCTAGGAGGTCCTGGTAAATGAGATCACTAAAAAAAAAATTCACTGAGATGGATAAAAACAAAAAAATATAAGTTTAATATTTTTTGTATTTTTACGTGTTAAAGTGATTTTTTAAAAAAAATAATCACTTTTATTATTTTTGGATTTTTATTTATCTTCAGGGTTATTTAGTTTATAAATATAAAGCTTCCTTTGATAAATCTTCCACTCCTTATGTTGCCTTAATAAAGAATTGAAATTGATAATTCTTTCAAGCTCAAGTTCTTTGTCTTTTATAACCTGCTGCTTATAATGAAGCAATTTCTCCTGTTGTTGCTCAGGAGTTATAATAAAAGGGACAAAGTTACAGAGTTTTTCTTCTTTTTTCTTTTTAAGAAGGTTTGAATAATAATTGATCAATTCTCCGTTGGTCTTAAGATCCACTAGAGACAAAAATGATCAAAAATATATGTTATAAGTATGTTAACTTCTTTTTAAAAATAAATAGACTGGTCCAAGGAATAAATGATTAAAAATTAATTATTTAAGGATATTTCCCAGCCAGACCCCCAGTTGTCAGCTCTCTGATACCAGGAAACTTGCAGTCCTTTAGCTACAGAGATTGATAAAAATGCTGGAATGATAATAATAATTATTATTCCAATAATAAACGCTTAGAAGCTCAAATAAATGATTTAATAAGAGCAGTTGCAAGGTTTAATTGGTTTGGTAGTAAATGGTTTTCAATATAATATAAAATGGGGCCACAGTATTATACTACTGGGGACCTTTACAGACTAGCAACCTCTCTTCAAGGGGCCTCCTTGGGCAGTTTAAGAACCTTGGAATAAATATGGGTGCCTTAGAAAGGACTTATTCCACTGATGGCTGGGCTTAACAGCACAAATGGCCTAGACAGGAAAGGTAACACTCACTCTGAGCACTTTACCACGAAAATCCTGGAATAATTGGAAGGGTTTCAGAGCAGATGGGGTAGATTGCTTGACTAAACTTCAATGGTTGATTGGTTAATAAAGGTAAATAATACTACTACAGACTAAGTCATAAATCAATTGCTTATCTTCATATAAGCACTTGATTAAAAATGACACAGTGTCTTATTGATAATAAATAATTCCTGGTAACTGATCAACTTCTGGAATAATGGATCCAAAGAGGTCTGTGTAAATACCTTTTTGGGGTGATTTTGGTCTTCTCAGGGCACGTAGACAGGGTTCTGCTCGTGGGCTGAGGCTAGCAAGCCAGTAAGGGCAAGATTAGCAGGTCCACTTGGTGCTGTCAATCAGCTGTCCTTAGATCTGCTGGATTTCTGTACTATTTTAGCCACAGGATCTGTTAATCTGTTATGGCGTAAATTTGATCATTCTGTACTCATCCTTCATTTGTACTACTGATATTGTTTTGAAGCGTGCAGATGTGGATGCTTACTCATTGTCCATGGTCTTCTGATCATGTAGATAATTTTTAATAATTTTTATGAACACTTCTTGTAGTGTTTTGTGGTCTTCAAAGATCAAGATCAGTGATTTACGTGGTAGTCCTTGATCTTTGATTTATTATTAAAAAATGTTTAAAACTTAATTTTCATTAATTTTATTTAAGTTTTAATCTTTTTAGATCATTAGTAATGTATATTTCCGTTTGTTACATATACTAGGCAACCCTAACTAGGTTGTAGCTCTTCTGAGCGGTACCTGGTTGTCAGATTAGTCACGACTGATCCAGGCGCGGGGATCAGTTAGTACGGATGCACGCGGGGTAGGATCTGCTGCGTGCGTGGCAGAATCAGCTGCGCGCAGGTCTCTAGTAGGCAGGAACCTGCTGCTACTAGTACGTAGGGTTATGTAATGATGCGGGGCTGTGCGTGGGAATTGTGACATAACACATTTCCGCGTGTAAATCCTAAAATATACACAACACCTCAATTCTGAGTGAATTTTAGGTGTAAAACCTATACGTGACAATACGTGTGAAATATTAGAATGGCCAAAAGGTGCCATACAGGTTTTGTAATTTTCAGTACTTTTCTTTTTAATTTTTTTAAAAATATAAGGACTTGGAATTCAAGGGTGGTGTCAGTGAGTGACCCTACCTAATTTTGGGTGAGGAATCCATTCCTGTAATAATACTTATGGATTTCTCACTCCTTACTTAGTTAATTGAGGTATTCTTATTTTTCATAGTTTGTGTTACTATTTGACAGTTTTGCTCTGTACATAGTAGCAAGCTGACAGCACCCGCCCAATACGCCGTTCCAGATATCCAAGGTTCATCCGTGCATCTTGCAACGCGCAATGCGTGCAATCTGTCCAATCCAATCCAATCCGCCCCGCATCTCTGGATGCCAAGCCCAATTTGACTGCTGCTGAGCCCGCAGCACGGCTTGCTGCGCCAAGGCCTCACCCATTTCTGAGACCTCTGCTACTGCTGAGCACACAGCGCGCAGCCCATTCCAACTTGCTTTCATAAAAGACCACCACATCCCCCCCAACTTGAGTTCTGTCCCCAGAGATCCACCACTATCTCACCTACCCCCAGCTATCCCCAGTTATCCCAGCCCCTCACTGCACAACTACACCACACCAAGGAGAAAACCCCACCACATGCTACCCCTTCAACATGTCCTGCACGTTCTGCAGTTGGAATGGCCTCTCCTGCCGCATCCTTCCGGGCCGGCACGCCTGTGTTCCGTGCCAAGCTGGCCACTGTTTCTATTCTTTATTCAATGGTATGCCCCGCAACCGTCCTCAAGGGTTTTCCCGCAAGAGGACCCAATGCAACTTGTTTTTGGTCTCAAGAAATGACAACATCTCCACTAATGAATGGACCCCGCCCAGCTCACCTTGCAACAAACCGCAACACACTGCTCCACACCCTCCTTTGTGCAAAAGCCATGACTTGGGCTTGCCATTCTATTGGGCTGGACCACCACTGCGCCAGGTATTCCCCAATTTTGCTGCTTATTGGAACGCCGCTCACAAGTGGGCTGCACGGGTGCCAATAAACAAACCAGCAACAGACCCACGGATCTTCAACCAACCAACCGCGCCTCCTCCACCGCTGCCACATCCTCCCACTCCCCCACAACCTTCTCCTCCACCACCACCGCGTCCTCCCACTCCTACTCCTCCACCGGCTCCCATGTTGTCACCGTAACCTGCATGCACCAACTCCCATGGTCATGGAGTTGTTGCCAGAACCCGTGGCTGCTGTAACTCCTCTGGCTGCCCCTCCCAAGATTCCAGAGATCCCCCTAATTCCAGAACTCCCACTTGTGAGGTTTGACACAATGGTGAACAACATGGACAAACTACTCCGGTGCTTCCTAGCAGTTCCCCACGCTCACACCACCGGTGCGCAATGCAAAGTTCTGGCGGCATTCAAAAACCTAGCCGCGGAAGCTTGGGCGGATGCAGAGGAGGTGATGAGGACTTGGCCAACGTAGGCGGATCACCCCCCTCTCCTTTCTTTCTATCTTGTTTCTATTCCCACGCTGTGGTGAACCATTTGGGACACCTTGGGAAAAGAATTCAAAAAAAATTAAAAAAAAAAAACTGTTGCTGCGCGTCACTCATCCTCATCCTCATCCTCGCGCCTTGCTCCTCATCCTCATCCTTGCGCATTGCTCCTCATCCTCATCCTCGCGCGGTGCTCCTCATCCTCATCCTTGCGCGTTGCTCCTCACTCATCTTCATCCTTGCGCGTCGCGCGTCGCTCATCCATGTCTTACCAAAACCCATCCCGACCGCACCTCCAAGCGCTTGTCCAATCCTTGGACCCATCAATCTCCAACCTCACTCAATCTATCAGTCGCCAATATCAAGCCTGTCAGGATTTACTCAATCGGCTCAAGCCAATCTCCTATGCGCCCATCCGCGCTCTCACAAACTTCATCCGTCACCCTTCCTGGGACTCTCCCACCCCCCTTTCATCTCTGGGTGGGGGTGTAGAGTGTTGACTACCACCCGCGGACATCCGCAGTGGTCTGGTTCATTTTCCTTTCCCACCCCTTTCCGCCTTCGGGCAAGGGGTGGGTGATTCTGGTGTTGCCACGCGCGCCCATCCACGGACGGACGCGAAGGATGGCAAAGGGATGAGAAGGATCCCACCCCAGTCAGGCAGGCTGGATTTCCACCGGCCTGCGTGATCAAATTCTTCTGATCACCTGATTTTATTTCTTTTTTCCGCTCTATTTGTAGAATCCGTTGTACATAGTCTAATAGGGCCTCCTGCCCATATAAGGAGGGGCTCTCCCCTGCCTTTTAGCATTATCAGAACATCCTATTATCACATCAGATATCTATGATTGCCCCTTGATTCTTGAGCATCCATACTCAAAACCCTTGATCCTTGATCCTTATCACCAACCAATAGCTTTGCTGGTTGAAGAAGAATTTGAATAATTGAATTCTTGAGTGTGTTAAACCACCCCTGATCCCTTTATCCAACCATACTGGTCCTGATCATCCTTTGATTATCTTTCTGGAACCAGTAATGTTTGACTGAAGAGGTTTTATTAAGCTTAAAACCTGGAGTGTTAAACCTCCCTTCATCTCTTTGAAGTTGGATTCCACCACGCTACTCTTGAGTCCCTTGAGAAGTGTTGGGTTATTCTTGTTTGAATCAGTTATTGTTTTGCTTCTAGAGCTTCTTCAAACAATTAGCTTTGTCTTGTGCGGCCACCCACAGTTATCTGGTACCCTTCAAGCGCTTGATTGCGGAGAGTTGGGCAGGTTCATTGAGAACCTGGAGGTTGTTTGGGATTGATTTGATCTTTCCTAAGCTCCTGCTGATGACCAGAGCTATTAGCTTGTGGGCATTGTCACTCACAATTGCTTTGTCTTGTTGAACTCTGAACAATTCTTGACTCCTTCTATTCAAGTTTTCCCCGACATCATCTTGCCTCAGATAGTGTTGTCTCCCAGCTACCAACTACTATAATCTTTATCCTCTTACATTTGGTTCCCCTTTTACCAGGTTCTGGACTTTGATCTTGGTTACATTTAAATATTTTTGTAACTCTCAGGAGGGCAGCCTAAAAAAGCACCTATCCCCTCCACAGAACTGCCAACACCCTGCGCCGTTTGGAGTCTTACATTTGGTCCCCCGGGCCGGGATCAAACCAGCAGCCTTGGGATTTACAGTCCCAAATTTTGTGGAATCAACTTTGAAATCAAATCTTTTTCTCTTTTTCTGTTTTTCTCTTTTTTCTGTGTTTCTGTTATCATCTAGATCTGATCCGTGGAGGAAACTTGTTCCAAAAGTAAGTCCTCACAATTGTGCACCATCAAGCAGTTTGATCCTAGTCGTTTTTTGTAAACTCTACCCTTGCCACACTTGTGAGCCACTTTGGAAATCTTTTCTTTGGATCCCTTAGGAAATCTTTTGTTGAAATGGAATCTATCAGTACCCCTTCTACCTCTGTTCGGGCCAAGATGATCAAGATCAAACCTCAGAACAAGAACTTATGCTTTAGTGGTACAAATGTTGAACAGTTCCTGGATTCCTATGAGATGGATGCTGAAGTGGACGGTGTGGAAAGCAAAGGAGAGTTACTCTCCTAAGTTGTCCGCAAGTCCGGAAGTTATTGATTGAAGCGTCTGTAAGGAGATTGGATGCAGCCAGTCAAGAGAGAGAGAGAGAGAGTGAGAGAGTGATAATAAGATGGGTTCCTTCCTTTCCAATCCAATCCAATCTGATGTGATGATCTTCCTTACAACCCGGAGTTGAGATTGAAGTATTTAAGTCCTCCCTCTCAACCCTAACCTAAGTAAAACCGCAAGAATGATGGAATACAATCCCTAAGCCACAGAACTCTAGCCCAACCCTATCCCTCCATCCCCCATCCTGTAACCCATGCTCCACCTCCCCTGCCCCATGCCCCGTCCGTGTTGCCCACTGGTTTGTCCTTCTCATGATGCGTCCGCCCGACAACCCGTTCCAGGTATCCGGGGCGTACCCGCGTGATCCAATCCGCGCGTCTTGCAATGCGCAATCCGCTTGATCCGCGAAAGCCGTCCGATCCGCACAAGCCTTCCAATCTGCGCAATCCGTCCAATCTGCGCAAGCCTTCCAACCTGCGCAAGCTTTCCAATCCGCCCAAGTCTTCCAATTGGTGCAATCCGTCCGGTCCGCAATCCGCGCAATCCGTCCGTCTCCCGTCTCCAGGTGCTGAGCCCAACCCAACCGCTGCTGAGCCTACCTGACTGCTGCTGAGCCCGCAGCGCGGCTAGCTGTGGCAAGGCCCTACCCATTGCTGAGCGTGCCGCCACTGCTGAGCCCTACCCATTGCTGAGCGTGCCGCCACTGCTGAGCCCACCGCCCGCAGCCCTTTCCCAACTTGCGTCTATAAAAGAGCACCACAAAGGTGCTAGCAAATATGACATGGCTTATCAACTGCAATTCTTTATCTCCTCTGATGAAGTCATGGAAGTGATTGAATCATTCAATGGATTTGAATCCCATGACTGGGTACTTCTTAAGGAGGCAATGATTGCCTACTGGGGAAAAATTGATATAGCTAGGTTCACTCTCCAAGATCTGGATGACCTAGTCTCTCAATGGACCTCCAATGGTGGTATCTCCTCAGCCTCTGATTATCAAGCTTTCAGAAAATCTTGGGACCCTATCCAATCCTATCTTATCTGAAACAATCACATTGATACGTTGGAAAAAATTTGAGTGGGATTTTTTCAGTCTTTCTCTCCAGGAGTGCAGGAAAGAATTAAGAATGAATTGGTGAAATCTGGATCCATTATCACCACAAGAGATAATTGGTTCAACCTCCCTGCTTTCATGGTCCTTAGGAATACTGTGGATAAAGTGATGATAGGTCAAACAGCTCTCACCTTTGAAAAAGCTAGAATTACTGAACCAGTCCTTGCCCCCTCTTTTCAAGCATCTAAAAAAATCATGAATAAGATGGAAGCCAATCGCAGACCTAAACCAAATCCTCAGACCCACCGGGAAACACCTACTATCAATGAGATCACCAAACTCCTGCAAGCTTTTGAGAATAAAATGGATCAGAAACTCTCCTTGCTGGTTGTCCCCAAACCCTCCAACTCTGTTCCTAGGTCAACCATAGTTTGCTATTATTGCCACAGAAAGGTCATGGAACTGGTTGCTGTCCTGAGCTCCAGAAGGACAAGGAGGAAATGTTGGTGGAACAGAAAGGGAGTAACTTCCTTCTTCCTAATGGTGCACTTATCCCTTTTGATTCATCTTGTCCAATTTGTCATGTGGTGGCCTCTTTCCAGCCTTCTGCTCCCAAGAAGGCATCCTTGGCCTATCTTGATTTTTGATCTGCTTGTGGAAATCTTCAACCTTGGTATCCTCCTGCTGTCTCTTCTTCCAGCTTTTCTGGAACTTATCAATCTGATCCAGCTAGGAAAAAAAATGAAGAACCCAGACCTCATAAAGCTCCCCCTGTTCCATCTTCAATTCTTTGAAAACCTGTCAAACGTCAATCTTCACTGGAGCCTCCTTCTTCTGAGGTAGAAGACATGGAAGTAGAAAAGGGACCCCTCATGGATAGGTTCCCAGAATACTCTGATCCTACTCCTCCGCCATCCAAATCACCTCCACCAACTGATCCAGTTATAGTGCCACCCTCACCTGAACTTCCTCTTCCAACTCAACCCAAGGTTCAATTCAAAAGGGGAATTTCCAAAGACCACCCCAACGCTGTAGAGGGGGTACTAAAGAAAATCTATGATCCTAAAATCCCTGATCTATCTGTGGCTGAACTCCTTTCCATCTAACCATCTGTGGCTGAAGGCATGAAGAAATGGGTTTCTCGGAAACGTGTGGAGATTTGTCCCGAAAAATTGAAAGTTTCCTCTGGAACCTTGATAGAAGACTCTGGTGGAACAGATCCTCCTTCTGATTCAAATCTTTATTCTTGTCCTCTTGGATTTTTACCATGCTCTCTAGGTGACTCATCCAAAACGGTTTCTCTACTTGTCAATTCTGGGTCCCAACTAAACTTAATTTTGGATGCAATGGCCTGCAAGCTCAATCTCATTCCAAGGGTCAGCTTCAACTCTGCTGTTTATGGAATTGGGAATCAATCTTGTGAGTTGGTGGGTATTTCTGAGGATGTGCCAGTTCAAATTGGTCGAAATATTGTTGGAACCTGTCACTTTTGGATCACTCGTTTGGAAGGTCCTATGATTTTGAGTCCTCCTTTCTTAATAGACTTTGGATCCACCCTGATGTTTTCCAATCAAGTTGGGGAGAGAATTCTTCTTCCTGATGCTGATGGTAGGAAGATTGAAGTTCCTCTCTGTTCTTTGGATTCTGGTCGTTGGGAAAGAGATTTCCCTGGTTTTTTACCTAAATCGGTTCTGAAGGGGAAGCAGAACGATTCTTCTAACTCCTCTCATTTTTTAGCAGAATAGTTGGTAATACTAATAGTTGTAGTTCTTCTAAGCCTCAGAATTCAACTACAGGACCAAATTTTATCTCTGAGGCATATTTTTAATCCTTTTCATCTCTTTCTTCTTTTTCTTCTGATCTTGAAAATGTCCAAAATTGAAAACATGTTAAAACACAAAATTCCAAAAATATTTCTCTTCTCTCTGGTTCTGTTGTTTCTTCTTTTCCTTTTACTCTTATCACTGATCAATCTTCCTCTTTCTCTGGTTCAATTCTCCGCAATGATTATAAACTAGATCCTGATCTCAATTCTTTTCTTAATGGTTTTGGTATGGAGGAGTATGGGCTCCAGTGGAGGCACTTGGAGGTAAAAGTAAGTCCTCCCAATTGTGCACCATCAGGGCATTCTGCTACCATAGTTTTCAAACCTCTACCTTGTGCCACACATGTGAGCAAAGCGTTATCTTTTGGATCCTCTTTTATGGAAAAGGCACCTTTCAAAAGTTTTATGGAACATCAAACTTGGAGGATGATGGCATCTGGCCTCAGTTTTTGTAGTCAGGTCTTGCTGGTGAATGATTGGAGGAAACAAGAACTTCTCTCTTTTGCCACTAAGTATAAGCCAGTTGCAAAAAAGGTCCAGCCTGTCAACCAACCCATGCCTCTCAATCTCAATCCTCCTCTCATGCGTCCTCCTCTATCTTGTGATCATTATTGTGGTCTATCTCACTCTCTTACTGGCTCCCTTTTACCTTGTGGTTGTTTCACTGAAGAAAGATTGAAGGTGGTCAACTTTGGTCCTGATGGATGGCTTTTACCTGATGAGTTAAATTTGATCAAAAATATCTTATCTCTAAGGGAAAAATCTATTGCATTCTGTGAAGAAGAGATAGGTCTCTTGAAAGAATCCTACAGTCTCCCTTATATCATCCCTGTAGTTGAACATGACCCTTTGCAAAAGAAAAAGATCCATATTCCTGCTGCAAAAGTCAACAAATTCATCAAGTTGGTCTGCAAACAAGTCTGTACCGGTCTATATGAACAGTCAACCTCCAGTTACTCTAGCCCTGTTTTCTGTGTTCTAAAGAGTAATGGTAAACTTAGAGTAGTTCATGATCTCCAACCTCTCAATAAAGTTACTATTAAGGACTCTGGTGTTCCTCCTTCCACTGAAGAATTTTTTGAATCCTTCTCTGGGAGAGCCTGTTATGGTCTAGGAGACATCATGGGGGGTTACGACAAACAATCTTTGCATCCTATTTCTTGGCCGCACACTACTTTCAATACTCCTCTTGGTCAATTTCAACTGAATCCATTGCCTCAAGGTGCCACCAACTTGGTTGCAGTCTATCAGGCTCAGATGATGTGGATCCTCCAAGACAAAATACCGGATCATGCGGGTATCTTTATTGATGATGGTGGAATTAAAGGTCCAGTCACTGACTATGATAATGAGCTCTTACCTTGGCACTCAGGAATTTGACAATTTATCTGGGAGTATGCTACTATCTTGGAAAGGATTTTGTTTTGAATTGAGGAATCTGGCCTTACTGTTTCTGGATCAAAACTTGCTGCCTGTGTCCCTGCCTTGGAAATTGTTGGTCATATAGTCTGCAAGGAAGGAAGAAGGATGGCACCCTCTAAATTCAACAAAATTGTCTCCTGGCCTACTCCAATAAATCCAACTGAAGTTAGAGGTTTCCTAGGTGTTGTAACTTATGTCAGGATCTTCATTCCCTCTCTATCTGAAATCTGTGCACCCTTGCCTTGTCTAACCAGAAAGGAAGCTGAATGGATTTGGAACCAAGATTGCGAGCAATCATTTCAGTTGCTCAAAACTATTGTTGGCAATGACATAGTTTTGAAAAAGATCTCTTATGGGCCTGGAGCTGGAAAAATAAAATTGGCTGTCAACTCTAGTTATCAATCTATTGGGGCTGTCCTTACTCAGGAAGATGAAAATGGTTTGGATCACCCTGTTCTTTATGAATCTTTGCTATTTTCAGATGTGGAATCAAGATACTCTCAGCCCAAACTGGAACTCTGTGGTGTGGCCAGAATGCTGAAGAAAATCCAAACAGTACTCTGGGGACAACATTTTGAATTGCAAGTTGACGCTTGATCCATTGTGGAAATGATCAATGCTCCCAGTCTTCCAATGCTCCAATGACTTGCTGGGTAGCTTTTATCCATCTTTTCTCTTTTGATATTGTCCATAAGCCTGGGAAATCTTTTACTATGCCTGATGGTTTATCTAGAAGACCTATTGGAGACGATGAATCGGATGTTGGAATGGATTTCAATGAGGAAGAACCTTTGGTCCGCCCTGTTTTTGCTTTCTCCTCCCAAGATTACTCTGGTTTCCAACAAGGTTTCTGGCTTAAGTTAGAGCAGTACCTTTCAACTCTTCAAAGACCACTTGATCTCTCTGCCAAAGAATTTTGATCCCTTAAAAGAAAGTCCTCTAGTTTCTTTGTCCAAGGTTCTAGGCTTATGAAAAGAGGAACTCCTTGTGCGCTTGTTGTGGTTACTATCCCGGCTAAGAAAGATTCAATCCTTGAAAGTCTCCATGAGGGCCTTGGTCATTGTGGTGAAACCAAAACTTATCAATAATTATCCAAACAATTCTGGTGGTCATCTCTGAAGAAATCTGTCTCTCAATGGTGCAAGAGTTGTTAAGTTTGTAAAAAACGTGATCTTAGGCTTCCAGCTGAAATTTGCTGTTGTACTGGGGAGTCCACTGTCTTTGGAAGGGTTGCTATGGATGTGGTTCATATCAAGGCAGGTGGTGCTAAGTAACTCATTGTGGCTAGAGATGATTTTTCTGGATGGTTTGAAGCCAAGTTCCTTAAGAACCTTAGTTCTGAATCTGTGGCAGCTTTCCTTCATGAGAATTGGACAATGCGTTATGGTTTGGCTTGATCTCATTCTACTGATGGTGGCTTGGAATTTGGTGGAAAACTGGCTGAAATGATCCGATCGCTCCCTGGGCAACATAGAGTTACTACTCCCTATTATCCTGAAGGACAAGGCATTGTGGAAAGGGGCCATGCTCCCTTGAAGGCTGCTCTGGTTAAACTGGCTGGTGAAAGTGGCAAGAATTGTCGGAAATTTCTGCCCTTGGTCCTCTTCTCTGATCAAATTTCCACCAAGCAAACCACTGGCTACTCACCTTATGAAATCATCTTTGGTCAAAGGGCTGTTCTTCCTCTTGATCTTGAAATGGAGTCTTTCTTGGGTATCTCTTGGGAACAAGTTTCTTCAACTACTGACCTATTAGTTGCCAGATCAAAGCAACTGGAGCGGAGTGAAGATATTTGTAACAAAGCTTATCAGAAGATGATGGAATCAAGAGCAAAATCAGTTCAGTATTGGGAAGATAAACATCTAAATCAAATCAGAGATCCTTTAAACCCTGGTGATCTGGTATTGGCTTATAATCAATCTTTAGAGACTCAGTGGGGAAAACTTTTTTTGAATCATTGGAATGGTCCTTATAGAGTGGTTTGTCAAGTTAGAGGTGGATCTTATGTTTTGGAAGAACTGGATAGTACTCAGTTGGCTAGAAGGTTCTCTGCTGATCAAGTTAAGAGATTTTATTGTTGTGGGGGCAATTTGGGTTCAAAGTAAGTCCTCCCAATTGTGAACCACCAGGGTCTTCTGCTGCGTTGTGTTTTAAAAACTCTACTTTATGCCACATACGTGAGCACCTGGGACACCTTTTCTTTTATCTTCTCCGCATTTAGGCTCTTTTTGGAAGGATCAAGATGGGTTTCAACATTCTTTTTTCTTTACTTAGAGGATCAAGAAACGGCCAATTATTTTCTTTTTCATTTTTTCAAAATTATGATGCAGACTAGGGACAGTCTGTAAGATTGGGGAGAGATGTGGTGAACCATTTGGGACACCTTGGGAAAATAATTCAAAAAAAATTAAAAAAAAAACTGTTGCCGCGCATTGCTCATCCTCATCCTCATCCTCGCGCGTCGCTCCTCATCCTCATCCTTGCGCGTCGCTCCTTGCTCATCTTCATCCTTGCGCGTTGCGCGTTGCTCATCCATGTCTTACCAAACCCATCCCAACCGCACCTCCAAGCACTTTTCCAATCCTTGGACCCATCAATCTCCCAGCTCACTCATCTATCAGTCACCAATCTCAAGCCTGTCAGGATTTACTCAATTTCCTTGAGCCGATCTCTTATCTGCCCATCCGCGCTCTCACAAACTTTATCCATCACCCTTCCTGGGACTCTCTCACCCCCCTTCCATCTCCGGGTGGGGGTGGAGAGTGTTGACTACCGCCCGAAGACATCCGCAGCAGTCTGGTTCATTTTCCTTTCCCACCCCTTTCTGCCTTTGGGCAAGGGGTGGGTGATTCCGGTGTTGCCGCGCACGCCCATCCACAGACGGACGCAAAGGATGGCAAAGGGATGAGAAGGATCCCACCCTGGTCAGGCAGGCTGGATTTCCACCGGCCTGCGTGATCAAATTCTTCTGATCACCTGATTTTCTTTCTTTTTTCCACTCTATTTGTAGAATCCATTGTGCATATTCTAACAGGGCCTCCTTCCCATATAAGGAGGGGCTCTCCCCTGCCTTTTAGCTTGATCTGCACATCCTATCATTGCATCAGATATCTATGATTTCCCCTTGATTCTTGAGCCTCCATACTCAAAACCCTTGATCCTTGATCCTTATCACCAACCAATAGCTTTGCTGGTGTCACGCTTCACACTTAAGGATTATTGTCTTCACCACTTTGACATATCCTCTCCTCAGTACCATCTACCTCAGTCCAAAAGCGTGACACAAATAAAAGCACAACATCAATGGTGCAATCCGCTATTTCCTCTGGCTCGCGCTGACCTTCCAATCTCGGCGACCAACTCAGTATATACTTGCAAAATTCGCAGTTAACCCCATACCGGTCAACCATCCATTATGAGATCCAATCTCCTTCCCTGGCCAATCAACAGCCTCGGAATTCCATCTTTGGTCATGCATTGTTTGTTAGTTTGCATCTACGTCTAACGAAGCCATCACTACTGTATAGTTTGCAATTGGACTAGTCCCTACCCTGCATACACTATTACCTCTCATTTGCATTACCTTCAACGTCACTTGCTCTTATCTCAATTTGTCATGCAATTGTACGCTCAGATTCTATTGTCTAGCACTTACGCTAAGACCTCGGATCCATACCACTGCTTCATTTCCTATTCCGTTCCTGTCATTCATTGCCTCACTGCTTCACCTGTAGTTAGCTCATCACCAGGTTGTATCTAGTCACTTTGGATTACCTTATAAGGGCTATCCCCTTGCCTGATGATTGTCTCCTCAGTTAGTTAATTTCATACATTCTTGCATTTTGCTGCAACCTAGTTATCACATCGGACTCAGGTTGAGTTTCCTTCTTTGGAACACTTTCCATTCATCTCACCGTTTTTTGAGTGGAATAACAAAGTTTGCACTTCACAACTGGGTCTTGCTATTCGCACTTGCCCTCGCACTTGGTATTCCTTTGCGCTCACAATCATATAAGAATCGCCCTATAGTATGTGGGGTGGTCGTGTGACAGCTGGTTGAAGAAGAATTTGACTAACTGAATTCTTGAGTGTTTTACACCACTCCTGATCCCTTTATCCAACCATACTGGTCCTGATCATCCTTTGATTATCTTTCTGGAACCAGTCACGTTTGACTGAAGAGGTTTTATTAAGCTTAAAACCTGGAGTGTTAAACCTCCCTTCATCTCTTTGAAGTTGGATTCCACCACGCTACTCTTGAGTCCCTTGAGAATTGTTGGGTTATTCTTGTTTTAATCAGTTATTGTTTTGCTTCTAGAGCTTCTTCAAACAATTAGCTTTGTCTTGTGCGGCCACCCACAGTTATCTGGTACCCTTCAAGCGCTTGATTGCGGAGAGTTGGGCAGGTTCATTGAGAGCCTGGAGGTTTTTTGGGATTGATTTGATCTTTCCTAGGCTCCTGCTGACAACTGGAGCTATTAGCTTGTGGGCATTGTAACTCACAATTGCCTTTTCTTGTTGAACTCTGAACAATTCTTGACTCCTTCTATTCAAGTTTTCCCCAACATCATCTTGCCTCAGATAGTGTTGTCTCCCAGCTACTGACTACTATAATCTTTATCCTCTTACATTTGGTTCCCCTTTTACCAGGTTCTGGACTTTGATCTTGGTTAAATTTGAACATTTTTGTAACTCTCAGGAGGGCAGCCTAAAAAAGCACCTATCCCCTCCACAGAACTGCCAACGCCCTGCACCGTTTGGAGTCTTACAACGACTATCTTTTCAAAGAAAACAGACTTTTTCCGTGCCAACCTAAGTAGCCTTCAAGCTTGTGAGAACCTTGAGAGAAATAAGACCCGCACGCAAGATCAGCGCTTTGAGAGAAATTTGCAAGAGTGAGAAATTCTGCCCTTTGAGAGCCATCCGCAAGAGTGAGAAAATTGGGGCCAAATGAGAGTATCCGCTGAAGGTACCTGGACCACCCCAGAAAAACTACCTCACAGTTCCCCATACCCATCTACAGAACAGAGAGAGCACAAAGAAAACCTGTTGTGCACCCACATCCTTCAGAGAGAGAGGAAGAGAAAAAGAGTATCCACCCCACCCATCTATACCTTCTGTCTATAAGATAACCAAAGAAAACCTGAAAAGAGAGAGAGATTTTTTTTTTAGTACCAACCCGTTGCCAAGCCGGCGACTTGCTCTTTGACCCACATCTGTCTTGTGCCACACGCTTTCCTAGTTCCTTGGATCATCCATTGGAAGTTGTTCTTTTCCTGGATGCGGGGCTTGTCCTTGCATCCATGGACCCAGCTTTGCGCTGTGCCCATACCTAAAAGAAACTCATAACCTAGCCAGCAATAATCCCAAAAAGCCATTCCAGAGAGAAGGAAATAAGAAAACAAAAATTCTGGGGTGTCTAGTTGTTCTGGCTGTGAACCGGCTAGAGCACCCCCTCACCAAATCCAATCATATCCCCTATTCACCCATTGTTCCCCCCCACCTTGGCTGCTGTCCCCAGCGGTCTGCAATTGTTTACTCTGCCAGATGCAAACTGCAGGCGTGGGCTTGTCCTTGCACAAAGGATCCACTTTTTCATCCCCCTTGCTATCAAAACCAGCCATCTTGTTGAATGAAGTCAAGCCCCGCGCAAAGAATTGTTTCACGTGCAAAGCCGCAGCCTTCTGTTTGAGCGGAGTCCCATCCAATTCCTCCAACTGGTAACTACCTCCAGCAAACTTGGACATTACACAGAAAGGAGCATTCCATAAATTAGCAAACAGCTTCCCCCATTGAGTTTCCAGGCTCTGGTTTTAAAGCAGAACCAAGCCCCCCTTCCACAATGGATGCCGGAGTTTGTGCGCGCAGCGCTTGTCCCAGTAGGGGATGGACTTTGTGCGGGTCTCCTCAGCCTTCCAGCCGCTTTCTCCAACATCTTGTCCGGCCGCAGGAGCTGCTTGGCGCAAGCCTTGACTATCTCCACCAACGTCTTAAACTTCCACCAATCAATACCCAGAAAGGTTTCTATCTTGATTTCAATTGGCAGCACAGGTCACTGCCCAAATAAGAGCTTGTACAGCAAATGAACCTTTGATCTCTTCACCAAAATCCAATCCGCAAAGAGAACTAATGGAAGGGTTTCCTGCCACCGCTTGCCATCCTTGCCGCACATTTTCACCATTTCATCCTTGATTGGCTTGTGACCGCGCTCAATCATCCCCGCGTCTTCTGGGTAGTACTCCATCACTTGCCCAAACTTTTCTCCACAACTTTGCACCAACTCCGCCAACCATCCCCAGAACTCCCCACCCCCATTGACCATTACCAAGCAGAGTGATCCGTAACATGCAAACCAGTCTTCCTCCAGAAACTGCCCAAATTTCTCCGCCAAGAGTTTCACTAGCGGCCGCACTTCCACTCATCCAAACAGATTGTCACACGCAACAAGGAGATACCCAAACCTACCTGCCTTGATGTGCTTGACATCCAAGGAAACCTGCCCAAACAAGGCGTCCTCTCCAGTGGGAATACCAACTTCACAAGGAAGCGTTGCGCTGCGCTTCTGACACGCTTTTCACAACTGTATCCACTCCCACACCGCGCGTACCACACCCAGCCACCAGAACCTTGCCCTCACCCGCTTTTGTGTTTCAACCTTGCCGCAATGGCCAAGAGTTTCATGCGGACTTCCCAGGATTACCTCCTGATCCGCCATTGAAGTGCTGACCACAAGTGGTACTGGCGCGTTCCGCCGCCACAGCTGTCCTTCCTGCAGGTAGAAATTTCCCACTCTCCGCCAAATCCATCTAACAATCTTGGCTGGTGTATCATCCAGAAACCAAAGATCCCACAAATACAAACTGAGGACTGTGTACCACCTGGCCTGCTGGAGTGGAAGTCAAACACCTACTTCCACCACTCCTACCATAACCGTTGGAGCCTCCACATCCAGTGGTTCTGTGCCTTTGTACAGATCATTGCGTGGGTACCAAGACAGCGCTTCCGGCATTGTAAAAGCATTACCTGGAATATGTACCACCGTGAACAAAAACAACTGAAGGAACGCAACCCACCTGGTCATAGGCGCATTTGGAAGGGTTGGCAAATTGATCATCCATGCCAGAGCCTCTGCATCCACCAGTAGCATGAAGTAAATCCCCCATAGAAAATGCAGCATCCTCTGCACAATCTTAGCAAACCCGCAAAGATCCAGCTCTCCATTGGCGTAAAGGTAACGGACTCATAAAAAACCAGTCAAGCTTTATACTCATCCTCATGTGCCAGCACTGCCCCTGCTCCAAGCTTGCTTGAATCCACGGCCAAATTAATTCCCCTGGAGTTTTAATCCAAGTCCCACAGCACAATATTGGGTCTGACAATCTCCTTGAGTTTGCCAAAGGCGTTGTCACATTTCAAACCCCAGGCCCATTCCACGCCCTTACGCGTTGTGGTGCCCCATCCTGGACACTCTGGCCACCTTAAAACCTCAATCCATGAACTGTTGCGCAAACATACCGTCCGGAATCTAAAAAAAAATAAAATAATAATTCTAACTCATCCTCAGGCTCATCCTCACCGTCATCATTGCGCGCCACGCATCCTTATCCTTGCGCGTCGCGCGTTGCGCATCCTTATCCTCGCGCGTTGCGCGTCGCGCATCCTTATCCTTGCGCGTCGCGCGACGCTCATCCTCATTGCTACCGTCGCGTGGCGCTCATCCATGATTTACCAAATCCATCCCAACCCCACCCCCAAGCATTTGTCAAATCCTCAGATCCGTCAAATCTCCCATCTCACTCAATCTATCAGTTGTGAATCTCAAGCCTGTCAGGATTTACTCAACCGTCTCAAGCCAATCTCCTATCCGCCCATCTGCGCTCTCACAAACTTCATCCGTCACCTTTCCTGGGGCTCTCCCACCCACTTCCGCCTTTGGAAAAGGGGTGAAGAGTGTCAACTACCGCCCGCGGACATCCGCGGTGGTTTGGTTCATTTCCCTTTCCCGCCCCGTTGTGGTGTCAATTTATAGACACGGATTAGGGACTGCGTTGCGGCTGCGCGCTCAGCATTGGAGGCAAGCGGGCTCAGCATTAGGGTATGCGGAGTGCTCAGCAGCAGCCGCTGTTTGGCTCCGTACCTGGTGGAGGGGTCAGGCTCAGCATTGAATGCGGTGTGGGCGGAAATCCGCCCCGGAGATTGGATTTGGAAGGTAGTGCGCTCGACTAGGTTTGCGGGCGCGCCGGTTTGGATACGTAGGGGCAGAGCAATCCGCGGGCTATAAAGGAACGGATGGAGCGCGCATGCAAGCGCGCGGATCATGCCGGATATTACCAAAAACCCACAACAGGCGCGGAAAAACGGATACGGACAGGCGCGGGGGGCTCCAAGTAGGGCGCGGTGCAAGGACCCCGTCATGAGAAGGACAAACCGGATGGACAGAACGGCGTATGGACAACAGGGGGAGTTTGGTACGGAGGAGGTGGGGAGAGGAGGCTAGGGTTTCTGTTTTGGGATTGTTTTCTGTTTCTTTGTCATACTGTCATTTGCGCGTGTACTTAGGTTAGGGTTGAGAGGGAGGACTTATCCTCCCTCCCAACTCCGGGTTAGAGGAGGAGGAGGTATGGAAGGAGGAAGGGAATAATCACATCACATCATTGGATTGGATCACTCATCTCACCAGGAGATTAAAGGGACTCATACCGGATACACATCCAGGCAGAAAGTTCTTAGGATTGAAGGATTGGCAATTTCTCTCTCTCTCTACTTTTCTTTATCTCTTTATCTCCTTATTTCTATTTCCAATTTAAGTGCAACTTTAGAAATCCTCATCTCCTTTCAAACGCAGGGAACCGTTAACTTCCAAACCTTAGGACAATTATAGGGGGATAACCTTCATTCTTTCCACATCTGGGGGTCTGGCCGGGAAATAACCTTCCGTTTCTTGTCTTTTGAAGGTAACCGGGCGCGATGTCCTATTCATACCTTCCTACAGTTGCTCCTTCTTCTTCTTCTTCTTCTCCTTCTGTCTCTGGGTCTGCTACTCCGACCCCACTCTTGTCTTCCATCCCTCCTCCTCCCCCTCCCTCCGCTTGACCCAGGACAAGCTACGCCATTCCCCCATTGGTCTCCAGTGACCATGAACCCACTTGTCCGGTTTGCATCAGGCCACGCAACTACCCTCACATCCAATTCAACACCATGGATGTGGAGCGATTCATCTCAAGATACAAAGGTATTGCAGATGCCAAAGGTGCGTCGGACGCTGATAAGGCCCGGCTTGTTGTCCTGTTCATTATGGACAAAGAGAAGCTCTGGGATGTGGAGAAAATGGAAGGCTACAAGAATCAAGATTGGCCAAAACTGAAGGCGGAGATCCTAACGCGGTGGGGTAGGCGCAAACCTCAATTCCGGGAAAGCAATTTCAACTGCGTGGCCTTGGAGGCGAGCACGTGCGGAGGAGTCAGAACGCGGGTGGAGCTGGCGGAGTACATCTTGACATTTGATCGGATCTATTGGTACTTGTCAAAGAACGAGGTGGTGGGGGGACAGACGGGGGCCATGAAACGCGCATTTCTGGGCGGTTTAGGCGCTCAACTCCGGGCAAGGGTGCAGCGGCATCTTTACAATCACAACTTGGTAAAGCGGTCATTGGACAGGAGCATCGCGCTCCTTCCGGAGTTGGCTGTCATTTGCCAGGCTGTGGAGAGTGAGCTTGACTTAGAGGAGCTTATTGAGGACACCGCTAAGTCCTTCCCAGCGGGACCAAAGAAATCCGCCCCCAGTTCCACCTACTTCCACGCGTTTTCCGGTTCCTCAACCTGCGCCCGCCCCTCCGGTAAGTGAATTGACGGAACTGATGAAGGATTTGAAGATCTGCATGAGCTGTATGGGCCAGCAGCAGCCGCGAGGGCCTCCACCTCACATGGTGGAAGGGTTTCGGCCGCCTGGTACCTTTGTGCGAAGGGGGTGCTTGTACTGCGGGGCAAACAGTCATTGGCGATCGGCGTGCGAGGAGCTTACAAAGGATCTCAGCGCGGGATTGGTTTGAACGGCGGGGATGGGGTACATGTTTCTGACGGGCAAACAGATTCCAATGGAGCCAAGCCAGCCAACCGCAATGCAGCAGGTGCCCACACGGGGTCAGGAGGCAGGAACAACGGCGCAAGCGTCACTGGGCATTGTTACCAGTCCCGGATTGTGGCAACCACCTTGGGTGGAAGATGAGGTAAGGGTAGTGGCAACGGAAGAAAAGGTGGCGGTCTCCAATAAAATGGAGGTGGACGCGAAGGAGCAACCCCCGTTGGCCGTTCCAAAACCGGCCGCGCGCGGGCCCGGAACCAAGGCGCCGGCAGCAAATCCTGTAGGGAAGAAAAAAGCGGCGGACATTGTGCAAAGGGTGATGGGTAACAAGACTCCGGTCCCGCTGACCTTGCGGGAACTGGCGGCCGTGTCTCTGGTGGTGGTAGGCAAGATGGTTCAGGCGTTGCGGGATTGCAGTCAGGGCTGGGTACCTCAGACGGTGCAGGGGATTCATGTGGCACGGGGAGTGTGAGTTGAAATCAGTTTTGACTCCGCTCGCTTATGTTCCAATGGTCATAGCGGGAAGGAAGGTGTGGGCTATAGTGGACAGCGGTTCAATGGTGAACCTGCTGCCATCGCGGATGGTGGATGATTTGGGGTTGGTTTGGCAGAAATGCGCAATGGGTCTCCGGTGGATGGGGTAGTCGAAAAGGAGGAGGTCAAGGTTGCAAGGGTCCGTAGGCCGCTTTCTTTTCTTTTGGTTGATTGTGGGGATGTGGTTTTGGGAAGGCTGTTCATGTTTGGGTTCCGAGCACAAATGGTTTTCAATCCGGGGACGGGAACGGAGGCGTTGACGGTGGAGGATTTGTCCGGCGGGAGGTTTGAGACAACTATCTGCGATCACGGGCAGGGAAAGCGGAGGAGAGTGTTGGAGTATGAGGAGGAACCGGACGCAGCGGTTGCGACCAGCTGGGGACAGTGGCCAATTTGGGGGGGGGGGAGGTAGAGGGGGTAGGGGATAAGTTTTGATTTGGTGAGGGGGTGCTCTAGCCAGTTCACAGCCGGAACAACTAGACACCCCAGAATGTTTGTTTCTCTATGTTTCTTTCTTATCTGGATTGTGGGGTCTTTGCTGGCTTGGGGTTTTTTCAGGAAGTGCGGGCACGGCACAAAGCCGGGTCCATAAACGCGAGGACAAGCCCCGCGGAACAGGGACACAAGGGCAATCCGGTGTATGGGGGAAGGGGGACAAAGAGAAATTTGCAGGTGGTCTATGGGCGTTGCGCGAAAAAAAAGTGTTCTTTTCTATTTCTCTTCTCTGTTGGTTTTTTTTCTCTTTTCCTTTTCTCTCAGGATATCTCGAGGATGGGTGGTTAATATGGGACTAAGCTTGATTTGGTGAGGGGGTGCTCTAGCAGGTTCACAGCCGGGACAACTAGACACCCCAGAATGTCCGTTCTCTTACTCTCTCTCTCTCTCTTCCCTTACGGTGGCGTGCACTGGTGTTTGGTTGTTGTGTTTGTTACAGGAAGGGTACAGGGAACTGTGTGGCAGTTCTTCTGGGGAGGTCCAGGTGCCTCTTTTGGAACGGCTAGTCACTTACAGTTGCTCACAAAGCAAGCGCGCGGGCGTGGACTCAATCTCAAGCTCACTCTCACAAAGCGCGGTCGCGCACTTTTTCTCAAAAAGTTAGGACCTTGCGCGGATACATGTATTTTCTTAATGGAAGGGGAAGGGCGGTACAAACAACAAGAAGAGAAGAAGTAGAGGAAAGGAAGAAGGGGAAAAGGGGGGGCGATGCGCCTAAGCCATCTTCATCATTTCTTCCATTTCCGCCCTTGAGGACGCCAGTAAAGCCTGAAAAGACGCCAGGAGTTTGCGCTGGGATTCCAAGGATTGTGCGCCGGGGATTGCGAGGAAATTCCGAAGCATTGTGGTTGACCTTTCCGCGAAAGCCTCAAAGCCGGCCGCCGGGAGTGCCATTACAATTGGGATCTCCGGGATCTTGGGAGGGCTGGGAGGAGGAGCGGCCGGTGAAGATGGGGCCTCCAGGGAACCAACAGGGGGGCTTGGTCCAGCTGGAGGCAATGACGGGCGAACTATGGGTGACGGAGGCGGAGGGACGTTGGGGGTCATAGGCCTCTCATCCAAGGCCGCTGGTGGCGCGGGCGGTGTTGGTGGTCGTGGAGGAGGAGAAGGGGGTGCTGGCGCGGCCGCAGGTCTTCCAAAAAGTCTTGGGTCTGGTACCGCTTGGTTCACACCGACAGCGGCGGCCCAAGCGTGGGTTGCCGCGCGCCATTCCTCCGAGGTTTTGTATTTGCCCCGTTGCGGAGGTCCGGTCCGGCGGAGTTGTGATTCCAAGTTGTGGCTCACGTGCAAGGTGGTGGGTGACAGAGCTTGGGGGCGGCGGGATGGAGGTGAACCGGGGGGTGTCCACAAGCCTTCCGAGATCGACTCGTCGTCCAAAACCACAAACGGGTCCGGACGAGCCCTCTTGCGTGGCCTGGGGCAAGAGCTGGATTGGGGGGGAGCTTGAGGGATGCTGTCGCTAAGCGAGCAGCAACAATGGCCGCGACGGCAAGCAACACAGGCGCGTCAACCGGGGATGATTGAACACGCGTGCCCGTTCCGGGCGCAGAACTTGCATGGGAGCATGATTGCAATGGAGAGGGAGGAAGAGGGGGGAAGGTGGTAGTGGGAGTGGTGGGGGTGGGAGTGGAAGTAGAGGGGGTAGTGGTATGGTGAAGCAATGGAAGACTTCTGGGGACAGAACTCAAGTTGGGGGGGGGATGTGGTGTCAATTTATAGACACGGATTGGGGACTGCGTCTTGGCTGCGTGCTCAGCATTGGAGGCAAGCGGGCTCAGCATTAGGGTATGCAGAGTGCTCAGCAGTGGCAGCTGCTGGATCAGCAGTAGCCGCTGTTTGGCTCCGCACCTGGTGGAAGGGTTGGGCTCAGCATTGAATGCAGCATGGGCGGCAATCCTCCCCGGAGATTGGATTTGAAGGTAGTGCACTTGACTAGGTTTGCAGGCGCGCCGGTTTGGATACGTAGGGGCGGAGCAATCCGCAGGCTATAAAGGAACAGATAGAGTGCGTGTGCAAGCGTGGGGATCATGCCGGATATTACTGAACACCCACGACGGGCGCGGAAAAACGGATATGGACAGGCGCGGGGGGCTCCAAGTAGGGCGCAGTGCGAGGACCGCGTCATGAGAAGGACAAACCGGATGGACGGAATGGCGTACGGACAACGGGGGGAGTTTGGTACAGAGGAGGTGGGGAGAGGAGGCTAGGGTTTCTGTTTCGGGATTGTTTTCTGTTTCTTTGTCATGCTTTCATTTGCGCGTGTACTTAGGTTAGGGTTGAGAGGGAGGACTTATCCTCCCTCCCAACTCCGGGTTAGAGGAGGAGGAGGTATGGAAGGAGGAAGGGAATAATCACATCACATCATCGCATTGGATCACTCATCTCACCAGGAGATTAAAGGGACTCATACCAGATACACATCCAGGCAGAAAGTTCTTAGGATTGAAAGATTGGCAATTTCTCTCTCTCTCTACTTTTCTTTATCTCCTTATCTCCTTATTTCTATTTCCCATTTAAGTGCAACTTTGGACATCCTCATCTCCTTTCAAACGCAGGGAACCGTTAACTTCCGAACCTTGGGACAATTATAGGGGGATAACCTTTATTCTTTCCACACCGTCCACCTTTGGAGGAGGGGTAGGTGATTCCGGTATTGTTGCGTGCGCCCACGGACGGACGGACACGAGTGACCACATGATTTTCTTTCCTTTTTTGCTCTATTTTTAGAATCCGTTGTACATAGTCTAACAGGGCCTCCTGCCCATATAAGGAGGGGCTCTCCCCTGCCTTTTGGATCCATAATTGGAGCATGGAATCATCCAGCATGAAATCAGCACACCCTTGATCCTTGAGCTTCCATACTCAAACCCTTGATCCTTGATCCTTATCACCAGCCAATAGCCTTGCTGGTTGAAGAAAAATTCTGTCTGTTGGAACTTTTGAGTGTGTTATAACACTCCTTGATCCATTTCTCTGGCCATACTGGTCCTGATCCCTGATCACCTTTCTGGAGCCAATCACAATTGATTGAAGAGGTCTTATTGAGCTTAAGACCTGGAGTTTTATACCTCCCCTTAGCTTCTTTTGAGTTGCATTCTGCCAGCCTACTCTTGAGTCCCTTGAGAAGTGTTGAGGTTATCCTTGCTTCCAATCAGTTACTGTTTGCTTTAGAGCTTCTTAAAAATTGTGCTTTCTCCTGTACAGCCACCCTCATTTATCTGGTACCCTTCAAGCGCTTGATTGCGGAGAGTTGGGCAGGTTCATTGAGAACCTGGAGGTTGCTTGGTTTTGAGTTGATCATCCCCAATCTTCTGCTGACGACCAGAGTTATTAGCGTGTGGGTGTTGTTTACATACAACAGCTTTTGTTCTTTGAACTCTAAGGGGACTTTAACTTCTTTTGTTCAAGTTTTTCCCTGCATAATCTTGTCTCAGATAGTGCTGTTCCATTGCTACCAAACTATTATCATCTTTATCCTCTACTCCTGGATTCCTCATATACCAGGTTCTGGAACTTGATCTTGGTTACATTTAAATATTTTTGTAAAACTCAGGAGGGCAGCCTAAACAGCACCTTTCCCCTCCACAGAACTACCACGGCCTAGCACCATTTGGAGTCTTACATTTGGTCCCCCGGGCCAGGATCAAACCAGCAACCTTGGGATTTACAGTCCCAACTTGAAGAATCAACTCCGAAATCCAATCCAATTTTTTTTCCTTCTTTTCTTTCTTTTTCTGTTTGTTCTTTTTTCTTCAGATCTGACCCGTGGAGGCAACTTGGTCCAGAAGTAAGTCCTCCCAATTGTGCACCGCCTGGGAAAGATCCTTGTTGTTTTTGTGAAACTCTAATCTTGCCACACTTGTGAGCCACCTTGGAACTCTGCTTGTTTGGATCTCTTAGGAACCCTTCAACATGGAATCTGCTGGATCCTCTTTATCTGTTTGGGCCAAGATGGTCAAAATCAAACCTTGGAACAAAAATTTAGGCTTCAATGGGACCAATGTTGAACAATTCCTGGACTCCTATGAGATGGCTGCGGAAGTGGATGGTGCCAGTGAATATGATATGGCTTATCAGTTATGATTTTTTATCTCTTCTGACAAAGTTATGGAGGTTATCAAATTGTTTGAGGTATTTGAAACTCACAACTGGCGGCTCCTGAAGGAGGCTATGTTGGCCTATTGGGGAAAAATAGATGTAGCCAGATTTACTTTGCAAGACTTGGATGCCCTGGTTTCTCAATGGATCTCCAATGGTGGTATCTCCTCAGCCTCTGACTATCAGACTTTCAGAAAATCTTGGGAACCTATCCAGTCCTATCTTATCCAGAACAATCAAATTGATACGTTGGACAGAATTTGAGTGCAATTTTTTCAGTCTTTCTCTCCAGGAGTGCAGGAAAGAATTAAGGATGAATTGGTGAAATCTGGATCCATGATCACAACAAGAGACAATTGGTTCAAGCTCCCTGCTTTCATGGTTCTTAGGAATACTGTGGATAAAGTGATGAAAGGTCAAACAGCTCTCACCTTTGAAAAAACTAAAATCACTGAACCAGTCCTTGCCCCCTCTTTTCAAGCATCTAACAAAATCATGAATAAGATGGCAGCCAATTGCAGACCTAAACCCAATCCTCAGACCCACCAAGAGACACCTACTATAGATGAGATCACTAAATTACTTCAGGCATTTGAGAATAAAATAGATCAGAAAATATCCTCTTTGGCCACTCCTAAACCTGCTAATTCTGTTCCTAAGTCTACTATAGTCTGTTATTATTGCCATAGGGAAGGCCATGGTACTGGTAGATGTCCTGAACTCCAGAAGGACCAGGAGGAGAAGTTAGTAGAGCAGAGGGGAAATAATTTTTTCCTTCCTAATGGTGCTTTGATCCCTTTTGATTTGTCTTGACCAATCCATCATGTGGTGGCCTCATACCAACCACCAACTCCTAAAAAGGCATCCTTGGTCTCTGTGGATTTTCAATCATCATCTTGTGGAACCCTGCAACCTTGGTATCCCCCAGCTATCACTTCTCCCAGCTTCCCTGGCACCTATCAATCCAATCCAGCTAGGAAACGCCATGAGGAACCAAAACCTCACAAGTCTCCTCCTGTTCCATCCTCAATTCTGCAAAAACCCGTTAAACATCAATCTTCACCTGAGCCTCCTTCCTCTGATGTGGAAGACATGGAAGTAGAAAGGGAACCACTTATGGAAAGGTTCCAGGAAAACTCTGATCCTCCCTCTCTTCAACCTCCCCAACCCTCAGATCCTCTTCCATCACATATTACACCTGATCTTCCTCCCTCCACCCAGCCCAAGGTTCAATTTGAGAGGGGCATCTCCAAGGACTAGCCTAATGCTGTGGAAGGAGTTTTAAAGAAAATTTCTGATCTTAAAATTCCTGATCTATCTGTGGCTGGACTCCTGTCAATCTCTCCATCTGTGGCAGAAGGGATGAAGAAATGGGTTTCTTGTTGATGTGTGGAGATTGGTCCGGAAAAATTAAAGGTCTCCTCTGGTACTCTGATAGAGGATTTCAGTGAAACAGATCCCTCTTCAGATACCAACCTGTATTCCTGTCCTCTTGGTTTTCTTCCATGTTGTCTTGGTGATTCAACTAAAACTGTTTCTCTCCTTGTGGATTCAGGTTCTCAGCTCAACTTGATTTCGGACTCCATGGCCTGAAAGCTTAAACTTAGCCCAAGGGTCAGTTTCAACTCTGTGGTTTGTGGAATTGGGAATCAGTCCTGTGAACTGGTTGGTATTGCTGAGGATATTCCTGTTCAAATTGGTTGAAATATTGTGGGCACCTGTCACTTCTGGATCACTCGTCTGGATGGTCCCATGATCTTGGGAAGGCCTTTCTTAATGGACTTTGGTGCTACCCTGATGTTTTCTGATCAAGTTGGGGAGAGAATTCTCCTCCCTGATGCTGATGGCAGAAAGATTGAAGTTCCCCTTTGTTCTTTGGATTCTGGTTGTTGGGAAAGAGACTTCCCTGGTCATCCTCCCAAATCTGTCCTGAAAGGAAAGCAGAAAGAAAACTCTCATTCCTTTCATCCTCAATTTTTTAGCAGAATAGTTGGCCCTACTGATAGTTGAGGTTCTTCTCAGCCTCAGACTTCAACTCATGGACCAAATCCCACCTCAGAGGAATATTTTTCTTTCTCCTCATCATTTTCTTCTTGTCCAAATAAGATCAAAACCCAAACACATGAAAAAATCCAAAAAAAATCCAAAAATATTTCTTCTCTGTCTGGATCTGTTGTATCTTCTTTTCCTTTTTCTTTTAAGCCTGATCACTCATCCTCTATTCTGGCTTTGAATCTCCGCAATGAGTCTAAACTAGATCTCAATCTCAATTCTTTTCTTGGTGGCTTTGGTATGAAGGAGTATGGTCTTAGGTGGAGGCAATTTGGGGTAGAAGTAATTCCTCCCAATTGTGCACCACCAGGGGCTTCTAGTACTGTCGTTTTCAAAACTCTACCATGTGCCACACATGTGAGCAATGTGTTATCTTTTGGATCCTCTTTTATGGAGAAGGCACCTTTCAAGGACGCAGCAGAACATTGGACTTGGAAGATGTTGGAACATGGCCTCAGTTTTTGTAGTCAGGTCTCACTGGTCAATGCTTGGAGGAAGCAGGGATTCCTCTCCTTTGCCACCAAGTACAAACCAGTTGCAAAAAAGGTCCAGCCAGTCAACCAACCAATGCCTCTCAACCTCAATCCTCCTCTTATGCATCCTACGCTATCCCGCAATCCTTACTGTGGTCTACCCAAATCCCTCACTGGTCCATTTATTCCCTCTGGTTGCGTCACTGAAGAACGTCTGAAAGTGGTCAACTTTGGTCCAGATGGATGGCTTCTTCCTGATGAGTTAAATTTGATCAAAAATATTTTGTCTCTAAGGGAAAAATCTATTGCATTCTGTAAAGAAGAGAGAGGTCTCTTGAAAGAATCCTATGGTCTCCCCTACATCATCCCTGTAGTTGAACATGACCCTTGGCAAAAGAAAAAGATCCCAATACCTGCTGCTAAAGTCAACAAATTCATCAAGTTGGTCTGCAAACAAGTCCAAACCGGTTTATACAAACAATCAACTTCTAGCTATTCCAGTCCTGTTTTCTGTGTTCTAAAGAGTAATGGTAAACTTAGAGTGGTTAATGATCTCCAACCTCTTAATAAAGTTACTATTAAAGACTCTGGCGTGCCGCCTGCCACTGAAGAATTTGTTGAATCCTTCTCTGGGAGAGCTTGCTATGGTCTAGGTGACATTATGGGTGGCTATGACGAACAATCCTTGCATCCTATTTCTTTTCCCCTAACTACTTTTGATACCCCCCTTGGTTGATTTCAGCTGACTCGATTGCCTCAAGGTGCCACCAACTTGGTTGCAGTCTATCAGGCTCAGATGATGTGGATCCTCCAGGACAAAATCCCGGATCATGCGGGTATCTTTATTGATGATGGTGGGATTAAAGGTCCAGTTTCTGACTATGATAATGAGCTCTTACCTTGGCACTCGGGAATCCAACAATTCATCTGGGAGTATGCTACTGTCCTGGAAAGAATTTTGTTTCAAATTGAGGAATCTGGCCTTACTGTCTCTGGATCAAAAGTTGCCGCCTGTGTCCCTGCCTTGGAAATTGTTGGTCATATAGTCTGCAAGGACAGAAGAAGGATGGCACCCTCTAAAGTCAACAAAATCATCTCCTGGCCTACCCCAATGAATCCAACGGAAGTTAGAGGTTTCCTAGGTGTTGTAACTTATGTCAGGATATTCATTCCCTCATTATCCAAAATCTGTATTCCCTTGCGTTGCTTAACCTGGAAGGATGCTGAATGGATTTGGACCCAAGACTGCCAATGATCATTTCAGTTGCTCAAAAAAATTGTTGGGAAAGACATTGTTTTGAAAAAGATCACTTATGGACCCGGAGCCGGCAAGATCAAGCTGGCAGTGGACTCAAGTTATCAATCTGTTGGGGCTGTTCTTACCCAGGAAGATGAAAATGGTTTGGATTGTCCTGCTCTGTATGAATCTCTTCTTTTCTCAGATGTGGAATCCAGGTACTCCCAGCCAAAACTTGAACTTTGCGGTGTGGCCCAAATGTTGAAGAAGCTTCAGACTGTCCTTTGGGGTCAACACTTTGAGTTACAAGTTGATGCACAATCCATTATTGAAATGATCAATGCCCCCAGCCTCCCAAATGCTCCAATGACTTGTTGGGTGGCTTTCATCCAGTTTTTCTCTTGTGATATTGTTCACAGGCCTGGAAAATCTTTCACTGTGCCTGATGGTTTATCTCAACGACCTATTGGAGATGATGAATCAGAGGTTGGAATGGATTTCGATGAGGAAGAACCCTTGTTCCGCCCTGTCTTTGCCTTCTCCTCCCAAAATTACTCTGGTTTCCAGCAAGGTTTCTTTCTTAAGTTGGAGCAGTACCTTTCAAATATCCAAAGACCCCCTGATCTCTCTGCCAAAGAATTTTGGTCCCTTAAAAGGAAGTCCTCCAACTTCTTTGTCCAAGGTTCTAGGCTTATGAAAAGAGCAACTCCTTGTGCACTTGTTGTGGTCACTATCCCTTCTAAGCAAGATTCAATCCTGGAAAATCTCCATGAAGGCCTTGGTCATCTTTGACAAACTGAAACTTATCAACAAATATCCAAACAATTTTGGTGGCCATCCCTGAAGAAATCTGTTGCTCAATGGTGTAGGAGTTGTGAAGTGTGCCAGAAACGTCATCTTAGGCACCTGGCCAAAATTTTTTACCCCACTGGAGAGTCCACTGTCTTTGGGAGGATTGCTATGGATGTGGTTCACATTAAGGCTGGAGGAGCTAAGTACCTCATTGTGGATAGAGATGATTTTTCTGGATGGGTTGAAGCAAAGTTTCTTAAGAACCTCAGCTCTGAATCAGTAGCAGCTTTCCTTCATGAGACTTGGACAATGCGTTATCGCTTGGCCCAATCTTATTCTACGGATGGTGGCCCGGAATTTGGTGGAAAACTTTCTGAAATGATCCAATTGCTCCCTGGAAAACATAGAGTTACTACTCCCTATTATCCTGATGGAAAAGGCATGGTGGAAAGAGGCCATGCTCCTTTTAAAGCTTCTCTTGTCAAATTGGCTGGTGAGAGTGGCAAGAATTGCCGGAAGTTTCTCCCCTTGGTTCTCTTCTCTGATCAAATTTCCACCAAGCGAACCACTGGTTACTCTCCTTATGAAATCATCTTTGGTCAGAGGGCTGTTCTTCCTCTTGATCTTGAAATGGAGTCTTTCTTGGGCATCCCCTGGGAACAAGTTTCATCAACTACTTACCTATTAGTTGCCAGATCAAAGCAACTGGAGGGGAGTGAAGATATTTGTAACAAAGCTTATCAGAAGATGATGGAATCAAGAGAAAAATCAGTTCAGTATTGGGAAGATAAACACCTAAATCAAATGAGGGACCCTTTAAACCCTGGTGAACTGGTATTGGCTTATAATTGTTCCTTGGAAACTCAGTGGGGAAAGCTTTTCTCTAACTGCTGGAATGCTCCTTACCAAGTAGTCCGTCAAGTTAGAGGTGGATCATATTTTTTGGAGGAACTGGATGGTACTCAGATGGCCAGAAGGTTCTCTGCTGATCAGGTCAAGAAATTTCATTCTTGTGGAGGCAACTTGGTCCAGAAGTAAGCCCTCCCAATTGTGCACCACCAGGGTCATCTCCTGCGTTTTGTTGTGAAAACTCTACTTCATGCCATGCATTTGAGCACTTGGGACGCCTTCTTCATTTTATCTCAGCCACTTCTAGGATTTTTGGTCGGATCAACATATTTTTTTCAACCACTCTCAAGATCAAAATGGCCATTCTTTGGTTTCAATCATATTTCTTTCCTTTTTTTTATGGCATCAAACTCGGGAGCAGACTAGGGACAGTCTGTAAGCTGGGGAGAGATGTGGTGCCCCATCCTGGACACCCTGGCCACCTTAAGACCTCAATCCATGAACTGTTGCGCAAACGTACCGTCTGGCATCTAAAAAAAAAAATAATAATTCCAACTCATCCTCACCGTCATCATTGCGCGCCGCGCGTCCTTATCCTCGCGCGTCACACATCCTTATCCTCGCGCGTCGCGCCCCGCGCGTCCTTATCCTCGCGCTTTGCGCCTCACGCGTTGCACATCCTTATCCTGGCGCGTCGCGCGTCGCGCGTCCTTATCCTTGCGCGTCGCGAAACGCTCATCCTCATTGCTACCGTTGCGCGGCGCTCATCCTCATTGATACCGTTGTGCGGCGCTCATCCATGATTTACCAAATCCATCCTGACCGCACCCCCAAGCATTTGTCAAATCCTTGGATCTGTCAAATCTCCCATCTCACTCAATCTATCAGTCGTGAATCTCAAGCCTGTCAGGATTCACTCAACCGTCTCGAGCCAATCTCCTATCTGCCCATCCGCGCTCTCACAAACTTCATCTGTCACCTTTCATGGGGCTCTCCCACCCACTTCCGCCTTCGGACAAGGGGTGAAGAGTGTCAACTACCGCACGTGGACATCTGCGGCGGTTTAGTTCATTTCCCTTTCACACCCCATCTGCCTTTGGAGGAGGGGTGGGTGATTCCGGTATTGTTGCGTGCACCCATCCACGGACGGACGCAAGTGACCAAATGATTTTCTTTCCTTTTTTGCTCTATTTGTAGAATCCGTTGTACATAGTCTAACAGGGCCTCCTGCCCTTATAAGGAGGGGCTCTCCCCTGCCTTTTGGATCCATCATTGGAGCATGGAATCATCCAGCATGAAATCAGCACACCCTTGATCCTTGAGCTTCCATACTCAAACCCTTGATCCTTGATCCTTATCACCAACCAATAGCCTTGCTGGTTGAAGAAAAATTCTGTCTGTTGGAATTTTTGAGTGTGTTATACCACTCCTTGATCCCTTTCTCTGACCATACTGGTCCTGATCCCTGATCAACTTTCTGGAGCCAATCGCAGTTGATTGAAGAGGTCTTATTAAGCTTAAGACCTGGAGTGTTATACCTCCCCTTAGCTTCTTTGGAGTGGCATTCTGCCAGCCTACTCTTGAGTCCCTTGAGAAGTGTTGAGGTTATCCTTGCTTCAAATAAGTCACTGTTTGCTTTAGAGCTTCTTAAACATTGTGCTTTGTCCTGTACAGCCACCCCCAGTTATCTGGTACCCTTCAAGCGCTTGATTGCGGAGAGTTGGGCAGGTTCATTGAGAACCTGGAGTTTTCTTGGGTTTGAGTTGATCATCCCCAATCTTCTGCTGAAAACCAGAGTTATTAGCGTGTGGGTGTTGTTTACATACAACAGCTTTTGTTCTTTGGACTCTAAGGGGACTTTAACTTCTTTTGTTCAAGTTTTTCCCTGCATAATCTTGTCTCAGATATTGCTGTTCCATTGCTACCAAAATATTATCATCTTTATCCTCTACTCCTTGATTCCTCATATACCAGGTTCTGGACCTTGATCTCGGTTACATTCAAATATTTTTGTAACACTCAGGAGGGCAGCCCAAACAGCACCTTTCCCCTTCACAGAACTGCCACGGCCTAGCACCGTTTGGAGTCTTACAGCCTCAATTCCCGCAACAGGCTAGAAACCTCTGCAAATATTTTGATGAACATCCGCACATAGCTACACAATCCCAAGAACTGGAGAATGTGCAATACAGTCTTTGGCGTTGGCCACTCAAGGACTTTATTGCACTTCTTTTTTGCAATCTGCCTTCCATTGGAAGCCACCACATGCCCTAGAACCTCCAGCGCCTGTACGCAGGCCACTAACCTTTTCCCCAACAATGTGAGCCCCACTTCCTCAATCCAAAACAAGATCTGTTTCAGCGTTTGCCGGAATTCCCAGACAAATTTACAAATTCCCAGAGCATCAATAAGTGTTTCCCCTCCATAATCCATCTTTGGGCCTTTGATGCCCACGTTGTCAATGAAAATCTGCACCCCCTCTGGAAGATTGTCCTTAAGAATCCAGGTCATCTGCGCTTGGTAAAATGCAACCAAGTTAGTTGCACCTTGTGGCAGCCGCGTCAGTTGCATCCTGCCCAATCTAGTTTCAAAGGCAGTCATTGGCCGCAAAATCTGATCAAGTTTGCACTGATCATATCTGCCCATCACATCCACCAACCCGTAGCACACGCGCCCCGCCATAGATTCCAAAAACTTGTCCAGGTGCAGAGGTTGTCCCACGTCTCAGATTTTAAAAAAATTAAGCCGCTGAAAATCATGAACAATCCATAATGACTTCCCATCCTGGTTAACGACTGCAAAGATCAGACTCGAGTAACTTGATGTTGATTGCTTGTAAAGGCCTGTCCCTACACGCTTGCACACCAGCTCCAAGAAGGGCCCCCAAACCGCCCGCAGAATTGGAATTGGCTTGATCTGCCAAGGCTTATGTGAAACCGTTGGAATCACACAAAGGTCTCCTATCTTTCTCTTTAACAGTCCCCACTCTTCAGTTCCCAATGCAAGGACTCTTTCATGGAGGACAACTACCAACTTCAGCAAATCCCGTTCCTCTGCGCTTAACCAACCCGGCGGTCCAAAGTTAAGGGCCGCAACTTGCTTGTCCATAATAGGCTCCAATTGCATCAACCATCCTGAAGCCTTCAGGGGTGATTCCCAAGGATCCCGCAGCCAAAGGATCAGTTGCAGTGGTCCATTCAGATCCTGCGGCATTGCTTTGTTCTGGGGACGGACCTTCCGCAAAACCGGCTTATACTTCCCAAAATTGCACCGCGCCATCCACACACTGTGGTGACCAAATCTGGAAACCTTGGACCAGATGCAAAAAAATTCATTTTTTTTTTACAATGCTTTTATTTAGGTGTCATTCAAAAAAAAAAAAATCGGATTTTTTTTTTTGGTATCACTCCTCTAATTTCCTTGTCCTTCCAAGCATTCCACTGTCCTAGTGGTCTAGGGCAGGCCTCTCTTGGCCTCACCATCTAGGCATTGTGTTCAATCCCTTCTCTCCTTGTTCCCCCCTTCCTTTTTGCCAAACGCACAGGCCAAGACCCGCTCGGCCCAAACATCCTCATCTACATCCTCATCCTTATCCAATTAGAACCTCAACTCATCACCTCCACCACAATCTCCCATCATGACTTGCCTCAGTATCCTGGCTGGCATTGGCATAGCCCTTGGTTCCCCGCAGATGTATTTGGACCAATATGTCACTATCCTCCGCACCAAGACCTCTCAGGGATTTTCACAGGCGATCTGTTTGGTCCTCCTCTAACATCACTTGGTTGATCTATTGGCTTGCCGAACAATTCAATACCGCCTTATTGATCCAATCCATCTTGACAATTGTAGCCCAGATTGGTTTATTGAAGATTTGTCTCAAGTAATCCAATCATTTGATCTATCCTCTCACTGGTACCTCAGGATCTCCAGATCCAACCCTGTTTGATGCCAAGGATTTACAAGATCTCCCTCATCCATCCAAATTGACCTCCCCACTCACCTTGTCATTTACCAATTTGGTCTCCCAATCAGCTCTCCAACAACAACCCCTCCACAATCCATCAAACGTTCCAGAACTTGAAATCGTTTGTCTCCGGTCATCTCAATGAGCCCAAAGCTAGTCAACAATCCCGCCAATCTCAGAAATCATCTGGTGACAACTACGACTATGGCACAACCTCCGTACCCACCTACCATCTCTCTCAATCTAACAACAATAATCAAGATTCCACCACACCCTCCCTTCTTCCCATCTCAGCTGCAGGCCCCTCAAGGACTACCGTCAATCTCATTCACTCAAAATCTCCCTTGATCCATTGCCCAACTCCTCCTTCCATTTGCACCCCCTTCCATCTTTGGGTGGGGGTGGGAAAGCATTGTCTACCGCCCGTGGACATCCGTGGGCGGTCTGGTCCATTTCCTTTCCCACCCCTTCCGCCTTTAGGTGAGGGGTGGGTGATCCCGGTGTTGTCGTGCATGCCTGTCCGCGGACGGACGCAAGAGATAATGAAGGGATGAGAAAGATCTCACCCCAGTCAGGGAGGCCGGATTTCCACCGGCCTGAGTGATCAAATTTTTCTGATCACCTGAAAATCAAAAAAAAAAAAATTCCGCTCTATTTTTAGAATCAGTTGTACATAGTCTAACAGTGCCTCCTGCCCATATAAGGAGGGCTCTCCCCCTGCCTTTTGGGAGGGGTATCATATCCTATCCTACCAGAGAGAATCATAATCATTATCACCTTGAAATTAATTATCCGTGGGGTCTCATTCCCCTTTATCTGAGACTAAAATTTGGATATATCTAAGATTGCCCCTTGATCCTTGAGCCTCCATACTCAAAACCCTGATCCTCAATCTTATCACCAACCAATAGCTTTTCTGGTTGAAGAAAAATTTGACTGATTGAATTCTTGAGTGTTTTACACCACTCCTGATCCCTTTATCTGACCATACTGGTCCTGATCATCCTTTGATTATCTTCTGGAACCAGTCACGTTTGACTGAAGAGGTTTATTAAGTTTAAAACCTGGAGTGTTAAACCTCCCTTCATTTCTTTGGAGGTTGAATTCCGCCATGCTACTCTTGAGTCCCTTGAGAAGTGTTGGGTTATCCTTGTATGAATCAGTTATTGTTTTGCTTCTAGAGCTTCTTCAAACAATTAGCTTTGTCTTGTGCAGCCACCCACAGTTATCTGGTACCCTTCAAGCGCTTGATTGCCTAGAGTTGGACAGGTTCATTGAGAACCTGGAGGTTGTTTGGGATTGAGTTGATCTTTCCTAAGCTTCTGCTGACAACCAGAGCTATTAGCTTGTGGGCATTGTCACTCACAATTGCCTTGTCTTGTTGAACTCTGAAAAATCTTTGACTTCTTCTATTCAAGTTTTCCCCGGCATCATCTTGCCTCAGATAGTGTTGTTTACCCAGCTACCAACTACTATAATCTTCATCCTCTTACACTTGGTCCCTTGTATACCAGGTTCTGGACTTTGATCTTGGTTACATTTAAATATTTTTTGTAAAACTCAGGAGGGAAGCCTAAAGAGCAACTTTCCCCTCCACAGAACTTCCACGGCCTAGCACCATTTGGAGTCTTACATTTGGTCCCCCGCGCCGGGATCAAACCAGCAACCTTGGGATTTACACTCCCAACAATCATCAACTTTGAAATCAAATCTATTTCTTTTTTTTTCTTTCATCATCTAGATCCGTGGAGGCAACTTGTTCCAGATTTAAGTCCTCCCAATTGTGCACCACCTGGGCAAGATACTTTTCATTTTTTGAGAAACCCTACTCTTTCCACATTTGTGAGCCACTTTGGAAATCTGCTCCTTGGATCATTTAGGAAACTTTGTCAAAATGGAATCTACCAGCGACTCTTCTACTTGTCCTAAGATGGTTAAGATCAAGCCCCAGAACAAGAACTTAGGATTCAATGGGACAAATGTGGAACACTTATTGGACTTGTACAAGATGGCTGCTTTGGTGGACGGGGCTAGCAAATTCAACATGGCCTACCAGTTACAATTGTTTATCTCCTCTGATGAAGTTATGGAAATCATTGAGTTGTTTGAAGGTTTTGAACGGCATAACTGGGCTCTGCTGCGGGGATCAATGTTGGCCTATTGGGGAAAAATAGATGTAGCACAATTAACTTTGCAGGATCTAGATAAACTTGTCTCCCAGTGGATCTCCAATGGTGGTGTGGCTTCAGCTTCTGGTTATCAGTCCTTTAGGAAATCTTGGGATCCCATCCAATCCTACCTTGTCCAAAACAATCACATTGACAAAGTGGACAAAATTTGAGTCCGAATTTTCCAATCTTTTTCTCTTGGAGTGCAGGAAAGGATCAAGGACAAACTGGTCAAGTCTGGATCCATGATCACTACCAGGGATAATTGATTCAAGCTCCCTGGTTTCCTTATCATTAGGGGAGTGGTGGATAAAGTCATGAAAGGTCAAACAGCCCTCACTTTTGAAAAATCTAAAACCGCTGAACCAGTCCGTGCCCCCTCTTTCAAACAGTCAAACAAGATTATGAATAAAATGGAATCTGATTGCAGGTCCAAGAACCCTCAGCCTAACCAAGGAACTGCTACAATGGACAAGATCACTAAGCTTCTCAAAGCCTTTGAGAACAAAATGGATCAAAAGATTTCCTCTCTTGTTGTTCCTAAACCTTTTAGTGCTGTTCTTAAAAATACTCTAGTCTTCTATTATTCCCACAGGGAAGGCCATGGAACCGGTCAATGTCTCAAGCTCCAGAAGGACAAAGATGAGAAATTGGTATAGCAAAAAGGGAATAACTTTTTTCTTCCTAATGGTGCTCTAATCCCCTTTGATTCATCTTGCCCCATTTTTCATGTGGTGGCCTCTTACCAGCCACCCCCTTCCATGAAGGCATCCTTGGCTTCTGTGGATTTCCAATCTTCTTGCGGTAATCTTCAACCCTAGTATCCACCAGCTATTTCCTCCTCCTCTCTGGTTGGTAATTACCAATCTGATCCAGCTAGGAAGCAAAATGAGGATCCCAAAACTCATAAAGCTCCTTCCCTGCTAACCTCAATCCTCCAAAAAACACCCAAACAACAATCCTCACCTGAGCCCTCACCTGAGCCCTCACCTGAGCCCTCTTCTGATGTAGAAGACATGGAGGTGGAAAAAGAACCACTCATGGAAAGGTCTCAAGATCACCCTGATCCTCATCCCTCATCTATTAAACCTCCTCAATCCCCTGATCCTGTTCCTGCTTCACCCAATCTTCCTCCCTCCACCCAGCCCAAAGTTTGGTTTGAGAGGGGAATTTCCAAATATCACCCCAATGCTGTGGAAGGGGTATTAAAGAAAATTTCTGATATTAAAATTCCTGATCTATCTGTTGCTGAACTCTTGTCAATCTCTCCATCTGTTGCTGAAGGAATGAATAAATGGGTTTCTTGTTGACGTGTGGAAATTGGTCCTGAGGAACTCAAGGTCTCCTTTGGAACTTTGATAGAGGATTCTGGTGGAAAAGATCCCTCTTCTGAGTCTATTCTTTACTCATGTCCTCTTGGTTTTCTTCCCTGCCATCTTGGTGAATCAGCTAAAACGTTCTTGCTCCTTGTTGACTCTGGCTCTCAGCTCAACTTGATCTGGGATGCTATGGCCTGCAAACTTAAACTCAGCCCTAGGGTCAGCTTCACCTCTTCAGTGTATGGAATAGGGAACCAGTCTTGCAAATTGGTTGGAATTGTTGAAGACATTCCAGTCCGGATTGGCCAAAACATTGTTGGAACTTGTCATTTCTGGATCACACGCTTGGATGGACCTATGATCTTGGGTCAACCTTTCCTAATTGATTTTGGAGCAACTCTGATGTTTTCCGATCAAGTTGAGGAGAGAATCCTCCTCCCTGATTCTGATGGTAGAAAAATTGAGGTTTCTCTTTTTTCTTTGGATTCTGGTTGCTGGGAAAGAGATTTCTCTGGTCATTTTCCTAAGTCATCTCTAAAGGGAAAAAAGAAGCATAATTCTAGTTCTTTGCATTTTTTTTGGGAGTAGTTGATCCTACTAATAGTTGTAGTTCTTTTCAGCCTCAAACTTCAACTCAAGGGTCAACTCTTGTCCCAGAGGCTTATTTCTCTTTCTTTTCAATATTGTCTCCTGATCCCAAAAATATCAAAAATCAAAAACAAATCAAAATGGAAAAATCCAAAAATATTTCTTCTTCATCTGTTGTTTCTTCTTTTCCTTGTACTCTTATTCCTAATCAACCTTCTCTCAGTTCCGGTTTGAATCTCCGCAATGAGTCTAAAATAGGTCCCGATCTCAATCCTATTTTCAGTGGCCTTGGTATGGAAGAATATGGGCTTCAGTGGAGGCAAATTGGGGTAGAAGTAAGTCCTCCCAATTGTGCACCACCAGGGTACCCTACTACTATCATTTTTGAAACCCTACCTTGTGCCACACATGTGAGCAATGTATTATCTCCTGGGATTTCTTTTATGGAAAAGGCACCTTTTGAAAACGTTGCGGAACATTGAACTTGAAAGGCGTTAGAACTTGGTCTCAATCCTTGTAGTCAGATCTCTCTGGTCAACTCTTGGCAAAAACAAGAACCGCTCTCTTTTGCCTCCAAATAAAAACCAGTTGCCAGGAAAATCCAACCAGTCAACCAAACAATGCCTCTCAATCTCAACCCTCCTCTTAGGCGTCCCCCTCTATCCCGCAATCCTTCCTGTGGCTTACCTCAATCTCTCACTGGTCCATTCATCCCCTCTGTAAGTGTCACCAAAGAACTTCTGAGAGTAGTCAACTTTGGAACAGATGGATGGCTTCTACCTGATGAGTTGTATTTGATAAAAAATGTCTTGGCTCTTAGGGAAAAAGCTATTGCCTTCTGTGAAGAAGAGAGAGGTCTCTTGAAATAATCCTATGGTCTGCCTTATATCATTCCTGTAGTATAACATGATCGCTGGCAAAAGAAAAAGATCCCAATCCCTGCTGCCAAAGTTGACAAATTCATCAAGCTGGTCCGGGAACAAGTCCAAACTGGTTTATACAAACAGTCAACTTCTAGCTATTCCAGTCCTGTTTTCTGTGTCCTTAAAAGTAACGGTAAACTTAGAATAGTTCATGATCTCCAGCCTCTAAATAAGGTTACTATTAAAGACTCTGGTATTCCCCCTGCTACTGAAGAATTTGTTGAATCCTTCTGTGGGAGAGCTTGCTATGGTCTAGGTGACATTATGGGTGGCTATGACAAACGGTCCTTATATCCAATTTCTTGCCCTCTCACTACATTTGATACTCCCCTTGGTCGTTTCCAAATTACCCAATTGCCTCAAGGTGCCACCAACTTGGTTGCAGTCTATCAGGCCCAGATGGCTTGGATCCTCAAGGATGAAATCCCTTATCATGCTGGTATCTTTATTGAAGATGGCGGAATTAAAGGACCAGTTTCTGATTATAACAATGAGCTCTTACCCTGGCATTCAGGAATCCATTGATTTATCTGGGAATATGCGACCAATTTGGAAAGGATCTTGTTCCAAATCAAAGAATCTGGCCTCACTGTCTCTGGATCCAAATTGGCTGCCTGTGTCCCTGCTCTGGAAATTGTTGGTCATGTGTTCTGCAAGGAAGGAAGAAGGATGGCTCCATCCAAATTCAACAAAATCCTCTCTTGGCCTACGCCCATCAATCCAACTGAAGTCAGGGGTTTTCTAGGTGTTGTTACTTATGTTCAAATCTTTATCCCATCTCTATCCAAAATCTGTGCTCCCCTAGGTTGCCTAACCAGAAAAGATGCTGAGTGGATCTGGACCCAATATTGTGAACATTCTTTTCAGCGGCTTAAAATGATGGTTGGCAAAGACATAGTCTTGAGAAAGATTTCTTATGGACCTGGAGCTGGCAAGATTAAATTGGCTGTTGATTCTAGTTATCAATCTGTTAGGGCTGTCCTCACTCAGGAAGATGAAAATGGTTGGGACCATCCTGCTCTCTATGAATCCTTGTTATTTTCAGATGTAGAATCCAGGTACTCCCAACCAAAAATGGAACTCTGTGGCATGGCTCAAATTTTGAAGAAAATCCAAACTGTCCTCTGGGGTCAAAACTTTGAGTTAAAAGTTGACGCAAAATCCATCATTGAAATGATCAATGCCCCCAGCCTCCCAAATGCTCCTATGACTTGTTGGGTGGCCTTTATCCAACTTTTCTCTTTTGATATTGTTCATAGGCCTGAAAAATCCTTCACCATGCCTGATGGTTTATCTCAACGCCCCCTTGGAGATGAAGAATTGGATGTTTGAGCAGACTTTGATGAGGAGGAGCCTTTAATTCATCCAGTCTTCACCTTTTCCTCCCAAGATTATTCTGGCTTCCAACAAGGTTTCTGGCTAAAATTAGAGCAGTACCTTTCCACTCTCCAAAGGTCTCCTGATCTCTCTGCTAAAGATTTTCAATCACTCAAAAGGAAGTCCTCCAATTTCTTTGTCCAAGGTAATAGGCTTATGAAAAGAGGCAATCCTTGTGCTCTAATTGTTGTCAAAATACCCTCTAAACAAGATTCAATCCTTGAAAGTCTCCATGAAGGCCTTGGGCATTGTGGGGAAACCAAAACCTATCAACGTATATCCAAACAATTCTGGTGGCCATCTTTGAAGAAATCAGTCTCTCAATGGTGCAAGAGTTGTGAAGTATGTCAGAAACGTGATCTTAGGCACCCGGCTGAAATTTGTTATCCCACTGGAGAGTCCACTGTCTTTGGAAGGATTGCTATGGATGTGGTTCACATTAAGGCTGGTGGAGCTAAGTACCTCATTGTGGCTAGAGATGATTTTTCTGGATGGGTTGAAGCAAAATTTCTTAAGAACCTCAGCTCTGAATCAGTAGCAGCCTTCCTTTATGAGACTTGGACAATGCGTTACGGCTTGGCTCAATTTTATTCAACTGATGGTGGCTCTGAGTTTGGTGGCAAACTGGCCAAAATGATCTGATTGCTTCCTGGTCAACATAGGGTGACCACTCCTTATTATCCTGAAGGACAAGGCATAGTGGAAAGAGGCCATGCCCCTTTGAAGGCTGCTCTTGTTAAGTTGGCTGGTGAAAGTGGAAAGAATTGTTGCAAATTCCTTCCCCTGGTGCTCTTCTCTGATCCAATTTCAACTAAACAAACCACTGGCTACTCACCTTATGAAATTATATTTGGACAGAGGGCTGTCCTGCCTCTTGATCTGGAAATGGAATCTTTCCTAGGTATTTCTTGGGAAAAGGTTTCCTCCACCACTGATCTATTAGTTTCCAGATCCAAGCAACTGGAGCAAAGTGAAGATGTTTGTGACAAAGCTTATCAGAAAATGATGGATTCAAGGGAAAAATCAGTCCAGTATTGGGAGGATAAGCATTCCAATTGAGTCAGGAATCCCTTTAATCCTGGTGATCTAGTTTTAGCTTACAACCAATCCTTGGAAACTCAGTGGGGAAAGCTTTTTTCCAATTACTGGAATGGTCCTTATTGAGTGGTCCGTCAAGTCAGAGGTGGATCATATGTTTTGGAGGAACTGGATGGTACTCAGATGGCCAGAAGGTTCTCTGCTGATCAGGTCAAGAAATTTCATTGTTGTGGAGACAACTTCAATCAGAAGTAAGTCCTGCCAATTGTGCAGCACCAGGGTCATCTGCCACATTTTGTTGTGAAACTCTACTGTATGCCACATATGTGAGCACCTGGGACACCTTCTTCATTTTATCGCAGTCAACTCTAGGATTTTTTTTGGATGGATCAAGATATTCTTTTCAATCACCCTCAAGATCAAATGGCCATTTCTTGTGTTTGATCATCTCTCCTTTCTTTTTCCATGACATCAAGCTCAGATGCAGACTAGGGACAGTCTGTAAGTTGGGGAGAGATGTGGTGACCAAATCTGGACACCCTGGACCAGATGCGGAAAATTCAATTTTTTTACAATGCTTTTATTTAGGTGTCATTCAAAAAGAAAAAAAAAATTGGATTTTTTGTTTTTGGTATCAATCCTCTAATTTCCTTGTCCTTCCAAGCATTCCTCTGTCCTAGTGGTCTAGGGCAGGCCCTCTTGGCCTCACCATATAGGCATTGTGTTTGATCCCTTCTCTCCTTGTTCCCCCCTTCCTTTTGGCCAAACACGCAGGCCAAGACCCGCTTGGCCCAAACATCCTCATCCAATTAGAACCTCAACTCACCACCTCCACCACAATTTCCCATCATGACTTGCCTCAGTATCCTGGCTGGCATTGGCATAGCCCTTGGTTCCCTGCTGGTGTATTTGGACCAATACGTCACTATCCTCCGCACCAAGACCTCTCAGGGATTTTCACAGGCAATCTGTTTGGTCCTCCTCTAACATCACTTGGTTGTTCTATTGGCTTTCTGAAAAATTCAATACCGCCTTATTGATCCAATCCATCTTGACTATCGTAGACCAGATTGGTTTATTGAAGATTTGTCTCAAGTACTCCAATCATTTGATCTATCCTCTCACTGGTACCTCAGGATCTCCAGATCCAACCCTGTTTGATGCCAAGGATTTACAAGATCTCCCTCATCCATCCAAATTGATCTCCCCACTCACCTTCTCATTTACCAATTTGGTCTCCCAATTGGCTCTCCAACAACAACCCCTCCACAATCCATCAAACGTTCCATAAATTGAAATTGTTTGTCTCCCCTCGTCTCAATGAGCCTGAAGCTAGTCAACAATCCCACCAATCTCGGAAATCATCTGGTGACAACCACGACTATGGCACAACCTCCGTACCCACCTACCATCTCCTTCAATCTAACAACATCAATCAAGATTCCACCACACCCTCCCTTCTTCCCATCTCAGCTGCAGGCCCCTCGAGGACTACCGTCAATCTCATTCACTCAAAATCTCCCTTGATCCATTGCCCAACTCCTCCTTCCATTTGCACCCCTTTCCATCTTTGGGTGGGGGTGGGAAAGCATTGTCTACCGCCCGCGGACATCCGCGGGCGGTCTGGTCCATTTCCTTTCCCACCCCTTCCGCCTTTGGGTGAGGGGTGGGTGATCCCGGTGTTGTCGGGCACCCCCGTCCGCAGACGGACGCAAGAGATTGTGAAGGGATGAGAAAGATCCCACCCCAGTCAGGGAGGCCAGATTTCCACTGGCCTGAGTGATCAAATTTTTCTGATCACCTGAAAATCAAGAAAAAAAAAATCCGCTCTATTTGTAGAATCAGTTGTACATAGTATAACAGGGCCTCCTGCCCATATAAGGAGGGCTCTCCCCCTGCCTTTTGGGAGGGGTATCATATCCTATCCTACCAGAGAGAATCATAATCCTTATCACCTTGAAATTGATTATCCGTGGGGTCTCATTCCCCTTTATCTGAGACTAAAATTTGGGTATATCTAAGATTGCCGCTTGATCCTTGAGCCTCCATACTCAAAACCCTGATCCTCAATCTTTATCACAAACCAATAGCTTTGCTGTTTGAAGAAGAATTTGACTGATTGAATTCTTGAGTGTGTTACACCACTCCTGATCCCTTTATCCGACCATACTGGTCCTGATCATCCTTTGATTATCTTCTGGAACCAGTCACGTTTGACTGAAAAGGTTTTATTAAGCTTAAAACCTGGAGTGTTAAACCTCCCTTCATTTCTTTTGGAAGTTGAATTACGCCACGCTACTCTTGAGTCCCTTGAGAAGTGTTGGTTATCCTTGTTTGAATCAGTTATTGTTTTGCTTCTAGAGCTTCTTCAAACAATTATCTTTGTCTTGTGCAGCCACCCAAAGTTATCTGGTACCCTTCAAGAACTTGATTCTGGAGAGTTGGGCAGGTTCATTGAGAACCTGGAGGTTGTTTGTGATTGAGTTGATCTCTCCTAAGCTTCTTCTGACAACCAGAGCTATTATCTTGTGGGCATTGTCACTCACAATTGCCTTGTCTTGTTGAACTATGAACAATCTTTGACTTCTTCTATTCAAGTTTTCCCCGGCATCATCTTTCCTCAGATAGTGTTGTTTCCCCAGCTACCAACTACTATAATCTTCATCCTCTTACACTTGGTCCCTTGTTTACCAGGTTCTGGACTTTGATCTTGGTTACATTTAAATATTTTTTGTAACACTCAGGAGGGCAGCCTAAACAGCACCTTTCCCCTCCACAGAACTGCCACGGCCTAGCACTGTTTGGAGTCTTACAACACATCTGTTACCATAGGTCCTAGTCAAAACCAAACCTTGGCTTTGGCCTTTGCTCACAAGCATGGCACAATGATAGTGTTTTTGCAAAGTACCTCCTGGTAATGCATACTGAGGAAAGGGACTTACTTCCAGCACTTGTGCGTCCTGTGCTTCCTCCCTACTTCTCACATGCTCCTTGCTGGTTGACTGCCCTCACAAAGCTGGAGCTTTCCCCGTGCCATAACCTTGGCCAACTTGTCAAAATCCACCTCCGGCCTACCCTTGCAAACCAACTCCACACTGGAGTCCTCCTCTTCTTCTCTTTCCAAATCCCGCATCCACTTCCTCAACCCTTGATTGCAGATTTTGGTTTCAAATTTCCCTCTGGAAAAATCTTCCACTGTCAAAGCTTCTGTCCCTGCCTCTGGATCAAACTTCACTTGCGCTTGGAACCCAAACATGAATGGCCATCCTAAATTAGCCTCCCCGCAATCAACCAATAGAAAAGAAAGTGATTTACGGACCCTTGCAACCTCAACCTCTTACTCCTCCACAACCCCATCCATGCAACATGCCCTGCCATTAAGCGCGCAAAGCCCCATTGCACATTTACGCCAAACAAATCCCAATTCATCAACCAATCTAGATGGAAGGAGGTTCACCATGTAACTGCTATCCCCCAGCGCCCATACCTTCCTCCCAAAAATCTTCATTGGAGCATAAGCCAGAGGAGTTGAAACCAATTTCATCCCTGCTAGCATGCGCTCTGCGTCATACCTAGCCAAGTTCACCCGCTGCACTGTTGGAGGGATCCTATTGTGTCCGCAATCGTTCAGCGCTTGAACCATCTCATCCACTACCACCAGCAACACTGCAGCCAACTTATTCAAGGTCAAGGGAATAGTTGTTTTGTTCCCCATCACTCTGCGCACAATCTCCAATTCCTTCTTCTTCCCTACTGGATTCACCGGCTGCCATTCCATTTCCAGAATGCGCACAACTGGCTTAGGAGCTACCGGCGGTACCTGCTCTTTAGCATCCACATCCATCCTTTCCACCGCCACTGGCACCTCCATTGCTAGTACCCTCACTTCCGCTTCCATGCGGGGTGGTTGCCATACCCCAGGACCAGTGACAATCCCAAGCAAAGCTTGAGCAGTTACCCTCAATTCCTGACCTTGCACGCGCACTTGTTCCATGATGGTTGGATTCCCAGGTTCAGTGGGGATCCGCTTGCCCATTGGGAACATGGATCCCATTCTCACCAGTCAAAAAAATCCCGCCTTGAGGTCCCTTGTCATGTTATTGCACCCCAAACGCCAATGCCCCTTATCCCCACAGTAATTGCATAACCACGGCGCGGGCAGATTTGACAGCAGAAGCGGTCCCCAGATGTGAGGAGGCAGATTGCGCGGCTCTGACAACATTTGACTCAGGAAGATCCTTGTATCATTCATCAATTCCATCATCTTTCTAATCTCCGGGCTTGTTGTTGGTGGTATTGCCAGAGCGCGTTCCGTTTTTGAGGGGCCTACAACCGGAGCCTGCTTTGGCACTGCCGGAGGGTGAGAAGCGGACTTCTTCAACCCCATTGGGAACAACCTTTCTGTGTCCTCCATCAGTTCCTCCAGGTCCAACTTGCTCTCCACTGCCCAATGGATGATCAGGATGTCCAGGAGAAGCGCAATAATCCCATCCAACAACCTCTTTACCAAGTTGTTGTGGTACAAGTGCTGATGAACCTGTGCCTGGAGTTGGGGACCAAGTAAACCCAAAAAAACCCTCTTCATTGCACCCGTCTGCCCTGCTATCACCTTGTTCTTTGCCAGGTAGTGGTAGATCCGGTCAAACATTGCTACATACTCCCCCAATTGCACCCGCATCTGGACTCCACAATTGTGCTTGCTTCCCCGCGGCTTGTTCAAATTTTCTCTCCCAAAACAAAGTTTTGCGCCTTCCCCACCGCTCCAAGATTTCTGCCTTCAGTTTTGGCCAATCAAGTTCCTTTTATCCTTACATCTCTTCCACATCCAAAAGCTTCTCTTTGTTCGTAATTAAAAGGACAACAAGACAAGCCTTATCCAAACCCGTTGCACCTTCCACATTGGTGATTCCTTTGTATCAAGCAAGGAATTGCTCAATGTCCTCAGTGTTGAACCAAATGTGTGGATAGTCCCACAGCCTGATGAAAAAGGGCTTGTGATTGGCGCCATTGTTGGAGCAAGGGACACCTTATCCCACCCCTGATGAAGGTTTCTTCCAAGAAGCCAGAGGAGGAGGAGGAAGAAGAGTAGGGATAACATTAGACAAACCCTAAACGGTCAATGGGTGGTACTGGGACATTGCACTTGTTATTTTTGAGAGACAAGGAACAAAAGGTTAATTCCTGTCCAGACACCCAGATGTGGAATTCAGAAGAGGACTTCTCCTTTAATGGTTCCCAAGTTTGGAAGTTATTGATGCCTTGCGTCTATAAAACCTGAGTGCAACTGTTCACCCTATGACTGAGAGATAGAGAAATGAGTGTAAAGATTCCTTCCAACCTCCTGTGATGATCATGATCCCCCCTCCTACATCCAGGTTGAGGGTGCAATTTAAGTAGCCTTCCCCTCAACCCTAACCTAGGTACAACCGCAAGCAAACAAGAATAATGAAATATAACCCCTAATTACAGAACCCTAGCCCAAATCTATCCTTCCAACCCCATCCCATGATCCATATCCCATCTGTATTTCCTGCCTGCCATTACATCCACCCATTTTTTCCTTCTCATGATGCAGCCCTTGCACCGCGCCCAACTCAGAGCCCCCCGCGCATGTCTGCATCCGCCCAACGCGCCATTCCAGATATCCAAGGTTCATCCGCCCGATGTGCGCAATCCATCCAATCCAATCAAATCTGCCCTGCGTCTCCGGATGAAAAGCCCAATTCAACTGCTGCTGAGCCTACAGCAAGGATTGCTGCAGCAAGGCCGCACCCATTGCTGAGCGCGCTGCAACTGCTGAGCCTGCCGCTACTGCTGGGTGCGCAGAGCACATCCCATTCCAACTTGCTTCCATAAAAGAACACCACAGCAGCCCACTCCTTCTTCCTCCTCACCAACCACCTCCACCTCACCCACCACCTCCCCTCCTCCTTTGGTTGGAACCCCTGGTAAGCTTCCCCCCACTCCTCCTCCTCCTCCTGCTCCTCCTCCTCCTCCTCCCCATCATCCAATGCTCATCCTTTGATTCATCCACCTCCATCCCCCTTCAGGCCCCCCACCCCCTTGGTTGATTCCCCAGGTAAGCTCCCCCCTCCCTCCTCCTCATTCCCCTTTTCCCTCCTTCTCACCCCCTCTCACTCCCTCCCACTCACTCACCAACACCCCCCATCTTGCTTGGCTTGCCTCCTTGCTCTTGCTTGCTTGGCTTGCCTCCTTGCTCTTGCTTGCTTGGCTTGCCACCCCCCCTCATTCCTCCTTGCTCAGCTTGCCCTTGGCTTGCCGCCCCCCCCTTGCTCCTCCTTGCTTGGCTTGCCCCCCCCTTGTTCCTCCTTGATCAGCTTGCCCTTGGCTCACTGCCTCCCTCTGCTTGGCTTTCCCTTTCCCCCCTTGCTCCACCCTTGGCTTGCTTCCCCCCCTTGCTCGGCCCTTGGCTTTCTGCCCCCCCTTTCTCCTCATTGCCCCACCCCCTAGCTCCGCCCTTGGCTTGCCAGCCCCCCTTGCTTCTCCTTGGTGGCCCCCCTCACCCTCCCTTGCTCCGCCCTTGGCTTGCCGGCCCCCCCTTGGTCTCCCTAGGATTGCCGGCCCCGCCCCCCCCTTTCTCTCCCTAGGCTTGCTGGCCCCACCCCCCGCCTTGCTCTCCCTAGGCTTGCCAGCCCGGCCCTGCGCCTTTCTCTCATCCACCGCCCCCCTTGATCCCCCAGGAGCCACCCCCTCCCTTGCCTTGCCTCTGGGCGCAATCCCCCCTGGCCCACCTAGCCCGGCCCAAAGGCCAACCTGAGTCCTGCCCCAAAGCCCGGCCAAATTTTCTTTCACCCCAGGGATTTTTTTTTTTTTTTTGGTAATAAGCCCGGCCCAATTAGCTCATTCCCACGCCCAGTAATTTTTTATTTTTTTTATTTTTTTATTTGTTTTTTTTTGGTGATCACATGACTGACATGGTTTTTTTTTAACCCTTCTTTGACGCCTTTTCCTTCAATTCCATACCTTCTCTCACCGCACTCACAATGTTATACTCCAAATTGAATCCCTTCTTGATCCTCACCCCAAGCGGAGAATTTGCCTGGGAGGGAACACGATGGAAGGAGATGAGGTGAAAAACATAAAAAGAGGTGGCAAGCAGAGGGATTTGAAGCAAAAGAGGGATCAAATGAGGGCATCAGAAATTTCTTTGGAGCTTGCAGAGGGGGGCATCCATGAAAAGGTTGTATGGTAAGGACGGAAACTGCAACCTTTGGATCCGTATCCTGCCATCAATGCCAAAAAGAAAAAGAACAATCAAAAACCCTCACCAACTGAGTTTGAACATGCCAAGCAGACAATCAAGTGATTAAATTTCTTAAGCCATGGAAAAGTAATTGTTCTCAATAAATCTGATCACAATGGTCTGGAAAGCAAGAGAGAGCTACTCTCCTAGTTTTCCTCAAGTTCCAGAATCAATGGTCATAGCGTCTGTAAGGATAAGGATGCTCCAGTAAAGAGAGAGAGAGAGATAGATAGAGAGATGAATTTCCTTTCCTTTCAGTATCCTTTGCCGCATCCATCCATCCCCCTTCCCCTCCTATCCATACAACCTGAAGTTGAGAGTGAGGTATTTTAGTCCTCCCTCTCAACCTTAACCTAAGTACAAGTGCAAACAGAAAGCCTAGCAACAAAGAAAGAAAACCCTATGGCCCAGAACCCTAACCAATCTGTCCACTCCCTCCAAAACCTTTCCCTCTGCCTTTACGTACGTACGGTTTGTCCTTCTCATGGCACAGCCCTCCGCCGCGCCCTACTTGGAGCCCCCTGCGTTTATCTGTCTGCGCGCATCTGCAAGTCCTGTGATCCGCGCCTATGCTTGCGCGGACCTTCCTGGCGCGTATAACCCTGCTATTGCCCCTCTCCTGCTTCCCAGACTAGCCGCCCATAAACTTGAGTGGGTTGGCTCCATCACATGGTCTGCATTGTCCAAGCGGGTCGCAAGCCCGCCACGCCTGGAGTAGGCCCAATCTGCACCCGGAGCTGAGCCCCACAATTCCTACTGCTGAGACCGCAGCAGGCACTGCTGAGAGCACGCGCACCCCAAATGCTGAGCCCAACCTACCCAACTGCTGAGCGCGCAGCCCACAACGTAGTTCCAAATCCAAGGTTATAAATACAACACCACAATGGTCTTGTTGCAATAATTGAATTTTTCCCGTTGGAGAAACTTTCTGACCAAGACAAGAAGGACATTAACATTGTGACAACTTTCCTTCACCAGTAAAAACAATTTGTCAACACTGTTGGTCCCTCAATATCTTGGGGTGGAAAAATGTGGGCAATTGGATGGAAAAAATCAATGGACCCCTTTGGGTTACTTTGAGGCTATGTGAAGAAATCATCTATTCAATCTTTCCATCAAGAGTATGCTTTTCTCAATCTTAAGGCAGACAAAGTCTCTCAAATTTTAGGACAAAGTTTTTGTAATTTGACCAGACTTCCCTTTGTTTCAAATGGTGAAATAATGAAGGAAAACCACATCCCCTCCTTCTCATTACTTGAATTTGGTTCTTGGCCTACTTCCTTTGACTTCTCTCTGCATGTCAATTTCAAATCTGACTCTTTTTACAAGTCTCCTCACATTGACAAAGGTGAAATCTCTGAGTATTCCTTTTTACTTGCAGTTCCAACCAAGAAATCAAATGGACAACTTATTGAAAATACAGATGAATATGAAGTATCAGAAGGCCAATTTGTTTTCCTGACCATGGCTTTGGAATTAATTTCAAGCAAAAAGGTATAGTGAAAATGTTTTGGGCAGAAAATAAGTACAAGCACTTTACTTTTCCTGCTGTGGAGACTGCCACTCATACAAGAATGGAAATTTCAATGCAAATGAACAAAATGACTTGAAACACTTGCAGGGACTTGGGGAGTGGGAAAATATACTCCAGCAAAAAAAATATAAATAAAAAGAAAAAATATTTTTTATTGGTGGGGTTGAAAATAAGCATTCTTGTAATCAAAAATGATTTGTTTTTCTTTTTAAGTTTTTCATCAAAGCAAATATATTTACAAGCCCAGAATTTGAGTAATCTGCTTTAATTAATCTACTTTTCTACTGCTACCAATTTATGCTGCAGCCATTGACCACTTATCATTTTTTTCTGTTGCCAGTCGTTTGCTCTCCATTTCTGGTTGTGCTTGCTGTTGATCCTTCTCCTTTTCCTCTTTTTGAAATTCTAGCTCAGCCTGTTTCAACTTCCACTTGGCATCCCATTTTGTTGATGAGCCAAACTCTTGGCTTTCTGCTTTTGCAAATTGATAGCCAGTTGATGATCCCACTTCTGCTTTTCAAACTGAAGTTTTTCAGATTCAATTTGCCATTTCACTGTTTTTCAAAGAAGAACAGTAATGAGTTTAATTTTGAAAGCAAGGAGAATCCAATGGGCTTACTTGAATATTGCTTCTCCATGATCTCCTCAAAGCCCAAAAAATTTGAAGTGTTTCTCCTCTTTTGAATGCTATTGGGGTTGATGTTGATGGAATTGGAGGGCTTTTGCTTTCCCTTTACAGAGGATGTTTTTGTGGGAACATCATTGCTCTCATTTGTTGAAGATGTGGGAGGCCCAATTGGCTTGAGTTTTTGGCCATTCAGGAATGGATGAGCCTGTTTCTTTCAAATCTAAATCAGTCAGGATTGACCATACAGAAGAGGAAAGAACTTGGTTCCTTACTTGAGCAGATTTTGATGGCAATGGTGATATGGGAATGAAATCCTTCTCATTGGCCCAGTTCTCCAGTTCTTCCACCCCAGGAAGAGAGCAATCAAAAGAAGTAAGTGAGGGGTTCAAGATTGGTTTTAAATCATAAATCAATTCCAGAGTAGACGTGATTGGAGCTGATTGTGTTTGAATATACTCCTTGGCATTGGATGGGGGCCACTCAAAGGCAAAGGTTTCATCAACATCCTCATTGCCAGGCTGAGTTTCCCAAGCCAAGTCCTTGGAATCAACTGAATCAGATTGTTGGGCATCAAATGCAGGTAGAGGGGTGATTTTGGCGTTCTTTCCAAAGATTTCATCCATTTGAATATAAAAAGGACAAATGGAGTCCAACTTATCAACCACTGAGTTGAACCCCTTGGCTTTGTTTGAGTTGGTGATACCAAAACCAGTGGAGATTGACATGGAGTGGTTCATTGGCCATCAGGAGATAACCATTGACCTTAGAGGATGGAGGTTGGAAAACACATGTTTCATTTTTGGATCCAAAGCAAGCATTATTATTGGACAGAATTCTGAGCCAGTTTACCAGGATGATGTGATCAGCTCTCTTGAGATGACTTGAGCCTTTGGAAGGTGGTGGGGAAGGATTTTTGGATTTTGAGTTCCTGGGGGATGTTTGCTTTTTCCATTGCATTTTTTAGTGGACTTGTGTGGGGGGGGGGGTGAAGAGTTGAGAGTTCAAAGACTGGATGAATTTGACAAAGAAGCACTTGGGATAAGATAGAGGGTAAAACAACAACAAAAAAACATCAAATGAAGAAAAAGAAAGAGATCCCACCACCGTGGCTAGATCTATGGGTGATGCTATGCCGCAAGAATTGAAGGAGGACAACAAGGAAGTGGTTCTGGAAAAGTGGTCGGGACTGAAAGAGACACGGGAAGTTTTCTAAAGATCAAATCAGGGATCCACCTCTGTACGCAATTCAGAGAGAAGGTTAGAGAATGATAGTAAGAACAAAAATGAGAACTAAAAAATATTGTGGAGATCATACCAAACTGGACCAGTGATTAAAGGTGGTTTTTCAGGAGATCGGACAGAGTTGAATTTTGAGGAAGGACGAGATGGTTCAGATGGAACAGAGAAAGAGAAGAAAGAAACGTTGGAGTAGATGAATGGGATGGACAGGTTTGTGACATTTAAGTGATGCGGTTGGGTGCGCACGGACAGGAGGGAAAGCTCATGAATCTTCAACAGGGGGGATTGCTGAGGGTCCATGATGAGAGTGATGAAGCAAAGAGGATAGCAAGAGATGAGAGGGATGAAGTGAAAAGAGGGATAAAGCAATGAGAGTTAGGATGTGATGAAAGCAATAAAGAAATGAGGGTGAGGGAGTGATGAGGATAGTGATGCAATGAGATTTAGCGGGATGTGATGAAAGTGATAAAGAGATGAGAGTGATGAAGTGATGAGGATAGTGATGCAATGAGATTTAGCTGGATGTGATAAAAGCAATAAAGGGATGAGAATGATGAAGTGATGAGGATAGTGATGAAGAGATGAAGAGCGATGAATCAAATTTTGTTCCAATGAGTTTGGAGGTAGAACTTTTACAATGTTGGAGGTGGAAAACCAGGGGTGTATGAAATGGACAGGTGGTGGAAGCCTTTATATACTTCAATTGAAAAAACCCACTTATTTTCACATAACTCTGACACCTCTCATGTGAAATAAGTGGTTTTTTTGATTTTTAATTGCAGGTTTGAAATGGAGGATTTGGTTTGAAACCCATCATTAAAAAATGGCAGGTTTGCTTAACTCTGATACGCCCTATTAAAAGGAAAGGAAAATTTACTTAATTGCCTCACCCTCTAATCAAATAATCAAAATCATAAAAATTTTCAAAAAGAAAAGAAATTAACAGAAGGAAATTTATAATGATTGGAAGGGACACCCAAGAAATTCAAGAATACCACTCCAATTATCAATTTTGAAACCAAAATTGAGAAAGAAGGTGAATTGAGCTGATCTAGCCCCCACGTGAGAAATTAAAACTATATAAATAATAAATGATAAAAATGGAAAAGTAAAAAATCAAAGAAAATGATGAAATTTTGAAAAGGGTGTTGATAAATTCACAACTCCCAGTCGTGTGGGAGTTGTGTAGGGCCCCACAAAGCCTGTGGGAGTGGTTTAGGGCCCCTCAACGTGTGGGGGCACAAACACTACTCCAAAGGGTTGCTACAAAAACGCACAACCCCTGGGGGGGAATATACCCCCCATAATGGGCATTTTTGATTTTTTTACCCCTGTACAAAACCATTTAGACCTGTGTACAGGGGTATACAACCCCCTGGGGTTGTTCAAGAATTTAGTTATTTTTATTTTATTTTATATTTTATATTGGGTAATGTTAAATTCATGGCTCATTGAGCCTTGCACACGGTTTAAAAGGGGCCTTTTGGCATGCCACACGGTCCGATTCAAGCCGTGTATGACCCTCCATGGCTCACAGAGTGGTGCGGCCCACCCAGCCCAGTCCTCCGCCGTGTGAAACTCCACACAACTACATTCAAGCCGTGTGGAGTTGTACATGGCTCAAGTGTAGTTGTGTGGCATCCCACATGGCACCTGACCGCAGTAAGCAAAAAAAAAGGAAAAGGAATGAAAAGGTACTAACACAAACATTAAACTAAATAAACCTTCCAAACAAACAGAAATCAAGCAAAAAATCAAAGAATGTTCATTTTCTGGTTAAAAAAAACAAAAAAATAAATAAATAAATCAAGATGAAAAAAACTGGTACTATCCAATGGACTAGCCATAAAGTAAAAAGACCCAAAAAAACACAAGAAACTGGACTAGCCCTAAAGTAAAAAAACCAAAAAAAAGACAAGTAACTTGACAAGCCCTAAAGTAAAAACATAAAAAAAATACAACTAACTTGACAAGCCCTAAAGTAATTTCAACTTGACTAGCCCTAAAGTAAAAAGTCCCAAAAATTACAGAAGTCTTTTGACCAGCCCTAAAGTAAAACTGCCAAAAAAAATACAAGTCTTTTGACCAGCCCTAAAGTAAAAACACCAAAAAAAAACAAGCTCAACTTGTGTTAAGCTGATCCCATCCCAAGCTTAACATAAGTCAAGCTTGTGATGGAATCAGACCAACACAAGTTTAACTGACTTACCATTAAAATCTAATTCAAAAACACTCAATATAATGATCTTAACTCAAAACACTCAACATAATGATGTCCAAAATGTGATAACCCTTTATATTAATAGAACTTGTTAGCTGCATTAGAATTACAATTTATATGAAACCCAATGGTGAAATAAAGTCAAAGTTTATTACAATGTAGAATAAATTCGCAGTTGATCTTTGAGATGATCAACCCAACCAGAGGCTTTTTTAGAAATCAAGGAACGTGGTTTTGCTACAATGGGCGGGATTGGAATCATTTCTCCCTCAAGTACTAATAGAAACCAGTGGTTATTGTTTACAAAGGAAATGAAAAGTGAATCTTATTGATCAGTAACACCATTTTTCATTGGAGTATAAGTATCACATGACTCCAATGAAATGAAACATATAGTATTGGAATATGTGTCTGCTATAATTTGACCCATGTCTAATTTAGCCAGCCATTTTTAAGGAGGCAATCTTTTCATTGATGTCTTCAACATCAAGCCTTATTAATCTTTTCAACCTCCTTTGCACCACCAAGCATCTTAATGTAGCATGATTTATGTTTCTCTAATTTTTCAATCATTTCCTTCCTAGCTTTAAACCAAAAATGTTCTTCATAACCAAGAGATTTAGCAATGATTGTAAATCCACAATTCCAATCTCCCATTGGATCCCAAACCTCACCCAAAAACTTATGGAATTTCTTGGGTATTTGATTGATGTATTTCACATTTGCTTCCATCATTAAAACTAACTTAGTTTTCATTTCTTTAATTGGACCCATGAAATGAATACTCACTAAAGATGATCTTCTGGTTGAGCTTTGCTGCAGGTTCTCTTCCTCTGAAGAGGATTCTGATTCCAAATTAAGTGATCCCAATTCACTTTCAGTCTCTTCCTCAGAAATATGAAATTCAGATTCAGATTCTGCCAACTTTGACTAACAATTCATCATTAGTTAGTAACTAAGTTCATTAAAAAAAAAAGAACATATCCCAAAAGAAAAGACTTCCAATCTTTTGTCTTTTCTTTTTTGGATCCCTTCTAGTTCTTTTTTTCCCCTTGAGTTGTTTTTCAACAAGCTCAAACCAAGATGGTCCTTGCTGCATATCTTTCAATTTTGGCCTGCCCCTACTTGATTTTAAGACTTTAGGTTCAAGTCTTGGCATTGATCAATATTTTGTAATCTTCTGAATGTTATACTTCAATAGTCCCCTTTGCTCATGATCTGGAGATTCGAAGGTCATTGCATTAAATCTTTCATTTTACTATGTAATGCTGAGCATTTCATTGACTTTTCAATGGAAAAATTTAAAAGGATCAACCATTAGTGAATTAGTTAATCAAAAAGCATTAATCACATAGTGATTTGAACAATCCAACTTGAAAAATCCAACTTAAGCCAACTTACAGAACTAGAACTGCAAGGGTCATAGTCCAACCTCCACTGAGGATAAACATCTTCAGGTACCACAGATCCTCTGAATGCTAGATGGTCACCTATTTGGTGGGAACAGGGCAAACCCATAGTCTTGAAATATGACTTGGCGCGGACTTCACCATCATGATCAGGTTTGAACTTCTCAAATTGTTCCCTAACAAGATGGATTGCCTCTAAAGACAATTTGTAATCCAATGGTAACAGTTCAGGGGGAAGGACTGTCCCTAAATTAATTTGAGAGTTATAAAGTGATGCATGAACAGATTTAATTTGATTAAAAACTTTTCCTTCAAGGCTTTTCCAAACATCCAACAGGTTTCCCAAAGAGTTTGCAAGGAATTGTTTGAGAGTTGCATGGGCCCCTTCAACCAAAGATTTTGTTTTGTTTCAAAAATCTGGGTTGATACAAGTCCACGCTGTTAAAAACGTCTCTTTGATAGGGAAAATGTTATTTTCCATATAATTGAGTACATGCACATAGTCTTTCAAGAAACACTATACAAGTAAAAAGGTCAGAACCCAAAACTAGGAAGAATGAGAAGCAGTAAATTGGACCTACTCTGAGTTCTGCATCATTGACCTGCACCTCCTCCTTGGTCTTTGAGGCCCCATACTTTTCCCACAGATTGATAAAGCTTTTCCATCCTTCAACGTAATTAACAAAGCACACTTTACAGTTTGCTTGTATGTTTTTAGACAAGTGCCAAGTGCAACACTGTCTTGATGACTCAGGGATACTAGATTCAATAGCACAAATCAGATATTTTTCATGGTCTGTCACAAAGACTTTTGGAAGTCTCTCAGGATCATAAGCCAACTACTTTAATGCATTTACAGACCAACTGTAGAACTCAAACTTTTCTTTTGTTATAAAAACAAGAGCTTTTGTGAAATTTTTGTGATTGGCTGTCATTCCTACAACATGCAATAGTGGGTTTTTTTTACTTATTTGTCTTATAAGTACAATCCAACATAGCAATATGATGGAATTTTTTTGAAAGCTTTACTGCCTCCAGATTTGTTAAGTAAAGGGCGTCCAAGTGACCATCTCCACTGAGCTTTGACTGGTGAATCCAAATTGTTTCTTCAAGCTGTTCATAGAGTACCTCCATAACACTTTTTCCCTTTAGTTCTGCAAGCGTGACCTTCTGCTTAGTGTTATAGAATGTTTGGTCATCAACATAATCCCCCGCATCAATCCTGCTCAATTTTATCTTCATTTGTAACGTATTGAGCCCATCATTCATGCCTTCTACTAGATTTTCTTAGGCCACCCCCAAGATTATCCTCAGTTGAGGATGCACAGAGGGATGTTCAGATGGTTGATGGTTATGTTGGGTTTCTTTGTAGGAGGGCAGCCACAAGGGGTCTGCCTTTGTGCAACTTGCACCCAAACTTCCTTGTGTTAGTTTGTCTAGACTGTTTGGTAAGAAGATTCCCTGAGTAGGAACCATGTCTATAACAGGCTAAATCCACATATTGGTCACGCTTTGAGTTGAAAACTTTTAAAGCATAACCATGATTCATTGCCCATGTTTTAAAATAGTTTTGTGCCTCTTCCCTAGTAGGAAAAGCTCTCAAGGGAGGTGGGTCAAGTTGATCTGCCATCATTACATAGTTATATTGATGTAATGAACTCCATCAGTTTCAATCAAATTGAATATGGCAAAGACCAGTAACATAAAATGTTACTCACCACCAGAGGTCATGTCCATTTGTGAATCATTTTGTTCCTCAATTTTCACCCTTGATGAGGATGCAATTGAGGCTTGCAATGTTTCATTAACCAAATCCTTTTTTTCTTTTTCCAAAGCTTTGTTGATGACACTATCAATGTAGACCTTCCATGCAGCCATGTCAGAAAAGGGAGGGCTTGCCACTGTTCCCATGCAAAAAATACAATGGTATACTTCAGTATTCAATTCAAATTTTAATTGATCAAACAAAGTTTTCTCACTTTCAAGTTGAGAAAGAATTTTTCGCAGAATTTTGTATGATTTATGATTTCAGTTTTCACTTTAATTTCACTTTGGTTTCCCTTTAATGCCTCTTTGGGATTGCTAGGTGTGGAACAACATTCCCACAAAGTATGCTTTAATCCCAAATTTGGGTTGACAGAACCCAAGTGTGGGTCAGAGGGTGCCAAAAATTCTGGCACAACTTCCAGGGGGTTTTTCACCCCCAAACCTGGCTCAAATGAGCTGTTTTTGGGGGTTACACATCTCCTACACAACCCCCTGGCAGTTGTGCGTGTTTGAAACGGCCCTTTGTAGTTGTGTAGGGCCCCCCACAGCTCATTTGAGCAACGTAGGGCCCTACACAACTACCACACTGTTGGAGCCATGAATTTAACATCACCCTTTATACTTCATATTTTTGTTTTTTTTAAAACCAAAAAATCAACATTTTTTGATTTTTTTGTTGATTTCTGTTTTTTATTTAGTTTATTTTAGTTTTTTTTAAGCCTGAAATTCTTTTAGTTGTGTGGCATAGAATACAACTAGATTTGCGTTATGTAAAACCCTACACAACTTGAATGTAGTCATGCATGGTTCAACACAAAACTGAACCATGATGGGGGGCTAAACAACTGCATTCAAGTCATTTGGAGGCTAAACAACTTGATTTTAGTTGTTTAGCGTGCCAAAAAACTCAAATGGGTTTTTTAGGATGCCACATGGCCCATTTGAGCCCTGTAGCATGCCACATGGCCCATTGGAGCCCTGTAGCATGCCACATGGCCCATTTGAGCCCTGTAGCATGCCACATGGCCCATTTGAGTTGTGTAGCATGCCAAACAGCCCATTTGAGTTGTGTAGCATGCCACACAGCCCATTTGAGTTGTGTACACAAATCAAAGAGTTGTGAATTTAAAATTACCCTTTTGAAAGAGGATGTAAGGAGCCCTGAGCCATTAGCAAAAGTTGGCCTGGGTGCCCCACAGAGTGGTTTGAATTTTCCAATGATCATTTTACACAACTTTGAAGGATTTGAAGGATGATGTGTCCATGAACTGGTATCTTCAGACCCCCTGAGCCAGCCTTGAAGCCCTTCCTCCCCTGAAAAATCTCAAAGGGGGGGACTTCCCTCTGGGCAGGAAGCTTATTAAAATTCAAATAAGCTTTTCAATTTTTTTTTTTTGAATTTTAATAAGTTTTACATGCTTTCTTTTTGTGGGGAAACAAAAAAAAGGGTTGAAGGCAAGGCCTGTGTCCTTAAACTTGGATCATGAATGAGTTCGCAGCCATGATTTCCAAGAAAAATTATGGGTAACAAGAGACCAAAAACAGGTACTAAATGGATTTTTTAAGGAGATTGAAATTGTTACTTGAAAATCATCAAAATAACAATCTTTTTTTAGAGATTAGATATTTGAAAGATTCATTTTTTTTTGGATAAATTAATGTGTCAGTTGATTTTTTCAAAATAAATAAATGAATAAAAAAAGTGAATCTATCAATCTGGACAAAATTCATTCATCCTGGAACACCAACAGATAATGTCTTCCATTAAACTTTTCACCAAAAAAAGAGCCATTATTGTTCAAAATATTTTTAAATATGTAAAAATTCAAAATAAAAAGGAAATGAGGCTCTCAGAAATGGAAAGGAAGATATTTATATGAAAAACTTAAACTTATCAAATAAGAAGAATTATATTATTCCAGAAGTAACAAATTTTAGAGGGATCCTTCAAGCATAATTCAGATGGAAAGGGATGAAGAGGATAGAAATAAAACTATTTCCAAGAATATTCAGGAAATAAATCAATTAAAACATTAATTTTTTATCTTAAAAATGTTTTTAAAAAGAAGCTGGAAAATAACTGAAATATTAAACATGGCCCTTTTTGGAGGATATAAACACTTCAAATATTTTTTTTTTGAAATTAAATTCAAATAGATAGTCTTTTTAGCTAAAGAAAAAGAATAATTTTACCACAAAGAAGAATAATTCAAACACAAAGAAGAATTATTTAAACACAAAGAAGAATAATTTAAAGCCAAAAATAATCTAAAACTTTCTTTCATTTTTTAAAATTGGAACTCCACTCATTGAAAATCTGCTTCCACAAGCCTTCAGGCATTATTATATCCAAAATACTCCAAATGGATTCCTAGAAAAATTTGAATAATTGTATTATACTGCAATATATTGTATTTTTGCTGAGCCTACAGTGGCTCATCAGTTTAGGGTAAATTTTTTTTATTTTTTTTTAAAAAAAAGAAATAGGTGATTTTAAAAAAATTAATAAAATTAAAAGGCCTTTGGGAAGGTTTTTTTAGATAATAGGATGTATCAGAGTTAAAATTTTGAAATTTTAAAATGTGTATATCTGGAAAAATATTAATTTTTAAAAACATATTTTTTTTAAAAAAAAAAAACAAACAATGAACCAAGGGGTTTATCTGAAAAAAATTGAATTTTGAAAAAAAATGCATAAGCCTGAAATCAGCAATTTAATGTTTTTAAATTCCCAACTCTGATACACCCTAATTTAATCTTCTAGAAATTTTTTAAAGCAATCTATTCTTCTGGTGAAAAAATTTCAAAAAGGAAGTGGATAAGGATTCCCCATGTAAGAAAATTCATTAATAATATTCATGAATCCCCAATTCTATGAATACCCAAAGAAAAATCCATGGATTTCTAGTCATTGAATGTTTCCCATCAAATTAACTCAAATTTATAACACTTTTTGATAAATCAAATTCCTTAAAAGCAAGAATCAAGAAAGAAGGATATTTGATGAAAATTTCATCACTGCATGGAACATAAATGTAAAATAAATTTTCATATTTATATCCCATGCAGTGATAAAATTTTCCAGGAATTCAGGAAATGAAGAAATTTTTGAAATTTGGAGGTGGAATATTAAAAGCATTAAATATTTTGAAATTATTAAATAGGATATATTTCAGAGTTAGAAAATTGACAATTTTTTAATAGGGTGTATCAAAGTTGACAAAACAGCCATTAGAAACCTGCAATTTTTTTGACCAAACCCACAATTTTTAATGGTGGGTTTCAGAAATACAAATACCCCCTAACCTGTGTATTTCAAAATGGCGGTTTTCAAACATCAAACCTGCCATTTCATCCATCAACCATCCATTTCATGCAAAACACCCATCTATTCCTCCAACTCATCAAATCCATACGCATGGCACACATCTCATCTCCAATCGCTTCACATCTCCATTGCTTCACATCTCCATCACTTCACATCTCCATCACTTCACATCTCCATTGCTTCACATCTCCATCACTTCACATATCCATTGCTTCAAATCCCCATCACTTCACACACATCCCATCATCATCACATCTTTCTCAACATGTCCAATCAGACTTCCTGGCAGAAAAGTGAAAATGCAAAAAAGCTGACTGAACTTTTTTTATTATTTGACTTGGATTCAAACTTCAATTTTTTAATCAACTTGGTTGGCTTTGAATTCTCTATTGTAAAAGCAATACATTTTTCCAAAAAGACACACTCTCTACAAATTTATGTATGATAGGCAAAAGCTTCACCTACTCCCCAAATTAAGCTTCCAGAAACTGTTACAAACTTTATTTCCTTCATTCATGAAACTTTTGTAGATGATTGAAGACCACCAAATCTTACAGAAAAATTCTTGCAATCCTCAATGAGATCCAGATATCAAACTGGCCATTTCTCTTTGTAGATTGGGATCAAATGGAAATGGAGAAGAAATTCATCAATTAGAAAATCTATTCTTGGTCAGTTATGGATCCATTCACTTATACACCAAAAGAGTAATGATTTCTATCCTATCTTTCCATTTCTTGGTCCTTTTTTGGCCAAAAAAATAAGAATGCAAGGAGATATATCAAGTAATGGAGAGTGAAGGCTTTCCTGGTTGCATTGGTTTTGTTGATGGAACCACTATCCCCTTGAGTCAAAAACCCCAGCTAGATGGCAAGCATTATTTTGATTGGAAAAAATGCAATTGATTCATTTCAATTCCAAAGCCTTTGATAATACACTGAAAAAATATGTTTTATTGGTTTTTATAGATACTCTGTTGCACAACAACTTGTTTGTAATAACAACAAGAAGTTCATATCCCTCCATGCTGGCCTTCCAAGTGTGAGAATTATTGGCCCACAAGCTTAGTCAAAGAGCAGTATTTAAAGCAAAAGAAATGCTGAGACAATAATTTCTTATGATTGATCCTTAATCTGAGGCAGAAGAAATGGCACACTTCTGAAAATGAATTATTTGATGAATTAATGGATGGAAAAAAGCAGGGAGAAGAGCTCCTTAAATACAAAAGATGGTGCTCATGTGGAGCTCATGTAATGAAAATCAAAAGGCAAAAATTCCACCCCAAATGGGCTATACAGGCTCTAAAAGCCCTTTTACTTTTTTTGGGATTACTCAGCCCACTTGGAATTAGTTCTGATCCCTTTTGACCAGCCTTTACCAGTTGAATTTGGTGTTTCCATCCTCACAAGGCTGAACCAGCCCCTTGCTGTTCAGATCCCGGCTGGTTGTCTATTACAACCAGCCCTGTTACCTGGTTAAATCCCTCTTCTAACTGTTCTGGCCCTGTCTGTACACTCAAAGGCCCATTTTCCTTGTGCAACCAGGCCCCTGGCCCTCAAAATGGCAAGGGTGGACCCAGAATCACTCTGGGTTTAGCCAAGAACTCATGAGGGGGGGGGGTGTAACAGGTGGGCATGCGCACCCCCCCTCCTTTGCTCAAATCCCCTGGGGAGGTGATCAAATCCCCCTCCAGGGGCCCTGGGGGTCAATAACCCCAGGGATTGTCACACAGAAGGTGGGCTGGGGGGTGGTCAGGCCCACCCAGCCCCATTGGCCACCTTTCCCTTGGTAAAAGGGGGGGGAGATGACCCCATTGGTCTTGAGGTGAGGGGTGATCAAGTCCCCTCCCACCTTTCCCGTTGCCTTTTTTGCAAATGGCTGGCTGGTCTGGTTAAGGAGGGACCAGCCATCCTCCCTCCTCCTTGCAACCAAGCAAGGGGAGGGAGGGAGGCAGGGGCCGCCAGCCCCTGCGGCTGCAACCCAACTCTGCGGCCACAAACAGCCAGGTGGCGCAACCAGGGCCGTGGTTTGGGGCCTCTGATTCCCAATTACTGCAAAAAAACATATTTTTGCGGGACAGCCCATCTGGCCAAGTATGTCCATAATAATTCTTGGGCCCATAAATGCTCAGTTAAGCCTATCTGGCTAAGGTGGCCCATCCACCCTGATGGGTCCGTCAAGGCCCCTGTCCCAATTGACTTGAAAAACTTGTTTTGGAGCCCAAATGCCCAAAACCAATAACACCCACATAGGCCCATGTGACCCACATGATGTCCAATGGGCCGTGGAGGCCCATTTGTGAATCCCATTTGGATTACACACTAATATGCAAATTACCTGAGTGCATCTGTATTATAACCCACCCCCTTAATCCAAAAGGGATGCCATTTGCATGCTAGACACAAAAAATTGATATTTGTTCCTATCCAACGCCTTAGTTAAGATATCCACAATTATTTCTCCAGTCGGCATTTACTGTAAAACTATCACTTTGCAGTTTACTGAATCACATATATAGTTATAATGAACATCAATATGTTTTTTTCTTGAATGGAAAACTTGGTTCTCTGCCAACTCAATGGCACTCTGATTATCAGGATAAAATAATTCAAACCCTTGTGGTTTATATGTATCCTCTACAACCTTTCTCAACCATTTTGCTTCCTGTGAAGCTGACAGGTACGCTCTGTACTTTGCTTCTGTTTATGAAAGAATTATTACTGACACCTTTTTGGAAATCCATGACACTAAATTATTCCCTAAGAAGAATAAAAACCACTTGTTGATTCCCTAGTTTTACCATTTTCCCAACTTGCATCAGAATAACCAACCAAGTCAAAGTTTGCTGACTTTGAAAACTGCAGTCCCAGATTGATTGCTCCTTTAAGATACCTCATAACTCTCTTAAACGCTGACTAATGCCTCATGCTAGGTCTCTCTAAGTGTTGTGACAAAACACCAATTGAAAATGCAATATCTGGCCTTGCACACTGTCCAAAATAAATTAAAGATCCAATAGCTGACCTATAATCATTCCCGGATTGAACAAAATCTAGATGCTCTTCATCTTTAGACTTTTCTAACCAAATGTTAGACTGCATTGGAGTACCAAACTCTTTTGCATCCTCTAAGCCATTCTGCTTAAGTAGAGCTGACACATAATGGTTCTGATCCAACTTGATCCCATTCTTGCTCTTACTAACTTTCATTCCCAGCACCTGCTGTGCCAGACCAAGATCTTTTATCTTGAACTCCTTTTGAGTGTCTCCATGACTCTATCCTTACCATTCCCAATAATGATAATTTTGTCAAGCAAAACAAACAAAATTGCATCCTTTCTCACAAAGAGACAAGGTTTTGCCTTACTTGTCCTGAAACCAATCCATCAGTTTCTTACTCATAGTTTTATACCAAGACCTAGCTGCTTGCTTTAATCCATACAGGGATCTACACAGCTTGAGGAAATATTCCCCTTTATCTGCTTAGAGGAAACTTCTCACACAGATTTTCTTCATAGTTTCTGGCTTGGTCTCTACCAGCCATTCCTTGAAACCATCAGGAATTGACATATACACAGTCTCCTCCTCTCCAAGTTTTGCATTCAAGTATGCAGTCACAAAATCAGCTTGTCTGATTTCTTCACCCAACTCCACTGCAAAAGCAATGATGTACCTGAAGGTGGAAAGCCTCCCAGTTGGCAAGAAATTCTCCTGGTAATCAATAGCCTCTCTCTGCTTGAAGCCCTGTGTGACACATCTAGACTTGAACTTTTTCAAAACTCCATTAGTATCAAACTTCTTAGTCAACACTAATCTAGACCTAACAATGGTCTTTCCCTTTGGAACTGAATCCTGCTTAACCACTTCAAACATACTATTATTCTCCAGAGAATCAAATTCCTCAAAAATAGCTGTCTTCCAATTGGCTCTCTCGTCAGAATTCATAGCTTGGCCAAAGCTATTTGGGTTAACTCTATTACCCATCTCTGAACTTAACTGTAGAATCTCATTAAGCATACACTGTTACCAAAGTGTATCTTCTTCATATTCTGCATAGGCATAGTGGGACTTCCATTGCCCATACCTATCAACAGGTATTCTCATCCTGCCACTCCTTCTAACTGGAGGTTGAGGCTCATCAGTTTCTGATTCCACAGACTCCCCTGAAGCGGGTACTGAAACCTCCAGTGGCATGTCTGCCATCTCAACATCATCATTAATGACATTTTCACCAGGCTCTGCTGGTGAAATAGGCTCTAATGCTATTTCCTGCTGTGATTCCTGAACAGAAACATCTTCACTCCTCTTGAGTGGAAAGGTACCTTCTTCAAATTTTACATTCCTACTATGGATAACCTTTCTTGTCCTTGAACAATAAATCCTATATGACTTACTTATTAAATCATAGCCTAAAAGTGCCCCTGTTCTGGATCTAGGATCTAACTTACCAACCATCTCATTATGGTGGACACTATAATACACTAAGCAACCAATTGTTCTTAGGTGTGACATTTTGGGGTAAAACTTTGAAAACTGATAATAAAGAATTTTCCCATTAACCCTTACTATATTGTGCAACAGACCCAATTTGCACACCAACTCAGCCCATGAAAACTTTGGTAGACCAGATTGAGCCATGATAGTTCTGACTTTGTCTAATAAAGTCCTATTCATCCTCTCAACTATTCCATTGTTTTGTGGAGTACTAGCAGTAGCAACTATATGAGTGATGCCATAATCATTCAACAGTTTCTTAAACTCTTTACTCACAAACTCACCCCTTCCATCAGCAATAACCCTCTTGATCTCCCCCCATCAAACCATTCTGTTTCCTGATTTGAAGATTATTGAAACCTCCTCTGCCATCTGACCCTTTGATCTTATTGGTTTTACCCAAACATAATTAGTTGCTTTATCAACTAAATTGATGAAGTATCTTGCCCCTCCAAGGGACACTGGTGTAAATGGCCCTTCCAAATCAATGGAAAATTCCTCTCTAGGAAATTCTGTGAAATCTCTACTCTTTGAGAACACATTTCTGGTCTTTTCCCCTAAGGTAAAACTTTCACAGTTGCTGTCCTTCACCTTATGGCCACTTCTATTGTGAGCAACAGTGCTCAGAGCTGAAAACTTGAACAAGTTAGCACAGAGAAACTTATTCCAAAATTTTCCACCCAGGATAGTTCTCCCATTCAAATAAATAGCAAAATTATCTTCTTGAAGATAACAAATCTGGAACCCTTTTTTCCAGAGAACCCCAAGAGACACAAGGTTATAAGGCAGATGTGGTACATAGAAAACTTTCTCAAAAGATATTTTGAAACCCAAGTGATTTTCAAGAATAAATTTTCCCATTCCTTTAATCTGAATTGTTCTTACTTTCTGGCCAATATTTACAAAACAATCAAAATCTCTAAGATTTGAAAAGATATTTGGCTCAAAAAACATGTGGTCTGTACAACCAGAATAAATCAAAACAAGAACATCCTCCTTCAATCCTCCTGTAAGGAAATTAAAATTATCAGCCAATGATAATTTCTTATCATCAAGGTTAAGATTACCTGCTTTGTAATCAATCAAGTCCATCTCTTGATCCTCAATGAGCTTTGGCTTCTTTTTAAGGAAATGTTCCTCAACAGCCTTTTCTGATGGGCATGCCAATTTCACCATAGCAATTGTCTCCATTTCAAGTTTGTCCTCCTTGTCCTCCTTTTCTTCTTCTTCAGAATTCTTCCTCTTCTTGGCCTCCTTGCAATCCTTTGCATAGTACCCCTTCTTCTGAAAATTATAACATAAGACCTTTGATAAATCCCTCTCGGCCTTTTCCTTCTTTCCAGATTATCCTTTCTTCCAAACCAGAGCAGTTCCTGTGCCCTCCTTCATCTTAAATTTAATATCATCCTTTTCAATTATCTTCAGCACATCCTCTTACCCAGGAAGTGGATCCAATTGAGATATAATCCTAACCAAGGACTCATACTCTTTTGGTAGCTTCTGAAGAATTAAGAGTGACAAAAACTCAGGATCCATGTTCATCCCAGATGAATTAAACTTAGCAATGCTTGATCTTGCCTCCCAAACAAATTGCTTACAGTTGACAAATTTCAACTTAAACAACTTATCAAAAGCAATCCCCTTCTGATGAACTGAATTACCAGCACAATTGGCCTTGAGAATCTTCCATAAAATGCTTCCCATCCTCTTATGTTCCTCTTTCCAAGTCTCAGCAACCCATGACATATGAATTTCATCCAAATTCCTAAGAATGAGATGGTAGGACTATATCTCTACCTCTGACCTAATCAAGGTATGATCTGCATCCATAATCTCCCCACAAAAAATTCTTTCCAGCTCACTGTCCATTAAGACAGACCAAGCACTATAGTTTTGGCCATTCAAAAAAATCTTGGTGGAGCTTGATTCTGGGATATAATAAATCTTAAAACGTGAGGTCCTTGAGGTTTTCTCAAGTAAGGTATAAGGGTCTATCTTGCTTGGAAATAATGATGATGATGGTACTGATAATGTGTGAGAATTATTGGACCACAAGCTTAGTCAAAGAGCAGTATTTAAAGAAAAAGAAATGCTGAGACAATAATGTCTTATGATTTATCCTTAATCTGAGGAAGAGGCCATGGAACACTTGTGAATAAGAAAAAATTGATGAATGAATGGATGGAAAAAAGCAGGGAGAAGAGCTTCTTGAATACAAAATATTGTGCTCATGTGGAGCTCATGTAATGACAATCAAAAGGCAAAAATTCCGCCCCAAATTGGCTCTAAAGGCTCTACAAGCCCTGTTAATTGGTTTGGGCTTACTCAGCCCACTTGGCATTAGTTCTGAACCCTTTCGGCCAGCCTTTACCAGTTTAATTTGGTGTTTCCACCCTCACAGGGCTGTAAAAGCCCCTTGCTGTTCATACCCTGGCTGGTTGTCTATTACAACCAGCCCTGTTACCTAGTTAAATTTCTCTTCTACATATTCTGGCCCTTTCTGTACACTCACAGGCCTGTTTTCCTCCTGCAACCAGGCCCCTGGCCCTCAAAATGGCCAGGGTGGACCCAGAATTACTCTGGGTTTGGCCAAGAACTCATGGGGGGGGGGGTGTAACTGGCAGGCATGCGCCCCCCCTCCTTTGCTCAAATCCCCTGGGGAGCTGATCAAATCCCCCTCCAGGGGCCCTGGGTGTCAATACCCCCAGGGATTGTCACACAGAAAGTGGGCTGGGTGATGGTTGGGCCCACCCAGCCCCATTGGTTCCCCCCCCCCTTGGTAAGGGGGGGGGGGGGGAGATGGCCCCATTGGTCTTGAGGTGGGGGGGTGATCAAGTCTCCTCCCACCTTGAAGGTTGCCTTTGTTGCAAACAGCTGGCTGGTCAGGTCAAGGAGGGACCAGCCATCCTCCCTCCCCCTTGCAACCAAGCAAGGGGAGGGAGGGAGGCAGGGGCCACCAGCCCCCATGGCCGCAACCCTCCCCAGCAACCGCCACACAACTCCACAGCCGCAACCAGGGTCACAACCCCGCACACAGTGGGTGGGGGCACTCCAAGCGGATTCCCCTGCCCTCTAAAATGGCCCTATGCGGGCTGTTGGGCCCCGCAACGGGCCCCAGGTGAGAAACAAGCGGCCCAAAGTGGCTGCAACACAGGTGACGGCACCAATGGGCCTCCAAGGCCCAATGACCCAAAAAAACATACTTTTGAGGGCCAGCCCGTCTGGCCAAGTATGTCCATAATAATCCTTGGGCCCATAAATTCCCAGATAAGCACATCTGGCTAAGTTTTCCCATCCAGCCTGATGGGCCCGTCATGGCCCCTGTCCCAATTGACTTGAAAAACGTGTTTTGGTGCCCAAATGCCCAAAACCAATAACACCCACATAGGCCCACGTGGCCCACATGATATCCAATGGCCTGTGGAGGCCCATTTTTGAATCCCATTTGGATTACACACTAATATGCACATTACCTGAGTGCATCTATATTTTAACACCAGGTTCTTGTCATGATTCATATGTTTTCAATTGGATGCAGATTGCCCAAAAACCAGGTAACTACTTTGACAAAGATCAATACCTTCTGGCCAATTCAGCTTATACTAGCGGGAAATATGTGGTTCTGGCATACCACAATGGTTCAACCAATGATCAAGCCAAAACTCATTTCAACTATCATCTTTCCCAACCACATGTTTGGATTGAGCATATCATAGGAATCCTGAAAGGAAGATGGGCAATCTTATGGGAGATGCAAAACCAGCTCCAATCTTCTCAAGAAATGCAGTTCCTCATCAATTGGATTATCAGTTGTGTAATCCTTCACAACCTTCTTGCCAACATTAAAGATGAATGGGACAAAATATTTGAAGAAGATATTCCTGATCCTCCTCAAGTCATCCAGCCTCATCTTCTACCTTATCTTTGGCCATGGGAAAGTGGATTCTACCTCTCACACTTGCTCACTTTGATGAGTAGCATTGGGTTTTTGAATAGGTAAAAAATAACATCACCATTAGTAGCATTGGTTTTTTAAATAGGTAAAAAGTGGCATCACCAGATTTTTTTGGTTTTGGTTGTTTAACCAGAATTCTAGGCTGACTCCCCCCCTTTATTTTTTTTTTCTTTTTTTTTTGTGGACTTAGACAAAAACCAGAACCACAACTTCAAAACCAGACAGCTCACCCCACCAAAAAAAACACCGGTCAAATCCTCCCTCCTTCTCACAAAACCATCACCTCACCAAACCAAACCACCGGTCCACACCTCCCTTCTCCTCACCATCCTCCTCCACCTACCTCCAAGTTCACCCGGTCATCCTTCTCCTTATTCTTCTTTGCTCAGTGACCCAGTTAAGCCCCCCCTCCTCCTCCTTGATTCATTGGAGCTGACCCCCCCCTCCTCCTCCTCCTTTTACAAGTTCCAGGCCATTCATGCCTCCTTTCTGAGCCCCACTTGCAAGCTCACTTGCTCAGAACTACTGGTAAGCACCTCCCCTCCTCCTGCTCCCCATCTTCTCCCACCACCACCTTGCTGGGTGATTGGCAAGCAAACAATTGATTGCTTGCTGGTTGACCAATTGATCAATCAATTGATGGTTGACTGGAAAGTGAACAATTTTTTGCTCCCCAATCAATTGCTTGAAAGTTGAAGAATTGATCAATTGGTGAGTGAATGGTTGATTGCTTGCCAATCAATCAATCAATTGATTGACCAGCCGGTGACCTGCCCCCACTTCAGCTCCTCCTCCTCCTACAAGTTTTTTATCAGTTGACTTACTTTTTTTTGTAGGAGATTACCAGTAATGTTCTTTTTATTTTCTATTTTGGTCAATAATCTAAGTGGTTTATACCAGACTGATGATTGTTTTTTATTTTTATTTTTATTTTTTGTTAGGAGAATTGCAGGTATTTTTCTTGTTACTTTCTATGTTTTTTGATCATCTAAGTGGTTTATACCAGACTAATGACTGTTTTTTTGCATTTTTTTATTCAGTGCAATGCAATTGGACATTCTACTGCTTTGAAAACCCTTTCTTGATGGCCCATTCTTCACCCACCAAACTCAAAATGTTACAACTGATTGATTTACATCTGGATCCTCACCCCAATCAAAAATAAGGTTGGGAGGGAAAAAGATTGAAGGAGATAGTTTTAAAAACATACAGAGCAGTGGGAAGAAAAGGGCTTTCCATAGAAGGAGGGCTAAAATGCAGGATTTGGAAATTGCATTGGAAGTGACTGAGGAAAAAATTAATGAAAAGCTTGTTTGGTCTTCACGCAAACTACATCCCTTGGACCTTTATCCATCCATTGTCAATAAAAGTCAAACCTACATCCCTGAAGAGTTGGAACAGGTTAAACAGAAGACCAAACCATTCCATTTCTTCAGCTCTGGAAAAGTATGTATTCAAGATCAATCGGATCATGAGGATATGTTTGCCATTATACAATTTATCCCTTTGAATGAACTCTCTCAGCAAGAGAAGAAGGACATCAACTCAGTAACAAAATTCCTTCACCAATCCAAAAAAAAAATTCAACACTGTTAGCCCCTCAAGATCTTGGGGTGGGAAAATGTGGGCAATTAAATGGCAAAAATTTATGGACCCTTCTTAAATATTTGGAAAATATTTGAAGAAAGATGCTGTCAAATCTTCCCCTAAAGAGTATTATTTTTTGAACATTAGGTCTGACAAGCTCTCTCATATATTGGGCCAAATGTTTCAAAAATTAGCCAAACTTGTGTTTGATTCAAACCATGAATCTATGATGGACAGCAACATCCCTTCCTTCTCCTCATTGGAATTTGGATATGGCCTTACTTATTTTGACTGCTCACCTCACATCAACTTCACCTCAGACTCCTTCTGAAAATTGCCCCATATTGACCAAGGTGATGTTTCTGACTATTCACTTTTACTTTTGGTCCCAAAAAAAAATAAAATGGACAACTTATCAACAACAAGGATGAATATCAAGTATCCAAAGGCCAACTTGTGTTCCCAGACTTGGGTTTTGGGATTGATTTCAAACAAAAGGGTATTTTTAAAATGGGTTGGGCTGCAAACAAGTAAAAACACTGTACTTTTCCTGCAATGGATACTGACACCCATACTAGGATGGCCATTTCCATGAAAATCAATAGAACAACTCAAAACACTAGCAAGGACATGGCCAGTGGCAAAATATATCTTAGGGAAAAAAATATAAATAAAAATAAAAAATATTTGTTCATTGGTGGTGTTCAAAATACTCTCAAAAGTTTTTTTAATCAAAAATAATTTTTTTTTTATTTTTAAAATTTTTATCAAAAAAAATATATTTAAAAACCAAGCAATTGAGTAATTTCCTTTATTTCATACACAGTTCTACTGCTACCAATACATTCCATGGCTTCCAATAATCTATCTTTTTTTTTTCTGTGGCTAGCCTATCCCTCTCCTTTTTGAGTTGTTCTTGCTATCAATGTTTCTTCTTTTCCTCTTTTTGAAACTCCAGCTTGGCCTGTTTGATTTGCCACTTAGCATCCAACTTGTGTTGATGAGCCAAAATCTCATCTTTCCACTTTTGACAATCCATAGCCAGTTGAAAATCCCACTTCTCCTTTTTAAATGGAAGTTGTTGGGATTCTATTTTTGATTTCACTGAATTTTGGAGGGGGATAGGAATGAGCTTGATTGTAAAAGCAATTAAAATCAATCAATTAACTTACTTGAATCTTGCTTCTCCATGATATCGTCAAGGCCAGAAAAATTTGAAGTGTTTCTCACCTTTTGAAGGCTATTGGGGTTGAGGTTTATGGAATTGGAGGCCTTTTGCTTTCCCTTTGAAGAGGAGGTTTGTGTGGGAACGTCATTGCTCTCACTTGGAGGGGATGTGGGAGGCCCCATTGGCTTGAGGATTTGGCCATTCTGGAACAGATGAGCCTGTTTTTTTACAATCTAAATCAGTCAGGATTAACCAGACAGAAGAGAAAATATCTTGGTTCCTTACTTGGGCAGATGATGACAATTGTGGTGATACAGGAATAAATTGCTCCTTGTGGGCCAAGTCTTCAAGTTCTTCCACCCCAGGAAGAGGGAAATCCTAAGAAGGAAGTGACGGGTCCAAGGAAGGGTTTGAATTGTTGATCAATTCTGATTTAGACGTGATGGGGGCTGATTCTGTTGGAATATCCTCCTCCAAATCAGATTGGGGCCACTCATAGTTTTCATTGGGATCATCATTGCTAGGCCAAGCATCCACATCCAGGTCCTCAGCATCAACTGAATCTGATTGTTGGGCATCAAAAGCGGCCAAAGGGGTGATATTGGCCTTCTTTCCAAATATTTTATACATTTGAACATAAAAAAGACAAATGGAGTCCAACTTATCAACCACTGAGTTGATTAACTTTGCTTTGCGGAGTAGGTGATACCAAAGCGGGTGGAGATTGACATTGAGTGGTCTTGTTTTTACTTGGTTTGATAGTTCTTGAATTGCTCCCCCATCTGTTTGGATGAAAGATCCAGCCTAACTATGGTTTTATTCTTGAGTTCATTGGCCATCAGGAGATAACAATTAACCTTAGAGGATGGAGGTTGTCCAACCCGTGTTTCATTGTTGGATCCAAACCAAGCATTGTAGTTGGACAGAATTTTGAGCCAGTTTACCAGGATTATGTGATCAGCTCTCTTGATATGAATCAAGCCTTTGGAAGCTGAAGGGGGAGGATTGTTGGATTTTGAGTTCCTGGGGGATGTTTGCTTTGGTTGAGTGGAATTGCGGGGGGAGTGTTGCTGAGGGGCCATTTAAAAAGAGTAAGTGGGATGAAGTGATGAATCAATACAGCAATGACAGTTAGGATGTGATGAAAGGGGGGATGAAGTGATGAAGAAATGAAGCAATAAGAGGATGGATGTGATGAAAGAAATCAAGTGATGACAGTGATAAAGCAAGGTGAGAGTGATGAAGTGATGAAGCACAATGAAGAAATGAGATTGATCAAGTGATGAGGATAGCATTGAATCAATGAGAGTGATGAAGTGATGAGGATAGCAATGAAGCAATGAGAGTGATGAAGTGACGAGGATAGAAATGAAGGGATTAGAGTGATGAAGTGATGAGGATAGCAATGAAGCAAGGAGAGTGATGAAGTGATGAGGATATCAATGAAGCAATGAGATTGATGAAGTGATGAGGATAGCAATGAATCAATGAGAGTGATGAAGTGATGAGGATAGCAATGAAGCAATGAGAGTGATGAAGTGATGAGGAGGTTTCTCAGAAAAGCTCAACAAGCCAATTTAAACAAGAAGATGTCTCCAAGTAATTTTAGATTGGCAGATCCTCCTTCTTGATTGACTTCCAAATTTTCTGGTCAACCAAAGAGGGCTAATAATATAATTCTTTTCAACTGGCTCAGAAATCCTCATAAACAAAATGCTTGCTTTTGGATGGGAATTAAAGTTAAAACTGTTTTTTTCAACCTCCATGTTCAAGTTAGAATTTTTTTCTCCTGATGGAAAATAAACTAAGGCATTAAAAAAGTTAAGGATTGATTATTTATTGAAACATATCAGGGAGTTTTTTCAAGAATATAGGGAAATTTAAAAAAAATCCATTTGTGTTCCATCTCCAGTGAATTTGGAATAAATTTGAATGAAGCCATTGGGATCAACTTGGTGGTAGAAAGATTTGGATAAATTTTTCCTCTGTTTTTAATCAAATGGGGAAAATATTTTCAAGAAAATCCACCATCAAAACACTGGCTGATTTTGAATCCCTCAGATCCAATTCCATCAATCCTGTGGATTTTTTTTCCAGTCCTCAAAATGTTGATTCCCATAAAAAGGTTTGCCTGCATCCTCTTGCTTTGCCATCATCTGATGGAGGGGAGTTAACTCGGTATATCTCTTCCCCAATCAGAAAAGAATCAGAATGTTTATTCATCAAATTTCTTCCTTTGATACATCAATTTTCTTCTTGGATCAATCCAATAATTTTCCAGAGGACGATTACAATGAAAAAACCCCTCTAATACTACTCAAATCACATTTCCAAAGGAAGTTCTCTTGATTTATTATCTAATTTTGAATCAATCCCTTTCTTGATTAATAATTAAAAATCCCTGGTAAAAGTCTGCTGTTTTAAATATTCATAGGAAAAATCTAAATCTTAAATGCACCAGAGTGTTTTTGGAGGATTAGGATCCAGGAATTTGAATGAAAACTCTGAGCAAAAAATAAACTATGTGAAGTCCTGAATTTTTTACTCAGGCTCAAAGAGGAAGACATAATGGAGGTTCTATTTATCTTTTACTGGAAGAACAATTTTAATTGGTTGAAATTGAAGAATAAAAATGGAGTTAAATAATGGATATGGGGAAGGGCAAATTTTAGTATTAAAAAAAACCATTTAAGCATGGATGATCAACGGCTATGGGAGAAGCATTTGAGTGGATTGGGAAGGTCAATTTTGAGAAAATTGGAAGTTGAAATTTAAGTATTCCAAGGAAAGAATGTTGGTTTTTGAAGATTAATCAAGGCAAGTGTCTCAAAGGGTTATTGGCTAGTAATAAATGTGAGATGGTAAAAAATAGAATATTACCCCTAGTCCAGGAATTGGAGTTGATCATACAGGATAATTAAAATGTGACAGTACAGTAAGAGGGGAATTTGGTTAACCTCTTTTTCCTCCCATTTCTTTTTTATCTTCTATTTGAGGAAGTAAATTTTTTAAATTCAGAAAAATCAGAGATGAAACATAGCCACAAATCATCCTATCCTGAAGGCATCATACCAAACATTGATATTTCTACATTTTTTGTGGAATTTCATCCTCATCTATTTTAAAATCATTTGGATTGAATGTATTGAAGAGTTTACCAGAAGAGATTACAAAATTAATTGGTCTTGAAGACTGAGTTTTCAGATTTTGAATCAAACATTAATTGATCTCAGAGTTTCAAGTTGCAGAAACCAAGGTAAAATTACTGCAGAAGAAGGAATAAAATGCAGACCAGAAGTGGTGATAGCACAAAGATTTCAAAATAAAATTAGTTTAAAACAATATAAATGTGGAGGAAACCAGAAATATATTTAAATTTCAAGAATATCACACCACACCACACCGCTTTTTGAAAAATAGGAAACTTAGTCCCATGGGACCTCCCAGCTCACATTGCAAAAACAGTGATGGTTTTGAGCACAATTTATACTAAAGGAATGGAAACTCATGGTCTCGAATTCTTTCAAAATCAAACAAAAAATCCATAGAAAGAATAGAAAAAACAAAAAAAACATTTTGAGGCTTTGATGAGATCATGGAAAAATAAAAATCAAGGAAGATCATTGAATCCAGAAGACAGTTTTGAATCTGAATTTTTGCAGGCATGATCATCATTCTCTAGTGTAGTAGCCCCCACTAAATATTAATGTGATAATCATTTTACAACCAGATTCAGGTTGTTGGGACAGAGAAGGCTTACATATTCATCAATTTAATCACTACCAAAATGGCAATGATCCAAATTGTTTTATATTTTCTAAAGACAATGTTGGTTAGATGAATCATGGAAAAAATGGGGGAATGATATCAATGGCTTAAGAATATTTCAAACCATTTTTCTTTGCCAATTTTTTGGTTATTTAATTTGTCTTCATTTGGAAAATCAATATAATTATCCACAATTTTCCTGTATATCAGATTTGAAATAATTTTATCATCAACAAAATCCAGATAGAGTGACCATATATTGAGAGTACTAACTTAGTAGTCCAAAAAATATCTATCTGATTTTGTGTAGGTAAAAATACAAAAAGGGTCTTCACGTCTTGTGATTCAATTAATGCTCACCAAATTCAGAAATAATTCATTTTTGGGCTGATTGAAGGCAGCCATTGATATTCTGGAGTATTGGGTGCAAAGGATTGATTTTGCTTGAACCTTAAGGGTTGAGGCTGATGGGGAAAAATTGACTTTGTTTTTTTTTTGAAATTTTAAGGAAGGTGATAAATCACAACCCTGGGTTGTGAACAGAGGTTAACAACCCATTTGAGTTGTTGAAAGAGGTTATCAACTCACAAAGTTTTTAACAGAGGGTTTTTTTCACAACATGCACAACCTGAGGTTGTAAATTAATCACACCCCCTTTTATTTATTTATTTAATTTATTTTTATTTTTAATTTATTTTTATTTTTATTTTTAATTTATTTTTATTTTTATTTTATTTTTATTTTTAATTTTATTTATATTTATATTTATATTTTTATTTTTATTTTTATTTTTATTTTTATTTTCATTTTCATTTTCATTTTCATTTTTATTTTTATTTTTATTTTTATTTTTATTTTTATTTTAATTTTTATTTTTATTTTTATTTTTATTTTTATTTTTATTTTTATTTTAATTTTTATTTTAATTTTTATTTTAATTTTTATTTTAATTTTTATTTTAATTTTTATTTTTATTTTTATTTTTATTTTTATTTTTATTTTTATTTTTATTTTTATTTTTATTTTTATTTTTATTTTTGTTTTTATTTTTATTTTTATTTTTATTTTTATTTTTATTTTTATTTTTATTTTTATTTTTATTTCTATTTTTATTTCTATTTTTATTTTCGTTTTTATTTTTATTTTTATTTTTATTTTTATTTTTATTTTTATTTTTATTTTTATTTTTATTTTTATTTTTATTTTTATTTTTATTTTTATTTTTATTTTTATTTTTATTTTTATTTCTATTTTTTTTTTATTTTTATTTTTAGTTTCATTTTTATTTTTATTTTTATTTTTATTTTTATTTTTATTTTTATTTTTATTTTAATTTTAATTTTAATTTTTATTTTTATTTTTATTTTTATTTTTATTTTTATTTTAATTTTAATTTTAATTTTAATTTTTATTTTAATTTTAATTTTAATTTTAATTTTTATTTTTATTTTCATTTTCATTTTTATTTTTATTTGTATTTTTATTTTTATTTTTATTTTTATTTTTATTTTCATTTTTATTTTTATTTTTATTTTTATTTTTATTTTTATTTCTATTTTTATTTCTATTTTTATTTCTATTTTTATTTTTATTTTTATTTTTATTTTTATTTTTAATTTTATTTTTATTTTTATTTTTATTTTTATTTTTATTTTTATTTTTATTTTTATTTTTATTTTTATTTTTATTTTTATTTTTATTTTTATTGTTATTGTTATTGTTATTTTTATTTTTATTTTTATTTTTATTTTTATTTTTATTTTTGTGTTTATTTTTATTTTAATTTTGTTTTTGTTTTTATTTTATTTTTATTTTATTTTAATTTTATCTTATTTTTATTTTTTATTTTTTTTCTTTTCATTTCTCTTGTATTGTATTCTTTTTTTTTCTTTTTTTCTTTCATTTTCCATTCCATTCTTTCATTTTCTTTTATATTCTATTCTTTTCTTTTCTTTTCTTTTCTTTTCTTTTCTTTTCTTTTCTTTTCTTTTCTTTTCTTTTCTTTTCTTTTCTTTTCTTTGCTTTTCTTTTCTTTTCTTTTCTTTTCTTTTCTTTTCTTTTCTTTTCTTTTTTATTTAGCCTGTTATATTTTTCATGCCACCGACCCTTGATTTTGGGTAGTTTTGATGTTACCACAACATTGTGCAACATCCCTAATCCACATGGCTTTGCAGGGTGATAAAAAAGAAAAAAAATATGAGCGCCTAGAAAGGCATTTAAAAAACCTTTCAAAGAAAGATGAGAGTTTTTGGGAAGTTTGAAGGCCTTCAAAATTAAACTCCACAACTTGAACCCCTCTCCCCCACTGCATGTCTCAAATAGTTTCACATTTTTAAGTTTTTTTAATTTTTGATAATTTTGGGAAATTTGAAGAGACAGGAATTTTTAAAATATGACAGGCAAGTCAAATGTATTTTTTCTAGATTTTTAGAGCTTGATTTTCCCAGCAGAAAATGTGATTAATATCAAAAATGAGACATTCTTTTCAATTTTTGTTTCCCTTATCTTTCAAAAGAACCTTCTGTATTTGGAGCTTTCAGTCTTATAGTGGTAATTGAAAAGGGAAAAAATATATATGGGGATTTTCAGGATCAATTATTTACCTAAAAATAATTCATGCATGTACAACAATAACAGGAAGTGTCTGTTTTGGGGTGTGTTTTGAAGCCATTTCTGATACTATTTTGAGTTATTTTATGGATAGTGTCAGTTGATATTTTTTAAATGCACTTCAATTGAAAAAAAAAATAATTTTTTTGGACCTTGATTTAGCCCTCAAATTTCTAACCTCAAATCACCATGTTTAGACCCGTTTTGGGGGTAATTCCACATTTTTGGGCTCTTCTATATGATTGATCTGATTTTCAATATAATTTCAAATGATTTAAAGACTCCTCATCACCTCTTGGGGCGGTCAAATCCTCTCCTCAACCATAAAATCACCTTTCAAAATCCAGAATCCACTCCATACCACACCAATCATCATCACCATTACCAATCATCACAACCCAACACCAATCAACTAATCACACATCACTACTCAAAGCAACTCAACCAATTTAATTAAACACTCCAACCCCACCAAATCAACACCCTGAATCCAAAACATCAATTAAAAATTAATAAAATCACTCCTCAACAATTTTTTCCCAGGTTTTTTGGAACTTATTTTTAAATAATTAACAAATAAATCCAACAACAAAAAGTAACCAAAAGACTTTTTTACCTCAAATATCAAGTCTCTGAGCCCTTCTTTTCTCCCAAATTATTAATCTTTCTCTTATATATACTCTATTCAAATTTCCAAAGTCTTCATAAACAAAAAAACCATCTCAGAATTGAAATGAAAATCAAAATCAAGATCAAAAAATGTCTCAAAAACACATCAACCCAATTTTACTATCTGCCTCTGCTGCTTCTTCTTCTGCTTATTAAACTGATTCAAATAACCCCCATGATTCCACCCCATTTTCTGCTCCACCTGAATTATCATATCATTGAAAGGCAGAACTTGTGGGTGCTGTTCAAGATTGGGCTAATTCCCATCGATATGCCATTTCCACCAAATTCTTCAATGCTAAGGACAAAATATATACTTACCAACATGAAAAATATGGGGAATATCAACCCAATTTGGATAACAAAGGAATTTTAAAAATTAGAAAAAAAAACTTTCCTTTCAGATTATCTGGAAGCTTTTAAAAGAGGTCTGGCATTTGGGAAATAAAAATCCAATGCCCTGATCATAATCATCCACCATAAACTGATCCATCCACTCATCCAGTTCATAGAAGTATTCATGGTTCTCAATAGGATATGCTTAAATATTTGAAAAAAGCTGGGTTTCCTCCCCTCAAAATACTCAATTCCTTAATGCAGTCCTCTAATTATTCCATTCACAAAAACCTTAGTACAATCTATTAAAAAATATCAAGAATTCAAAAATAAAAAATGGAAGGAAAATGACCCAAAGAATCCTTAATGGTGGAATAAATAAAACTTTCATTTAAATATGAAATCAAAAATCAAAATGGTCATATTAGTTCTTTATTCATTTCTCAACCAGATTCTATAAAATTACTCAAGCTCTTTCCATCAGTATTAATTTTGGACTGTACCTAAAAAACAAACAAATTTTGCAAGCCTCTTATTCACATTTTTGAGTTTAAATTTTTCTCTAGAACCTTCTCTGTTGGTTTCTGTTTCCTCTCCCAAGAAAAAGAAGGAAGAATATCAATAGGCCCTCACTCAAATTCCTAAAATATTAGAACATGAAGAATGCTAGGTCATTGTGACTGACAAGAAGCAGTCCCTGATTCATTCCACTGAAACTGTGTTTCCCAACTCTCATCATTTAATCTTTGTGTGGTATATCTTCAAAGAAATTCAACAAAAATGTAGAAAACACTTCAAATCTGATGAAGAATTGATGATATTCAGAAAATACTGGATCACGCTGGTCAAATCCAAATCAGAAAATTCATATCAAGAAAATTTTAACAAACTCGCTCAAGTCTGTAGTCCCCCCACTTCTGACTAACTTCTTGAAAACTGGCTTCCTTTAAAAAGAAAACTGGTTTCATATGCTGCAAAAAAGGACCTGCATTTTGGAAATACCAGCACATCTACAATAGAAGGGGTTCACTCTTATTTCCAAAAATTTATCACAACTTCTTCTGGTTCCTTTTCTAATGTATTTCACCAAATCTATCATTCAATTTCAATTCCACTCCATGAAACTGCCATTCAAAGTTCTCAGAAAGACTTCAAGAAAGTCAGTGTTCTTCCATATTTTGTTGAACACCCCTGAGGAAAAATCAGCCACTATCCTCTCAAGACTGTGAATTCCTTTTGAATTTCAGCATAAAAATCAACCACCTGTTCTGATTGTGATTACTCTTCTTTCATATGAATTCCTTGTGTACACAAAGTGAAGGAGGAAAATTTCAAGAAAAAAATTTTGCTTGAGGATTTTCATCCCCAGTGGCATGTCAAACCCTCTATTTCAGTGGGTTTTCTTTTTTTGAATGCAAAAATACCAACATTGATTTCTGAATTTTTTTATTTAATTTTGAAAATTATTCATAGCTCTGTGAGAATGAATTATTTCAACAATATCAATCATCCAATGAATCACCTCCCCAATCAACCAAAATAAATTGGTTTCAGAATGAAATCTTTGAAGAATTCCTTGAATTGCGCCCAGGAGAACATCATTTTTACCATGGAAAAAAATGAAACTGTTGCAAGGGAAGTATCAACTGACTTCCATTCAGGAACTCTTATCAAAGAAATAAAGGAAAATTTGTGGAAAAACCAAGGGATCCCTCAATAAATGCAAAATATTTTCTCAGAATTTCTCTAAGAGGGATCCATCAGGGTTTGACTATGTTGAAGGACCTAAGAGAAGAGGAAGACCAAGGAAGAACCAAGTGGTTAAAGCAATGGTTAGTTTTTTATTTTTCTGTTTTTTTTTTCTCTCATATTTTGGATTGATTTTGACAGAATTTGTTTTTAAACTGGTTTTCTCTAATTTCAGACTCTGAAGAAAAAGAAATGAAAGGAAGACCATGAAAAGGACAAGGTAAAAAAGAAACAGGAATCAAGGAAGAGGTGATTCTTTTTTTTTTTGTAATTATGGTAAAATTTAATTCTGAACAGGATTAATTTATAACAGAAGAGGAATTGAGTGGAGAATAACTACAAGATCGTAAATGATTGAATTCAATCAATAAAGTTAGTTTTTTTGGGGGGGTGTAGGGGGATCAGGACAGTTTTTCTAGTTTCCATTAATTTTCATATTTTCCTTTGTCAATCAGGGGTCAGGAAACATCATCAATAAGAGATTTGTTTTCCATAATTTTATTCCTGGGAATCTGAAGAAGATCAAGAGAAGAAAACAAGACAATGCAGATTCAGATGCTTATAGGCCCCCAGGGAATACTATCTTTGCTCCCAAAGCTACAGCTTCTGAAACTGAAAAGGTGAATACATTTCTGAAATAATCATGCTTTATGGTTCATTTATTAACCTTTCCTCTTTTTTTGTGATGATACTCAAGGTCAAAAAATTATCTTTTTCATGTTCTGATAATTTTGAAGTTTTTAATATTGAAAAATTAAGTATGAAGTGTTTTTCTTAACAAATATAAAAAAAAATTATTTTTTTTTCCTTAGTATGCAAACAAAAAATTTCATTTTCCCCAAGACAGCCATACCACAAATTCCACATGTTTAAGATGTGAAGGGTGATTGGAACTGTGGTTTTAGATCATTAGCAGTCAATTTGGGCCATAAATATGAATATTGGAGTTCAATATTTCAGGAAATGATCAAGTAAATGGAATAAAACTCTCTCTTCAAGGATGAAATTTTCATGGATCAAGTATGGTATAAAATGTTTGAAAAAGCTAGAAAACATCTCAAACACACTTCTGGACCTGCCTCTCAAAGTTTCAGATGAGATTACCTTGCCATTTTTTGGTGCTGGAAGATACATAAAAAAGACCGGTGGTACTTTAAGTTGATACCATCAACTTATTTGCCCCTCAATTACCCTTCAACTGCCAATTCTCAAACATCCCCCCTGTGTTTAATTATTTTGGAAGATTTTCAGAACATAGTTTCTTTCCAATATAATTATGAAATCTTGCCAGTTACCCAATTAGATCCCCTTTGCGTGGCTTTTTCTAGAAAGGAATGACAAAATGGGAATATTTGATTCATAATAACTTGGAGCTTGGTTTAAAGATTTTGTTTCCTCCTAAAAATTCTACACATGCAAGAAAGAAACTATTACAAATTGATATTGATTGAATTGTTTTTTTTCTTTTTTTTTCTGAAATTTTCATTTTTTTTCTTTCTATTTATTATTTACTCAATGATTTAGAGAAAACAATTCCACTTTTGTTTTTTTAATTATGAATTTTTTGGAAAAAAAAAGCTAAAACAAAATCCTCACATATTGTTTTTGCCCTTTTTGACTACTAAAAGAAGGCAAGCTCAAAATTTGGAAAATTCTTTTGAAAGATACGGGAAAAAATGAAAAGAATGTCTTTTTTGATTTAAATCCCATTATCTGGCAGGAAAATACTAAGAATCTAGACAAAAGATTATATTAGAATTCTCTTTCATATTTGGAAAATTTCTGTCTCTTCAGATTTTCCAAAATTATGAAAAAAAAAATTCAAAAGATTTGAGACAGTTTTTTTTTCAATTTTTTGAGTGCAAGTTTGAAGGCCTTTAAAATTGCCAAAAAATATTTTCTTTCTTTTAAAGAGGTTTTAGGTGCTTTTCTAGGTGCTCATATTTTTTCTTTTGACCACCCTGCGAGACCATGTGGAATAAAGGGTTACCACGTGGATTGGGGAAATTGCAACATGCTGTGGCAATTTTAAAACTGCACAAAATCAAGGATTGGGGGTTTGAAAAATAAAATGCCTTTATTTGTTTTAATTTATTTTAATTTTAATTTTTTAATTTTTTTGCTCAAAAATCTGGGGTTCTGAAAAAGTTGTGAACAGCCATTCACAAATATGTGGGTTTTGGGAAGCCATGTATGACTCAAATGGGTTTTGAAATTTGCCACAAAACACATTTTGAGTTGTTTAGGGGTTGTGTAGGTTTGTAAATAAATTATGAACCAAATTTTAATAATACTCAACTGAGCAGCAATTTGATCAATTTCCAAGTCTTTCTATTTTGTTGGAGGACTGATTGGGTTATTTTAGGTGGTTTTTATGGTTAAATTTATCTTGACCTTCCAAATTTGAGTTTTGAAGTTTTTGATTTATTCCCACCATTCAAATTATTCAGTGAGATCCCTATGCATTTTAATGAGGAATATTTCAATTGGATTGGTAATGGTTTGATTTTAGATCTCAATTGAGAACTTGATTGGAAAAGGTGGAATAATAGGAGGGAAGAAATACAGGCAAGGTGCACTGGTTCCTGAAAATTTCAAAAGAATTTATGCTTGTGAAAATACAAAAACTTCTACCCTAGAAATGGACAAAAAATGTTTAGCTTGAAAAAATGAGGATAGCACAATATGGGGACCAGTGCTCAGAGGTAGAAGGATGGGAAGAGGAAGATGAAGAGAGCTAATAACAACTTTATTAAACATCTTACTTTGATTATTTATGATCAAAAGGGATCTAGGATTTATTGAAGGTTGATTCTTTGGAATCAAAATCACAACTTAATTCAATTACAGGTGAAAAAATTTGTGGTTAGGGTGGAAACTGACTGGAAACCCAAGCAAGTGAATAGTAAAAAAATGATCTTAGTTTTTAATTGATGGGTATCTTTGGGGGGGTTGGGGGCTGGTTTTTGAAAATGGTTAGGGTTTCATTGGACGCATTTATTTATTTTTATTTAATTGATTCATGAAGGGATTTTTTGAGTTTTCTGAGAATATGGTGAAAAGGAGGAATGAGACATATTTTTGGGTGAGATGGTAGTAAGATGAGATGGATTGGTTCCAGGTGATTTTTGGTAAATGTTTGTAGTTGATGGGATTGTGTAGTTTGGAATTAATGAAATCATTAATTTTAAGCCTTGAGAAGATGGGTTGATAATATAAGCAGACTGGAATGGTAATTGGTAGTATCATCCACTTTATGACTCAAATTAATTAAGTGATAATAAAAAAACTCCAGTAGGAGTTCTAAAAATCAGGAAGAAGAATTAAACAGGCCAGCTTGGCAGAAGGAAAGATTTTCATTACCATGATTTAGTATTTTCAAATAAAATTTCTGATAATTCAGAGAATCAATTCCTAATAAATTAGAAAAATGGGTGAAATTGGGAGAGGAAGTGATGGGTTGGTCAGAATAGAGAGGGAGCTGGACTTCCCTGGTGAGGGAGATTGAGAGGAAACAGGGAGGCCTTCAAGAATTAATCCTGGTGGTACAGAATAACTTTTTTATATCAGTGAGGAGGAAATGATTTTCATAAGTGGGTTTGACAAGGGGGGGGTTATATAGTTTGGTGGTGGAGGAGAAAGATGGATTTTGATGGTAGATTTGATGGGGGGGAGGATGTGTTGGGTTTGAGGTGGGTTTTTACAGTTGAGGTGAACTTTTTATGAGGAGGATGTGGTGCAGTTGAGATGGACTTTTTATGAGGAGGATGTGGTGCAGTTGAAATGGGTTGGTGAAGTTGAGGTAACTTTTTTATGAGGAGGATGTGGTGCTTTTTTAGTGGTTTTTCAAATCAGGAGCCGATCTGACGATGTGATTTGGGGTTTTATTTTTGTTGTTTATTCTGGGGATTAAATTTAGGTGTTTGACCAGTAAACTGTAGGAGGAGTTGATTGGGTCTATTTTCCCAGAAAAAAAAACAAATGGGCCAAAATTTTATGAAGTGATTTTCTTTTCTTTTTGAACAAATCTCATAATATGAAATAATGAAGCAATGTGAGAAAGATTGAGAGGTAAAATTGTGTCCTTAATAGAAAAATATCAAGGATGAGATGAGAAAAGAATAGATGATGAAAGATCACAAATATAATCTTGAAATATTCCATCCCATTAATCTTTGATTTTGGACAATAAATTATGAAGAATGAATAAAACAACAGATAATTAAGTGCCTGAATGTCTTCATGCCTCCAAAATATTGAAGCTGGTTCTTCATTTCTCTTAAGCTGATTCATCTTCCATCCAGGAATCCTATAGAATTTGAAATTTGATATTTTTATTTGGATACATAATATTTCAAATCTTATTTATATTTATAATAAGGAGAAAAATTCCAGTATGCTTGAAAAACATGTTTGCCACTATAATGATCTGGGCTTTCCAGGAATTATTTATCCCGGTAAAAATAAAAACTGAGTTTTTTTCACAGCATGCATCCAATGGAAAAAATGTGAACAATTAAATGGGCCTGGAATAAACAAAGTGGGGGAAATAAAATTCTTATTATTATCAACATCAATTTGAAAAGAAACAGAGTATCCAATGAAAAAACTGATGCATTCTTGTTCAGTGTCTTATAAAACAGATTTGGAAAAATTATTAATTTTATTTCATTCCAATAAAAATATTGGTTGCCATCAAGTTGAGGCTTTTAACTCATGGAAATGGGGGTACCATAAAAAAAATGAATATGTCAGTATCCATTGACTGAGATCCCTCCTTCCATTGTTCCTTAGTTTTCCAGAAAAGGACTCAGCATCAAAACCCTAATGTAGAAGTGATAAATATTTGGTTATATGAGTTTAATGTTCCATAAATAATTTATGAAATATTTTCCAAGTCATGAATAGCTGCTCCATTCCCATTTGAGCCCACTATTACTGAGGCAATTAAATGTGGATTTCAGAATTTAATTGAGGATTTTGAGATTCATTATTGAAAAAGTGACAGTTTTCAATTATCTTCAAAGGTTTCATGAATGATTCAAAAGAATTTCAAAACTTTTTTTGGAAGCTACATTGAGGGATAACATGGAGCATTTTTCCTTTAATAAATAGGATTTTGCACTGTCTTTCTTATGAGGAAAAATTATTACCTTTTCAATGGATAATTAAAAGATAACCAGTTTGATTTAAAATCAGAGTATTAATTAGATTCAAATTGTAAAAAAATACCAGTAAGCTTGATTGAATGTTTTACTAGATTTCTTGAGGTAGTTTTGGAACTGCTGAGATTGGAGATTTTTTTGATTTATGGTTGTGTGTGATTTGAAGTGATGAGGTTTATGGTGTGATGTTTTAAGAATTTTGTCTTTTATTTTGGTTGAAATATGATTCCGCAATGTGGAGGGATGGATGCTTTTTTTTAGGTGGGTTGTTTATATTTTGATCTAATTTAATTGAAAATGGAGTTCCATTTTTGGAATGCACAGGGCCAAATTCCAATTTTTGGAATTCACATTTTAAAACTCCAAAAAATGAAGTATAATTTTTTTTTGTAATGTGGACCTGTTCATGCCAATAATATTTGTGTATGGAACTGTTAATTTTCAAAATGGTGTTTCATCAAAAAAAAATAAATCACAATACCTTTGAAGAATTTACAAGAAATATTTAAAATCATGTTTAAATAAAAAATTAATATTTATAATGAACCTCTTGATGAGATCCTAAATAATTTAATAGAAAAAAATTTGCTGAGATTACTTATGTTTTTGTATGATTTTTCCTCAAATACTTGAAAAAATTTAATTTTTTCTTCCAATAAATCTAAATTATGTATGAAAGAATGAAGAAAAAGCCAAAGCTAATAATTTATTTATTTTTGAATCACTTCTCTTATTTATAGATTTTGGAAGCTAAAATGATTTATAAAGAAAAATTTAAAAATAAAATGCCTTAGGGAAATTTTAAACTCACAACTCATTTGAGTTGTGTGGCACGGCTACACAATTACATTTGACCCATGTAAAGCCCCACACAGCCCAAATGTGGTCAGGCTGTAGGGCACACGGGACTGGACCTCCATGTGGGGGCTGCGCGACTACATTTGGGCCATGAGGGGCTCTACACAGCTTTAATGTAGTTGTGTTGCCATGCCACAAAAACAGCCCAACTACATTTGGGCCATGTGGGGCTCTACACGATTCAAATTTATTTGTGTAGTTGTGCCACACAACTAAAAGTCTTTTTGCCCAAAAAAAAAAAATAAAATAATTATAATTATAATTATAAACTGTATAAAAATACAATACAAATAGAAATCACCCAAAATATTGAAAAAAATGGATTTTTTGTTTAAAAAAATAAAACAAAGATAAGTAAAAATAAATAAAGAAAAATAAAAAGTTAAGAAAACCAACCAAAAAAAAATACAAGTTCACTGGCACGACCCCGGGGAATTGTATACCCCCAAACACGCTTCAAAACCGCCGTGTGCGGGGGCTTATGGCCCCCTTGGGTTGCGCATGTTTTAGACAACCCTTTTGGCGCATTTAGACACCTTTTTTGGAACGCACACGCGTTTTGGAAGCATGTATGGGCGCCCGCGCGTCCATTGGGCCTTGTAGGGCTCTACACAAGTCGCACAGAACTGGGAGTTGTGAATTTATCATCACACAATACCTTAATAGGGTGTATCAAAGCTAAGAAAACCCACCATTTTTTAATGGCGGTTTTCAACCCAAATCTTCCATTTCAAACATGCCATTGGAAATTAAAACAACCTACTCATTTCACATTAGAAGTGTCATCTTTACCTGGAAATAAATGGGTTTTTCAAATAAAGTATACAAAGGCCTTCAACAGCTCAACAATGCATCATTACACATCATCATCCCTGTTTTCATCCTCCAACCTTTGTGGAACACTTCATCACTCTCATTGCTTCATTGCTATCCTCATCACTCCATCACTCTCATTGCTTCATTTCTATCCTCATCACTTCATCACTCTCATTTCTTTATTTCTATCCTCATCACCTCATCACTCTCATTGCTTCATTGCTATCCTAATCACTTTATCACTCTCATTGCTTCATTGCGCTTCATCACTTCATCACTCTCACCTTTCTTTATTACTTTTATCACTTTATTTCTTTAATTACATCCATATTCTCATTGCTTCATTGCTTCATCACTTCATCCAACCTTTCATCACATCCTAACTGTAATTGCTGTATTGCTTCATCACTTCATCCCACTTACTCTTTTTAAATGGCCCCTCAGCAACAATCCCCCGGCATGTCCACTCAACCAAAGCAAACATCCCCTAGGAAATCAACAGCCAACAATCCTCCCCCATCAGCTTCAAAAGGCTCAAGTCAGCTCAAGAGAGCTGATCACATCATCCTGGTAAACTGGCTCAAAATTCTTTCCAACTACAATGCTTGCTTTGGATCCAACAATGAAACACGGTTTGGCCAACCTTCATCCTATAACGTTAATTGTTATCTCCTGATGACAAAAGAACTCAAGAATAAAAACATAGGTAGGCTGGAACTTTCATCCAAACACTAGATGTGGGAGCTATTCAAGAACTATAGAACCAAGTATAAAAAAGCCTGCTCAATTTCAATCTCCACCGGCTTTGGTCTCACCAAATCCAATAAAGCAAAGGTAATCAACTCAGTGGTTGATAAGTTGGACTCCATTTGTCATTTTTATTTTCAAATGGATGAAATCTTTGGGAAGAAGGCCAATATAACCTCTTTGGCCGCTTTTGATGACCAAAAATCAGATTCAGTTGATGCTGAGGACCTGGCTTTCAATCTTTGGCCTAGAAATGATGATCCCAATGAAACCTATGAGTGGCCCCAATCTTATTTGGAGGAGGATATTCCAAAAGAATCAGCTCCAATCACCTCTACATCAGCATTGACCAACAATTCAAACCCTTCCTTGGACCCCTCACTTCCTTATTTGGATTTCTCTCTTCCTGGGGTGGAAGAAATTAACAACTTGGCCAACAAGGAGCAATTTATTCCTGTAACACCACCATTGGAATCATCTGCTCAAGTAAGGAACCAAGATCATTTATCTTCTGTCTGGTTAATCCTGACTGATTTAGATTTAAAAAAAAAAGGCTCATCCATTCCTGAATGGCTGAATACTCAAGCCAATGGGGCCTCCCACATCCCCTTCAAATGAGAGAAATGATGTTCCAACACAAACCTCCTCTGCAAAGGGAAAGCAAAAGGCCTCCAATTCCATTAACCTCAACCCTAATAGCCATCAAAAGCAGAGAAACACTTCAAATTTTTCTGGCTTTGAGGATATCATTTAGAAGCAAGATCCAAGTAATTTCATTGATTGATTTTACTTGCTTTCAAAATTCAGCTCATTTCTATTCCCCTCAAAAAAAAGTGAAATCACAAATGGAATCAGAAAAACTTCAATTTGAAAAGGAGAAGTGGGATTTTCAACTGGCTATTGATTGTCAAAATTGGAAAAATGAGAGTTTGGCTCATCAACACAAGTTGTATGCTGAGTGGCAAATCAAACAGGCCAAGCTGGAGTTTCAAAAAGAGGAAAAGAAGAAGTATTGATAGCAAGAACAACTCAAAAAGGAGAGGGAAAGGCTAGCCACAGAAAAAAAAGATAGGTTATTGGTAGCCATGGCATGTATTGGTAGCAGTAGAACTGTGGATGAAATAAAGGAAATTACTTGATTTCTTGGTTTGTAAATATATTTACTTTGATACAAATTTTAAAAATAAAAAAAATATATTTTTGATTGCAACAACATTTGAAAGTATTATGAACACCACCAATGAACAAATCTTTTTTATTTTTATTTATATTTTTTTTTTCCTAAGGTATATTTTGCCACTGGAAAATTCATTGCTAGTTTTTTGAGTTGTTCTATTGATTCCCATGGACACGGCCATCCTATTATGGGTGGCAGTACCCACTGCAGGAAAAGTACAGTGCTTGAACTTTTTTTCTGAAAAAACCATTTTCACAATAAACTTTTTTTTGAAATCAATCCCAAACCCAAGTCTTGGAACACAAATTGGCCGTTGGATACTTGATATTCATCCTCTTTGTCAATCAGTTTTCCATTCAATTTTTTGGTTGGGACCACAAGTAAAAATCAATAGTCCAAAACATCACCTTGGTCAATATGGGGAAAGTTGTAGAAGGAGTCTGAGGTGAAGGTGATTTGAGGTGAGCAGTCAAAAGCAGTAAGGCCATATACAAATTCCAATGAGGAGAAGGAAGGGATTTTGTTTTCCATCATAGATTCATGGTTGGAATCAAACACAAGTTTGGCTAATTTTTGAAAAATTTGGCCCAATATTTGAGAGACCTTTTCAGACCCAAAGTTCAAAAAATAATAATATTTAGGGGATGATTTGACAGCATCTTTCTTCAAATATTTTCCAAATAGTTCAGAAGGGTCCATAAATTTTTTCCATCCAATTGCCCAGATTTTACCACCCCAATATCTTGAGGGGCCTGCAGTGTTGAAATTTTTTTTTGGATTGGTGAAAAAATGTTGTTACTGAGTTGATATCCTTCTTCTCTTGCTCACAGAGTTCATTCAAAGGGATAAATTGGATGATGGGAACCATAGCCTCATGATCCAATTGATCTTGAGCATATAATTTTCCAGAGATGAAGAAATGGAACGGTTTGATCTTCTTTTTGGCCTGTTCCAACTCTTCAGGGGTGGGTTTTGGACTTTTCTTGATGATGGATGGATAAAGTTTTAAGAGATGTAGTTTGCGTGAATACTGAAAAAACTTTTCATTAATTGTTTCCTCAGTCACTTCCAATGCAATTTTGGCATCCTCCCTTTGAGCCCTCCTTCTCTGGAAAGCCCTTTTCTTCCCACTTCTCTGTATGTTTTTCAAACTATCTACTTCCATCTTTTTCCCTCCCAACTGTATACTTTGATTGGGGTGAGGATCATAATGGAAATCCATTAGTTTTAACATTTTGAGTTTGGTGGGTGAGGAATGGGACGTCAAGAAAGGGTGGTAAAAGCAGTGGAATGTCCAATTGCATTGCATTGAATAAAAAAAAGCAAAAAAAAGTTCATTAGTCCAGTATAAACCACTTAGATTATCAACAAACATAGAAAATAAAAAAAACCAATACTGCAAATTCTCCTACCAAAAAAAAATAAATAAACAATCATTGGTCCGGTATAAACCACTTAGATGATCAAACAAAATAGAAAATAAGAAGAAATTTACCAGTAATTTCCTAAAAAAAACGATCAGTGAAGTTCTCAAGAGCTTGGAGGAGGAGGAGGAGCAGAAGGGGGGGCACATCACCAGTCAGTCAATCAAAGGATTGATTGACCAGTACAATCAATTGATGCCGGTCAAAAGATTGATTGCTTTCCAATTGATCAGGCACAGGGAGAGGAGGAGGAGGAGGAGGAGGGGCTCACCTTGATGGGGATCCAGGGGGGTCACAAAGGTTGAATGATCAAAGGATCAGCAACCGGTGAGGGGCAGGAAGAGGAAGAGGGGGGAGGGGGCTTACCAGGGTTAGGAGGAGGGGAGGCAGTGAGTGAAGTGAGGTGAGGTGGAGGTGATAGTGAGGTGGAGGTGATGGTTAGATGGAGGTGATGGGGAGGTGGTGGCAATGGGTAAGGTTGTTTAGGTGGAGGTGATGGTGAGGTGGTGGTGATGGGTGAGGTGGTGGTTGTGGGTGAGGAGGAGGAATTGTACCGGTGAAGGTGGACAAGTTGTTTGGTGGGGTGAGGTGGTTTTGAATTTTTGTTTTTAGTTCAAGTCCACCAGAAAAAAAAAAAAAAAAAAAAAAAAAAAAAAAAAAAAAAAAAAAAAAAAAAAAAAAAAAAAAAAACCGTAGTCAGCCTACAATTTTTGATTGAACAACCAAAACAAAAATAAAATTCTGTGATTTTATTTTTTACCTATTTAAAAACCCAATGCTACTCATCAAAGTGAGAAAGTGTGAGGGGTAGAATGCGCTCTCTCATGGCCAAAGATGAGGTAGAAGATGAGGCTGGGATGACTTGAGGAGGATCAGGAATATCTTCTTTGAATATTTTGTCCCATTCATCTTTGATGTTTGAAGGATTACACAACTGATAATCCAGTTGATGGGGAACTTCATGTATTTGGAACATTGGAGCTTGTATTGAATCTCCTGTAAGCTGGCCCATCTTACTTTCAGGATTCCTATTGCATGCTCAATCCAAACTTGTGATTGGGCAATATGATAGTTGAAATCAGTTTTGGCTTGATCATTGGTTGAAACATTGCCGTATGAAAAAATCACATATTTCCCGCTAGCAAAAGCTGAATTGGCCAGAAGGTATTGATCTTGGTCAAATTAGTTATCTGGTTTTTGCAAAATTTTCATCTGATTGAAAACATATGAATCATGACAAGAACACGGAAGGCCAGCATGGAGGGATATGAACTTCTTGTTGTTATCACAAACAAGTTGTAGTGCCACAGAGTATCTATAAAAACCAACAAAAAAAATTTGGTCAGTGTATCATCAAAGGCTTTGGAAAGGAAATGAATAAATTGCCTTTCTTTCTAATCAAAATAGTTTTTGCCATCTAGCTTGCGTTTTTGACTCAAGGGGATAGTGGCTCCATCAAAAAAACCAATGCAACCATGAAAGCCTTCAGTCTCCATTACTTTAGATATCTCCTTGCGGTCTTCTTTGGTTGGCAAACAAAGGACAGAGCAACAGAAAGATAGGATAGCAATAATGACTCTTTTGGTTTATTTTTCAATTGATCCATAACTGACCAAGAATAGATTTTCTAATTGATTAATTGCTGCTCCATTTCCATTTGATCCCAATCTACAAAGAGAAAAAGCCAGTTGGATAGCTAGATTTTGTTGAGGATTCCAAGAATTGTTCTGGAAGGTGTGGTGGTCTTCAATCATCTGCAAAATTTTCATGAAAGAAGGCAATAAAGTTCAGAACAGTTGCTGGAAGCTTAAGTTGGGCAGTAGGTGAAGCTTTTGCCTTTCATACATAGGTTTGTGGAACCATGTATTGCTTTTCCAATAGATAATTCAAAGCTAACCAAGTTGATTACAAATTGGAGTCTGAATCCAAGTCAAATAATAAAAAATTTTCAGTCAGCTTTTTTGCATTTTCAACTTGCTGCCGGCAAGTATGATTGGAAATGTTGAGAAAGATGGGGATGTGATGATGATGTGATGTGTGTGAAGCAATGGAGATGTGAAGCAAAGGAGATTTGAAGCAATTGAGATGTGCAATGGAGATGTGAAGTGATGTAGATGTAAAGTGATGGAGATGTGAAGCAATGGAGATGTAAAGTGATGGAGATTTGAATCAATGGAGATGTGAAGCAATGGAGATGTGAAGTGATGGAGATGTGTAGCAATGGAGATGTGAAGTGATGGAGATGTGAAGCAATGGAGATTTGAATCAATGGAGATTTGAAGTTATGTAGATGTGAAGTGATGGAGATGTGAAGTGATGGAGATGTGAAGCAATGGAGATGAGATGTGTGTCATGCATATGGATTTGATGAGTTGGAGGTGTGGATGGGTGTTTTTCATGCCATTGATGGTGGATGGATGAAATGGCGGCTTTGATGTTTGAAACCGGCCATTTTCATGAAACCTGCCATTTTAAAATACACCACTTAGGGGGTATGTGTATTTCAGAAACCGGCCATTTAAAATGGTGAGTTTGGTCAAAAAAAATGGTGGGTTTCTAATGATGGTTTTCTTAACTTTTATAAGCCCTAATATGAAATTTTAAACTGATTTTCTTTCCAAAGAGGTCAAAATTTATGCTCAAAAAGATTTCCTACTGGAAATATGATGAATGATGCATTTTTTATGTTTGGGTAATTTTTTGAATGTATTTTTTTTCATTATTTCATAAATTTTTTCAATTTGTTTGAAGGAATCATTTAATTTTTCAAGTATTAAGTAAGAAATCATAATAATTAAAAATACATTTATTGAATTTCTTCTTTTGAAGTATTTTTGATCTCATCAGGAGGTTTATTTTCCATATTCATTTTTCATTTTAAAATGATTTTGAGTATTATATATAATTTGTTGAAATTTTAAATGATGGGGTTTTTTGATTTTAATGCCAATTTTTGGCATCCACAGATCCAAATTCAAAATTACTTGGCAGGCAAATTTCCACGCACTATTTTTTTCATCCAAATGAAAAATTAACATAGGAAATTCATTTCTATCCTCAATAATCTAAAGTTGGTTCTCCATAATGCACACATGCAGGCAAATACCCTCAATTATTGACTTAAATTATCTTCCCATTTTCTACTCAGTGTATCTACCATTAAATCAGGTATGGAATTTATTATATCCCTAGTCAGTGAATCAATGGCCTTTTGTTTTTTTCCTTCCATACCTTCATTATCCACCTCTCCAAATATAATCTGGGTGAGGATATTGTGGTCATCCAATGTTTCCAAATTTTTTGAAATGTTTTTCCATGAATTGGCAATCAATCCTGTTTAATTGAAAATTTATTTCAATTTATTATCAAATTTCATTTCTTATTTTGAATAATTCTTATTCGTCACTTTTTTTCTTTAATTAAAATATCTACCAAAAATATTTGACTAGAAAATTATGTTATATAAGGCACCTCTTCCCTTTAGTTTTCCTTTTCTTTTTCTCATTGAATAATGCAATATTCTGATACACTCAAAATCTCTAGCCCTCTTCCTTCCATTAATTCTTCCAAATTTTCATCAAAAAAAAATTAAGCTCTTAAAATTGGACGTATCTATTCCTGTTTAGAAGAACTTCACCTCTGGATCCTTATTTAAATTTTTTCAAAATTAACCAATAAGCCCTATAATTATTTAAGAACTCCTAATGTTGAGTTTACTAATCTCTAGTCATCTTCCTACCAAGATATAAATCCTGCAGCACTTTCCTGAAAAAAATAATAGTTTAAAGTTCTGACCTTTCCCATCAAGTGGTCCTGCATACCTAAAGAATACAAAAAATCTCATGGTACTCAAATGGGTAGAGGATAGCTGGATAGCTGGATAGCTGGGTTGCTTTGCAAATGATGAAAGATACAGTTAATATTTCTCATAATTACTTGATTTGAGTAATTATTTGAGTGTAAATTCAACTGACTGATAAGCAACAAACTCAAAAAGTTTTTTCATCAAAAATTCATGAAAAATAAGCCCTGCCATTTCACCCAGGCTTTAATTCAACCTCTCATATATTCCAGTTGACTCCAGATGGTAGGGTTTTATGAGGAATAGCTGAAAACCCAAAATTTCTAATTTATTTTTCAATGGGCCAGTTTATTCCACCATTTTTTGATCTATCTGTTATTTCTGAGCCTGCTAAAAATAGGGCCTTTAAACCACAAGAAATTTGATGGAATCTGCTAGCAAGTGCCATCAAGGAGGCTATGGTTGAAGCTCTCTCCAATCTCTATTTGAAGGTATGTTCATGCTCTAGAAAGCTTTTGGTGTACATTCAATGTGCAAAATGAACAGTGACTGTGCATTGGAGCTTGCATGAATCTTAACCTGAGCTTGGCAAGAGCTTGACCTGAGCTTGGTAATACATTTGTCATGAGATCCTTGATGGCACTTGCTAGCAAGTGAAATGCAGATTTCTATGGTGATAAGAGCTAAAAATTTGAAAAATTTCAATGGCTAATTTTGGGAAAAAGAATTGTCTTGAGTGAATGTTTCTTTTCCAAAATATATAATGAAGCCTAGATTTTTTGGGAGAAAAATCTTTCACTGAAAAAAAAATTGAGTATGCCTGAAATAATTTGTTTCCCTTTTTGAAGATATTAGCTCTTTACACCCAATAAGGTGTATTAGAGCTAGAAAACCCAAAAAATTTTTAATGGTGGGTTTTGGAAAAATTCCCAAATTTTAAACCCATCATAAAATAAATAAATATAAAGACTTCTTCATTTTCTCCATGATCCTAATCATCATCATAAAATCAGTCCTTCATCTTCTATCACCATCATCTACTACTATTACCCTTTTAAAAATCTGTATCTTATCATCCTTTCTCATCCTTCAGGAATACTCATCCATCCCCTTCCATCATCATCATCATCATCATCATCATCATCATCATCATCATCATCATCATCATCATCATCATCATCATCATCATCATCATCATCATCATCATCATCATCATCATCATCATCATCATCATCATCATCATCATCATCATCATCATCATCATCATCATCATCATCATCATCATCATCATCATCATCATCATCATCAATATATAAATAATCCTCCAGAATCATCCTCATCCTCATCCAATATTGATAAAAAGATCACACTCTTCTCAATCTGATCCAAAACCAACCTCCTCTCCATCATCAAACTCCATGTTTTTAGATGATACTTGTGTTGAGACTGTGAAAATGAAGATGTGTCTGGTGGGAGTTGAACCCACAACCTCAGATAGACTGAGACACATACTAGAGTGCTGCCTTTACCAACTAGGCTACAGACGCTTGTGGCTGCCAGGGTTGTTTGGTATTACTGGTCTAGGTTCAACTGCACAGCCTCCGTACTGTGGTGATACATCATGTTAGCAGGTTTAACCTCAACACCCCCCCTTGCTACGTGATGTAGAAATAGGTATGGAAATACCCAGGTGAAAGTGTGATCAGTGTGGGGATTGAACCCATGATAGGCTTACAGGGGATGATGGTCTTACAGGAAGCATTCACATCCTATTCAAGTCTCATAAGTAAGCAAGTATACGCTCAGGTAGGCTCTGGGCTCATAACCTGTTGAGACTGTGAAAATGAAGATGTGTCTGGTGGGAGTTGAACCCACACCTCAGATAGACTGAGACACATACTAGAGTGCTGCCTTTACCAACTAGGCTACAGACGCTTGTGGCTGCCAGGGTTGTTTGGTATTACTGGTCTAGGTTCAACTTCACAGCCTCCATACTGTGGTGATACATCATGTTAGCAGGTTTAACCTCAACAACTTGAACTAAATATCACCACCTCCCACCCATGTTCTGTTCAAGATAATCTTGATTTGTAAGCTCAGCCACCTATTTAAAATCCATAACCAGCATGCAAAAAGTAAAGAAATACTCAATGCTACTGGAAGAGATATATAATGGATAAGGAATCAATACCAATGATTAACTAATATAGACAGACAAGCCAAACTGATGTAGCCTAAAAGTAATAGCTTGTGGCTGGATATGATCTATTCATGGACCTTGCTTGACTGCAGGCAAAAAATACCATCCACCTTAATCTGGTTCATCATTTCCAACCACCTAACTCTTTCTGGATTCAAAAACTTGCAGGACCAGTGATAATTTTTTTATTTTATTTTTTGGCTTAAGCTCATCCTCCTCCTAATCTTTGTTGATAAATTTATAGTATTGATTAACAAAATGCAAGGAAATTTGGGAACATAAATCATTTCACTTGATGCCATATTGAAAGGCCACTTGGCTCAGCCTTCAAAGAGGTATGAGTCTAAATGGTTATAATGCCTATGTTTTTCATATATTGGAGAAATCAGTAAAGAGATTGAAGAGTGTAAAGAAAGTAAAAATGATTGCTTAGAAGGAATTTTTTTTAGTTTGGGAAAGTACAAGTTGTTTTTTCTTGGGTCAGGGCATCCACTCTCATAGATTGATTTAAAGTATCAGGAGTGATGATGCATTTTTGACATGGTTTGGTGAATATTTTTAAAAATAGGCTCAGCAGGGAACCATAAGCAACCTTTGGATGTGGAGGCTGAAAAAATTTACTCTGGTTCTAAGCTCCAGGGCCTTTTTCATAACCAACCATACAAAAATGAATTGTGGTGCAAGGATCAAAACTCTGCAAGGAAAAAAAAGGCTGAAAATGTGTTGCAGTCCTGTTGTAAGGAATTTCTTGGGAACAAGCATCAACTTTGTGCAAATAGAATTGTACTATTGGTTTGAAAAAAAGTTAATGAAAAGAAAATTAATATCCCATAATTTAATATGGGTTTACACATTGAAAAGAAGAACTATGGGTTGTAGTATCAGTATGCAATTAGAAAATGGAAATTGGGAACAAAATAATGGCTATGGGTTATGGGATGGATAATTAATCAGGAAGTAAATTTTTGGGACAAAAGATAGGGAAATTCAAGGATGCAAGCATGCAGAAGGCCAAATTTGATCTACTGAGGCAGGCATGTTGAATTCGAGTGGCTATTACACCTTTTAGAGCACAAAAATTGGATTAATGGTACATGTGGATGTATTGGGGCTAGGCGGATCATGACAGGGATTGGAAATGATCAAATGCAAATTTGAATGAGAAGGGGGTGAAATGTGTGATGAGTGTAGAGGGAAAATTTATTTATTATTTATCTATCCTGGTTGGGAGTTTAATATAAGGCCAAGTTTGTACATAGGCTTCAGGAGGGGGGGAATAGGATATCATCAGAAATGTATATGATCATAGGGTTGTTGTTATCAATTCATTAACATAGATTGTGTATTCTATTGAATATATTTTTTACTTTTTACAAGAATTTTTCAAATAGTGACTTATTTTCAAATTAAAGTTTTCAGAAGCTCATAAAATGGAACATTGTTTGGAAATAGGTGCAGATAAAATAAAGAGAAGAAAAATAGAGAATGATAGTTCACATACCAGAGCAGGATTTTATTGGATATTATTATTTTCCATTTTTTTGCATCAAAATGGTTTTACTTGAACCAAAAAAAAATTCTGCTTCAATAAAATTTCAAGATAAAATTCCATGTTTGGCAATATATTCAATGGATCTGATTTTTGGATCAAATTTGAACAGATAAGTTTGACTTTAGGGATACTTTGGGAGATTTTCATGGAAAGTATTCACTGGTTGAGTCATGGTTATAGGTTTGAAGGGGTTATTATGGAAATGATTTGATCAAAATATTAATTTTTTGATATGGTTGGGGTTGGTGATGATAAATCTGAGTTACAATAGATCACAATCCAAGTTTTTTTAATTGAGTTTATTGAAGGCAAAGGGGAAAAATGATTGATATTTTTAGATGACAAGGATTGATGTTGGGGATTATTAATAATTTTTCATTATGCGCTGAGGTTTGGATTGTTCTTCTTGAATTTTGATAAATTTTAATGCATAAATGGCAGATTTGAACTTTGAAACACACCATTTTCATAAAATATTCCATTTTGAAATAAACAAGCTGGGGGGTAGGTGTATTTCAGAAAAATGCCTTTAAAATTTCAGGTTTTTGTCAAATAAATTCCTCTTTGGCTTTACGCGCTCCTCTGTTGTGATACTTCTCACCCCAAACTCACTATGACCTTTCACCAATCCCCGCGCGCCTCCCTGGGGATCCCAATTCCTCTGAGATCTCACCACATACAACAATCAGAGAACTCCATCAAATCATCACTTCAACTCTCAACTTCACCACCTCGACTCTCAAGATCATCACTTGGAACTCAATTGAACCTCAATCTTTCTTCTTTTTCTCCTTATCTTTCTTTGTTTCTTTTCTCATTTCTTTATTCTTTTTGTTACTTTTCTTTTGCGTGTTATCATTTCAATTCCGACCCTTCACGACTCACTCGCCAATCCTGGACTGACTGGTAAGACCTTTGTCCATTTCCAACTCTTCAATACATGCTAAACCTAACTCTCAGCTTCTCCTTTTTCATCAAATTCTCTCCGATTGTGCTGTTCTTTATTCCATCGTGTCTCTTCCAATCAACCCAACTACCACTTGCCACAGCTGTCTTGTGCTAGATTTTTGTTACATTCATTCTCTTTCTTCTCTTTCTTCATTTCCTTTTTGGTTGTTTCCTAACTGATGACTCTTCCGGCTCAGCCCTCTTTGATCAATATCAATCAAGTTATCTTTCAGTAATTTAACACAGTTAAAAGCCAAAATCAATCCGACTAATCTAACCAATCCAATGGAGGGATCCAGCAACAATGGCTTTCGCCAAATAATTCTCAAGGCTGCATTGGAAGCCATACCAATGTTGACCAATGAAAACTATTCTATTTAGAAAGACAAGATGACTATGTTACTCGAGCTCAAGGGAATCAAGGAGGCACTCGAAGACAATTCCAAAACTCTTAACGCTGTCAACAACATGGAAACTTGGGTGATTTTGCTCTCTCAAATTGACTCCGTGACGCACAATAATGTTGTCAATCCTACAAACATCTCCTCCGCCCGGCTTCTCTGGCAAACAATCAAAGAACAATTTGCCTCATCCCAAACTGCCAATTGAGCGCGTGTCTTCAACAAGTTCCTCTACCATCAATTCAAACCCAATTAGATTAATATCTTCATCACAGAAACAAAAATTTTGTTGAAGAAAATGATTCACGTTGGAATCGATCTTCCCAACAATATTTTGTCCTATCTTATCCTTTTCAAATTTCCTCCTCAACTCCACTCCCTTTGTCAACAAATAATGCACTCGGACAAGACAGTCATGATGAATCTTGTTCTGAACCACCTTATCCAACTCAACAACAAAACCAGAGTCAAGTCCAAGGAAATCAAAATCAGGAACACAGCTCTTATATCTTCTTGAATTCCCAAGAAACCCGTACCTTCTGACCAAAGATGCAGGAAAGGATTCCACAATCCCATGTTGCCAGATCATCCAGCCGATAAATTCTGGCATCTTCACAAACACTTAGCTCCTGAATTGTGGAAGGAATTGCAAGCTTTCTGGAGAGCCACTCTCAACTCAAACTCAAAAACCAAGGAGTTAGCCCACTACCTAACCCTTCTTACTACTTGGAGCAAGGAGATCAATCCTCAAAATTGAATTATCCTCAACTCTTGTGCATCTTGTCACATGATAAACTCTCCCAACTTCTTTTTTCAACTGGAAGAAATTCCTGGTGAAGATTTTATCAGAACTGGAAAGGAAGGCGCGAAACTTCAGATCAAGGGGAAGGGTACCGTCAGACTCTCTTGGAAAAATTCAGTAATCTCACTATTGAATTGTTTCTTTGTTCCTGACCTCGTTGTGAACCTCATCAGTCCCGGTGAATTAATCACAAAGAAGAAATGTCAACTCATCTCTTCCTCAAATCAATTCTCTCTATCTGTAAATTCACAATTGGCCTTCTCTGGGTTCATTCAAGAAAACCTGTTCATCCTCAACCCCCCCTCTCACCTTGGCAACAATCACAAATACTGCCACATTGCACTCAAAAATGCGGATTCCAGCAACATTACTTGCCTTCACCAATCCTTTGGACACGCAAGCCCATATTGCCTTAAAAATATATTTCCATCACTCTTGTCCAAAGCTATCTCTGATTTCCAATGTGAGGATTGCGTATTCTCCAAGATATCAAAAACCCCTTTCAAAAACACCTCAACTTCTTCCTCTAAGTCCTTTGAACAACTTCATATCAACCTGATTGGTCCAATCACCCCCTCATCTTGGAATTACATGAATTACATCATGTCAATTGTGGACAACTTCTCTGGATACATCTTGGCAATTCCTCTTCAACACAAATCCAATGCTTTTCAACAACTCAAAATAATCTTAAACCACAAAAAGCAAAAGCAAAACTGCTTTCCCGCCACTATTTGCACTGATGAAGGCGGGGAATTTTCCTCATCCAAACTGAAAGATTTCTTTAAAACTAACTCTATTCAACATCTGATTTCAGAACCTTACCACCAAAAACACAACGGAAAGGTTGAAAGAGCTAATTGCACGCTCACAGAATGCATCAGAGCCATTTTTCGAGCCTCCAAACCTCCGCTCTATCTATGGGCTGAAGTTGCCAAGTCGGCCTGTCTTGCCCTCAACCACATTCTAAAAACTCCCGATGCTCCCTCTCCTTATCAAACCTTCATTGGCAAAACTCTCCCTACCAGCTATTTCTATCCTATTGGGTCAAAGGTAGTCTATTTGGACAACCAAATTAATCGCAGCAAAAAGTTTAAGGATCAAGGGCTTCCGGGTACCCTTGTGGGTTATAACCACAACTTTCTGTCCTATCGCATAATGAAACCTGACAGTTCCATTGTTTGCTCAAAGCACGTCAAGATACTGAAGACCGACTCCTCAAAAAAGAATGATCTGGATCCTCCTCCAACTGAAAATTTGCTTCAAATCAAATTTGATGATGATCTACCGTTGACTGTCTCAGATGCTCCTACCGAGGCTAACGCCACAAATGAATCTGTCAAATCATCTGAAAACTCTACTCCTCTTATTTCTCCTTCTACTCATACCATTGACAACAATGATTGCCAACCAATTGACTCCAATTCCAACATCTCCAAAGATTTAACCCAAAGACTCATTCCTAACTACTCCCTCCAAGACCGTTTGACTCTGAATCCTCCTCAACAATACCGTTACCATCACTACTACGTACCAAAGAACTTTGAAAAAGAAAAGAAATGCTCAGACACTCTCAATTGGGACGCCTCCATGGACAAGGAACTTGATGGGATCAAAACACTCAAGGTATGGGACAATTACGATGGTCCTGAGCCCAAGAATCCTCTAAACACCACCTGGGTGTATTGTATCAAAGATAATTGTCACGGAGACCCTCTTGTCTACAAGAGTCAACTCTGCGTTCAAGGATTTGAACAGATTTACAGATTGTATTATCAAGACACCTTTTCTCCAATGGGCAAAGCTTCCTCCCTGCAAATTGCTCTTCTATTTGGTCTCTTCCTTTCTCATCCCATCACTCAATTCAATGTAAAAAGTGCGTTTCTTCATGCTCCGCTTACCGACAAAGTTATCATTAGAAGACCTAAAGGCTCCAAAAGGAAGTCGGAGTTCCTCATCTTAAGAAAATCCCTCTACGGTCTAAAACAAGCTCCGGCCAACTGGTTTCATACTCTCACCTCTTGGATTTGAGAAAAAGGGTTCCATGAATCAATATCCAATCCTTGCTTATATATTCACCTCAATTCAAACTCCGTTCTTTTCTTTCATGTCGACAACCTTATACTTGTTGGTCCTGGAAAAAATTTTCAAAATGAATTCCTCAAAAGATTTCCCAACTCCAGTCACCACAATCTGAATACTATCTTAGGTATGAAATACAAACAAGTTGGCAGCAAGATACTTCTTTCTCAACCCAAACACATAGAACACGGATTGGAAGAATTAAAAATGACTGACTGCAAACTGTCCTCAATCCCTCTATTGGCCAATCTCAACCTCACGCCAGCCTCTGACAAGGAGCATGAAGAATTCAAGTCGCTCAATATAAACTATTGATCCGCCGTCTTCCTCATCAACTACATCGCCTGTCTCACTCGTCCGGATCTCAGCTTTGCGGTCTCCAGTCTTGCCCAATTCTGCAAAAAACCGGGCATCAGTCATTGGAGGGAAGTCAAAAGATGCTGGAAGTATCTACACGCCACAAAAAATTTGAAACTCACTTTGCAAATAAACAGCTCCAACACTCAAATTGAATGTTACAGCAACGCTACTTGGAGCAAAGACCTGGAAACAAGACGCTCTCAATCCAGCCATCTTTCCCTTTTCTTCATTCTCTAATTTCTTGGAGCAGTTATTGACAATGCAATGTAACTCACTTGACAACAGAAGCTGAATTGAATCCCCTTGCCAACTCTTTCTTGGAAGCCATATGGATGCAACACCTGGTGGCTGAGCTCTGGAAGAAAAATGTTTCTCCCAGTCTTCATTTCATAGACAATAAAGGTCTAGATGACAAGCTTAAAAAGTTTGGGTGTAACCCAAAAACTCGCCATATCAACATCAAGACCAAGGCTCTTTGCAAAGAACTCAATCTTGGGAATTTAATTATCAAACTGATTCCAGCTTCCAACATGAAAGCCAATGGACTCACAAAAGCTCTTCCTCTCTCTTCTCTCTCTTCTCTCCTCCAGCTTATAGAGCCCACATCCACGGCTCCAACTCGAGTCTTACCAGTCACAGGGGGTGTCGAATAAATTCCTCTTCCGCGTTCCGCGCTCCTCTGTTGTGATACTTCTCACCCCAAACTCACTATCACCTTTCACCAATCCCCGCGCGCCTCCCCGGGGATCCCAATTCCTCTGAGATCTCACCACATACAATGATCAGCAAACTCCATCAAATCATCACTTCAACTCTCAACTTCACCACCTCGACTCTCAAGATCATCACTCGGCACTCAATCAAACCTCAATCTTTCTTCTTTTTCTCCTTATCTTTCTTTTTTTCTTTTCTCATTTCTTTATTCTTTTTGTTACTTTTCTTTTGCGTGTTATTATTTCAATTCCGACCCTTCACGACTCACTTGCCAATCCTGGACTTACTGGTAAGACCTTTGTCCATCGCCGACTCTTCAGTAAATGCTAAACCTAAATCTCAGCTTCTCCTTTTTCATCAAAGTCTCTCCAATTGTGCTGTTCTTTATTCCATTGTGTCTCTTCCAATCAACCCAACTACCACTCGCCACAGCTGTCTTGTGCTAGATGTTTGTTACATTCATTCTCTTTCTTCATTTACTTTTTGGTTGTTTTCTAACTGATGACTCTTCCGGCTCAGCCCTCTTTGATCAATATCAATCAAGTTATCTTTCAGTAATTTAACAGTTTTTTCAAAGAAAAATGGTGGTTTTCTAATGGCAGATCTTCTTAATTCTGATACACCCTGATATCAGAAATCACTAAAATAAACTAATTATAAACTAATAATACAGAAAGGATTTAATATTCTTTGAATATTGTTGCACATTTGGAATTTTCAGCCAATTTATCAATGATAACCCACATATCCCAGCCCTTTATTCCAACTCCTCATGTGACTTCTTTTTTATGAAAGATACCATGGCTCAAAATAACCAAACCCAAAATATATATATAATGTATATATAACAAGTAGAAAATCAAGCCAGAAAATAATATTGTTTTACAGATTGGAATTTTATTTATTAATTGAATATTTTTAAAAATTACCATGAACAGCCACACAAAAGGGGAAACTACAGCAGTATCAAGTCCCACTTTCATGACCACGAATTGACTCATTTTCCTCAGCCATACTCAACCATCAGCCAGCCTCATTCCTCAGTACAATCCACCTTCTACCCCTGGATCTACATACTGCACCTCCTGAAGTATCCTTCTGCATTCCCTGCCAGTCCTAGTCAACTTTCCCAGGTTACCCTCTCTCTCTATGGATTGGTGTATCCTCATCTCTCCTTCAACTCTATCTGGTATGAGAAGTACATATTGTAAACCCATAGTAAATACTACTAGATGGAAACCCATCCTCCAGTTGAGTAAATGCCATACCTTTCTGGACAGGCCCATTAGCCAATTGGTCAAGCCACTGCCTCAAGCCCAATTTTGCAACATGTAATAACATGGGGAATCCCAGCCCCAGCACCAGTCATCCCTCTTTGAGGCCTCTCTTCAGTTCTCACATATACTGGCCTCTCTTCCCTTCCTGGACTGATTCCCCCCAAGGAATTAGTATACTAATTCTTATTGGTTAGTCCCTCTTCCAATAGATTTAATATCAGCAAAAGAAAGCCATCCAGCCTACCTTACTCATCTCACCTATCCCTTTGGTGTTAATCTTATAGGATTCATTCATCAACCTCCTTCTGAGCCTTACTCCTGGATTCCATTTCTCATCATTGACATTAATATACGCCTTCTCATCATTTAAATCCAACTTATTTCTTCATACTCAGTTCTTTGAGCATTAGTGTCTGTGCCTTCTGCCCCTTGCACTTCAGGTGCAGTTGTGACATTATACTAATTCCTTCCCCTTGATTACTACCCTTATCTATATCTCAATAGACCTATGCTATCCACCAATCCCAACCCATCCCATCCTACAAATAGCACTACCTAAAATATTTTTGGTCTAGTGTGTAATAAAGTGCTAAACAGTGTGTGGCCCTTCACATTTCCAAAGGAATTTATCCATCTTCAACCCTTCCCATCAAATGGCCCTTGAACGCAACTTTGGTGCTATGATGGGAGTTTTCAAACTTTGAAAGTACTTTTACAGAACTTTGAAAGCTCCAATAGTTTTGATAAAACTTCAAAAAACTTCTACTTTGACTGCTTTGACTTCAAACTTTGACTTTGACCACTTCAACATTTGAATTTGACCACTTTGAATTTGACTGCAACCACTTCAACTGCTTCAAACCGCTTTGAAAGATGTTTTAAAACCTCAAGAACCTTTTTTTGGCCCATCCTTTCTCTTCTCCTCTTCTCTGGCTACTTTCCTTAGGTCACTTCCGTATGGCATAAGTGGAAACCATGCCTCCTTGACGTGCACAACCTTCCATCATCACCATTCCACCTCTAACCAGGGCAGCCAGAGGACGTGGTTCTACCTTAGACATTCACAATCAGGACCAATCTACTTCTCAAGTTTGCAGAATTTGGAGGACCTTTTCCAACCTCCCAGCACCAGCTTCCAACACCATGGATACTGGTATTCTTCTTCCAGCTCCTCCTAGAGCTTACTTACCTCCTGCTCCTCCTGTTTTCAGAACTTTTGGTAATTTTTTAACTGTTCAATATACTCAAGCGGGCTATGGATTGGATTCCCCATTGTACAATACTGGCCTAATTCCTCTCCCTCAGGACAATGAGAACAAGGAAGAAGAGAGTGTAGACTCAGGCTTTGATTCAAGAATCCTTAGTAATCTCAATTCACCAACCTCTTGACCTCCAGAAGAAGCTTCCCTACCTTCTTCTTCAACTGAAATTTCTGCTGTGGATCCTACCCTCCTAGCCTTTCTCCAAACCATGACTTCAGCTGTAGCCAAACTCTCTCAACCTCAAACAACTAGCACTCCCAACTATGGAAAATTCAAATCTCTGTCCATGAAACCGCCTGAAAAATTTGAAGGCAAAAATCCCAATAATCTCAGACCTTTTTTACAAGCTTGTGAACTCATCTTTGCAAACAACAAGGGGACCTTTCATGTGGATAGGAGGAAATTTTTGTTTGCTGTTTCATACTTATCTGGGAATGCAAGACATTGGATCCAGTCTTTCCTGGCTCACCTCTCCAATCAAGAGCTTTCTTTCCTGCTCAACTCCTGGCACCACTTCATGTAGCAACTTCATACTCTCTTTGGAAGTTTTCTGGAAGTAGCCAAAGCAGAGAAGGAACTTGTGAACCTGAGGATGAAGGAATCTGGGTATGCCTCAACCCTCATCACAGAGTTTCAATCCCTTATTACTAAATTTTCTGGATGGTGTGATAGAGACTTCTATTTTCATTTTTTGCCAAAGCCTCCCCTCTCAACTTCTGGACCAACTAGCTGGCTATGATAGTTCTGTGGACATCCTTCAAGACCTGATGGATGTAGTGCTGGATTAAAATACTAGTTACCACAAACAATTCAAGGAAAAGTCTTCTCATCAAAGCCACTCTAAACAGCAAAACTCCTCTCAATCCCGAGCCAATTTCCCTCATTCTGAAAAGGGAAAGGGTAAGGCCAAGAAGAAATAAAAATGTGCAAAGAAGCAATATTCCTCAACCAAAACTACCTTGGACTTAGGTGCTGATGGCAAGCTCAAGGCTGAAGAAAAGGGAAGAAGGGAGAAGGAGGTACTATGTATGTATTGTGGAGGGAAGCACAAGATGGAAAACTTTAAAAAGAAGCCTGTATCCAATTCCTCTTCTAAACCCAACTCTCCTTCTACTCACAAGCCAAAAAACAATTAAGTGGTTCTCCTGTTGTACTCCAGGATTATCACTCTACTGATGTTAGGTTACAAAAGATACAAAAATATTACTCTGACCAACTTTCTAAAGGCTTACATTTCATTCTCTTTTACAGGACGTGAGTTATAGTGTTTTGATTGATTCAGGTGCTACTCAATCTGTAATGGCTAATACTATGGCTCTAAAGTTTTCCTTGCAGCCTATTCCTTTGGGGAAACCTATTCCTCTTTTCAATTTCATTCATGAAAACTTACCCTCTCAGCTCATCACTCACAAGGCAGCTTGGGATATCTCACTTCCTTCTTTTCCTAGCTTTGAATGGGAATTCCTTTTAGTCAATTCACCATTCTCAGAAGACATCATCCTGGGAATCAACTTCCTCCACCACTGGAAACCTGAAGTGAACTGGAAGATGGGGCTGATTGTTCCAAGACACCAGCCAAGTGAAGATTGTTACACCAATCTTTTTAAACTCAAAATGGCCAACCTACCTTCAACTGGTTTCCTTCCTACTCTGCCTCTTGGACTGCAGTTCATTGCATTCCCCCTTACTTCAGAAACTTTGCATCCTCAAAACAAAATCCAATCCCCTTTGATTTTAACAATAGCCCACCTTGCTTGGGTATTCATCAATACTTTGAATATTGCTCTGGAGGAAGAATCTAGTTATTAATCCTTGTATATCATGCAATTTGTTAGCCCTTCTAACATTTCTGTTACTCCCCACAAATAAAATTCAGCTGACTGGGATTATTTTGATATTGATGAAGACACCAAAGAAATAGAAACTGTGTTAGAGAAAGTTCCTACTGATTATCATTATTTTCTAGATGTTTTATCCAAGGTTAAATCAGATCAACTTCCTCCTCACTGCGCTTACAATCACCATATCAAACTGGAAGGACCTCTACCTCCAGTTGGACCAGTCTGTTCCCTATTTAAAAGTGAAAAGTCTACCCTAAAAGCCTACATAGCAGAGAATTCAGAGAAATGTTTCATAATTTCAAGCACTTCAAGCACTGGAGCACCCGTTCTCTGTGTCAAGAAGGAGGATGGGATTTTGTGGTTATGTGTTGATTATTGCAAGCTTAACCCTGTCACTAGGAAGAATCAATATCCCCTTCCTCCAATGAATTTCTTACTGACTTTCTTGTCAGGTTCTTCTATCTTCTCAAAAATTGACCTCAGAGGTGCTAAAAAAATTTGTGCATCAAGGAGGGAGATGAACATTCAAAAGCATTTAGATCTCAGTTTGGAAGCTATGAATACCAGGTTATGCCTTTTTTCCTGACTAATGCCCCAGATTTATTCCAGAAACTTATCAATGACATTCTTTCTGATCTCCTCACAATTTATGTGGTGGTTTACCTTGAAAATATCCTCATTTTTTCTAAGAATTTTTAGGAAAACAGTTCTCATGTGTGTGAAGTACTAACCAGACTCAGGATGCAAAAGCTCTATGCAAAGGCCTCCAAATTTGAATTCCATGCACCTTCTGTGGACTACCTTGGTTATTTTATCTCAGGGAATGGTATATTCATGGACAACAACAAATTCAAGACCATCTTTTCCTGGCCACTTCCTCAAAACAGAAAGGCCCTGCAGGCATTCCTTGGGTTTGCTAACTTCTATCACAGGTTTATCAAAGATAACTCCAAGAGGGTCTCCCACCTCACCTCTATTGCTGTAAACAGCTCTACTTTCTCCCTCACTGCTCAATCTTTGAAAAAGTTTTAAAACATCAAGCAATTGTTCACCCAAGATCCAGTCCTTTGCCATTTTGATCACCTCCTGAGAAAATATGTTGAAACTGATGCTGGTGACTATGCCCTGGGTGCTGTTCTTCACCAGGTGAATGCTGATAATAATAAAAATACTATTGCCTTTGAAAGCAGAAAAATTTCCATTGCTGAACTCAAATATTAAATCCATGAAAAAGAACTCCTTGCAATTGTTTTTGCCCTCTAGCAATGGTGTGCTTACCTCTTGAGTGTTGCTGATCCCTTTGAAGTTTTGACTGATCACTCTTCTTTGAAGTATTTTTTGTCCTCTAAGGTCCTCATCAGGAGACAAGCTTGTTGGGCAGAGTTCCTCTCTGAATTTAACTTTTTGATCACTTACAGGCCTGGCAAATTTTCAACCATCCCAGATATCCTGTAATGTTGGTAAAACATTGTGGTGACCAAATTGGGACACCTCATGTAAAGGGGAAATTTTTGGAATTTTTTTGTATTCTTTCATCTGATTATCATCCAAATATATATATATATATATATATATAAAAATATATATATATACATATTCCCTGCGTTTCTATGGGAACCCCTTTATTTTTCCTTCTCTCAAATTCTTGTTGTCCTAGCGGTCTAGATAGGCCTCTCCAGGGTTTTTGAATCCCCAGATCTCCTGTTCAATTCCCCCTCATTGCCCTTGTGGTCTGGAATTTTTTGGCCAAGCGCGCGCAATCATCACTTGCCTCCTTCATCTGGCCAGCCAACAGCCAACATCAACATCCTTTTCAGAAATGACGGCAATGATGAATGGACAGCCATGCAATCCATCCCATTCCCAGTGAACTTTTGATGCAAGCAAGCGTCTTGGTCAGCTTGCTGACACCCATCAACCAACAATCAACTCCCAATTTTCATCATTTTAATTGGCAACAACAACAAATACCGCCATCAACAGTTGGCGCCATTGCTTGCATCTTTCCATTTCCATCAATCATCCACCTCCAACTCCAATTTTCCTTTGCTGATCATCCATCTTCATCCCACCCATTGACCCCATTGGGAAGGTCCAATTGCTCAATCCTCCCCATCAACAGTGTTGGCAGCCTTTGGTACTGTTGTTTGCTTTGTGGCTTGTCAACACCCATCAGCAACCAACCAATAATCCCCCCATCAACCTTCTCATCCTGAAAGACCCCAAGCTGTTTCTTGTGGCCGTTGGAGTTCTTGCAACCAGCCTCCAAACCGTCAACTTTCCATCAGCAACCGCCGCCGCTCATCCTGTGCCTTCACCCTCATTGCTGTTTCTTGCATCTGCGGTCACTTGCCAATGCCTTGCAACTTGCTCATCTTAAATCCATCCGCTGCTCCCCAATCACCTGTTGTTGCCTTTCCCCACCTTGAATCTGCAAAGTTGCAGATTTTTATCTGCTGCCCGCTGTCCTCCTTGATGCAGGCGGTTTTCCTTTTTTCTCATCTGTTTTCTTTTTTTTTCACATGACATGTGCTTCCTGTTGCCAATTTTGTTATTCCTCACTGCTTGTTTTTCTTTCTCATCCCTATCACTCTTCATTAAAAAAAATCTGCTCTCATTTGTGTTATCTCCTTGTAAGTAGTCTACAGGGCCTCTTGCCCATAAAAGGAGGGTCTCTCCCCTGACTTTTGCCCCATCAGCTATCATCTTATCATCCATGATCCATCATCAATCCATCATCATTATAATCAATCAATAAATACATGGCGCCCTTACCCTTTATCTGAGCATCCTTATTCTGGGTATATTTATGATTGCCCCTTGATCCTTGAGCCTCCATACTCAAAAATTGATCTGTCCCTCTGTGGGCCTTGTTTTTTATCACCAACCAATAGCATTTATGGTTAAAGAAGAATTCATTTGATTGAATCCTTGAGTGTGTTATACCACTCCAATCCCTTTTTTGACCATACTGGTCTTGATCATTTTTTTGATCATCTTTCTGGAACCAGTCACGTTTGACTGAGAGGTTTATTTAAGCTTGAAACCTGGATTGTTAAACCTCCCTTTATTTCTTTAAAGTTGAATTCCGCAACACTATTCTTGAGTCCCTTGAGAGGTGTTGGGTTATTCTTGTTCAAACTTGTTACTGTGTTGCTTCTAGATATTCATAAAACAAATGGCTTTGTTTTGTACAGCCAACCACAGTTATCTGATACCCTTCAAGAGCTTGATTGCAGAGAGTTGGGCAGGTTCATTGAGAACCTGGAGGTTGGTTGGGATTTAGTTGATCTTTCCTAATCTTCTTCTGAAAACCAGAGTTATTAGCTTGTGGGAATTTTTACTTACAACTTCCTTGTTCTATTGAACTCTGAAAAAACTTTAACTTATTCTGTCCAAGTCTTCCAGCACCATCTTGCCTCAGATAGTGTTGTTCCATTGCTACCAAATATTATCAAACTCATCCCTTCCATTTATTCCTTATATACAAGGTTCTGGATCTTGATTCCAGCTACATTTAAATATTTTTGTAACCCTCAGTAGGGCAGCCTAAACATCACCTTTCCCCTCCACAGACCTGCCTGCAGCTCAGCACCGTCTGGAGTATTACAACGTGTATCCAGTGGGGTAACACTATATTCTGAAAAGAATCCTGTAAATTGTCAACAACTTCTGAAGAAGAATGAAGTTGAAGCTTCCAAACTCTTTTTTCTTTCTGCTAATAAAATTTATGATCAACTGAGTGAATTTACTTCTATTCAAAAAGCTGAAAGTTTACTTCAAGTTGTCATTAAAAGTCTGAATAAGAATGAAGAAGTAACTGATTATTCCTTAGACCCCTTTAGTGGCTTACTCCTGTTTCAGGTTAAAGTGGTCATACCTGACCAAGCTAACCATCTTAAATTAAATATACTTCAAAAACTTAATGAATCCCCTGTTGCAGGTCACCCTGGCCAACAAAAGATCCTCAACCTCATCAAAAGGTCTTTCTCTTGGAATGTAATTTCAAAAGATGTTAAGAACTATGTTTCAGCCTGCTACCTTTGCAACAGAAGCCACACTAGGCATGAAAAGAAAATATTAGTACTCAAACCTCTTCCAATCCCTGATGGCCCCTGGAATTCCATCTCTATGGACTTCATCTCAGCTCCCTCTCTCTAATGTATTTTATTCTATCCTTTTTGTTGTGGACCTTTTCTCTAGGATGGCCCTATTCAAAAAAAACAACCAGTACACTGACTGCAGTTGAACTAGCTAAACTTTTCATCAGCCATTTATTATCCAAGAATAGGCTGCCTACTGACATCATAAGCAACCAAGGCTCCTTATTCATCTCTTCTTTCTGGAAAAAACTTTGTGAAAAATCACAGATCCAAAGGAATCTCTCCACAGCTTACCATCCTTAAACAGATGTCCAAACTGAAAGAGTCAATCAAGTACTGGAAAAATACCTTTTAATGTACATCAGTTATCATCAGGACAACTGGGATACTTGGCTCCCATTGGCAGAATTCTCTTAAAAAAACATTGTTCACTCTTTTAACCAGCAATCAACTTTCTTCACTCTCTATGGAAGGCATCCAAGCTTTGACTTTCTTAATGTGCTGGAAAACCAGCCTGGCAGTAAATACTTAGATCAGATTCAGAAGAACCAGATTAAATTAAAGAAAGAATTGAAAGATTCTATGGATAAGGATAATAACTATGCTCAACTTAAAACAAAATATATTCCAAAATTTATTGCTCCTGGGAATAAAGTTTGGTTATCTGCAAAGAATATCAATACTAAAATACCTTCCAAGAAGCTCTCCAATCATTGGTTGGGTCCTTTTCTCATTATTGACAAAATAGGATCTCATGCTTTCAAACTCCAACTCCCTGATCAACGTTCATCAATCCACCCTTTCTTCCATGTCTCACTTCTCAAACCCTACTCCTCAGACCCAAATTCTCCTAGCCACCATCCACCTCCAGAAACAGTGGAAATTCATGGTAAAGAAAAATGGGAAGTGTCTCAGATCCTGGACTCCAAGATTAGGTGTGGCAAACTCTTCTACTCAGTCAAATGAAAAATTTTTTTAGAAGAATCTGAAAGAACCTCCTGGGAACCAGTCTCCAATCTCACCAACTTTCCAACCCTCCTCCGCAATATTCATTCCCTCTATCCATCTAAAAACAAACCATGATAATCCTCAATATCATCTCCACTCCAATCTTCAAACATCACTCCATTCTTCCTTCATCATGATTTCCATTCTCATCTCTCATAATTAATTCATTTATCTCTCACCCTAAATCAATAAATTCAGCCATAAATCTATTTCATCTTCAATCAACAAAGACAAAAATAATAAACTTAAAAGAAAATTCTATCTAAAACTCATTCTCAATCTTAGCCACTAAGTTAGAAATGTTAGTAAACCAAAAAATAGCTAGATTTATGTTCCTACTTTCATATTCTTCCTGATCCTTGGCAGTAGCTCCTAGTTCAAAGGTCACTCCAGAAAAAGACAAAAAAATTTCAATATCCCCCAATAATTTGTTCTTCACTCCCTCTTTTCTTCCTTTCTTTTCCACGTCTTTTCCATTATTCAAACCCCATCCAAAAATAATATTGTTTCTAGAATATTTTGAAAAACTTCCAAGTTGGTCTTCAATTTTCTTCAATTTGCCAACTGGATCATCTTTGATGGAATCCACTGGACCATGCACCTTCCCTCCAGAGCAAGAATAGAAACCAATTTCCTCCCTAGTCACCTTCCTGAATTCACCTCTTACCCCATCCTTGGCCAACATTCTTCCAACCAACTCCCCAACAGATCTGGGGCCCGTGCATCCCTCTTCTATTTTTGCCACTTCCTTCTCTTTTCCTTTCACCCTTCCTATTTCTCTTTCTTCTTCTTTCTCTTCCACATCTTCATCATCAGCCTCTCCAGGAGCATTCTCATCTTCCTCATCTTTGACTCTGTCTTTGTCTTTGACTTTGAAGCTTTTGGCTTGGCCTTCTTTGACTTCAACAGGACTTGGAAATGCCTCAACCAGTGGTTCTTCAACAATTCAAAACTCTTTCAAACTTCAAGCTTTTACATCTCTTTGATGCTTCAAAGCTTTTTAAAATCCCTCTCAGCTACTGCAACTGTGCTTTGATGAAACTACAACCACTTTTACAGTCCTTTGACAAGTTTTAATAGCTTTGACTGCACCCTGTCAAAATTTGATTGGTTTGAACCTTGATCTTCAAATTTTGGCAAATTCAATTTTACCAGTTTGACAGCACTTCAAAATGCTTTGACTGCTTTGATGGTGGTTTGACTGGCTTTTTTTCTTCTGATTTCTCTTTGACAAAGGTTTGATTTGTTTCCTACACCCTCTGACTCCTTGATCAAACTTATGGACAACAAATATGGTGTTCCCCCACCAATTTCCATCACCTTCAAACTCAATGCCTCCTTCTTTGATGCCCCATCCAAGTTCAATTTCCCCTTCTTCCTCAGTTCCAAACTTATCTTCTCCAAGCACTTCATCTTATCCTTCAATGCATCAACTAGGAAAAGACAAAAAAGAATCTCTATCAGAAGAAATTCTCTAGCAATCAGAAGATCAGAGAGCAACTCACCACCTGATGGACCTACCCTACTGTTCACTCCCAGGGAAACACTCAAGTCTTCAGGTTCCTCCTTCACTTCAAAGTTGGGTGAATTCTCATCCTTCACCCAAACCGCTGGTCCAAGCAACTTCCTTCCATCTTATTTGACTCCAGAACAAGGCCTCTTTTACCTTCTACAGTACTCACACTTCACTGACTTGGGGGTGGTGCTGGTGGTGCAGATATTCTTTGTTTCAACACATCTGGAACATGCAGGAAAGTATTGGTTGACAGGGTGATAACCATTTGTAAATTCCATGGTGAATAAGGGGGTGGATTATCTGTCTTAGGATGAAAGTGATGGGCAACTGTCAGATGGAAATGGTGATGGATAAGGTAGGGGGAAAGACCAATCAGTCATGGTGATGAACTCAATCTACTTCTCACTGCTCTTATGGGTATCAGGAGCTACCCCTTCCTCTTCTGGGGGGTGCTGTCATCACCACAACTTGACTCAGTTTCCTCAGCCATACTCAACCATGAGCCAGCCTCAGTCCTCAGTAAAATAAAAGTTCTACCCCTGGATCTACATACTTCACCTCCTGAAGTATCCTCCTGCATGCCCTGCAGGTCCTAGTAAACTTTCCCAGGCTACCCTCTCTCTCTATGGATTGGTGTATCCTCATCTCCCCTTCAACTCTATCTGGTATGAGAATTACATATTTTAAACCCATAGTACCTACTCCTGGCTGGACAACCCATACTCCAGTTCAGTAAATGCCATACCTTTCTTGAAAGGCCAATTAACCAATCTTTCAAGCCACTGTCTCAAGCCCAATTGGTCAACATGTAATACCATGGGGCATCCCAGCCCCAGCACCAGTCATCCCTCTTCAAGGCCTCTCTTCATTTCTCAAATATACTGGCCTCTCTTTGCTTCTTGGACTAATTCCCCCCAAGGAATCAGTATACTACTCCTTATTGGTTATTCTCTATTCCAATAGGTGTCATCTCAGCACAAGAAAGCCATCCAGCCTACCTTACTCATCTGACCTATCCCTTTGGTGTTACTCTTATAGAATTCATTCATCAACCTCCTTCTGAGCCTTGCTCTTGGATTCTCTTGCTCATCCTTGACATTACTATAAACCTCTTCCATATTGCAATCTATCTCATTTCTCCATCCTGAGTTCTGTGAGTAGGAGTTCCTGTGCCTTCTGCTCCTTGCATTCCAGGGGCAGTTGTGACACCCACATGAAAAATTAAATTCTGAATCCTAATTTTTCCATGGTCTGCATGCATTAATATAGCTGGATACAGGTAAGGAGTTTCACAATAATAAATAGAGTGTATCAGAGTTGAAATTTTGAGTAATTTAAATTTATTATTTTGGGAGAACTATCATTTTTTTTTGTAAAAATATTTTCCATCAAATTAAGAAATGAAGAAATGGTTCCAACTGACAAAAATAAAATTTTGAAAATAAAAATGGATAAGCCTGAAATTGGCCATTTAAATTTTTGAATATTCTAGTTCTGATAATACCTAACAAGATAAATTAAAATCACAGAAAGAAAATGTCAAAAACTTCTGAAAAATGTTTGAAAACTTCAGAAATCCCCCCCAAAAAAAAATAAATGACATATTTTACAAGCACATTGATGCAGTAATATGTGCATACTGATCCTGTCACAGGAAATTCACATTCCTACAGTATTCCAAAAAAAATCTAGTTCATTCCACATCATTAAATAAAAAAATGTACATTTCTATAATGAAACTTAAATCTGAAAGGTCTTTACAACCTAAAACACTCATAACTACCCTCAGACCAAGCCCAAATTCATTTCTATTCTGATTGGACTTGCACTTCCCCCTTTTTTCAAAAAATAAATAAAGGAACCTTTATGAGTCAGAAAATTATAAATATAGCCCCCGTTTAGGCTCTTTTGAAGCTAAAATTGATTCATAAAAACTTTTCTAGAAAATTAAATGATTATTGTCTTTTATCTGACTGTTTTTCACAGTTTTACCCAACCAATCCAACATTGAACTGTGGCAATCCCTCTATCTACCACCCCAACTTTCTAATAAGCTAGGCTGTTTTTATCTCAGAAGATTTACCTTGTCTGTTTCTATTCACTTCTCAATCCCTCTCTTTACTATGCTAGTACCCCCAACTTTAACTCACACAATTTTTTTTGGAATTATTCAATGTTACTATTATGCCTAATTCTTGGGATCTAGTTGACTATTTGCAGTATCTTCACCAACTGATTAAAACTTTATGTTTTTCTGAGATTTATATCCAACTTTATCCCAGTACCCCATTGTCTCATCTCTGTATTTAGACCACATAAATTCTAAGGCCAATGTTATATTCACAACCTCAGGGTTGAAAATTGGCGTGATCCCCTGTTCACAACCCATACGGGTTGCAAAAGGCCAATCACGGCCCAACAAGTAGCAAGCCAGGTTGCTTGCAACTTGTGCATACCCCATTTGCAACCCATTTTGTGTTGCAATTGGTGAGTTGGGACACTTTTTTGGGTTTTTATTGAGGGTTTGCAACCCCCTGGGGGACGCGCAAGTTGCAAGCGGGGGTTTTACCGTGTTTTCCTGGCCCATTTGGGCTAATAAACCCCCAAATGGGCCATTTTGGGGGGGATTTGGGGTACCTAGGCACCCCTGGACCACATGTGAGTGCTTTCAACCCAAATTTGGGGATCTGGAATACTATGTGGGACCATTGGAACACAAAGAAACTTTTAAATCAAACATTCTTCCTATCTGAAAAAACTCTTGACACACACCACCTACACACACAACACACACCCATTGCATAAATTAATTTTTCTCAAAATTAATTTTTCTAAAACCAAAAGTGAGCAAAATTTTGGAGTTATTGGATTGAAAATTGCATGGAATACTAAATTTCCATTCTTTTTTTTTGGTTTATGGGAACAGTGGCAAGCACAAGCCCTACAAGATTAAACAAGGCTATGTTAAAGGACTTAATTAAAAGTGTACTCCACAAAGTTTTGGCGGAATCTAGGGATTTGGGTAGGGAGTTGGAAAAGAAAAAATTGGAAGCCCCAATTTCAGCCTCATCTAGAGTTACAACTGAGGAACAAGATGTTGATTCACAACTGGAACAAGATGTTCTGTCACAACTTGAATTTACTAAAGGTGGTGGGTAAAATTTCATATTTTATTTGACTGAGAAGGATTTGGCTTGACAAATACTAATGTAAATGAGGGGTTCCAGAACCGCTTGAAACTCCTCCTGTGAGAGCCTTTGCTACTAGGAAAGAAGCCAATATCTATTTTCAGAAATGGGCAGCCATGCATGGCTACGCATTGACAACTTTCAATTCAAGGAGAGACAAATAAATTGATCTAGCTTGTGACAGATTTGGGGTTTATGAATGGCCATGTCTCACCAAATATCAAAGGCAAACTCACACTAGGAAGGTTGGGTGTCAATTCATGATTGGTGCAAGTAGAAAAGTAGCAGATCCCCTGTGGCATCTCTCCATTAGAAATGGCCTACACAATCATCAACCATCTGAAAGTCCTTCAGTTTATCCTCAACTGAGGAGAATCTCTGTTCAAGCATTAGACCTAATTAGGGAAGGAATGAAAGATTGGCTCAATAAGGTTCAACTTAAAAGGAAATTGAGAAATATTGATGGTTAAAATTACATTGACAATAGAAAAATCTATAACACTAAGCAGAAAGTGAAGCAAGAAGAACTGGATGGGAAAGTTGTTATGTATTTTATATTGGAAATGCTCCAGGAATCCCAGTGGTTTTCCAGGTCCAAATTTGGTGGAGAGGGTCACTTAGAGGCCCTTTTCTTAGCTCATCCTGAGTCTATAAAACTTTGAAAAAAATTCCATCATATTGCATTGTTGGATTTTACCTATAAAAAAAATAGGTACAACATCCCTCTATTGCATGTTGTAGGAATGACTTCCAACAAAAAGACTTTTACAAAGGCTTTTTCTTTATAAGAAAAAATAAAAATATGAGTTGTGCAGTTGGGCGTTGAGAACATTAAAGGAGTTGTATTATTATCTCAAGAGGCTTCCAAAAGTTTTTGTGAAGGTCAGTGAAAAAGCTCTTATTTGTGCTATTAAACACAGTTTCTGGGAGTCATCCAGACAGTTGTGCTCCTGTCTCTTGTCTGAAAAGATCCAAGCAAACTGTCAATTTTTCTTCATTAATGACAATGAAGGATTGCAAAGTTTCATGACTCTTTGGGCCAAGTATGGAGCCTCTACAACCAAGGGGTAGGCAGAATTAAATGATGCAGGAACCAGATTATGCCAATTTATTGCTTCTTCTATTGATCTCTGCTGGGAGTGCTTACTTTGAAACTTGTATACATTTTTTCTTGAAAGACTGCATGGATTCACTCAAGTATATGGAAAAGAATATTTTCCCTATCAAAAAGACTTTGTAATGGTGTGGACCTATGTCTAACCAGACTTTGGAAATAAAACAACGTCTTGGGTAGAAGGGGCCCATTCTAGTTTCAAAAAATTACTTGTGGGATCTTTGGGGAACATTTCAGATGTGTGGAAACACCTTGAAGGAACTATTGAAAGTCAAATCCAATCAGTCCATGTAGCACTTAAAAACTCTCAAATAAATTTTGGAACAGGTCTTCCAACAGAACTATTAACTTTGGGTTTCATATTTTCAATTGGGGCAATTAAACTCATTGAAGATTAATTCAAGAAGTTAAAGCACAACCATGATGGAAAGGTGTTCTCCAAGTCATATCCAAAAACAATGGGCTTGCCTTGTTTTGGCATTTTAGGTGAAATACTAGCATCAATAGGATCCATTGTGTCTGAGGATGTTCATACTCAGTGGCAGTTAGAATATGACCCTTCAGATGAAGTAAGTGGGTTTTTTTGAAGGGTAACAATTATTGGATTGAAAATTGGATTGAAATATTAATTATTGGATTGACAGATTAATTCTTGGATTGACAGATTAATTATTGGATTGACAGATTAATTAATGGATTTAAAGATTAATTATTGGATTGAAAGATTAATTATTGGATTGAAAGATTAATTATTGAATCAAAAAATTTATAATTCTTTGGGTTTTGACAGTTTGAAACAGGTCCAGAGCTTGATGAAGAATCTCAAATGTTTAACAAGTGGAATTCCATGTATAGGGAACAGCATAAAGAAGTGGGGTTGGAGATTCTAAGGTCAACACTTGATAATACAGCCCTTTTTATTGCCAAGCCAAGGCTTGATCCAAAGGTGTTAAGGTCCAGCCGCGGTCAACCAAAATTGAAAGCAACCTGTTGTGAGCTTTCAAAATTCAAACATGTTGAAAGAGCAATTAAGACAGAAAAAATGGTTAAAAGGGGACCAAAAAGACAAAAGACAGTAAGTCTTTTAGTTTGAGTAATAAGTTTTAATTTTTGTGTTTTAATGAACTGATGGGAGAATTATTTCTGTAGCGCAAGGATGGATTTTCATCTGAATCTCATAGTTCAGAGGACAAGACTGACAAAACAGTTAAAATGGGACCAGAAAGACCAAAAATAGTAAATCTTTGATTTTGAGAAATGTTCATTTTTATATTTTGATGAACTGATGAGTTAATTATTTCTGTAGTGCAAGGATGGCTCTTCATCCGAATTTCATATTTCAGTGGAAGAGACTGAAAGTTCATTGGATTTGGTGCCTTGAGAATCAGATTCCTTTTCAAAGGATGAAGAAGAAGCAATGGAGGAGTCAAACAGAAGATCATCTTTGGTGAGTGGTGATTCCTTCAATGAGACTAGAATTGTGGCTAACTAATTTTTTATTTTAGGAAGTGAATTAGCTCAATCAAATACCCAAAAACTTACATAGGTTATTGGGGGGGATCCGGTTGGTCATGGAAATTGTGGATTAAGAGTCATTGCTAGATCACTTGGGTATGATGAGCATGGATGTTTTCAAGTAAGAAAAGAAATGCTTCAAAAATTTGGGAAAAATAAGACTTGCTATGCTAAGATCCTTGATGGCATTAAAGATGTTTAAAATATAGAAAAAAGACTTCATGTTAATTACATCAATGAAAATATTCCATCTTCAAAATGGCTTTCAAATTTAGATATGGGTCAAATAATAGCCAATACTTATGGAAGACTAATATGTTTCATTTCATTGGATTCATGCTGTACTTATAATCCTATGAAAATGGGAGTAAAATAACAATCAGATCCTATGTTCATTTGCTTTGTTAACAATAACCATTGGTTCCAGCTTGTACTTAAGGGAGATGTGATTCCAATCCTGCCCATAGTTTCCAAACCACCTTCCATGATTTCCAAAAAAGCCTCTTTTTGGGTTGATCACCTCAAAGATCAACTTGATTTGTAATCTAATTTATAAACATCATTTCAATTTTATCATTTGGTTTTGTGTTCTAATTCTGATCTTTTAATTATATTAATATAAACGTTTATCAAATTTTGAACATCATTGTGACTTACTTTCACAGAGATTCAGAAGGAAAATGGTTCCAAAAAATTTTTTCTTCAAATGTTAAAAAAACCTTGGTTAGAGATAGTTCAATCAGGCTGTTCCTTTGGGGGATCCAGAATAAACCCCATGAAATTCATTTTAAATTGAATTTGAAAATTCAGAGTTCCTACAGAATAAATAGAACCATTGGATTAACTTATTTTTTCTTTTTTATTTTTTTCTTCTTGCAAAAAAATTTCTCACCATCTTCTAAGGTGTATTCAGAACACATAAATTCTATTTTCAGCAATCAAATTATGGTTTTTGTGAGATTTATATTTCTCCATAAACAGGAAGAAAGGTGTAGACATTCCAAAAAAGGGTTAAAAATAATTTATCATTCCTATCTTCTAAAATTGATCAAAATATTTATTAACTCCTAGACTAAACTTGCAATTGGAATGAATACCCACTTCAATTTTGGGTAGGAGGATAATTCCAAAATGATGATGTAGCTGGCTTTTTGGGGGATTGGAATTCTCCAAAACAATTCATAAATCCATGTGATAGTTTTTTAAATCAAAGATGAAGGTTCAAAAATTTATTCAGCCACAAGGTTGGGTGAAAATACAAGTAGGGTTGAGTCACATGCCCACTGGACCCCCAATTCAGGAATATCTTGTGCTCATCCAAAATCAGGAGTTATACCACCCTGAAAATCCTTCACCAGTTTTATGGTCTTGTTTTCTTATTTATTGATTTTCATTTTGGTCTAATTACTTAAATTAAATGGTTTTCTAACCCTATGGAAGGGATGGTCTTTTTGACCATGCAAAATTCCCCCAGAGAAACAAATTGAAATCTGGATAACAGTGTACACTGGTGCTATAGTATTTTCAAGTTTGTAAATCCAGGTTTTTAAAGGCTTCATATTTTGGCTTTCTGGACTAGTATCCTACTTTTTAAACTGAAAGGTTGGGCCTTGAAAGGGTTATTTGATAAGAATTTTCCTCTCCTCCTGGGTACTGTGGTGTTGATGGATGGTTGGGGGGGGGTTGATATATTTTTTCTTCATTGCTTGAAAATCTCTGAGTTATATATTGCATGGGCACAGTTATGTGGCTTTCTAATTCCAACCCAGAAAAAAACTGGCAAAATCCAGGGACTTACTGTGTGAAGGGAGCTTATATAGGTTAAATTTTCCTCAGAACATATCGGAAGGCTCATTATCCTTTTTGAAATGGAAATATTTTCTCTTTCTTCAAAAAAACTTGTATTTTTCCATGAAAACATTCAACATTTTCCTGCTGGATATTTTTTTTAGAAGCTTTGATTATTGAATATCATTTTTATTAAACAAATTTTTTGATTAGATTGACAGATTCTTGTTTTTTTTTTTTTTTTTTTTTTTATGGTTAATTCACTGGGACTGCTAAGATAATTGATTAATTTTTGTCCCCACTCAAATTCCTGCTAAATCCTAAACTCAATGAAATCTTGACCCAGAAATCTAAAATTTGATCCAAAAAATTCAAGGATTTGTCTTTTGGTATTGATCTTCCAATCAAATTTCACCAAGTTCATTTATGAGTTCAATTTCCAGTGGGTTTCAATTTGGTTTGCAATGAAAAACTTCATGTTCAATTTTCACTTGATCAAAGCCCCTTTTTTTTCTCTTATGTCTCACAAGCCACCCAATGTAATTCTCAATGAATTGGATTTTTGGTGAGAGATTATTCTTTTAGTTTTTCAAATCATGAATTAAATTCCTCTTTTAAAAAACATGGGCCCATAGTTCCTGAGGTAGGGTACCACATCCCAAACCAATGTTTTTCATTTTTAATCAGTGTTTTCTCCCTTTCAGTAACATTTGGTTTGGTTTGTTTTGTTGCCGATCCTCTTTCTCCTTTTGATATGAAATTTTAATTAAACATTAAACAATTCTCTTCATGTTGGTTTATAGGATGGATACACCACAAGATCATTTTTCTTGATGAGCATCCATACTAAGAAGTGGAATCAAAGCCAGTATATAACTGTATTTAAATTATTGATAAGGAGAGAAGAGGGGATGGGTTAGGTAGATCATCTACAACTCTACACCAAAATAATTCTAGCCATCAAGGATCTCAGGCCCAATCTATGACCAAGCTCAGGTCAAGCTCCAACCAAGCTCATGTCAGGCTTTAACCAAGATTCACCATCCAGTCACTGTGCACCAAAATATTGGTTAAAGAATGGTGATATCTTAAACCATAGATTGGAGAGAGCTTCAACTAAAGATTTCTTGATGCCACTTTCTTTCAAGTGACATCAAACCTTCCATGGTGATAATTATCCAAAATTTGTGTGAATTCCCTAAATCTTTGAGATGCTTGACTCAACAAACCCCTTGTTAAAACATTTTTTTTTTATCTTTATAATTTGAAAAAAAGTGATTGACTTAAGGAAGCTTCAAATATAAATCAAAATAATAATGATAATAATAATAAAATAATAAAGATCTTTTAAAAAAAAGTTATATTTAAGATTCTTTGAGTCAGATTAAAATATAAATAGAATCAGCATAAATAAATCAATCCATCAATGATTTTGTATAAAAAAAAATCAATCAAAAAACTATGTTGATTGCAGTATGAAGCTACTCAATCGGTTGTTTATCTGATTTTATCTTCAATTTTAACATTTCTTGCTTCAAAGCTATCTTGAATGAAATTTTTATCAAAAGATAAATCAATTTTTGATCATTTCTTCATTTTTTTAGTTTTGATTTTTTCAAAAAAAAACATAATAATAATAGATAGAATTATCAATCTTCTTTGAATTCTCTTGAGTTTAATTCTTTAGTCAACCTTCAATTTTTTTTTTTTTTTTTTCAAATTTTTTCAATTTTGTGTTTTAATGATCATTTTTCCATCTGTTTCAAAACTTGCACAAGTTTGATTTTGATCTGAGTTGATGGAGGCCCATCCCAGACCTTGGCCATTGGATAAGATTCCAGAGAAAAACACCAGTCTCAGATGCCCCAAAAATCATTTACTCAACACATCCTCAAAGGGGGTTTCAATTTTAATATTTTTTTGAAACCTCACTAAAAAAAAAAATAAAAATAAAAATAAAACCAAGTTTTTTAAATAAAGATTTTTGTTTCTCAACCCTTGGTAGAATTCAGTGTTGGTTAACTTGGGTGTGTCAAACCCGTGAATTTCCCAAGATTGAGGATGCATCCCATTCATTGACACCAGGAACTTTCACTGGGAAAATCCCTTCCCCCCCCCCCAAAGAAAATATTTGGAGTATTATAAACTAGTATACATATATATATTTATATAGCTAGTGTATATTGCCCCTGAATTGGGGGAGGGAAGCCTTTTTCCTGGTGTAAAAGCTTGGGTGAATCAGATGCACAGATCACACCCAGTTTGTGACTAAGATTGTAGAGAATGACACTGGATACCCAATGGTTTTGAAAGGAGGTTGATGTTGGGCCCTTCCAACCCTCAAAAAAACCAATATGTTTATAGAGATAGATGTCTATACACAGATTGTTACATATAGTTACACTTATGAATCTGTTTTTTTTTAAAAAAAAATCTTTTCATCAATCCTTCATTTACTATTATCATTATTTTTCCAAATTGTTGAAATCTTCTTTGAATCTTCTCCAACCTGATGTTTAATGAAGCTTTTGGTTTGAATACAATCAATTTTTGCTCTTATTGATTTTCAATTTTTCATGACTTCAACCTACCCCCAACCCTGAAAAAAGTACAGCCTTTTAACCTGGGAGGCCATCACTCTTCTGCCTCCCAGACTGCCTCCAGAGGTGTCAAAATATAGGGGCCACACCTCTCCTACCTGTGAAATTTGTGAGGAAACTTGAAGATGAGTTTAGTCTGTGGCAATTTTGACTGGATGATAAAGTTTTGGTAATTTCTTCCCAATTGAAAAATAAATTTCCCCCCCCCTTTCTCCCCAACACACACACCAACAGAGTTGTTGAGGGAGGAAAGGTCATGAAGCTTTTACCACCCAGTGGGGAGTTCATTGAAACCATGAATCCATCACTCTCTTTATCCTTTTTTTTTTCTTTTGATGAATCCATACCTTTTTGAAAAAAAAAAAAAAAACACCCCTCCCCCCCTGCTTATATTTTTTTCAAGAGAGTGTTGTTCTTGCTTGTAGGATTTAAACACTAGAAAGATTTGAATGAATTTTTTTAAAAAAAATCTTGTTAGACTAGTTGGTTCTGAATGGACACATCAACCAAGAATATGGATGGATTCTTACTAGTTTGCTTTTTTTTTCTTTTTTTTACCAAGTGGGGAAGGAAGTAGTGAGAGAGGATAGGATGAGTAGGCATAAATTAAGTTGAAAAGAATGATTGAATGAATCTAAAATTGAAACCCCCCCCTCTTAGATTTAAGATTGAGGTCACAGAGAGGAGGTGGGGCTTAGATTTGATTAGGGATTGATTTCAACAGGACTGAGTTTTTTTTGGTCCCTAGGTTGCTCATCAATCCAAATCAACCAGTCAGTGATGTTAAGAATGAGACTTTCAACTGATCTTGTTGGTCAACTTTACTTGAAGACTCTTAGTGAGTTGGTTTGGTTTAAGGATGGAATTGCTTGTAAGCATCTGTTGTAGTAATTTCTTTTTAGGTTTATTTTTTTTTTTTTGGTTATTATTCTTTGTATCAATCTAAAGAGTGCTCTAGTCTTCCCATCAAACCAGAGGATTGAAGAATAGGTTCAGTATGACTTTTGGTCCATAAGTATATGCATCAAACAATCATGGTTCCTGGAGTCAAGCTTGTTGAACTTTTTCTAAAACTCTAGGCTGGAAGGTTAGAAATTTTCTTTACTGGGAGTTTTGGTAGTGAAGTTCTAGTGACTTGTGTTTTTTTAATTCACCCCTTCAATGTGATGATAGTCTGGGAAGCCTGGTTTGTGATGGTATCTTTTACACTGATCAGTACTAGTTTAGACCTTACCCCCCCCCCTCCCCCCCCCCCCTGCCGGCCGGCCTGGGAGATCCGAGGAGTGTTACGAATAAAGATGAACTGCTGATCGATAGCTAGGGAGAGAGAGTGACGGAAGCATACAGAGATGGATATCTAAGTTGCGGATGGATGCATGCTACCCGAGTTGGAATATTATTACTCAACCTGATCACTACTATCGATTGACACAGTACATGTAGATACATAAATATGTACATACATACATATACGACTTATCATCATCATCATCACTCTCACTCTCACTCTCACTCTCACTCTCACTCTCACTCTCACTCTCACTCTCACTCTCAGGTCTAAGTGGTGACCACAGTCTCCGTCTCATTCGACTCGGCTGCCAATTCGAACTTGTTTAGATCCACCAAGTGACTACTTATATAACTACTCACTCACTCACTCACTCATCACCAGTCCAGCAAGATGAACGCATACCACGATCACGAATCGCAGGAGGAGGGTGGTAGGGAGTACGAGGAAGGTGAAGGAGTGGAAGGAGAGGAAGATCGAGGACAAGAAACTTATCCAGAAGGCCACTCATCATCAACTCAGGAGACCAACAAGACTGCAGGAGGAGGAGGAAGAAGTAGGAGTAGGAGTAGGAGTAGGAGTAGGAGTAGGAGTAGGACTAGCACCGGATCAGCCAATCTATCAGCTAAGCCATCGCCATCAACTAAGCCATCGCCATCAACTAAGCCATCGCCATCAGCTAAGCCATCGCCATCAGCTAAGCCATCAGTTGATCTATTAGCTAAGCCATCGCCATCAGCCTTGGTCATCATCTCCACTGATCCACTGCCACCAACCAAACCATCCTCAGCTTCATCCTCATCCCCCACTTCATCCCCCTCCTGCTCCTCTCCATCCTCCTCCTCACCCTCCTGCCAGGAGAACTCATCCTCTCATCCACAACCACATCCACAACAACCACATCCACAATTACATCCTCATCCTCATCCTCATCCTCATCCTCATCCTCATCCTCATCCTCATCCTCTCCCTCTCGATCCATTAGATTCTTTACTCCAACAATTCGATCAATCCACCGATCAAGATTGGCTTCCATCGGGTAAGTGACACCACAGCCACTCTAATGCTGCCAGTCAGCCAGCCATGAACCATGAACTATCTATGGCCTCATTGATGGTCATCTCACCTCTGCAGCCCCTCAAGCTCAAGCTCAAGCTCAAACTCATCATCATCATCATCATCATCATCATCATGGTCATGGTCATGGTCATGGTCATGGTCATGGTCATGGTCATGGTCATGGTCTCTATCGACTCGCCAATCGATCGACCCCTGCCCTACGAACTCATCCTCACTCCCTCAAACAAGCCGTCCCTCCACTACCCACGGCTGACGACTTACAATTGGATCGATTGAGATTGGTCGATCAATCCTTCATCCCTCCCTCCTCCACCATCGCACCCATCACAGTCTCGAAAACCAGACCATCCCCATCTTCATCCTTTCAGCCACTACCAGATCCATCCAATCCAAGCCTACCACCTCAGCAACAACAACAACAACAACAACAACAACAACCCCTCGAACCATCCCTCAGCTCGTCCATCAACTCGTCATCCTCCCATGACCCTGACCATCACTATCATCCTTCCAACCTCCATCCCACTCGCTCATCAACCTCATCGTTCGACCAAAACCCATGCCTACCTAACCCGACCGACGACTCCCATCATCACTCATCCCGCGATCAGTCCCCTTCCTCAACTCAACCCATCGATCCATCTCCGCAACCTGCTGCTCTCTCAAATTATCATCCATCGATCGGTGACTCAATCGACCCCGATTCGATCGCCCCAGCCTATCATGCGGCCTATCAACCATCATCCTATGGCTCTCAATCCTTCGAACCAGCCCATCATCATCCAGCCTATCACCATCCTCCCCATCATCATCCAACCCATCCTCCTCATCCTCATCCTCAACCGAGCCAACAACAACAACAACCCTACCCAGGCCATCCTAGAAATCAATTCATCCGTCACCAGCCCTCGACCTCATCACTCCATTCCACCTTCTCCTATGCCTCCAATCATCCTCCATCTCCAGCCCCTGCCATCAACCATGCTCACCCTCCCAGAAAGTACTATCCCCACAATCCAATCGGTCCTCCAACTCATCCTGGATTGGGTAAGACGTCCTTGCTCGGAGTTTTGATTCCATTTCTGCTTGTCTCTCCTCCTACTAGCCACGTGTCTTCCATGCCTCCATGTACCGATTTCCCATCCTCCTCTCGTTGTAACCCATCTCTCGAACCTTGCTCCCTCATGCGATAACATTCAATCCTTGTATCGGGTAACTCACTCCATTCCATCTCAACCCCAAAAGATCCCTTCATATCGAAATCCAGAGGGGGCTGGCTGTTTTTCTTTTTTTTTGTCCAAAAAAAAAGTACAGCCAATCCATTAGAGCCACTTCATAGGCCCGCTCTGTTTCCGCATTCACATATCTCCTTTTCTCTTGCTGATCTGGCAACGGTTACTTGGTCGATGCTAATCATTCATTTTTTTTTTTTTTTTTTTTTTTTTTTCGTCTCTCTCTCTCCCTCGCTTGGTTCATCATCCTAGCTACCACCGGCATTCCTCCACCACAGCAACCATATGGATTGAACTATAGTGTAGGGCCCTCTGGCTACCGAGATAACAACGGCGCCTATGTGCCTCACAACCCGGCACTCTCTCAATCTCACAGTCGGATGTCGGCCCCCACAACCCACCCTAATCTCCCACCTAGCTTCGGACCTACTTATTCATCCTCTTCCTCCCCAGCACCTCTACCACCCCCGACCCAATCCTCATCCTCCCAAGCTGCTCTGACACGCTCCGGTACCTCTCTCTCCACCTCATCCTCTCGTTCCAACATGATCACCCCCGCTAGTATCACATCAGCCCGCCCGGGTCCGTTGCCACCCAAGGCTGGTCCTACGATTTCGAAAGCATCAATCGACGAGTACCGCAATCGAATCAAATCTGATCCCGATCCAGAGGCTCACTTCAACTATGCCAAGTTTTTGATCGAGGCCGCTAAGAAGCTGGCCTCCGGTGGCGCTGCGGGTGATGATAAGGCCATCAAAAAGTATCGGGATGCACTTTTACAAGAGAGTCTCAAGCTGATCAAGAAACTCGCCACTCAAGGTGTCGGGTTAGGTAAACCGGCTTATAGTGACGCTCAGTTCTTTCTGGCAAACTGTTTGGGCAACGGTAGTTTGGGCCTTCAAGTCGATCATGAGAAGGCTTACAACCTTTATGTCCAGGCCTCCAAGCAGAATCATGCCGCCGCGACCTATCGGACCGCAGTTTGTAACGAACTTGGAGCTGGAACTCGTAAGGATGCTCATCGAGCCATGCTATTCTATCGAAAAGCATCGGCACTGGGCGACACGGCCGGGATGTACAAACTCGGGATGATCCTCTTGAACGGTTTGCTAGGTCAACCTAAGAATCCACAGGAGGCACTCCTGTGGCTCAAACGAGCCGCCCAGCAGGCCGATGAGGATAATCCACACGCCTTACACGAACTAGCTCAGATCTACGAGAAACCACCGTTGGTGAGTCCGGGATCGGGCCCAGCGAGTCATAATCCAGCTACGTCATCATCCAAGACTTCAACAGGTCCAGCCCCTCAACAGATTTCGTACCTCGTGCCACGTGATGAAGCTTATGCTCGAGAACTGTACACTCAAGCCGCTCAACTTGGATATCCACCCTCTCAGAATCGACTCGGAGCATGTTACGAGTACGGTGCACTCACCTGTCCGGTCGATCCGAGACGATCGATTGGATGGTACACCAAGGCGGCCGAACGAGGCGATGCAGAGTCCGAACTGGCTCTCTCCGGTTGGTATCTGACCGGTTCCGAAGGGGTGCTCAAACAGTCGGATTCGGAAGCGTACCTCTGGGCTAGGAGAGCTGCTTCGAAGGGATTGCCTAAGGCGGAGTACGCGGTGGGATATTACGCCGAGGTTGGAATTGGGGTTAAGCAGGATATCGAAGAGGCCAAGAGGTGGTACATGCGAGCAGCCAGTTGAGTCTTTGATACACTTTTACCCTTATCTTCCCCACCTCTCCCGTCCTCATCGAACTCACTTTTATTTGATTTTTTTTGCTTTAGCTAACAAGAACAAACGGGCGATGCAAAGATTGACGGAGTTGAAGAAGATGGGAGCCCAAAAGGTTCGTTTTATTTTTTTTTTCCTTTAATGCGCGAGTTGATTGCCCAATTTTCACACACTTAGTCCACCTAGTAGGTGTGGAAGGGAATGGGGACAAAGATGACGTGTGGACTGACTGAAGTTTGTGTGTGATTCATCCACTCTTACAGCCGGGAAAAAAACAGGCGAGACCGACCCGTGATCAAGCTGCCTCTGAATGTTTAATCGCCTGAGACGATGGCGAAGACCCAGAGATCGATATATATCATACATATATTTACTGTGACCACGACTGCCACGTCTCACAATGATGAGGTTTTTTTTTTTTTGGTAAACGATTATAAGTGATGAAGATGAACCAAGGCCGACGACGAGCAAGAATTTCTTTGTTTTTTTGAAAAAAATGATCACCTTTTGGATTCCTTTTCCCTTCCTCCTCCACCCCTTTCGCCCTTGTTGATGATTTTTTGTGAGTGAGAAAGAACTTAGTATCATTATCATCATTTTTTTTATTGGTCCGATTGTGTCTGGACTCCTTTCTCCTTTTTGTGGCCCTTCTTCTATTCTGTCTACCTCTATCCTTCTTTGAATGAAGAATAGACACCAATCCAAGAAAGGGATGATCGAAAGTTCAGAATCGAGGAAGAATCATCGATTCGACTCAATAACACCGGTAATCGAGCAAGCTCTGATCACTAATCTCCTGACCACGATCATCATCCGGAGGCACGGAAGGAGGACAGGCGGGTTTTGAGAGTTGGAGACTTTGAAGCCAAGCGGGGGGAATTGGAGGATAATCTGTTGCCGAGAGTTTTTTTTTTTATTTTGTTTTCGGTGTAGAATTATCGTTTAGTTTCAATCTTTCGTTTGATCGAATTTTGATCTTTATTTCCTTCTAGAGTTGTTTTTTAGTGGGTCAAGGATATAAGTACATCTATGAATATTATACAGGGTTTTTTTTTTTTTTTTGTTAGTGATCTTGTGACTGGGTGATATGACTTGCTCTTGGGTAGGCCTTTTTTTTCTTAGGTAGCCTAGCTAGCCTTGTAAGGTCATACATATGTACATCTATAGATCGGAGCACAGGTTTTAAAATGCACACACCCAAGAGTTAGGGTCTCAATGACCTCCTCTTGTTCAACCGTTCGTCACACCGCCATATCACTACCATCACCGGGTCATCGTTAAGTCCATTTCTTCTCAATCGAGATTCTTTTCTTTCTTTTGGTCGGACGGTGGTGGTGGGAGGGAGCGGAGGTAGGTTTTTTTTCAAGGGTAGGGAGGGGTGGGTGGGGGTGGGGGGGGGGAGGGGGATCTATGGATTGGGAAAAAGAGTCAATGATCGAATCACTTTGAACACCTGTTGACTAATCATTATTATGATGATGATGATGATGATTACTTAAAAAGAAAGGGGGAAAAAAAAAAAATCGAGGAAGAGTGATTGGGTTGGTAAGTATTTATGAGAGGGTTGGATGGTTCCTTGGACGATTTAGGTGAAGTAGGTCGAACGATCGACTGCTTGACGAGTCACAAGATCATTTCTGGGTCGGTTCGAGTGAGCAGCGTGTAACCTTAGGTGATGGTTGAAAGGAGGATGAAAGGTGTTGCGCTAGTTTTGTGGGTCGAGCGGATGAAGTCATTCGATGGTGAGGGTGTCTCGAGCGTCTTGTCATCCATCACTACTACTACTACTACTACTACTACTACTATCAACTTCTTCATCGGGATAGATTACGTTTTGTGAACTTTGTTTTTCTTCTTTGTCGGTTTTTTTTTTTTTTTTTTTTTTTTTTTTTTTTTTTTTTTTTTGGTTTTGGTGTTGGTGTTGGCACTGAAAAAAAAAAAAAAACAAAGAAAAAGAGAAAACAGGTGAAGGAATCAACAAAACAAAAAAAAAAAAAAAATCAAAAAAAAAAAAAAATCAAACGTTCATGAATAGTTAAAAGAGAGTAGAAGGAAGAAGATATGTACGTAATTGATCTCATGAAACCAAACAAAATTAATAAATTAAAATCAAAAGACAAGGGAGAATGAAAGAAAGAAAGAATGAGGTTTTTTGGTGAAAATGTCTTTGGGGGGGGGGGAAGAGAGAGGAGGGGTTAGTGAAAGGTTTTGAAAGGTAGGAAGTAAGAGATGGAGAGAGAGAGAGAGAGAGAGAGATTGATGTATGGATGAGTGAGAGGAGAGTTGATGGGATCAAAGAAGATCTCCAAGATCCTCCAACCCAAGACCGGAACCAAATCAGGTCAGACCGAGTGGATGGGTTGGATTGATTTTGAATAGTTTGATGAGATTGAGTAAACAAGGTCTTGAAAACTTTCCTTGATCGATCCAATCAATAAGATCTTCAGTCTGAAGAGATTCATGATTTTTGAGTGAGAGGATTGGAATCAAAGTAGGTCCATCAAGATTAACTCTCTACCTGATCTCTCTCACCCTCTATATCCATATTTGTATTTGGTTTTCTTCTCCTCCTCATTCTTCTGTTGTTACTGAAATTACTAGCACTATTGATTGTGTTATTATTATTATCATTATTCATATTCATATTCATATTCATATTCCTATTCATATTCATATTCATATTCATATTCATGTTCATATTCATATTCATATTTGTATTCATATTCATATTCATATTCATATTCATATTCATATTCATATTCATATTCATATTTGTATTCATATTCATATTCATATTCATATTCATATTCATATTCATATTCATATTCATATTTGTATTCATATTTGTATTCATATTCTTGTTCTTATTCTTGTTCTTATTCTTGTTCTTATTCATATTCATATTCATATTTGTATTCATATTCATATTCATATTCATATTTGTATTCATATTCATATTCATATTCATATTCATATTCATATTTGTATTCATATTCATATTCATATTCATATTCATATTCACATTCATATTCTTGTTCTTATTCTTGTTCTTATTCTTATTCTGGTTCTTATTCTTATTCTTCTTTTTTATTCTTATTCTTATTCCAATTCTTATTGTTTAGTCTTAATTTTTAGTCTTATTTTTTATTCTTATTTTATTTTTATTTTTATTTCTTATTTTTTATTCATATTTTTATTCTTACTTTTTAATCTTATTTTTTATTCTTACTTTTTAATCTTATTTTTTAATCTTACTTTTTATTCTTATTCCTATTCCTATTCCTACTCCTATTCATATTCATATTCTTATTCTTGATCTTATCATTACTATCATTACTATTATGACTATTATTACTATTAGTATTACCATTATTATTATTATTATTATTATTATTATTATTATTATTATTATTATTATTATTATTATTATTATTATTATTATTATTATTATTATTATTATTATTATTATTATTATTATTATTATTATTATTATTATTATTATTATTATTATTATTATTATTATTATTATTATTATTATTATTATTATTATTATTATTATTATTATTATTATTATTATTATTATTATTATTATTATTATTATTATTATTATTATTATTATTATTATTATTATTATTATTATTATTATTATTATTATTATTATTATTATTATTATTATTATTATTATTATTATTATTATTATTATTATTATTATTATTATTATTATTATTATTATTATTATTATTATTATTATTATTATTATTATTATTATTATTATTATTATTATTATTATTATTATTATTATTATTATTATTATTATTATTATTATTATTATTATTATTATTATTATTATTATTATTATTATTATTATTATTATTATTATTATTATTATTATTATTATTATTATTATTATTATTATTATTATTATTATTATTATTATTATTATTATTATTATTATTATTATTATTATTATTATTATTATTATTATTATTATTATTATTATTATTATTATTATTATTATTATTATTATTATTATTATTATTATTATTATTATTATTATTATTATTATTATTATTATTATTATTATTATTATTATTATTATTATTATTATTATTATTATTATTGTTATTATTATTATTATTATTATTATTATTATTATTATTATTATTATCATCATTATTATTGCAAAATACCCCAATTTCCAACACACCATTATAAATCCAAAAACCCCCTCATTTCACATCAGACATGTCAGAGTTGCCCAAAAATGAATGGTTTTCTTAGATAAAGGATTTAAAGGTTTTTGCAACCTTCACCACACATCAGTCCAAATCAGTCCACATCATACACCCCCAGTTTTCCACCTCCTTCCACCTCCAACCTCATCAGAAAAATCTGATTCCCCACTCTCATCACTTTATTGCTCCCATTAATTCATCACTCTCATCAATTCATTGCTCTCATCACTTCTCTCTCATCACTTCATCACTCTCATCACTTGACTTCTCTCATCACTTCATCACTGTCATCACTTTATTGCTCTCATCATTTCATTAATCTCATCACTTCATTGCTCTCATATAACTTCATTACTCTCATCACTTCATTGCTCTCATCAATTTATTGCTCTGATCACTTCATCAATCTCATCACTTTATCACTCTCATCACTTCATCAATCTCATCACTTTATTTCCCAAAGCACTCTCATCACTTTATTGCTCTCATCAATTCATTGCTCTCATCTTTTAATTGCTTTGATCTTTTAATTGCTTTCATCTTTTCATTTCTATCCTCATCACTTCATCAGTCTTATCATTTCATTTCTCTTACTCTTTTCAAATGGCCCCTCAGCAAGTCTCCCCCCAAAAGTCCACACAAAAATCCAACCCACCAAAGCAAACCTTGCCAAGGAACTCTACAGAAAACAATCCTCCCCCATCAGCTTGCACAAAAAAACAGTCAAATCACAAATAGAATCTGAAAATTTTGAATTTGAAAAGCAAATATGGGATTGTCAAATTACCATTGATGGCAAAAAGCAGAAATCTGAGATTCTGGATAATAAAAAACAATTGGATGCCAAGTGGGGATTGAAACAGGCTGAGTTGCAGTTTCAAAAATAGGAAAAGGAGTATGATGGAGTGGATTATTGACCGGAAAAGGAGGGGGAAAAACCAGCAAGGGAAAAAACATTTAGGCTTTCTGTGGCCATGGCATGTATTGGTAGCAGTAAAAAAGTTGATTAAATACAGAAGATTTCTCAATTGACGGGCTTGTGTATATTTACCTTGAAGAAATAGAATTTTTTGACATTCATTATGGCTTGTTCAAAATCTTTGGGGGAGGGCTTTTGATAATTCTTTTTCTTTTTGGAAACAATGGTGGGATAACAATTCAAAGTTTTTATTTTTTGTTGAGAACATACAAACTTTGCATCAATCCCTTCCTCTGCTACTTCCAAAGAGATTTCAGAATCTCTCTTTTGAGCACTCTTTTGCCAACAAGCCCTATTCTGGCCATGTCTCTGCATGTTTCTCAAATAATCTCATCCCATCTTGTTCCCTCCAATCTGCATAATTTGATTTGGGTTAGGATCAAGAGGGATTCAACTCCCCATATTGTTCCCTCCCATACACATAATTCAATTGGGGTGAGGATCAAGAAGGGATTCAATTCATTGTATAAATTTTGAGGGTTGTGGGAGAAGAATTGGGGGGGGAGGAGGAGGAAAAAGGGCAGGTGTGGTAATAAAAAGGGGTCAACCATTGTGTTCCATTTCATAGAATAAAAAAAAGAGTAAAATTGATCCATGATGAGATGAAAAGAAAAAGAAAAAAAAATCTTTTGATCTTAAAAACAAAAGTGAAAACTAAAACCAAAAATAAAAATTGGCATGGGTCACCCACACATACATACAGACCAAGCAATAAAACCCCACAACAAGTAAATTACTTGAAACTAAAAGTGACACCTAAAGAAACAAAATGCAATAAAAATAATCAGTCTCATGGATTGAAGAGGAGAAGGAAGAGAAGTATCAATTGAATTTCAATTGATTTTTCAATCAATCAATTGATTGGGAGGAGGAGGAGTAGGGGATTTATCAATTTATCAATTGGGAGGGCAAGGAGGAGCAGGAGGAGGAGGTGATGGGGGGAATGCCTAGATCAATTGCTTGATCACTTGGAAGGTGGTGGTGGTGAGTGAGGTGGTTTGGTGAGGAGGAGGAAGGAGTGGACCAGTGAGCAAGTGAGGTGAGATGGATGGGTTGTAGTGATGAGATGGAAGGGAGAGGTGGGTGGTTTGGTGAGTGGGGAGGTTTGAGGTGGAGGTTTTTTTTTTTGTTTTGTCTAAGTCCACCAAAAAAAAAACAAAAAAAAAAACAAAAAGAATAATAAAAAAAATAAGTCAGCCTAGGATTTTTGGTTTGAGCAAACCCCCCAAAAAATACTGTGGTGTGATTTTTTACCTATTTTGAAACCAAATCTTACTCATCAAAGTGAGCAAGTGTGAGGGTTAGAATATGGTCTCTCATGGAAGAAGGTGAAGGAAAAGATGAGACAGGGATGACTTGAGGAGGATGGGGAATATTGTCTTCAAATATTTTGTCCCATCCACCTTTGATGTTGGCAAAGCACCTGAAGCAATGGAGATGAAAAGCAAACAAGTGTTGAAGCAATGAAGATGAGATGTGTGTGAAGCAATTGAGATGGGATTAGCATGTATTTGCTGATATGGAGGTGTGGATGGGTTTTTTGCATTACATGGATGGTGGATGGATGATGCATAAATGGAAGATTTGATGTTTGAAATCCACCATTTTGAAATACACCAGTTAAGGGGTATGAGTATTTCAGAAACCCACCATTAAAATGGTGTGTTTGGTCCAAAGAAAATGGCTGTTTTCTAAGGGTGGGCTTGCTGAATCTGATAAAAACTAATGTGCATGGTTTGTGATGTTGGAATGGTAATCCCATCAGGGGAATTACAGTTGGTATGATTATATGTACTACATATAAAATTGAGGATATCTGTGCAATGATTTAAAGAGTATTGTGAATGGATCAAGAATATAATTCTGGTCATGCTAGAAAAAAGAATGAACTAAAAATTTTAAATAATAAAGAAGTTATGAAAAAGTTCATATTAAAGACAGACACAGGAATGTCACAGCAGAAAGATGAGACTTGAGTATCAACACCAGAGTATCAAGTCAAAAGGTTATGAATCAGAAGATGATTGCATAAAATTTAAAAATACATCAATAGATGGAGTGCATCAAGACATGAAAAGAAAAAAGAAATAAAGGGAAGACACTACTACATTCCAGTTTATAGCAACAAGATGGAAGGCTGCTAGGAAAACAAAACTACCTTCAAGTTGGAGTCCAAGGAAGAAAACTAGAAAAATAAAAATCAGATTAAAATTTCAACTTCATAGCTTTTCTGTGTGTATTTCCAAGGAAAAGAATTATAATAGTGCTATTAGAGTAAAGAGAAAGAAAGCAAAGTTGCTGTCATCATCATTTAGAAAATAGTTTGCTATTGGGTTATCTTGTATTTTGACTCAGCTAATATGAGAGGTATCTTGTCTATAAAAGAAACTCTCCTAAAAGTTGTATTTAATTTTGTGGATTTTTATATCATTGAATTATTTAAAGGGGGGAAGCAAGTCTTCACACTGATGTGTGAAATGAAAAAACCAAGAAATTTTATGGTTCTTGAAAAATAATCTGAAAATGAATGAGTTCAATTCAAATAAAAACATTTTGAATCAACATAAATATTAAAAAGATTAAAAAATTTTTACACTTTATTTTTCAATATAGATGAATCTCTGCCAGAAAACTCAAAAAAAGATTATGCTCAGAAATTTTTCAGATTCTTTTCTCAGGCATTTTCAAAATTTGATATTTCCTTTTATTTGGATTATGATTTTATTTTTAAGGTTTTGAATAATTAATGGGATCAAGATTATTTATTCACTATATTATTTTTTTTCATTTGAAAATTTTAATTAGCTTTAAAGCAATAGGATGAGCCCCTCCTCAAAACCAAAGAAAAACCAAAATTTTCAAAAAATTCTAGAAGCTCTCAAAAATGGAAAAATTAAAATTGAATCATACTTTAGAGCTCAAATAGCATCAGAATTATTTTATGCTTGAATTTTATGAGTTCTTGGATACCAATCTTGATTATTTAATCAAAATATCATCAAAACCACAAAAATCACATTAATCTAATATGCTTTTCCCATGAATAGAACAATTAAATTTTACTATTTTTGGTTTTAATAGTGCTGTCCTGATTCTTCCCTAAAATTAAATATATTTAAAAGCAACACTAACTGCAACAGAGTGCCTTCATTCTTTCTATTTAAAAAACATCTATTTTGGGGTATTTTCTACATTTTTGTATTATTTTTTAGAAAATGATAATTGGTTTATTTTAATAATAAATCAATTTCCATCTTAAAAAACAGATGCTAATATAAATCATCATAAAATTTCAAGAAAATATACAGATTTTTGGACTGCAAAATTTGGCCATGAAAATGTGTCTAAAAATCAAACAACTGATTTTGACCAATCAGTGGGAAGACTTACTTCCACCCCCCTGTACATGGAAACTCCTTATTATCATCTTTGTTATTAAAAAGTATTAGGGCTTATCAAGCCATTAGAAACCCACCATTTTCTTTGGCCAAACCTGCCATTGAAAATGGCAGGTTTCAAACATCAAAGGGTAATATTAAATTCATGGATCATTGATCTGTGCACATGGTTTGAAATGGGCCATGTGGCACAGCACAAGGTCCAATTTGAGCCTTTTACAGCCCCCCACAGCTCACAGAGTTGTGTGGCCCACCCAACCCGGTCTGCCACCATGTGGACTTCCACACGGCACCAGACCGCAGTGAGAAAAAAAAAAAAGGAAAAGGAATGAAAGGGTAATTACACAACCCATAAACTAAATAAACCTTCATAAAAACAGAAATCAACAAAAAATCAAAGAATGTTCATTTTTTGGTTAAAAAAAAAACAAAAAAAAAAATAAATGAATCAAAATAAAAAAACTGGTACTATCCAATGGACTAGCCCTAAAGTAAAAAGAACCAAAAAAAGACAAGTAAATGGACTAGCCCTAAAGTAAAAACACCAAAAAAAAAGACAAGTAACTTGAAAAGACCTAAAGTAAAAACACCAAAAAAATACAACTAACTTGACAAGCCCTAAAGTCATTTCAACTTGACTAGCCCTAAAGTAAAAGGGCTCAAAAATTAAAGAAGTCTTTTGACAAGCCCTAAAGTAAAAGTGCCCAAAAAATACAAGTCTTGTGACAAGCCCTAAATTAAAAACACCAAAAAAAAACAAGTTCAACTTGTGTTAAGCTGATCCCATCCAAAGCTTGAAATAAGTTAAGCTTCTGATGGAATCAGCCCAAAAAAAGTTGAACTGAATTACCGTTAAACTCTAATTCAAAAACACTCAATATAATGATCTTAACTCAAAACACTCAACACAATGATGTCCAAAATGTGATAACCCTTTATATTAATAGAACTTGTTAGCTGCATTAGAATTAAAATTTGTAAGAAACCCAATGATGAAATGAAGTCAAACTCTATTACAATCTAGAATACATTTGAAGTTGATCTTTGAGATGATCAACCCAACTGGAGGCTTTTTTAGAAATGAAGGAATGTGGTTTTGCTACAATGGGCGGGATTGGAATCATTTCTCCCTCAAGTACTAATAGAGCCCAGTGGTTATTGTTTACAAAGGAAATGAAGATTGGATATGATTGATAAGTAACACCATTTTTCATTGGAGTATAAGTATCACATGACTTCAATGAAATGAAACATATAGGTTTGGAATATGTGTTTGCTATGATTTGACCCATGTCCAATTTAGCCAGCCATTTTGAGGAGGGAATCTTTTCATTTATGTCTTCAACATCAAGTATTTTTGAATCTTTTCAACCTCATTTGCACCACCAAGAATCCTAATGTAGCATTCTTTATGTTTCTCTAATGTTTCAATCATTTCCTTCCTAACTTTAAACCAACCATTTTCTCCATAACCAAGAGATTGAGCAATGACTCAATATCCGCAATTCCCATCTCCAATTGGATCCCAAACCTCACCCAAGAACTTATGGAATTTCTTGAGTATTTGATTGAGGTATTTCACATTTGGTTCCTATCATTAAAACTAACTTAGTATTCATTTATTTAATTGGATCAATGAAACAAAAAATCACCAAAGATGAGCTTCTGGTTGAGCTTTGCTGCATGTTCTCTTCCTCTGAAGAGGATTCTGATTCCAAATTAAGTGATCCTAATTCACTTTAAGTCTCTTCCTCTGAACTATGAAATTCAGATTCAGATTCTTCCAAATTTGACTTACAATTCATCATTAGTTAGTAACTAAGTTTATTAAACCAAAAAAATGAACATATCTCAAAAGAAAAGACTTACAATCTTTTGTATTTTCTGGTTTGGAGCCCTTCAAGTTCTTTTTTCCCCCTTGATTTGTTTTTCAACAAGCTCAAACTGAGATGGTTCTTGCCACGTATCTGTCAATTTTGGCCAGACACTGCTTTATTGTAAGACTTTAGGTTCAAGTCTTGGCTTCAATCAATATTTTGTAATCTTCTGAATGATATACTTCAATAGGCCGCTTTGCTCATGATCTGGAGATTCAAAGATCATTGCATTGACTCTTTTAGTAACTATGTAATTATTAGCATTTCATTGACATTGCACTGGAAAAATTTAAAAGGATCAACCATTAGTGAATTAGTTAATCAAAAAGGATTAATCACATAGTGATTTGAAAAATCCAACTTGAAAAATCCAACTTAAGCCAACTTACAGAACTAGAACTGCAAGGGTCATAGTCCAACCTCCACTAAGGATGAACATTTTCAGGTACCACAGATCCTCTGAATGCTAGATGGTTGCCTATTTTGTGGGAACAGGGCAAACCAATAGTCTTGAAATATGACTTGGTGTGGACTTCACCATCATGATCACATTTGAACTTCTCAAATTGTTCCCTAACAAGATGGATTGCCTCTAAAGACAATTTGTAACCCAATGGTAACAGTTCAGGGGGAAGAACTGTCCCTAACTTAATTTGAGAGTTATAAAGTGATGCATGAACTGAATTAATTTGATTCAAAACTGTTCCGTCAAGGCTTTTCCAAACATCCAAAAGGTTTTATGAAGAGTTTTCAAGGAATTTTTTGAGAGTTGCATGGGCCCCTTCAACCCAAGAAAGTGTTTTTTTCCAAAATCTGGGTTTATACAAGTCTAGGCTGTTACAAACCTCTCTTTGATAGGGAAAATTTTATTTTCCATATACTCAAGTACATCCTCATAGTCTTTCAAGAAAAACTATACAAGTAAAAAGGTCAGAACCCAAAACTAGGAAGAATAAGAAGCAGTAACTTGGACCTACTCTGAGTTCTGCATCATTTACCTCCACCTCCTCCTTGGTCTTTGAGGCCCCATACTTTGCCCACAGATTGATAAAGCTTTTCCATCCTTCAACGTCATTAACAAATCTCACTTTACAGTTTGCTTGTATGTTTTTAGACAAGTGCCAAGTGAAAAATTGTCTTTATGAATCTGGGAAACTAGTTTCAATTGCACAAATCAGAGCTTTTTCATGGTCCATCACCAAGACTTTTGGAAGTCTCTCAGGATCATAAGCCAAAGACTTTAATGCATTTACAGACCAACCGTAGAAATCAAATGTTTCTTTTGTTATAAAAACAAGAGCTTTTGTGAAAGCTTTCCAATTGGCTGTCATTCCTACAACATGCAATAGTGGGGTTTTGTACTTATTTGTCATATAAGTAAAATCCAACATAGCAATATGATGGAGTTGTTTTGAAAGCTTTACTGCCTCTGGATGTGCTAAGTACAGGGCCTCCAAGTGACCCTCTCCACTGAACTTTGACTGGTGAATCCAACTTGATTCTTCAAGCTGTTCATAGAGTACCTCCATAACACTTTTTCCCTTTAGTTCTGCAAGTGTGAACTTCCACTTAGTGTTATAGATTGTTTGGTCATCAACGTAATCCTGCCCATCAATCTTGCTCAATTTTCTCTTCATTTGTAACGTATTGAGCCCATCATTCATGCCTTCTACTAGATTTTCTAAGGACACCCCCAACATTTTCTTCAGTTGAGGATGCACAGAGGGATTTTCAGATGGTTGATGGTTATTTTGGGTTTCTTTGTAGGAGAGGCGCCACAAGGAGTCTGCCTTTGTTTGAATTTCATGGATTAAAAAATTGCACCCAACCTTCCTTGTGTGAGTTTCTCTAGACCGTTTTGTAAGATGACTTCCTGAATAGGAACCATGTCTATCACAGGCTAAATCCACATATTGGTCATGCTTTGAGTTGAAAACTGCTAAAGCATAACCATGCTTCATTGCCCATGTTTGAAAATGGTTTTGTGCCTCTTCCCTAGTAGGAAAAGCACTCAAGGGAGGTGGTTCAAGTGGATCTAGTAAACATTCATTGGTTAAGTCATAGTTTCATAGTTACATGAACCCATCAGTTTCAATCAAACTAAATATGGCAAAGACCAGTAACATAAAATGTTACTCACCACCAGTGGTCATGTCCATTTGTGAAACATTTTGTTTCACAATTGTCACCCTTGATGAGGATGCAATTGGGGCTTCCAATGTTTCATTACCCAAATCATTTTTTTCTTTTTCAAAAGCTTTGTTGATGGAACTATCAATGTAGACCTTCCATGCAGCCATTTCAGAAGAAGGAGGGCTTGCAACTGTTCCCATGCAAAAAAATGCAATGGTATACTTCAGTATTCAATCCAACTTTCAATTGATCAAACAAAGTTTGCTCACTTTCAAGTTGAAAAAGAATTGTTTTCAGATTTTTATATTATTTATGATTATTCACTTTAATTTCACTTGGGGTTTGCTTCAATGTCTCTTTGGGATTGCTAAGTGTGGAACAACAGTCCCAAAAAGTATGAGTTAATCCCAAATTTGGGTTGACAGAACCCAAGTGTGGTACAGGGGGTTTCCAAAATTCTGGTGCGGCTTCTGGGGGGTTGTGCACCCCAAACATGGCCAATTTGAGCCGTGTACCCCCTGTACACAGCTCCTACACAACCCCCGGGGGTTGTGGGCGTTTGAAATGGCCCTTTGTAGTTGTTTAGGGCCCTCCATGGCTCATTTGAGCCGTGTAGGGCCCTACACAACTACCACACCATTGATGCCATGAATTTAAGATCAACCAAAATCAAAACCACCATTATCATCCATCCACCATTTGTTGCATGCAAAACACCCATCTACACCTCCAACTCAGCAAATCCATACCAATCCCATATTCATCACATCACGCACATCTCATCTCCATTGCTTCACATATCCATTGCTTCACATCTCCATTTATTCACATCTCCATCACTCCAAATCTCCATCAATCCAAATCTCCATCACATCACACACATCCCATCATCATCTCATCAACCCACACCACATCACCATCTCTCTCAACATGTCCAATTAAGCTTACCAGAAGCCAGCTGAAAACACAAAAAAGCTGACTGAAATATTTTTATGATTTGACTCTGATTCAGAATCTGATTCAGACTCCAATTTGAAATCAACTTGGTTGGCTTTGAATTCTCTATTAGAAAAGCAATACATGGTTCCAAGAAGACAAAATCTCCACAACCCTATGTGTGAAATGCAAAAGCTCCATCTCCTCCCTGACTTAAGCTTCCAGCAACTGTTCCAAACTTCATTGCCTTCATTCATGAAACTTTTTTAGATGATTGAAGACCACCACATCTTCCAGAACAATTCTTGGAATCCTCAACACAATCTAGCTATAATAATTGCCATTGCTGTTAGTAGATTGGGATCAAATGTAAATGGAGCAGCAATTAATTGATTAGAAAATCTATTCTTGGTCAGTTATGTATCCATTGACTTATACACCAAAAGAGTCATGATTGCTATACTATCTTTCTGTTGCTTGGCCCTTTGTTGGCCAACCAAAGAAGAACAAAAGGATATATCTAAAATAATGGAGACTGAAGGCTTTCCCGGTTGCATTGGCTTTGTTGATGGAACAACTATCCCCTTGAGTCAAAAACCCAAGCTATATGGCAAAAACTATTTTGATTGGAAAAAAAGGAAATCAATTCATTTCATTTCCAAAGCCTTTGATAAAAACTTTGATAAAACAACAAAAAAAATAATTTTTATCTCTTTGTATATATAATCTGTGGCACTAAAACTTTTTTGTGATAAAAACAAGAAGTTCCTATCCCTCCATGCTGGCCTTCAAGGTTCTTGTCATGATTCATAAGTTTTCAATTGGATGCGGATTGCCCAACAACCAGATAACTGATTTGACCAAGATCAATACCTTCTGGAAAATTCAGCTTATGCTAGTTGGAAATATGTGTTTACAGAATAATGCAATGTATCATCCAATGATCAAGCCAAAGCTGATTTTAACTATCATCTTGCCCAATCACAATTTTGGATTGAGCATGCCATAGGAATCCTGAAAGGAATATGGGCCAGCTTATGGGAGATGGGAAACCAGCTAAAAAATTCCAAAGAAATGAATATTGTCATTAACTGGGTTATCACTTGTTTAATCCTTCAAAACCTTCTGGCCAAAATTAAAGATGAATTGGACAAAATATTTGACAAAGATATTCCAATCCTCCTCAAGTCATCCCAGTCTCATCTTCTACCTCCTCTTCTGCATTGAGAGAGCCAATTCTACCCCTCACACTGGCTCACTTTGATGAGTGGCATTTGGTTTTTAAATAGTTGAAATATCACATCACAGATTTTTTTTGGTTTTAGTTGTTCAAATCCTAGGCTGACTCCTGTTTTTTTTTTTTTTTTTTTTTTTTTTTTTTTTTTTTTTTTTTTTTTTTTTTTTTTTTTTTTTTTTTTTTTTGGTGGACTTTGACAAAAAACAGAGCCAAAACTTCCAAACCACCCACCTCACCCCACCAAACCACTGGTTCACTCCTCCCTCTTCCTCAAAAAACCACCTCAACCACCACCAGTCCACTCCTCCTTCCTCCTCACCAAACCACCTCAACCACCACCACCACCTCCAAGTTCACCCAGTCATCCTCCTTGATTGGTGCTGACCCCCCCTGCTCCTCCTCTGTTTAGATCATTGGTTTTTGCTTTTTCCTTGGTTGGCACATCCAGTAATCACCCCCCCTCCTCCTCCTTTTCCCTTCATCATCATAACCCTGCTCCCCCTTGTCAATCAATCAGAAAGCAAACATTTGTTTGCTCACAGTACAATCAATAAATCAAACAGTGAAAGATTGATCAATTGTTTGCTTGCAGTCCAATTGATTGATAAAAAAAAATACAAGCAATTGTTTGCTCACTGGTTGATCAACCAATTGATCATTCAATCAACAAAACTGTTGTTTTGCCAATAGATTGATTGATCAGAAATACTGCCACCTCCCTTGCCCCCCCTTCCTCCTCCTCCTCCCCCTCCTCCTCCTCCTGCCTAATGATTAACAAGGGGACTGACCATTTTTTCATTTTTATTTTTTTGTGGGACAATTCACCAGTAATGTTTGGTTATTTTATATTTTTTTTGATCAACTATGTTTATTATACTGGAATAATGATTTTTTTTATTCCATGCAATGCAACCCCTCATTCTGACCCTTTGACCACCCTTTCTTGATGGCCCATTCTTCTCTGACCAAAATCAAAATTTTAGAAAACAAATTGATTTCCATCTTTATACACACACCAATCAAATTATATGGTTGTGAGGGAAAAAGATGGAATGAGATAGTTTGAAAACATACAGAGAGATGGGAAGAGAAGGGCTTGCCAGAAAAGGAGAGATCAAATGAGGGATTCTGAAATTGCATTGCAAGTGTCTGGGGAAACAATTAAAAAAAAGATTGTGTGCTCTTCACGCAAACTACATCCTTTTGATCTGTATCCTTCCTTTCTTAAGAACAGTCAAAAACAATCCCCTGAAGAGTTTGAACAGGCCAAACAGAAGATCAAACTGTTCCATTTCTTCTGCTCTGGAAAATTATATGTTCAAGATAAATTGGATAATGAGGCTAAGATTGAAATAATCAAATTTGTACCTTTGAATAAACTCTCCAAGCAAGAGAAGAAGGAAATCACCTCAGTCACAACATTCCTTCACCAATCAAAAAAGTTTGTCAACACTGCTGGTCCCTCAAGATCTTGGGGTGGGAAAATGTGGGCAATTGGATGGCAAAAACTGATACACACTTCTGAACTATTTGGAAAATATCTGAAGAAAAATGCTATCAAATTCTCCCCTCAAGAGTATTATTTTTTTTAACATTAGGTCTTACAAGTTCTCCCAGATATTATGCCAAATTCTTTGAAAATTAGCCAAACTTGCATCTGATTCCAACCATGAAGCTATGATGGAAAAAAATCCCTTCCTTCTCCTCATTGGAATTTGGATCTGGCCTCACTCCTTTCAACTGCTCCCCTCACATCACCTTCACCTCAGACTCCTTCTACAACTCTCCCCATATTTACAAAGGGATTTCTCCTCCTATTCCTTTTTACTGGTGGTTCCAACCAAGAAATTAAATTGAAAAATTATTGAAAACAAGGATTGATATAAAGTATCTAACGGCCAATTTGTGTTTCCCAACTTGCGTTTTGGGATTGATTTCAAAAAAAAAGGTATTGGAAAGTTGGTTTGGGCAGCAAGCAAGTAAAAGCACTGTAATTTTCCTGCTGTGGAGTCTGCCACCCATACCTGGTTGGCCATTTCCTTAAAAATTTACAAAAAAACTCAAAACACTAGCAAGGACTTTGAAAGTGGCAAAATATACCTTAGGAAAACAATATAAAAAAAATTCATTGGTGGTGTTGAAAATAGTCTTAAACCTTGTTTCAATCAAAAATATTTTTATTTTTTATTTTTAAAATTTTTATCAAAGTAAATATATTGAACAGCCAATTAATCAATTAATTTCCTTTATTTCATCCACAGTTCTACTACTACCAATACATGCCATGGCTAACAATAACCTATATTTTTTTTGGTGGCTAGCCTTTCCCTCTCCTTTTCCAGTTTCTCTTCCTGTTTACTCTTCTCCTTTTACTTTTTTTAAAACTTCAGCTCAGACTTTTTCTGTTGCTACTCAGCGTCCAAATTTTGTTGATTAGTCAAACTCTCATCCTTCTTCTTTTGAAAATCCATAGCCAATTTAAAATCCCACTTCTCCTTTTAAAATTGAAGTTTTTCAGATTCAATTTGTGATTTCACCCTTTTTTGGAGGAGGGGAAAACAAATGAGCTTTATTTTGGATGCAAGGAGAATCAATAAATGCACTTACTTGAATATCACTTCTCCATGATATCCCCAAAGCCAGAAAAATTTGAAGTGTTTCTCCACTTTTGAAGGCTATTAGGGTTGAGTTTAATGGAATTTGGGGCCTTTTTCTTTCCCTTTGCATAGGAGGTTTGTCTGGAAATTTTGTCACTCTCATTTGAAGGAAATGTGGGGGGCCCCATTGGCTTGAGTGTTAGGCCAATCAGGAATGGATTAGGATGTTTTTTTACAATATAAATCAGTCAGGATTAGCTGGAAAGAAAATAAAAGAATTGGTTCCTTACTTGAGCAGATGTTGATGGCAATGGCAATACAGGAATAAGATGCTCCTCATTGGCCAAGTTTTCCACTCCTTCCACATCAGGAAGAGAGTGATTGAAAGAATGAAGTAAGGGCTCCAAGGAAGGGTTTGTCCATGCTGATGTAGAAATGATTGGAGATGGTTGTGTTGGAATATCCCCCTCCACATCCAATTGGGCCCACTCATAGGTTTTTTTGGGATCATCATTGCTAGGCTGAGAATCCACAGCTGATTCCCCAGCTTCAAAAGATTCAGATTGTTGAGCCTCAAAGGCACCTAACAGGGTTATGTTGGCCTTTTTTCCAAATATTCCATCCATATGAACATAAAAAGGACAAATGGAGTCCAACTTATCAACCACCCAGGTGATTTATTTGTCTCTATCAGATTTGGTGATTCCAAAATCTGTGGAGATTGCATGGAGTGGGCTTTTTTCTACTTGGATTGATAGTTCTTGAATTGCTCCCACATCTGTTTGGATGAAAGATCCAGCCTACCTTTGGTTTTATTCTTGAGTTGATTGGCCATCAGGAGATAGACATTCACCTTAGAGGATGGAGGTTGGCCAACTTGTGCTTCATTGTTGGATAAAAAGCAAGCATCATAGTTGGATGGGATTTTGATCCAGTTTACAAGGATGGTGTGATCAGCTCTCTTGAGCTGACTTGAGGTTTTGGAAGCTGATGGGGGGGGGGATGGTTGGATGTTGAGTTTCTGGGGGATGTTTGCTTTGGTTTAGTGGACTTGCAGGGGTAGGTTTGCTGAGGGGCCATTTAAAAAGAGCAAGAGGGATGAAGGGATGAAGCAAAAAAGTGATGAAGAAATTTGATGAAAGCAGGGATAAAGGGATGAAGCAATGGAGCAATGAGAGTTAGGATGTGATGAAAGGGGGGATGAAGTGATGAAGGGATGAATCAATGAAGCAATGAGAGGATGGATTTGATGAAAGAAATAAAGTGATGAGAGTTATGAAGCAATGTGAGAGTGATGAAGTGATGAGGGGATGAGAGCAATGAAGCAAAGAGGATAGAAAGAGGTGAGAGTGATGAAGTGATGAGAGAAATGAAAATCAAATTTTTCTAATAAGGTTGGAGGTAGAATCTTTCTGATGAGTTTGGAGGTGAAACCAGGAGTGCTGAGGTGGATTATGAGGTGTGGTTGAGGTGGTGAAAGCCTTTAAATAATTTATTTGAAAAAACCATTTATTTTCAGGTAACTTTGACGCTTCTGATGTGAAATAAGTGATTTTTTTGATTTTTAATGGCCAATTTGGTTTGAAAGCTGCCATTTTTGAATGGCTGGTTTGGTCAACTTTGATACAAAATATTATTATTATTGGGTAATGTTAAATTCAAAACTCTTTGATTTGTGTACACAACTCAAATGGGCCATGTTGCATGCTACAAAACTCAAATGGGCCGTGTGGCATGCTACACAACTCAAATGGGCCGTATGGCATGCTACACAACTCAAATGGGCCATGTGGCATGCTAAAGGACTCAAATGGGTTGTGTAAGGTTGTACATAACTCAAATCTAGTTGTTTTCTGTGCCACAAAACTAAAAGAATTTCAGGCTTAAAAAAAGCAAAATAAACTAAATTAAAAAAAAAACAGAAATTAACCAAAAAATCAAAAATGTTGATTTTTTGGTTTAAAAAAAACAAAAATATAAGATATAAAATAAAATAAAAATAAATAAATTATTAAAAAACCCCGGGGGAGCTGTATTTCCCCATAAAAAGGTCTAAATGGTTGTTTAAAGGCGTAAAAAAATCAAAAATTCTGGTTATGGGGGGTATATGCCCCCCCTGGGGGTTTTGTGTGTCTGGAACAACCCTTTGGAGTCGTGTATGGGCCCCCACGCGTTGAGGGGCCCTAAAAAACTCCCACAGCTCATGTGGGGCCCTAAAAAACTCCCACAAAACTGGAGTTGTGAATTTGTCATCACCCATTATAATTAAGTGCTCTACTGTCTAAGCTGCTAATTGAAATATTTGAATATTTGAATATATGAATTTTTGATTGTGAAGTTGTGTTGAGAGGGCTCTAGAAACCCCAAAGAATTTTTATGAGAATTTTTTGAAGTTATCAAGCCCCTTTAATAGGGCGTATCAGAGTTAAGCAAACCCACCATTGTCAATGGCGGGTTTCAGACCAAATCCACCATTTCAAACCCGCAATTAAAAATCAAAAAACCCCACTTATTTCACATCAAACTTGTCAGAGTTACCTGGAAATAAGTGCATTTTTTCATATAAAGTATTTAAAGGCTTCCACCACCTGTCCACATCATCAAACCCTGGATTCACCCCTCCTTCTACCTCTGACCTCATCACCAATTTTTTTACCTCCAGCCTCATCATAAGAAGATTCACCACTACCATCACTTTATCACTCTCATCATCACTCTCATCAATTTATCACCCTCATCACTTGATCACTCACCACTTTATTTCTCTCATTGCTTAATTGCTCTCATTGCTTCATTTCTCTCATCACTTCATTGCTCTCATTGCTTCATTGCTCTCATTGCTTCATTGCTCTCATCACTTCATTGGTCTCATTGCTTCATTTCTCTCAATGCTTCATTGATCTCATCACTTCATTGGTCTCATTGCTTCATCACTCTCATCACTCTACCTCCAACAAGAACTTGTACCTCCAACCTAATCCAAAGAATCCAATCATTGTTTTATTTCTCTTGTCACTTTATTGCTCTCATCACTTTATATCTCTCATCACTTTATCTTGCTTTTCACTTTATCCCTCTCATCACCTTATTGCCCTTACTCTTTCCAAATGGCCCCTCAGCAAAACTCCCCAGGCAAGTCCACACAAAAGCCCAACATACCAAAGCAAAAATTGCCAAGGAACTCCACAACAAACAATCCTCCCCCATCAGCTTCCAAGGGCTCAAAAAATCTTCCCCCATTGGCTTTCAAGGACTCAAGTCCGCTCAAGAGAGCTGATCACATCATCCTGGTCAACTGGCTCAAAATTCCCTCCAACTATGATGCCTACTTAGGATTGGACAATGAAACACGTGTTGGCCAATCTCCATCCTCTAAGGTAAATGGTTATCTCCTGGCGGCCAATGAACTCAAGAATAAAACAAAAGGTAGGCTGGATCTTTAATCCAAACAAATGAGGGAGCAATTCAATAATTATTGAGCCAAGTGCAAAAAGGCCCACTCCATGTCACTCTCCACCGGCTTTGGTATCACCAACTCTGACAAAGCCAAGGGAATCAACTTGGTGGTTGATAAGTTGGACTCCATTTGTTCTTTTTATATTCAAATGGATGAAATATTTGGAAAGAAGGCCAAAATAACCCCCCTAGCTGCTTTTGATGCCCAACAATCCAATTCAGTTGACGCTGAGGACTTGGCTGGGGATGCTCAGCCCAGCAATGGTGATCCCAAAGAAAACTATGAGTGGCCCCCATCCAATTCCGAGGAGGATATTCAAACGCAATCAGCTCCATCAATTCTACTTCCACTTTGATTGATGAGTCAAACCATATCTTGGACCCCTCCTCTCCTTCTTTGGATTACTATCTTCCTCTGTTAGCAGATCTCATCAACCTTGCTGATGCAGAACAAGATACCTCTCAGTCTCCATTACCCTCAACATTGGTTCAAGTAAGGAACAAGCTCTTTTCTCTTCCATCTGGTTAATCCTGAATGATTTAGATTGTAAAAAAACAGGCTCATCCACTCCAGAATGACCAAAAACTCAAGTCAATGGGGCCTCCCACATTTCCTTCAGACACTAGTGACAACTTTCAGATTGAAACCTCCTCTGCCAAGGGTAAGCAAAAGGCCTCCAACCCATCAATATCAAACCCAAAATTTATCAAAAGAGGAGAAACACTTCCCGTTTTTCAGGCCTTGAAGAAATCATGGAGAAGCAAGATTCATGTAAGTCCATTGGTTGACCTTGCTTCTAAAATCATGCTCATTGCTTTTCCCCTGCAAAAACAGTCAAATCACAAATTGAATTGAAAACCTTGACTTTGAAAAGCAAAAGTGTGATTTTCAACTGGCCATGGATGTTCAAAAGCAGAAAGCTGAGATTTTGGCTCATCAACCAAAATGGGATGCTGAGTAGAAGTTGAAACAGGCTGAGCTAGAATTTGAAAAAGAGGAAAAGGAGAAGGATTGACGGAAAGCACAACTGGAAAAGGAGAGAGAAAAACTTGCAACCAAAAAAAAGGATAAGGTATCAGTAGCCTTGGCTTGCATTGGTAGCATTAGAACAGTAGATGAAATACAGCGGATAACTCAAATGCTGGGCTTGTAAATATATTTGCATGGGTGAAATAAAAAAAAAAATTTTTTGATTACAACGTTTGAGAGTATTCTTAACCCCACCAACATACAAATTTTTTTTGTTTTTATTTATATTTTTTTTTCTAGAGTAAATTTGGCTATTATTCAAGTCCCTACAAGTTTTCTTAGTTGTTTTATTAATTTGCAGTGACAAGGCCATTCTGGTATGGGTTTCTGTGTCCACAGCAGGAAAGGTACAGTGCTTGTACTTATTAGTTGACCAAACCATTTTGACTATACCTTTTTTCTTGAAATTAATTCCAAAGCCAAGGTCAGGAAAAACAAATTGGCCATCCAATAATTTATATTTGTCTGTTTTTTCAATAAGTCAACCATTTGATTTCTTGGTTGACACCACAAGTAAAAAGGAGTAGCCAGAGATTTTGCCTTTGTCAATATGAGGAGAGTTGTAAAAAGAATTTGAGGTTAAAGTGATGTTTGGGGAGAATTCAAAAGGTGTAGGCTTGGAAACAAATTCCAACAAAGAGAAAGAGGGGATTTTGTTGTCCTTCATGGTATCACGGTTTGATTCAAAGGAAATTTTGGCCAAATTGAAAAAGATTTGTCCTAGAATTTAAGATAAGTTGTCTGCCTTAAGGTTGAGGAAAGCATACTCTTGAGGAGAAGATCTAATGGATGATTTCTTCACATAAAATCCAAATAACTCTGAAGGGTGCATTGATTTTTGCCATCCAACTGCCCACATTTTTCCACCCTAAGATCTTGAATAACCAATGGGGTTGACAAATCTTTTTGAAAGATGAAGGAAAGTGGTGACAAAGTTGATGTACTTCTTATATTTTTCTGAGAGTTTATTCAAGGGTAGAAATTCAATTATTGCAACCAGGGCTTGGCAGTCAGATTCATTTAGGACAATTACTTTTCCACAGTGGAAGAAATGGAATGGTTTGATTGTTTGCTTTGCTTGCTCAAACTCTTCCTGGGTAGGTTTTCCACTATTATTTTTCTTTTTGGCAAAAATCATAGTGTACAGATGCAAAGGACGCAGTTTCTGACCAGACCAGACCACCTGTTCATTAATGCCTTCCTCAGAAACCTCCCAAGATATTTTGGAATCTCTCATTTGAACCCTTTTTTGGTGATGGGCCCTATTCTTCCCAACTTTCATTATGTTGGTCAATTCATCTCCTTCCATCTTGATCCCTCCCATCAATATACTCTGATTGGGGTGAGGAAAAAGATGGGATTAAATTTTTTTGTCCAACATTTTGAGGCGGGTGGGAGAAGAATTGGACATTAACCAATAGGGGTTGAGGGATTGAAAAAAAAAACCAAAAAAAAAAAAGTCAGTCAAATGGAAATCATTGGTGAAACAAGATTGGATCAAAGAAAATGAAACCAAACCTGGAATTGATCCCAAGTTCACCAGAAAAGGGATCACCAAAAAAAAAAAAAAAAACTGTACCCAAAAAAAAAAAAACATGATATTAGCACCCAAAAACAAAAACAAAAATTTACAGGGTTTGAGGAAATTGGGCCGGCCCTTTGGGTCGGGCTTGGGTTGGGTTTTGGGTAGGGCCAAGCAATGGAAGGAGGGGGGGGGGGGTGGCCGTTAGCAGTCAAGCAGGGGGGGGGGCAGGACCAATGGTTGGTCCAGGGGGGGGGGGCAGGCCAAAGCGGATTGGGTTGGGCCAAGTAATGGAAGGAGGGGGGGGGCCGTTGGCGGGACCAATGGTTGGTTGAGGGGGGGGGGGCGGGAGAAATGCGGAGGGAGGGGCAGTCAAGGGGGGGTGGGGCCAATTGGTAGAAGGGGGGGGGGGCGGGACCAATTGGTCAAGGGGGGGGGCCGGTTGCATTGTTGGTTGGCCAGCGGGTCTGCAAATGGAGGGAGGCAGGGCAGGTTGTTGGTCAGCCGGTGGGTTGGCAAATTGGTTGAGGGGGGGGGGCAGGACCAATTGGTCAAGGGGGGCCGGTCATGTTGTTGGTTGGCCAGCAGGTCCGCCAATGGAGGGAGGAGGGGCGGGTTGTCAGTCAGCCGGTGGGTTGGCCAATCAAGGGGGGGTGGGGCCAATTGGTCAAGGGGGGGGGGGGCGGGACCAATTGGTCAAGGGGGGGCCAGTCCTGTTGTTGGTTGGCCGGCGGGTCGGCCAATGGAGGGAGGCAGGGCGGGTTGTTGGTCAGCCGGTGGGTTGGCCGAAGGAGGGGAGGGGGGGGGGGGGTGCAGTTGGCCAAGCAAGCAAGGGTGGTGGGGGGCCAGGCCGGCAGAGGGAGGTGGGGGGGGGTGGGCCACAAAGCGAGGGTTGTGGGGCCAAACAAGGGTGGTGGGGGGGCCGGGCCAGCGGAGGGAGGTGGGGGGGGGGGCTGCCAAGCAAGGGTGGTGGGGCCAGCAGAGGGCGCCAAGCAAGGGTGGTGGTGCCAGGCCGGCGGAGGGAAGTGGGGGTGTGGGCTGCCAAGAAAGGGTGGTGGGGCCAACCAAAGCAAGGGTGGTGGGGGGGTGGAGAGGGGGGGGGGGGGAATTAGTGGGGAGTAAGGGAGAGGGGGTGAGGGGGGTGGGGAAAGGGTGATGAGCAGGAGGGCAGGGGAGGCAATGGGTGAGGTGGAGGCAATGGGTGAGGTGGAGATGGAGGGTGAGGTGGAGAGTGGACTGGTGGTGGGTGAGGAGGAGAGTGGACCGGTGGTTTGGTGGGGGTGAGGTGGGTGGTTTGGAAGTGTTGGTTCTGTTTTTGTCTAAGCCCACCAAAAAAAAAAAAAAAAAAAAAAAAAAAAAAATTCAAGTCAGCCTTGGATGCTTGGTTGAACAACTAAAACCAAAAAAGATATTTCACCTAATTAAAAACCAAATGCTACCCATCAAAGTGAGAAATTGTGAGGGGTAGAATCTGCTCTCTCATGACCAAAGATGAGGTAGAAGGGGAGATGGGGTTGACTTGAGGAGGATCAGGAATATCATCTTCAAATATTTTTTCCCATTCATCTTTGATGTAAGCCAAAAGATTGTGAAGGATTACACAAGTGATAATCCAGTTTATGAGGTGTGAAATTTTAGAGCTGGTGCTCGAGATGAAGGGATCAAAGGATGATGAGCTCCAGATGGAAGGGTCAGAGAGATGATAGGGAGATGTCTTGTGTTGCCAAGAGGAGGGCGGATCCAAGGAGTCAAGAGGGGAGCACTCCGGTTCAATGTAAGGTAAAAATGGATGAGTGTTCATTCACTTGAGGTTCAGCTGGCTTAAGTAGACTAAGTACAAAAAGAGGCTGACAAGTGGTTGAACAAATAACTGGAAATGAATAAGAAATATTCAATACTGGGCCATCAGAGACCGCACAAGGTGAAGGACTACAAGACAGGTTGCACTCAAGATTCAGGCAACACTAACAGTAGACAAAAATTCTAACACACCCCCTTGACTGAAGCTTGAGGGAGGTTAAACAAAAATAATGATGTGGGAACTTCAGGACTCTTGCATGTCTATTAAATCCAACATTACAACATAGAATGGAGAGATGTTTGAACTCTGCAATAAGGGTGTATTCCATTAGAGAGGAAGGAAAACTTGTGATTTTTGAACTACAGTTGAACTAAAAAGGAGTCTATTACATCAACAAGTAACACAAATGTTCCAATCATAATTTTTGAATCCCGGTCTGATAGTAACAGCAATTATTGATAAGATTAGCTTACAAGGGAGCAATAATCATGGAAGACTTTAATAGGTAGCTACCGGACCAAAAATAGATGATTTGAGACAGTCGCGGCAAAGAGGCAACAAAATAAGTTGGTGGTTGATTGAGCAAGCGCAAGGTCGATAAGGATGATTGAGCGAAGATGGTGACGCTGTTGCTTGATTGTTTAGGAGATGGAGAAGGACCAACCGAGCTGGGAAACCAAGGCGAAGAGAACGAGGTCCACGACAGGAGAGATCACCGACCAATGAGGAAGCTGAGATGATGAACCAAGGTTGTTGAATGAATGCAACAACTTAAGTAGCAAACAGACGGACGGGCGCGAGTTTGATAATTGATGAGATTGAATGGATGATAATGGAAGGAGGATGAGTTTGAGGCAAAAAGTGAGAGATTGATTGACCAAGTGTAACGCAACCAGGCAATGATGGTGTGAGGGCGTCCAACCGAGCAAGTAAGGTGAATTGGAGGAACTAGAAGGTGTAAAAGTGAGCTTCGTCCTTCTTGTTTGAATCGGGACAAGACATTGATTTGGGAGCCTTCTCCGGGTATTTCACCCAACAGTTCTTGGCAGGGTGTCCAGGCTTGTTGCAGTGAGGACAGTTGGTTGATTTTGAATAGAAGGCATGGTTGATGTCTCCGGGGGAGTTGTCAATGGGATTTATTTTAGCTTGGGCCTCATCTTTCTCTAATTGCTTGAGAATGTAATCAATAGTCTTGTTTTTGCATGCATCGGATTTCTTCAAGTAGTTGAATTACAAGGGCAGTTTGGATAAGGTGAGGATGATCATCAGTTCTTCTTCTAACTTTAACCCCACAAGTTTCATCTTTTGAGTTGAGGCTCGGATTCTTGAGACAAAGTCAACAATGTTATTTTCAAATTTGATCTTTTTGAATTGAGTAAAGGCAAGCATTTTATTAATGAAGTCATTGGGCATGTATCAAGACTTGAGTAGATCCCAAAGGGCTATGCCGTTGCGTTTGTCAGAAGAGGGAAAGGAACCAGAAACATATGACAAGTTGTCCTCATTGAGATGGTCAAGGATAAGGTTGTAAGCTTTTCAATTTAATTTATCAAATAATTTAGCGTTATTTTTATCTTCGTTATTGGAGGGCCGGACTACTTCTTTGAGGATGATCTTGAGAGCATCAATGGAATCTAATTTCCCGTCCATAGCAATTGACCAGGTGTAATAGTTGTCAATGGTCAGGAGTAGTTTCTGGTTGACAGTGACGGAAGACATTGGATGGATCAGAGGGGAGTCTTTGGCTTTTAACCATGTGAAATTTTAGAGCTGGTGCTCGAGATGAAGGGATCAAAGGATGATGAGCTCTGGATGGAAGGGTCAGAGAGATGATAGGGAGATGTCTTGTGTCGCCAAGAGGAGGGCAGATCCAAGGAGTCAAAAGGGGAGCACTCCGGTTCAATGTAAGGTAAAAATGGATGAGTGTTCATTCACTTGAGGTTCAGCTGGCTTAAGTAGACTAAGTAAAAAAAGAGGCTGACAAGTGGTTGAACAAATAACTGGAAATGAATAAGAAATATTCAATACTGGGCCATCAGAGACCGCACAAAGTGAAGGACTACAAGACAGGTTGCACTCAAGATTCAGGCAACACTAACAGTAGAAAAAAATTCTAACATGAGGAACTTCATGTCTTTGGGTTTTTGAAGCTGGTTTTGCATTTCCCTTAAGATGGCCAATCTTCCTTTCAGGAATCCTATGGCATGCTCAATCCAAACTTGTGATTGGGCAAGATGATAGTTGAAATCCGTTTTTCCTTGATCAATGGGAAAAAAATTCTGGTATGCTGGAACCACATATTTCCCACCAGCATAAGATGAATTGGCCAGAAGTTGTTGATCATGGTCAAAGTAGTTCTCTGGTAGTTGGGAAATCCTCATCCAATTGAACACATATGAATCATGACAAGAACCTGGAAGGCCAGCATGGAGATACATGAACTTCTTGTTGTTATCACAAACAAGTTGTAGTGCCACAGAGTATCTAAACAAACAGACAAAACATATTTTTTCAGTGTGTGATCAATGGTGCTATCAAAGCAATTGGAAAAGATATGAATCAATTGCCTTTTTTCCAATCAAAATAGTGGTTGCCATCTAGCTTGGGTTTTTGACTCAAGGGGATGGTGGTTCCATCAACAAAACCAATGCAACCACAAAATCCTTTGGTTTCCATTACTTGAGATATCTCCTTGCTTTCTTCTTTTGTTGGCCAAGAAAGGACTGAGCAATGGAAAGATAGGATAGCAACCATGACTCCTTTGGTGTATGAGTCAATGGTTCCATATCCAACTGAGAATATATTTTCTAATCAATTAATTGCTGCTTCATTTCCATGTGATCCCAATCTACAAACAGCAACAGCCAGTTGGATAGCTGGATTTTGTTGAGGATTCCAAGAATTGTTCTGGAAGATGTGGTGGTCTTCAATCATCTCCAAAAGTTTTATGAATGAAGGTAATTGAGTTTTGAACAGTTGCTGGAAGCTTAGGTTAGGGAGGAGATGAAGCTTTCTGCTTTCATACATAGTGTTGTGGAGATTTTGTCTTCTTGAAACCATGTATTGCTTTTGTAATAGAGCATTCAAAGCCAATCAAGTTGATTCCAAATTGGAGTCTGAATTGGAGTCTGAATGGCAGTCAAATACTAACAAAAGTTGAGTCAGCTTTTTTGCATTTTCAACTTGCTGCCAAGAATTTTGATGGGAAATGTTGAGAAGGATTGTGATTTGATGTGGGGTGATGAGATGATGATGGGATTTGCGTGAAGATGGAGATTTGAAGCAATAGAGATGTGAAGCAATAGAGCTGTGAAGTGATGGAGATGTGAAGCAATGGAGATGAGATGTGTGTGATGTGATGGAGATGCAACCGGTATGGATTTGCTGATGTGGATGGGTGTTTTAGATGTGATGGATGGTGGATGGATGATAATGCATAAATCACAGGTTTAATGACAGGTTTGATGTTTGAAATCCTCCATTTTCATGAAACCTGCCATTTCAAAATACACCAGTTAGGGGGTATGTGTATTTCAGAAAACCGCCATTAAAAATGACAGGTTTGGTAAAAAAAATGGCGGGCTTCTAATAATGGGTTTGCTAAATCTGATGCACCCTAATATTCATTTGAACATCAAAAAATCAAGAAACTCTCAAGTTTTGACCCTTATTTTTAAGGTTTTTGCTTGAATATTTTTGTATTTTTCAAGTGGCTGTTTTTTTTGCAGTATATCAAAGAAATAAAAAAGTTTATTGGGGAATATTGAAAGTATCTTCTCTGTCTCAAAAAATAATTTAAATTCAAGAAATCCATATAGAAAGACAGTTTTTGTAATAATTTGTTTAACCTGTTTCTGTTTCTGTTTGTGTTTTGTTTATTTTGATATGGAATTCTTGTAGAAAAAATTCAAAGAAATAAGAAAATATTATGGAGGATTCTTTTGGGGGGAATTGAATACTATACAATTCCACCTCAAACCCAACAATTTGCATCATGATGGGCTGCTTGGGGACCTTTATCAACCACTTTTTGGACCCTTTTTGCACTAATCCTTTGAAAATAAAGTGGAATGGGCGTCCCAAGATATTCTGATAATCCATAAAAATAAAAATATTTGATTATGAGTCCTTCTATTATTCCCCCCCTCCTCAAAAACTCTAGGATCAAAATAATAAATCAAACCCCTTTCTTGGTTTGGCCCACATTTTTGAATTATTTTTTGGGAATCATCTCATACAAAATATGATTAGAAATGACCTCCTACTCCCTCCTCACCTATTTGAGCCCTCCAATTCTCTCCTCAATCAACAAATCACCTATAAAATTGACTCAAAATACAAAACCTTTCCACAACAAATCAAAGCATCACTCATCACCACCCATCACTACTTGTCACTACTTGTAACCACTCATCACCAATCATCACCAATCATCACCACTCATCACCACTGATTACCACTCATCACCACTCATCACCACTTATCACCACTCATCATCACTCATCATCACTCATCACCACTCATCACCACTCATCATCACTCATCACCACTCATCACCCCTCATTACCACTCATCACCACTCATCACCAACCACCAAAAACAACTCCAAAAAAATCAAAATTAACCAAAATAACACCACACAAAAATAGTCACCACCACACAACACTACTCAACACCACCAACACCACCCAACATCACTCAAAAGTACAAATCAACACCACCCATCATCTCTCACCAAAACTCAACAAAAATACTCAAATCTTGACTCCCACTATTAAAATCCTCCTAAATTAAAGTATTTCATAAAAAAAGTTGAAAATATCACTCCTCATCATCATCTCTGATATTTTTTAAAATTTTCATATGATCCCATTCTAAAATAAATAAAAGGTAAATGTTAAATTCACAGCTAATTGAGCCGTGCACACTGTTCAAAAGGGGCCGTGTGGCCTGCCACACAGTCCAATACAATCCGTGTACAACCCCCCACGGCTCAAAGAGTTGCGCGGCCAACCCAGCCTGGTCCGCCGGCGTTTTGGATTCCACACAGCTACATTCAAGCCGTGTGGAGTTGTACACGGCTCAAATTTAGTCATGTGGCATCCCACACGCCACCGGACCGCAGTGAGCCAAAAAAATGGAATGAAAGGGCACTAAAATAACCCATGAATCAAATGAACCTTCCAAAAAACAGGAATCAACCACAAAATCAATGGAATAAAAAAATGTTGATTTTCTGGTTAAAAAAACAAACAAATAAATCAATAAATAAAAAAAAAATTGGGACTATCCAATGTACTAGTCCTAAATTAAAAAGACCCAAGAAAAAAACAAGAAAAAAAAACAAATAAATAAATAAATAAATAAAAAACAAAAAAAACTGGGACTATCCCATGGACTAGCCCTAAAGTAAAAAGACCCAAAAAAACACAATTAACTGAACTAGACCTAAACTAAAAACACCAAAAAAAAGACAAGCAACTTGACAAGCCCTAAAGTAAAAACACCAAAAAAATATAAGTAACTTGAAAAGCCCTAAAGTAAGTTCAACTTGACTATCCCTAAAGTAAAAGGGCCAAAAAAATTAAAGAAGTCTTTTGACCAGCCCTAAATTGAAAGTTCCAAAAAAATACAAGTCTTTTGACCAGCCCTAAAGTAAAAACACCAAAAAAAACAAGTGCAACTTGTGTTAAGCTGATCCAATCCCAAGTTTAACATAAGTTAAGCTTGTGATGGAATCAGCCCAACACAATTTGAACTGACTTACCATTAAAATCTCATTCAAAACACTCAATATAATGATGTTAACTCAAAATACTCAACATAATGATGTTGAAAATGTGATAACCCTTTATATTAATAGAAATAATTAGCTTCATTAAAATTAGAATTCATATGAAACCCAATGATGAAATGAAGTCAAATTCTATAATCTCTATAATCTAGAATACATTTGCAGTTGATCTTTGAGATGATCAACCCTACCAGATGCTTTTTTAGAAATCAAGGAACATGTTTTTTCTGCAATGGGCGGGATTAGAATCATTTCTACCTCAAGTACTAATAGAACCCAGTGGTTAATGTTTAAAAAGGAAATGAAGATTGGATCTGATTGATCAGTAAAACCATTCTTCATTTGAGTATAAGTATCACGTGCCTCCAATGAAATGAAACATTTAGTTCTGGAATATGTCTCTGCTATGATTTGATCCATATCTAATTTAGCCAGCAATTTTGAGGAGGGAATCTTTTCATTGATGTCTTCAACATCAAGTCTTTGTTGAATCTTTTCAACATCCTTCTCACCACCAAGCATCTTAATTTAGCATGCTTTATTTTTCTATAATAGGGCGTATCAAAGTTAACCAAACCGGCCATTTTTTAATGGCGGGTTTCAACACAAATCCACCATTTCAAACCCACAATTAAAAATCAAAAAAACCCACTTGTTTCACATCAGAAGTGTCAAAGTTAACATGAAATAAGTTGGTTTTTTCAAATAAAGTATTTAAAGGCTTCCGTAAACTGTCCACGTCATCCACCCCTGGCTTCCAACCTCCTTCTACCTCCAACCTCATTGCAAATTTTTTTACCTCCAGCCTCATCATAAGAAGATTCACCACTCTCATCACTTTATCACTCTCATCAATTTATCACCCTCATTACTTGATCACTCATCACTTTATCGCTCTCATTGCTTCATCACTCTCATTTCTTCATCTCTCTCATTGCTTCATTGCTTCCATCACTCTACCTCCAATGAGAACTTGTACCTCCAACCTCATCCAAATAATAAAATCATTGTTTTATTGCTCTTTTCACCTTACCGCTCTCATCACTTCATATCTCTCATCAGTTTATCTTCTTTTTCACTTTATCCCTCTCATCACCTTATCACCCTTACTCTTTCCAAATGGCCCCTCAGCAAACCTCCTCCTGCAAGTCCACACAAAAGTCCAACACACCAAAGCAAAAATTGCCAAGGAACTCCACAACAAACAATCCTCCCCCATCAGCTTCCAAGGGCTCAAGTCAGCTCAAGAGAGCTGATCACATCATCCTGGTCAACCGGCTCAAAATTCCCTCCAACTATGATGCCTGCTTTGGATTGGACAATGAAGCATGTGTTGGCCAACCTACATCCTCTAAGGTCAATGGTTATCTCCTGATGGCCAATGAACTCAAGAACAAAAAAAGGTATGCTTAATCTTTCATCCAAACAGATGAGGGAGAGATTCAAGAATTATTCAGCCAAGTACAAAAAGGCGCACTCCATGTCAATCTCCACCAGCTTTGGTAGCACCAACTCTGACAAAGCCAAGGGAATCAACTCGGTGGTTGATAAGTTGGACTCCATTTGTCCTTTTTATATTCAAATGGATGAAATATTTGGAAAGAAGGCCAAAATCACCCCCTAGCTGCTTTTGATGCCCAAAAATCCAATTCAGTTGACGCTGAGGACTTGGCTGGGAATGCTCAGCCTAGCAATGGTGATCCCAAAGAAACCTATGAGTGGCCCCCATCCAATGCCAAGGAGGATATTCAAATGTAATCAGCTCCAATCACATCTACTTCCGCATTGCTTGAGGAGTCAAACCCAACCTTGGACCCCTCCCCTCCTTCTTTTGATTTCTCTCTTCCTGGTTTAGCAGATCTCATCAACCTTGCTGATGCGGAACAAGATACCCCTCAGTATCCATTACCCTCAAAATTGGTTCAAGTAAGGAACCAAGCTCTTTTCTCTTCTGTCTGGTTAATCCTGACTGATTTAGATTGTAAAAAAAAAACAGGCTCATCCATTCCAGAATGGCCAAAATCTCAAGCCAATGGGGCCTCCAACATTTCCTTCAAACACCAGAGACAAATTTCAGACTCAAAACTCCTCTGCCAAGGGTAAGCAAAAAACCTCCAATTCCATCAATATCAACCCAAAAGTCATCAAAAGAGCAGAAACACTTCTGGTTTTTCAGGCTTTGTGGAAATCATGGCGAAGCAAGATTCATGCCAGTACATTGATTGAATATCCTTTCTTTCAAAATCATGCTCATTGCTTTTCTCCTGCAAAAAACACTCAAATAACAAATTGAATCTGAAAAACTTGAGTTTGAAAAACAAAAGTGGGATTGTCAACTGGCTATGGATGTTCAGAAGCAGAAAGCCAAGAGTTTGGCTCATCAACAAAAATTGGATGCTGAGTGGAAGTTGAAACAGGCTGAGCTAGAGTTTCAAAAAGAGGAAAAGGAGAAGGATTGACAGCAAGCACAACTGGAAAAGGAGAGAGAATGACTTGCAACCAAAACAAGGATGAGGTATCAGTAGCCTGGGCTTGAATTCGTAGCAGTAGACCAGTAGATGAAATACAGCAGATAACTTGAATGCTGGGCTTGTAAATATATTTGAATGGGTGAAAGAAAAAAAATTTTTTGATTACAATGTTTGAGAGTATTCTTAAACATACCAACATACAGATCTTTTTTGTTTTTATTTATAGTTTTTTTTCTAGAGTAAATTTGGCCATTATTCCAGTCCCTACAAGTGTTTCTAGTTGTTTCATTAATTTGAAGTGACCTGGCCATTCTGGTATGGGTTGCTGTGTCCACAGCAGGAAAGGTACAGTGCTTGTACTTATTAGCTGCCCAAACCATTTTGACTATAACATTTTGCTTGAAATCAATTCCAAAGCCAAGGTCAGGAAACAAAATTGGCCATCTGACACTTGATATTTGTGGGTATTTTCAATAAGTCAACAATTTGATTTCTTGGTTGGAACCATGAGTAAAAAGTAGTATTGAGAGATGTTGCCCTTGTCAATATGAGGATAGTTGTAAAAAGAATCCAAGGTCAAAGTGATGTGTGTGGAGCAATCAAAAGGTGCAGGCTTGGAGCCAAATTCTAACCAAGAGAAATAGGGGATTTTATTGTCCTTCATGGTATCAAGGTTTAATTCCAAGGAAAGTTTGGCCAAATTGAAAAAAATTTGTCCTAGAATTTGGGATAAACTTTTGGCCTTAAGGTTGAGGAAAGCATGCTCTTGAGGAGAAGATCTAATAGTTGATTTCTTCACATAATATACAAATAACTTGGAAGGGTGCATTGATTTTTGCCATCCAACTGCCCACATTTTTCCATCCCAAGATCTTGAAGGACCAACAGGGTTGGAATTTTTTTTTGAACAATGAAGGGAAGTGGTGAAAAATTTGATGTCCTCCTTTTTTTTTTCTGAGAGTTTATTCAAGGATACAAATTCAATTATTGCCACCAGGGCTTGGCAATCAGATTGATTGAGGACAATTAATTTTCCATGGTGGAAGAAATGGAACAGTTTGATTGTTTGTTTTGCTTGCTCAAACTCTTCCAGGGTGGGTTTGCAACTATTATTTTTCTCTTGGAAACAACTGAAGGTTACAGATCCAAAGGACGGGGTTTCCAACCATACCAGACCACCTTTTCATGAATACATTCCTCAGTAACTTCCAAAGACATTTCTGAATCACAATATTGAAGCATCTTTTGGCAAGCAGCCCTACTCTTCCCACCTCTCTGTATGTTTTTCAAGCCATCCACTTCCATCTTGTTCTCTCCAAATCCTATACTTAGATTGGGGTGAGGAACAAGGTGGGGTTCAATAGTTTGTATAAAATTTTGAGGGGGGTGGGAGAAAAGTTGCATGTTCCCCAAAAGCAGTCAAATGTTTGCCAAACAAAAAAAACAAAGTCAGTCCAATAGACATCATTTGTGAAACATTATTGAACAAAAAAAAGAAACCAAAGCTGGAATTGAACCCAGCAACACAGGAAGCTGAATCCCCCCCAGAAAAAGGCATGAGTGGCCCATGCAACACACCAACAAGCAAAGTTATCAAAAAAGTTGAAATTAAAAAAAACCTACCTTCCATGGAAAAGAACACCTGAAATAATCAAAAAAGACCCTGTTGACTTCTGGTGCAGTCCAGAGACACCTAAAAAGAAAAAAAAATCAAAAAAAAAAAAAACAGCAGAGGTCAGCTCTGGAGAAATCTTTAAAAAATGGTGGAGGAGACATTTGCAAAACAATTTCTTGATTGATTGAAAAAAAAATCAAACCATTGAGCAATCAAAAGCAAATCAATTGGTAAATCAATCAATCACAATTATCAAAACCAATCAATCAATTGATCAATTAGGATTTGATCAACCAATCAATTCCTGATCAATTAATCAATTGATCAGGATTTGATTTGTCAATCAAATCCTAATCAATCAGTGGGTGTTGGTTGAGCAAGGCAAGAGGAGGAGGAGGAGGAGGAAGGGGGGAGAAAGAGAAGGGAGAGTCTTACCAGATGAGGAGGGGGATTCAAGTGAGATGAGGTGGATTTGAGAGAGAAGACCTGGGGGAAGTTCAAAGGAGTGGTAAGCAAGGGTGTTTTAGTTAGTTGAAAGAATGAGGGAAGGGGACTCACTGAGTCTGTTGGTGAGTTGGATGGTGGACTCTTTGGGGAGCTTGGTGAGGCAGTTTTATTGGTGAGGTTGATGAGGCTGGTGAGGTTGGTTAGGTTGCTGAGTTGAAGGAGGTGGTTTGATGAGGAGGAGGAAGGAAGGTGACCCGTGTGAAGAACTGAGAATATTGATTGCAACCAAAGGACCGGTAGATGAAGAAGCACGGGAATGTGCTGTAGCAGTAATTACATGAGTGAACGTTGAGAGGAGACAAATCAGGAAATAGGAGCAGGAGAGAGCAAATGAATGAAAGAATGAGAAAGGACCTCACTGCTAGACAGGACTGGAGATGAGTGACGACTCGTTGTTTGTTGAGGCGCAAGGATAGTTAGTGATGGGTTGGTGGCGATGAGTGGGATTGGAGGGAGAGAATGGAAGTGATGAGTTGAGGATGATGAGTTGAGTTGAGGGCAAGAGGTTGAGCGGGAACTGATAGATTGAGGATGACGGATGATGAGTTGTTGGGGAGAACAAGATGAATAGGAGTTTTGTGGAGAGTTGATAGGTCAAAGATGATGGGATGATGAGACGGACCAAGGATGGGAGAGAGGAGGATGAGGATGATGATGATGGAAGGAATGAGGGGAATGGTGATGATAGAAGGAATGAGGGGAATGGTCATTGAGGAAGCCAGAGGAGGATTTTAGGGGAGAGAGCCAGAAGGAGAGGGAGTGTTAAATGGAGATTCTAGATTTGAAGTTGAAGCGTCCTCAGCGGTTGTGTGAGCGGGAGATTGTGTGAGGAGATCAGTCATCTCCCAACACGCCGCCGTGTCTAGGAGTGACAGAATGAAGAATGAAGGAAGTGAGTAGCGTGACCAAGGGTTTGATCGCCGGCTTGGTGAGGCAGTCAGCAATTATGCGACCGGAGGGAATGAGATTGGTTATAAGATGTCCGTTGCCTTTCTGCTTGCGGAGCCATTGTATTTGAGTGTCAACGTGTTTCAGCGCATTATGGTGGGAATTGTGGTTGACAATGTTGTGTAGAGCTTTATTGTCAATGTTGGCGCAGTGGGATAGCTTAAGGTCTGGATTCAGGTCGAGGAGGAGGTTGGTCAGCCAAATCTTTTCTTGAGTGGCAAGAACTAAGGCTTTGAGCTCTCGCTCGGTGGAAAATAGCAATACGGTTGGTTGTAATTTGCTGTGCGAGGCCACGGGGCATCCGTAGAGAAGAATCACAAAGCCCGTGTGACTTCTTTGAGTTGAAGGATCATTGGCGCCATCGGAGTTGCTGAAACATTTGAGATTGTACTTGAAGGAGGTGGACTTGAGACGCAAGGCCAGGGATTGGGTGGTTTTGAGATAACGCCAGGCGTGTTTCATTTTGTCCCAGTGAATGGTTCCAGGCTTGGAATTGAAGCGTGAGAGGCTCGACACAGCGTACAAGAGATCAGGGCAAGTGCGACTCGCGATGAAGTTGAGGTAGCCAGTGGCGGAGCGATAGTTGATCCCCAATTTAATGAATTTGTTATGTTTGGAATCGGAGGCGCCCCTGAGCTTAACATTGGGAGTCATTGGAGTGAGTATTGGTTTGGCGTGGGAGAGCCCCAATTTGGAGAGAGCGGTTTTGATGTGGTTTGGTTGGTAAAGGAGTTTGGAGGAGGCGGTCTTCATGAGGTGGTTGCCAAGAATCTTCTTGATTGGCCCCTCATGAGAGATGTTGAATTTATTTTTCAGATTGAGACAGAATTCGTTTGACTCACCCACAATGACGAGATCATCAACGTAGACAAACACAAAGATGGAAGATGACCAATTAATGAGCAGACACGGATTGGATGTGGATACAATGAAGCCTTGCTCAAGGATCCAGGATCAAAAGGTATTGGACCAACTTTTGGGGGCTTGTTTCAGTCCGTAGAGGGCTTTTTTTAGTCGGAGATAGGGGAACTTGGAGGAGTATACTTCAGGGCATTTGATGTAGGTCTCTTCATCCAAAGGAGCATGCAAGAAAGCAGCTTTGATGTCCATCTGAACGGTTGGCAGATTGTGGTGAAAAGCATCAACAAGCAGAGTCCGTAGGGTTGTGATGAGTCCGGTTGGAGAAAAGGTTTTGCCGTAATCAATGAATTCCATCTGCTTGAATCCTTGAACACAGAGCCAAGACTTGTAAATGAATCCTTCACCGGAAGGGTCATCCTTGAGCCGGAAGACCCAGGTGGTTGAGAGTGCTCTCTTCCCCAGAGGGAGAGAATGACATCCTTCCCAAACGCCAAGCCGTTTGATGCCATTGGTCTTGATCTTCATGGATCTGAGCCAGTGAGGACATTCTGGGGATTTAAGGACTTCTGGGTAGTTCCGAGGAATAACTCTAGCAAGAAATCCGTAGCGCAAAGGTGGTTTGAGGGTGGATCGGTCTCTGAGAGTTCGAGATGGGGAGTTGGTGAGTTTGCAGGAGATTAGTTCTCCCTTGGAGTTGGAGCCTGAGGAATTATTGGACATGTTTGAGGCTTAAATAGTGGGTGGAGTAAGGGAGGATGTATTGGGAGTGGAGCAGTCCTTGGCTCGAACAGGAGGAGAATCTGGCGGGATAGTGGTGGACTGTGAGTTGGAAGGGGATGCAGAGGAAGATGAGGAGGAGTGATTGGACAAGTTGAGTATCTCAGTCAGCGTTTCATTAAGGGAAAGGAGAGGATCAAAGGGAGATTTGTGGGAATTGGAGGAGGGTAGGAGAGTAAGATTTTCGAAAATCTTAATGTGTTTGGAGTGTATGATGTTGTTGATGGAGGGGCAGAATACGCGGTAGGACAGTAATTGTAAGTCAAATCCTACCAGTATTCCTTCAATTCCTTTCTCTTCAAATTTAGAGTGAGGTGGAGAACGTTGATTGAGAACTACCGTTTTCGATCCAAGGATCCGTATGAGATTGAGATTTGGAGACAAGTCGTGCCACAATTCATATGGGGACGTTTTGGTTTTTGGTGAGGGGACAAGGTTGCGCAGCGTGCAGCAGCTGGAAACAATCTCATCCCAGAGATCCAAGGGAATTTTCATGTTGAGCATGGTTGTGCGGGTGGCCTCAATAAGTGTTTGATTTGCTTGTTCCGCTATGGGGTTGTGCTGGGGCGTGTAAGGTTCAGAAGTGGAGTGGAGAATTCCTTCCTCATTGAAAAACAAGCTGAGTTTGGTGTTAACAAACTTTCCGCCGTTGTCGGAGTGAAACTGCTTGAGTTTTTCTGAGAACAGATCGGAATGGACCCGTATGAATTTGATGATCTCGTTGGTGGCTTCAGATTTGAGTTTGAGGGGAATGCATGTCTTGAATTGAGAGTAGCTGTCAGTCAGGATCATGAAATACCAATTTCCAGATTTTGACACTGGTTGCATGGGTCCACAGAGATTGGCGTGCAATTCGTCAAATTGTTTGTCTCTTTGAGGAAATTGACCCTTAAATGGAGAGCAATGAATCTTACCCTTGGCGCACAAGACGCAGCAGACATTGTCCCATTGGAGTTTGGGAAAGTTGCGGGAGATCAGTTTGGTCGAGTCAAGATGAGGATGGGAAAAACGTTTGTGGAGAGTGGATAATGTTAAAAAAGAGAAGGCTTCAGGGGTTGTTGGATGAGTTGATTCCTCAATGATGATCAGATTGTCCTGAATTCAACCTTCCAGTACAGTTAAGTCATCAAGATTGACCTTGAACAAATTTGGAGCAGTTTTGATCAGCAAGCAGCCCCCCATGATTAGTTGACCCAGGGAAACAAGGTTAACAGCAATTTCTGGGACGTAAAGCAAGTCTGAGAGATTGAGGGTGGAATGTGAAGTGATGAGAGAGGCTGAGCCTAATCCGTTAGATTGTATCAATGATCCCAGTTTTCCGGTTTGAATTTTGGTCTCATCGGTCTGTAGGGAGTTGAAGAATCAGGAGCTGTTGAACATGCTCTGAGATGCGCCAGAGTTGAGGATCACATGATCTCTTGATAGGCTGAGGGAGTGAGTCATAGCAAAGCTGAATTCCAGGTTCGCGGTGGCCTTACTGGACGGGTTGGTCTTTTGATTTTGACTAGAGTTGGTGTTTGGCGAGGGGTTATAGTTTGGTCAAAGATGAGGATAGAGCCAGAAGCAACGATCTTTGGGATGGTTAGCTTTGGGGTTGTGCCAGTTGGATTTGCATTGTAAGGTTTGTTGCTGGGCAAGTAGGGCTGAAGCTTGAGATCCCGTGGCGACTTTGTGCTTGACTTGATTGAGATGTTGGAGTAAAAGATTGCCATTGATTTTGTTTTCTCCTAGTGAGTGAGTGATGGTGGTCTTAAGATGGTCCAGTTGAGGCGGAAATTTGTAGAGAATAAGATATGCTACTATGTCATTGTCCATCTTTATCCCAATTTTGTCGATTTGGAGCAGACAAGCCTTGACTTCTGTAATGAACTTCTCAATGTTCTTGGGGTCAAATTGGAGGTTCAGAAAGTGGAAGAAAACGCGGGATTGATTTGCGGTTTGAGAAGAGGCAAAGAACTTGTTGATTGACTTCCAGAGTGCTACGCTGTTGGTCAGATGATGTTCCTTGACGCAGTTCACGTAGGTGCGGTTGTCAAGTTTGGCCAGGATGTAGCCTACAATCTCGAGGTTGATATCAGCCGGGCATTTTTATGGTTCGGGGGAGGTCAGCCAGTGAGATATCCCTCGAGTGAGAAGATGGTGAGGATTTTCGATTGCCAGAGAGAGAAGTTTGAGTCGTTGAGATTGGGAATTGAGTCTGTAAAAGTCTTCAGAAGTGAGGAGGAGGAGTCTATTGGTCCTGGGGTTGACATTCTGCTATTTGGCTTTTAACTGTGAAGAACTGAGAATATTGATTGCAACCAAAGGACCGGTAGATGAAGAAGCAGGGGAATGTGCTGTAGCAGTAATTACATGAGTGAATGTTGAGATGAGACAAATCAGGAAATAGGAGCAGGAGAGAGCAAATGAATGAAAGAATGAGAAAGGACCTCACTGCTAGACAGGACTGGAGATGAGTGACAACTTGTTGTTTGTTGAGGCGCGAGTATAGTTAGTGATGGGTTGGTGGCAATGAGTGGGATTGGAGGGAGAGAATCAAAGTGATGAGTTGAGGATGATGAGTTGAGTTGAGGGCAAGAGCTTGAGCGGGAACTGATAGATCAAGGATGACGGATGATGAGTTGTTGGGGAGAACAAGATGAATAGGAGTTTGGTGGAGAGTTGATAGGTCAAAGACAATGGGATGATGAGACAGATTGAGGATGGGAGAGAGGAGGATGAGGATGATGATGATGGAAGGAATGAGGGGAATGGTGATGATAGAAGGAATGAGGGGAATGGTCATTGAGGAAGCAGGAGTAGGATTTTAGGGGAGAGAGCCGGAAGGAGAGGGAGCGTTGAATGGAGATTCTAGATTTGAAGTTGAAGCGTCCTCAGCGGTTGTGTCAGCGGGAGATTGTGTGAGGATATCAGTCATCTCCCAACACCATGTGTGAGTGGGGTGAGGTGGAAGTGTTGGAGCGGTGAGGTGGAGGGGAGAGGTGGATGGGCTGGCAAGTGGTGGGGTATGAGGTGGAGGTGTTTTTTGATTTTGTCCAAGTCCATTAAGAAAAAAAACACCCCCAACTCAGCCTGAAAACTAAGGTGAACAACCAAAAAGAAAAAACTTACTGTGATGTTATTTTTCACCTATTTAAAAAGAAAAAATTACTCATCAAAGCAAAGAAGGGTGAGAGGAGGAACCTGCTCTCTCATAGAATAAGATGAGGGACAAGATGAGACAGAAATGACTTGAGGCGGGTCAGGAATATAATCTTCAAATATTTAGTCCCATTCACCTTTGATTTTGGCCAAAAGATTGTGAAGGATTACACAAGTGATAATCCAGTTGATGAGGAACTTCATGTTTTTGGGGTTTTGAAGCTGGTTTTGCATTTCCCTTAAGCTGGCCCATCTTCCTTTCAGGACTCCTATGGCATGCTCAATCCAAACTTGTGATTGGGAAAGATGATAGTTGAAATTGGTTTTTCCTTGATTGTTAGATGAAACTTTCCAGTATGCTGGAACCAAATATTTGCCACTAGCATAAGCTGAATTGGCCAGAAGGTATTGATTGTGGTCAAAGTACTTCTCTAGTTGTTGGGAAATTCGCATCCAATGGAACACATATGAATAATGACATGAACCTGGAAGGCCAGCATGGAGAGATATGAACTTCTTGTTGTCATCACAAACAAGTTGTAGGGCAACGGAGTATCTAAACAAAAAGATGAAACATATTTATTCAGTGATGTGATCAAAGGTGTTATCAAAGTCATTGGAAAAGAAATGAATCAGTTGCCTATTTTGCAATCAAAATAGTTTTTGCCATCTAGCTTGGGCTTTTGACTCAAGGGGATGGTGGTTCCATCAAGAAACCCAATGCAACCAGGAAAGCCTTTGGTCTCCATTAATTGAGATATCTCCTTGTTTTCTTCTTTTGTTGGCCAAGAAAAAACTGAGCAACGGAAAGATAGGATAGCAATCATGATTTTTTGGTGTATAAGTCAATGCTTCCATAACTGACTGAGAATAGATTTTCCAATTGATTGATTGTTGCTCTACTTCCATTTGATCCCAATCTACAAACAGAAACAGCAAGTTGGATGGCTGGATCCCATTGAGGATTCCAAGAATTGTTCTGGAAGATGTGGTGGTCTTCAATCATCTCCAAACTTTTCATGAATGAAGGCAACAAAGTTTGGAATAGGTGCTGGAAGCTCAAGTCAGGGATGATATGAATCTTTTGCCTTTTGTACATAGGGTTTGGGGAGGGTGTGTATTCTTGGAACCATGTATTGCTCTTTGAAAAGAGCATTCAAAGCTAACCAAGTTGATTCCAAATTGGAGTCTGAATCAGAGTCTGAATGGGAGTCATAAATTAGCAAAAGTTCACTCAGCTTTTTTGCGTTTTCAACTTGCTGGAAGGAAGTTTGATTGGACATGTTGAGAAACATGGTGTGTTGAGAAACATGGTGATGTGATGTGGGGTGATGAGATGATGATGGGATTTGATTTGTGTGAAGATGAAGATGTGAAAATCAATAGAGATGTGAATCAATGGAGATGAGATGTGTGTGATGCAATGGTGATGCAACTGGTATGGATTTTCTGATGTGGATGGGTGTTTTAAATGTGATGGATGGTGTATGGATGATGATGCATAAATGGCGGGTTTAATGGCGGGGTTGATTTTTGAAATCCGCCATTTTCATGAAACCTGCCATTTTGAAATACACCAGTTAGGGGGTATGTGTATTTCAGAAATCCACCATTAAAAATGGCAGGTTTAGTCAAAGAAATGGAGGGTTTCTAATGGCAGGTTTGATAACTTTGATACACCCTAATGTATCAATCATTTCTTTCCTAACTTTGAAACAACCATGTTGTTCATAACCAAGAGATTTAGAAATGACTTTTAATCCACAATTCACATCTCCAATTGGATCCCAAAACTCACCCAAGAACTTATGGAATTTCTTGGGTATTTGATTGATGTATTTCACATTTGTTTCCTATCATGAAAACTAACTTAGTTTTCATTTCTTTAATCAGATCAATTAAATGAATACTCACCAAAGATCAGCTTCTGGTTGAGCTTTGCTGCACATTCTCTTCCTCTGAAGAGGATTTGGATTACAAATTAAGTGATCCCAATTCACTTTCAGTCTCTTCCTCTGAACTATGAAAATCAGATTCAGATTCTGCAAACTTTGACTAACAATTCATCACTAGTTAGTAACCAATTTCATTAAACCAAAAAGATGAACATATCCCAAAAGAAAATACTTACAATCTTTTGTCTTTTCTTGATTTGATCCCTTCTAGTACTTTTTTGCCCCTTGAGTTGTTTTTCAAAATGCTCAAACCAACATGGTTCTTGCCGCGTATCTGTCAATTTTTGCCTGCCGCTACTTGATTGTAAGACTTTAGGTTCAAGTCTTGGCTTCAATCAATATTTTGTAATCTTCTGAAGGATATACTTCAATAGGCCGCTTTTCTCATGATCTGAAGATTCTAAGATCATTGCATTCAATTTTCACATAACTGAGGAATGCTTAGCATTTCATCAACATCACACTTGAAAAATTCAAAAGGATCAAACATTAGTGAATTAGGAATCATTAGTCAAAAAGCATTAATCACATAGTGATTTGAACAATCCAACTTGAACAATCCATTTTGAGCCAACTTCCAGAACTAGAAATGCAAGGGTCATAGCCCAACCTCCACTGAGAATGAACATCTTTGGGTACCACGGATCTTCTGAATGCTAGATGATCACCTATTTGGTGGGAACAGGGAAACCCATAGTCTTGGAATATGACTTGGTGCACAATTTGACATCATGATCATGTTTGAATTTCTCAAATTTTTCCCTAATAAGATGAATTGCCTCTAAAGACAATTTGTAACCCAATGGTAACAGTCCAGATGGAAGAATTGTCCCTAACTTAATTCAAGAGTTATAAAGTGACACATGAACCAATTTAATTTGATTCAAAACTTTTAGGTCAAGGCTTTTCCAAAAATCCAGCTGGTTTCCCAAAGAGTTTTCAAGGGATTGATTGAGGTTGGAAGGGCCCCTTCAACCCAAGATGTTGTTTTGTTTCCAAAATCTGGGTTTATACAAGTACAGGCTGTGACAAAAGTCTCTTTGATAGGGAAAATTTTATTTTCCATATACTTGAGTACATCCTCATAGTCTTTCAAGAAACACTATACAAGTCAAAAGGTCAGAACCCAAAACTAGGAAGAATAAGAAGCAGTGATTTTGACCTACTCTGAGTTCTGCATCATTGACCTCTGCCTCCTCCTTGGTCTTTGAGGCCCCATACTTTCACCACAGAGCCATAAAGCTTTTCCATCCTTCAATTTCATTAAAAAAGTGCACTTTACAGTTTTCTTGTATGTTATACAAGTTCCAAGTGCAAAATTTTCTTGATGACTCAGGGAAACAAGATTCAATAGCACAAATCAGAGCTTTTTCACAGTCCATCAGAAAGAATTTTGGAAGTTTCTCAGGATCATAAGCCAACTCCTTTAATGCATTTACAGACCAACTGTAGAGCTCCAACCTTTCTTTTGTTATAAAAACAAGAGCTTTGGTGAAAGTTTTCCGATTGGCTGTCATTCATACAACATGCAATAGAAGGGTTTTGTACTTATTTGTCTTATAAGAACAATCCAACATAGGAACATGATGGAATTGTTTTGAAATCTTTACTGCCTCAGGATGTGCTAAATACCGGGCCTCTAATGGACTCTCTCCACTGAACTTTGACCGGTGATTCAAACTTTTTTCTTCAAGCTGTTCATAGAGTACCTCCATAACATTTTGACCCTTTAGTTCTGCAAGCTTTACATTCTGCTTAGTGTTATAGATTGTTTGGTCATCAACATAATCCAGCGCATCAACCTTGCTCAATTTTTTCTTAATTTGTAAATTATTGAGCCCATCTTTCATGCCTTCCTTAAGTAGATCAAAGGCTTTCCCAGAGATTCTACTCAGTTTAAGATGCACAGAGGGATTTTCAGATGGTTGACGTTTATTTTGGGTTTCTTTGTAGGAGAGGCGCCACAAGGGGTTTTCCTTTGTGCAAATTGCATGGATTAAAAACTTGCACCCAACATTTCTTGTGTACCATTTGGTAAGAAGTTGTCCTGAATAGGAACCATGGAAATCACAGGCCAAATCCACATATTTATCTTACTTTGAGTTAAAAACCATCAGAGCGTAACCATGCTTCATAGCCCAAGTTTGGTAATAGTTTTGTGCCTCTTTCCTAGTAGGAAAAGCTCTCATAGGAGGTGGGTCAAGTGGATCTGTCATAGTTACATAGTTATATTGATGGCACGCACTCCATCAGTTTCAATCAAATAAATATGGCAAAGACAAGTAAAATAAAATATTACTCACAACCAGAGGTCAAATCCCACTGTGAAACATTTTGTTCCTCAATTTTCACCCTTGATGATGATGCAATTGGGCCCTCCAATTTTTCATTACCCAAATCCTTTTTTTCTTTTTCCAAATCTTTGTTGATGGCACTATCAATGTAGACCTTCCACACAGCCATGTAAGAAAAAGGCAGGCTTTCCACTGTTCCCATGCAAAAAAATGCAATGGTATATTTCAGTATTCAATTAAACTTTCAATGGAACAGAAAAATTTTGCTCACTTTTGAGTTGAGAAAGAATTGTTTGCAGATTTTTATATGATTATTTTCATTTGACTTTGAATTTGGTTTCACTTTAAAGTCACTTTTGGATTTATAGGTGTGGAACAACAGTCCCACAAAGTATGCATTGATCCCAAATTTGGGTTGACAGAACCCAAGTGTGGTCCAGGGGGTGCCCAAAATTTTGGCACAACTTCTGGGGGGTTGTGCACCCCCAAATACAGCATTTTTGAGCCGTCTACGGGGGTAAACGGCTTGAAAGTGACGTGTTTGGGGGGTAAACAGCTCCTACAAAACCCCCTGGGGGTTGCATGTGTTTGAAAAACCCTTTGTAGTTGTCTATGGGCCCCATGGCTCATTTGAGCCATATGGGGCCCTACAAAACTACCACACATTTGGAGCCGTGACTTCAACATCACCCTAAATAAAAATCAATCAAATCAAAAGAAAAACATCAAAAATATTTTCATTTTCAAAATCAATTCTTTAATTCTATTTCTTCATCCAATATTATTCCTCTGCCTCCAATCTACATCCAAAAAAAATTTTCTGAGCAAAACATCATCCAACTTTTATAAAATATTTCTCCAGCTTCCCCATCTTCTGCCCCCTCTTCATCAATTGGGACCCCTTAATGTATAACACTGGCTACCCCTTCTGAATCATCATATAATAACAAGAAGGGGCTTATTAAAGCTATCCAACATTGGGATAGAAACCATGGATATTCCATTTCCATAAGATTTTCAAATTCAAAGGAAAAAAGATACACATACCAATATGATAAATACAGGTAATATAAACCCATTTCAGATTGAAAAAAGTTTCTGCTGAACCTAGGTCAGATTGAAAAAATATTTTCACAACCACAAGAACAAATTTTCCAAATTTCTGGTAGTTACTCAAAAGAATTTGGAGTTTGGCAAGTCAAAATTGAATTCCCCAATCAGAATCATCCTTCATCACTTGATCCATAAAATAATCAAGTTCATAGAATGATTCTGGGTCCTAAATAAGATAATGTAACTGCTTCAAAAAAATCAGTAATGCCACTTTTTAAAATATTGAATACTTTCATTCAAGCAACTTCTAATCCTATTCATAAGAATCTCAGTATAATTTAAAACAATAGATCAAAAACTTATTAGGAGCTTCTAGATTAAAAATCAAAAATCATATCATTTATATTGAAACTGATAAAATGAAATTTTCATTATAGACCAACAAATTCAATTTAAATATTTAATCCTTATTCATTACTCACCCTGACTCTATATAATTGGCCAAACTCTTCCAAAATTTTTTCATGTTTGGATGCACATATAAAAAAAAAAAATTTCAATGCCTCTCCTTAATATTGTAGGTTTCAATAATTTTTCAAAAAAATTTTGTGTTTGTTTCTGTTTTCTCTCAAAAGAAAGGAAATAAAAATACTATTGGGCTCTTAGTTGCATTTAATAAATTCTTAAGTAGAACTTTTCCTAATCCATACTTTTGAAAATCCATAAATTGCGCAAACCCATTGAAAAATTGATCCACCAAATAGGTGCAAGCCAAAAGTCAACTCTTAACCCATGAAACTGACAAATGCAGTAACACATGGGTCAAAAATCAAAAAAATGCAACTTTAGCTGTGAGAATCATTTTCAACCACCCTTCTAACCCATGATTTTTAGTCCAAATACATCTTATATAATCTCCAATATAAACCATATCCTTGGATTAATATTTATGACCACTCAATATATTTTACTTTCTGTAACTCTTTCTCCACCAAATAATGAGCAATATTAATTTATTGATTTCCTCACCACATATCCCTTTTATTCCTTTGCTTATCATGCTTATCCTTCAACTCAACGCACCTTAATAACCCTGTAGAAACATTTTGCAGCATGGAAATTTGATTTCTTTTTCAAGCACCAATTATTCCTCTTTTTGAAAAAAGCTAGATCAAACTGAGCTTGACTTTTGTGAAGCCAGCCTTGAAAAACAAATTTAATCCATGCAAATTTCCTTTCATAACCCATGATTTGCATAGGTTAGTACAATTTTCTGCTCTAGAACATGATTTTCATGGGTTAATATAGGTTCCCCTCCAATGCTATAAGCCGGCATAACCCATAGAACAACCGGTCCATGGAATGGTATGGGTTAGGAAAAGTTCTACTGTATATGATAAATAAGCCAAATTCATGGTCACTGACCAGGAGAAAGCGCCGATTTATTCAATTTGATATATTATTCCTGCCTTTTATCATCTACTTTGTATTTGGAACATATCAAGGAAAATTCAAACACATTTTATAAAAAAGTTTGAATATCAAGAAGCATGAAAATTTTTTCAAAAAACTCAAAATGTTTGGCCAAATAAAAATTGTAATATATATCCAACTTGAGGCACTGATGGACCAAATTAAGGTAACAATGCACCAAACAACTTGAGAAACGGCCAGACTTCTTGTCTTGAGGAGAGTAAGATCAAACAGCCCAAGGTGGCAGATTGACAGATGGGAGGATCGGAATGAATTTGATGGAGGGATCAAAGGTAGGAGGAAGAGATTGGCAGAAAGTGGATGATGACGGTTGGAAGGAGATTGTAGATTGAGAGGGCGGCCAAGGACTGATTGAAGGGGATTTTTGAAGGGAGCTAAGGTTGAGTGGGACACCAAGTGCCCACCAAAAGAAGGCAAAGTAGGCCATATAAAAACAATATCAGTAGATGCCGTGGGTGCCGAGTGCATGGTTGGCCCTCTTCTTGGATTGGATTGAGACTCAATGGTTGAAAAAGTTGTCAGCAGCAATCATTGATGGGGTTTGGACCGGTTGGCCAATGAATTTCAGGCCAAGACCAAGCCAGTGGAAAATCCTTGATTTGAAGGAACTCAAGTAGATGAACAAGGATGAGAGGGATGAAGTAGAGATGGAGAGGAGTATGATTTGAGTTTGGAGAGTGGAAGATAAAGAAGGGGAAGAGAAGACAATGCAGAGGTGAAAGATGAGAGCTAAGGAGGATGACAGATTGGCAGAAGAGTTGGGAGCGTACAGTTCAATGGTTGTGATTGGACCAAAATTGTTTGGCTTCAAGCACGGAGGAGATTATCTTTGAGATCAATGGATTCAATGGGGCGTAGATTGGTGTCCTAATTGATTGAGGAAGCCTTGGTGAGAGCAGAAACCAAGTTGGAATAAGGAAACCTTGTAATGGGAGTGCTGGCTTGGGTTTTCCATGATCTGGGCTAAATCCTTGCCAGAATGACGGAGTAGAACTTTGTCACCACCTGAATGGACAGATAGAAAGGAAGAGATTTTGTCAACCTTGCCATTGCATTTTTTGGTGTGATGATTTTGAGATGAGGAGATTTTTGTTGACACAGGCTGATTGGAAATCCCACTCAAGGAGCAAATGAGAGGAAGCAGAGGAGTGGGAGGACAATCAAGCCAATGAGGGGTCTTTGGAGCTTGAGACCACTTAGAAACCAAGGGGAAATTGTGGGGAATGATGATGGTTGGCCAAGGGCATCAGTGAAGAAGGATGAGAGGAGGTGATGAAGGTTGAAGCAGGTAAGGATTTTGCGGCCAGATGGATGGAGGAAGGAGTAGAATAGATTTGTTGGGATGGTAATTGTGAGGCACCAGTTGGAACAATAAAGTTGACTGGTAAGCTAAGTTGGATGAGTTTTGGCTTTTAACTGTGAAGAGTTGAAGGAAGGCTATGATGCCAAAGATAGAAGAATGGGAAATGATGAGGCTAAAAAGAGCCAAAGGGGAAGAGGTAATAATTTTAAAGTCAAGTGAGACTGACCCAATGAGGAGAAAGGGACACTCCGGTTTTGATAACTGGTAATCAGATGAATTTCATTCCTGGTCCAAGGGGAGGACCAGTATTTAGGCACAACTGGAGAACCCCAAAGGGGGCCTAAGGTAGGAGGGTTAAAAAAACTAGAGAGCCTCCAGAGGGGGCCTGATACAATTATAATAGGATAATAAAAGCGGTAGGATAGAAGTAAGGCTGACTAAATTTTTCAGTTACAAAATATGAACAGAAAAAAGACAACATGCCATCATCAGAAGTCTTCCTACTTCTTATGATGGGATCAGCTTAACACAAGTTGAGCTTGTTTTTGTGGAGTTTTTAATTATGGGCTAGTGCTTTGAGGTTGTTTTATTGTATTTTATTGAAATATTATATTTTTCAGGGGTGTATTGTATGAAAATGTTTCCTTGTAACTTTATTTACCCATTTTTAATTTTTTTCGGAATAATTTTAATTTTTTAGAATTTTTGATTTTTAAGTTTTATAAATTCATAGTTCCATGAATTTGGATTCATAGCCCTGGAGTTGGGAAATTTTCAGTTGTTTTTTTATTTGTTTTTAATTTTTTTAAAAAATTTCATTTTTCATTTTTTTCATTTCTTGGAATTTCTTTTGGTTTTTTTTTTGTTTTTTTTTTGTTTCAAATTATTTATTTATTTATTTTAATTATTTTAATTTTTTTTGATTATTTTGATTATTTTTTTTCTTGCTCAAAAACTTACAACTCTGGAGTCATGACCAAGTTGTGAATGGCCTTTCACAACCTGTTTCAAGTTGTGAACAGACTTTCACAACACTGCAGGTTGCAAAAGGCCGTTCAAAGCTCAGATGGGCCATGAAATAAGCCCCACAACCAATTTTGGGTTGTGAACAGGTCATTCTGGAACAAAAATTTAACACTTCCCTTTTTCATTTTTTCATTTTTTCATTTTTTCATTTTTTCATTATTTCTTATATTTATTTTGTAGTATATATATATATATTGGTAAAACCCAAGTGAACTGTGGCTCTTCCAACTGGGTTTTTTTATTTTTGTTAAATTTCTGTTTAAATTCTCTGGGTATTTTATATTTCTTTTTTTTTTCTTTTTTTAAAATAGTCTCATATGTTTATATGTTTTATTTATTAATAGGGCATATCATATTAAGAAAACCCACCCTTTTCATAATCCCAGGTTTCAAAGAAAAACAGCCATTAAAAAATAAAAAAATGCACTTATTTCACATCAGGCGTGTCAGAGTTACCTAGAAATAAGTGAATTTTTTCCAATGTAGTATATAAAGGACCCTCAATTATTCTCTTGCTCATGCACAAACAAACAGAAACCCCCCTCCTTTCTCTCTCTCTTTCTTCCTAACTTTCAATCAATCTCCCTGGAATCATCCTCAGAGATTGAAATCAATCAACCCACAATCATCCCTCAAGCCCTTTTATACCACTTGAATTCCATTTCATTCTCATATTCAAGACATAAAATTCATTGAGCCAAGCCTAGGAAATCAACCCAGAAATCAAAACTTTCCCAATCTGATCTGAATATAGTTTGGAGCAAGAAATTCATCCAAACCACAAGGGTCACTCAACCCTAACTGACAACAACAACAACCACCACTACTAATACCAAGAAGATAGAATCACTGGTCCATAACATCCGCCCAAACTTGAAGAACCAACAATGGAAAAAAATTATTTACAAGCTAAAGAATCATCCAAAAGTGTAAAATTGGCTAGTCAAATGTTAGGATGTTCCTTCAATTGCCTCCAAGCTCCTGAGAATGATAATTTAATATTTCTCTTGGTATCAGTTGGTGAAGGTGCATTATCAAAACAAATCTGTGATCCACATAACCCAGGATCTCCAAAAAAGGGTATGCTCATATACCCATCAAATACTGGATCAGAATGCTGTAATGGGTGAATAATGCTTCAGTTCCCAAGATTGGATTAATTTAATTATTTGCAAAATGACTTTCCAAATGTTCTGAGTTTGAATGATCATCAACTCATTTCAGTGTTAATTGAGGAACTAAAACAACTTAATTCAGATTGTCATAATATTTTCTCTTGGGTAATCACAGCATGCCAGAAAATACCTGGGCTTTTCATTATATTCCAGCATAATCACAGTTTCCATCTCAGGCGAGACTTGAAAAGCAGAATTTTTACAAAAACAATCCAGCTCTGAGGTTCATAATCCACAGAAGATGTTTTTTGATGTAAAATCTGGGTTCCTCTTGGTGGATGATAAATTTGAGCCTTGAGTTGGGTGATGGGAGTCCTCTAGTAAGTGAATTTTCAAGGGTGGTTGGGATGAATAGGAAGTTTTGGGAGGAGGGGCTGTTATTCTAGATTTTATATGCTTGATGATTTGTGAATAATCAGATTGATGAGCAGGCTATTTTAGAAAGTTCACTGAAAACTTCATCAATCCATTGTAATCCTCAGCATCTTTATGAGAATTTATTTCAAAAACTTTTCACTGATTGAGAGAAGATTTTTCATTGATAGAGATTGCATATATTCTCAAAGTACTCATTAATAATGATCTTGCTTCTAAGTTTCAAGAAAGACTTATACTAAAATACAGGAATCAACCCCTATTGATTCATCAATCAGCATGAGAATTATTAATCTATCTGTTGATTGCATGAACCAATGATTGATCTAGGTAGTTAGGCCCATGGTCCAATTATATGATGATACACTTGATTTAAATGTTAACTTGGGTTAAGTTCACTAACCAAGGTGAGAAACGCTTGGATTAAGTGAATTGTTGAGAACCATTGATTTTAAATTCAAAATCATTGACATAGGATGATATCTAAGACAAATAGGTGGGTCACTGTTTAACCAAGCTATTCAATTGTTTCAGCTCAAAAAAACCAAATATAAGTTATAAAGTAGTTAAAAATAATTCCAAATAACCACCCATGGGAATTGAGGATTGAGGAAAACTTAACTTTCTTGGAGACTGGATGGTAGATTTTAGAAAAAAGTTGGGATTTATGATTCAAAAATTTGATTACTAAACTCCAAGAGAGTATTTAATCTCAAAGGGTTTGATTTGATTGACTGGATGGACTGAAGAGAAACCAAATAGAATCAAGGGAAGTTTAGTCATTTGATTGGAATAAATAACAACCTAAATTTTAAGATTTTATTTGAATGATGAATGATAGATGATTTCGATGATGGCCATTGAGGCACTTAAAGTGTCAAGTACCTTGGGGCTGTTGATTGATCAAGGGATCAAGTGATTGTTGGAACAGATCTCAATTGTTTTCTAACAGACCAAAAAACATTTTGGCCTTGTTGTGCTTGAGGGAGATCTCTTGGTTCCTTCAATAAAGGTCATGAGGATTAAAGACTAAGAATCCCTTACTGATGGCTTTAATACAAGTGGTGATGGATGGAGAGTTGAGATTATTCATTGATGAATTCATCATCCAAACATTGAGGTGGTTGGCATTGCATTCATCTTGGCAATAAAATTTTACCCATGAAATTCCTCCTGCAGTCAGCTCACAATTGATTTAAACAGAAAAATAAAGGAAAATATTGATTGATTGTGCTGACCTGAACTAGAGAGAAACAGAAATGAGAATCCAAATGATACAAAGGATATAATAATGGGCCTTAGGCTGAATACAAGAATCAAGTTTTGAAGGAGGTGGAAAGGGTGGCTCTGGTTGATACATTTAATCTTTAAGGTTAGTTGGAAGGAATCTTTGGATTTCCCATCAATTGAGGCTGATGGGATTATTTATTGTTTTGATATGAGGATGCTGTAGAGGGGTTGAATGGTTTTTGGAAAGCTGATGTTTGAAAATGCATAAATGGCAGGTTTGGTGTTTGAAACCTGAAATTTTTATGAAAACTACCATCTTGAAATAAACCAGATAAGGGTTATGGCTATTTCAGAAACATGCCTATAAAAATGGAGGGTTTGGTAAAATCAAACAGTGTGTTTCTAATGGCGGGTTTGTTAAATCTGATACACCCTAATTTTTTTATAATTATTTCAAACAATGAAAATTTTATTCTTTTTCATTATTGAAATTTTGAACATGTGTTTATTTTAAGTTTTTGAAATACTGAACTTACATTTTTATAATAATATTGAAGTTTGAACTTGATTCTCAACTGGCTTCATGGCTTTACCAAGGATTTCCTCTTCACACGCGTGAAAGGGGACTCTGAACTGATTTTATTCCATTCTGATAATCCATGTATGAAGCACTATTTTCTCACCACAGCCCTTTTACCCACGCAAATAATCAAAAATTATCATCTTATAAAATGTATAAAACTAACAAATTGAATGCTGATTATAATGAAATAAAAAAATGAAATATCTATCTTGAGAAAGGCTAATAGATAGTGTTTGAAATCAATCATTTATCAATACTTTTGGTCATTCAAATGTTACCAAATATTGAGCCTACAATCTCCTCAATTTTTATCAAGATTTTAATCATCTTCCTCAATCAAAATTACAAACCTCTCAATCCAATTAACAGAATCCTTCAATTATTTCTTTTGGTAGAAACCACAATCACTTACCTGATCCCCTGGGCTACACCAAAAACGCTTCTTTTTATCAAGACCAAAGTTTTTTGAACAATATGTAAAAATCTCAAGCACCTCCAAGGTATTCTCAAGGCTTTCAAACAAATCAAACTCAAAAATCTTATATTGAAAAAAAAATAAAAAGAATTCCCTATCCCACAGGCACTCAAGGTATGTTGTATTTCTCTTTGGTTATTTTGAATAATTATGACTGATTTATTTTGTTTTTATATAAAGTTTTTTTATAATGGCTGTTTTATTTTATTTTATTTTATATCAAAATCTGAAACTTATATTCCTACTCAAGGGAAAAAAATATCCTTAATGTAGAAATAATTCCCGCTCCAATCAACAATCAAACTGCCCAAACTTAGAATCCACAATCCTATATGCGTTAAAATACTTCTTCTATTCAAGATAAACTTCAGAAGTATTTCATGACTTCATTCAAAGAATTATCTCAGATTTCCCACAGCCATTCTAGTTACACAATCTTTATTTCTAATTTTTGAAAAAAATTTAGCTAATTACCAATTTATGATTTTTTCATTTTTTATTGATGTTGTTTTTATTTTTGATTTATTTTGTTTTTATTTGTGATTGATTTTATTACAAATTTTTGATTGATGTTGTTTTATTTTTGATTGATGTTGTTTTTATTTTTGATTTTTGATTTATTTTATTTTTATTTTAGATTGATGTTATTTTTGTTTTAATATACCAGTCTTATATTTATACCTCATATTATACACGGGAAATGGGGCAACCAGAAATGAATAATGAATCAACCAAGGTGCCTCAGAATGATGATATGGAAACTGAAGGTGAACTTGATATTTTTGATAAATATTAAAAATTTCCGTTGTGATCAATCAACAAAATCAATATTAATATCTTATATCCAAGACAGAAAGGAATCCTCCTTCTGAAATATTCTTTCAAACCTATGCTTAATTGATCCATTTTTACCAAAATTTGGAAAAGGATCATGGTTAAGCAGTCAAAATACTGACTTCACACAGGGAAAGGAATGTTTAATTAGTGTGCTCTTGGGGAGTTAATGATGAATCCAATCCTGGTCCTTCATTGTTGCAGAAATCCTCAAGGAGGGTTTATTTTGCAATCAATCTGTAATTATCAAAAATCAGAAATGGAATCCAATGGAATTTGGTTTTAAAAAGTTCAGAAAAAAACCATGAGCCAAGTTTTTTGACCAGAAGTGAATCAATTCATTGGAAAATTTAACTCTAAATGAAAGCAAAATCCACATAAATTATTTCATCAGGTTTACCTTCAAAAAAAATATTTAAATATTCAAAATAGGAAGATGTAAAAAATTTAATCAGAATCAAAGATTGTTACAATATAAAAAAACATGAACAAAGAGGTCCCTTCTTGTTAATTATCTCTAAATTTTATCCTTAATCTGTGATTAATTTGTCTGAGAAATGGATAAATTTTTTTATCACCTTAAAAGACAAGGTTTGGAAGCATTTTTATTCTCTTGCACTCCATCAGTATCCTTGGCTAGATAATTTCACCATGTGTGCATAATGAATTTCACATGAAAGCCAAAATTCTATAGATATCTCTTCCTGCACTTTGGGAAGTTTTAAATTTGCAAGCACAGGTTGCAAACAGGTTTGAAACACCTTTTGCAACCCATTTGAGTTGTGAAACACCATTCAAAACCCATTTGAGTTGTGAACAGAGGTTTACAGCTCAAAGAGTTGTGAACAAACTTTTTGACCTATTTGGGGCAAAATAGCCCAAATGGGAAATTTTAAAGGATAATTAAGGGTACCTAGGCACCCCAATCTACATCTTTGATAATTTATGAAGCATCAGAACCCCTTCAAAAATTCAATTAAAAAATTAATAAAATGGAAAAAATCAAAAAAATACAAATGTTTCAATGGAGTTTGGGATCTTTCTTTTTGTCTTTTTAATTATTTTTTTGGTTGTTTCAGCTCTCATGATTTTTTTTAAAAAAATCAAAGATCTTTCTAATATTGTTTTTCTAGATTTTTTTTGGATGTATTTTTTTACCTTAAAAAGTTCATTCAAGAAATCACAAAAATAAAGATAAAAAATCAAATTTTCCAATAGAGTTTGTGATCTTTCTTTTTGAAATTTTAATTATTTTTATGGTGATTTAAGCAATCATCAAGTTAAAAAGAAAATAAAAGATTTTCCCAATATTTATATTAGATTTTTTGTAAGTATTTTTTACCTTAAAAAATCATTCAAAAAATCAAACAAATCAAAGAAAATAAAATTTGTCATTGGAATTTTTCATCCTTTTATTTGCATTTTTAATTATTGTTTTTTGGTTATTAAAGCTCTCAGAAATTTGATCAAAAAATCAAGGAAATATCCAATGTTTTTTTTCAGATTCTTTGGATTTATTTTTTACCTCAAAAAATTCATTCAAAAAATCAACCAAATAAAAAAAAAATTCTCATTGGAGTTTTGGATCCTTTTATTTTCCTTTTTAGCTAATTTTTATTTGGTTGTTTGAGCTCTCAGGAATTTAATTAAAAAGGGGAATTTAAGTAAAAAACCAAATTTTGTGATATTTTGTTCAGATTTTTTGGATGTCTTATTTTTCATAAAAAAATTCACTCAAAAAATCAAAAAATTCAAAAAAAAATCTCATTGCACCATTGGACCTTTTTTTTTGAATTTTTGATTATTCCTTTTTGGTGATTCAAGCTCTTAGTTTATTTTGGTTTATTTTAATTTATTTGAGTTTGAATTTGAATTTGAATTCTTAATTTTTGGATTTTTTTCTCACAACCCTTGAGTTGTGAACAGCTGTTCTCAACTCACATGCGTTGAAAACCGCCATTCAAGGCTTAGATGGGTTGCAAAAGGCCATTCATGGCTCAGATGGGTTGCAAACCGCGCCACAAAACCTATTTTTAGTTGTGAATGGGTCAGGTTGGGTTTCAAATTTAACACTCCCTTACGCTTCTTTTGAATGGCTTTGGCAGGAAAAAAAATTCATTTCATTATTTCCTGATGAGCCATGGAACCCACATATTCCATTGTTGTGATTTTTCAAAGATTTGATTGAATTTATTTGAAGAAGATATCCCCAACCTCTTTTTAACAGACAGATATTTCAATCTTATGGTTGCAATTGAGGATCAATTTTGTTTTGAATCCCAAGAAAAAAAGTGAATTAAATTCAAAATATTTTGATAGGATGAAAAATAGAATTTAAAATATTCAAAATAAAATTGTTCACCTCCTTTGCAATTGGCATATCAACAATAATATATTGGTAAGATGAGAAATAGTTTTCTAATCCAACAACTTTGGTAGTTATGAATTTCTTCTTGGAAAAATCTTTGGAGCCAAGAAAAATGAAGTAATAATAATGTCATTCATCATGATTGGATTCCCTTGTTGAAATCCAAGGCTCTCAATCCTGAATTTCAATCTTTAATCACTCTTTTTTTAAAACCAGAAACTGAGCGGATGGACTGGCATAGTTTGATACAACAGGTGAATACAAGATGGAACACAAGTTGAAATCAGAAATTTAGTAAGGGAATTCTCTTCCTTCAGGTCAAGGCACAATTGTAAAGGAAAAGAGAGTTGATCCTGAATAAAATGAGTGGGTCTAGGACCTGGGTTGGGTTCTGATTCCAATCAGCCCTGTGGTCTAGGGGAAAATGGGTGGTCTCTGCTTGTCTATTTTATAATTTCTTCAGTGTTCAACTCCATGTATTGGGATGTTGAATAGTGTTTTCCTATTCTTGATTTTAATAGGGGTTAGTGGGTTGACCATTTGATGTTGATTTTATTGGTCAGAAAGATGGTTTGGTTAGTTTGTTTTATCAGTTGGTCCTTGGATTGATTGTTTGGTCTTGAGTTTGATTGGTTCTTCTTGAACTCGATTGGTTGGTCTTGAAGGTGATTGATTGTTCTTGAATTTTATTTTTTGGTCTTGAGTTCAATGAGTCTTTCTTGAAGGTAATTGATTGGTCTTGAATTGGATTGATTGTTTTTCTTTTGGTTCCAAGGTGGTAGGTAGGAGGAAGGGTGGATAAAGGACTGGGGAAGTGAAGAGCAAGGATGGCCTGAGTAGTAGTTGCACAGGAATTTTATTTTGCTTTATACAAAAGTTGTCCCAATTAGGGTAACTCCAGACTGCAATCTGCCCAGCTTGGAGGCTGCCAAAAGTTATCCCAATTGGGATGACTCATGGTGGAGTCAATGTAGTCGCTTGAAGGCAACTACATCACTCTGACTACATTTTTTTTTGATGGAATTGCAACATCCCTCATGGGATCAGAACTGGGATTTTCACAGAACATCGGGAAATTCTAGATCAAGAATGGTAAAAAGTTTGTTGCCCTGTACTTCAACTCACTTGCATTGGGTGGATACAACTATCTCAAGTGCTGAATTTTTCAATTCTTTTATAAAATACTAATTTTTTGATACCATGAGAGATTATTTCAAATTGCATGCAAGTATCAAAAGGTAAATATAGAATAAAAAAAAAGAGATACACACCACAATATCCAGCCAATCTATGAAAAAATTGAGGAACTTACCTCATTTATTTGATAATTTTCACAGGAATATTTCTCCTTATGCATTGATGAAAAAAAAAGAAAAAGTTTCCAATATCCCTGAGGCAAGAACAAGATAATGCAGAACAAATTAATTTGGGTCTATGGGCTTTCCTGGTAGCCATAAAATAGATGAAATCAGGCACTATCAAAAGGTACCTGAGCCAATGACTTTCATGCACACTAGAATCTTCATTTGACTACTTAATATGATGATTCATGATGTTCATGTTTGTTCCAGAAGTGTGAAGAAAAGATAAAATCTATTCCTGGTAGTGTTGGAAATATTACAGCAAATATGAAAATCCAGATGTTGGAAAGAATTGAAATTTTAATTTCTGGAAGACAAAAGTTACAAATATTTGACAATCCTGATCCTTTGGAGTCCACAAGAGGAAGGCTCCAAGGCCCAGCTGAAATATTCCTTCAGAATCAAAAAAAGGGAGCCTTCATTGTTTGAAATTGAAGAAGAGATCTTGGAATTCAAAATAAAGAAACAATAAATGGAGAGGGAAATGATGAGGCAGGAAGAGGAGAGGGCAAGAAACAGGGATTTTCAGATTCAAAGGGTACTTCAGGAAAAGGAAAAAATGAGGAGGGCTGCTTATGGAAAAAAGGAACAAATAAAGAGGGCTTCCTATGAAGTCAATTAAGAAGAAATCTACAGCAAAGCTGATAAAGAGGCTAAGTTAGAGAGGGAAAGGAACAATTCTGAAGATCTGAAGGCAAGGATGGATAGAAATAAAGAAAATTTTGAATACCAGAAGCAGGAAAGAAAGGATTTAGATAGAAAAAATTCTGAAGATCTGGAGTGAAGAGCATATTTTGATTGGAAACATGCTTTAGATCAGAAGAAAATACAAGATTGACTTCAAAAACATGCTGAAGATGTTAAGGAAATGAAATATTTAAAGCAAAAAGAAGATCTGGAAAAATAAAAGACAATTTTAGAAGTATGAAAATATCAGAACAAATGGGTGATTGTGAAGCTGTTGAAAAAAAATAGGAGAAATAAAAATCTCAATCAGAAAAAAGGAAAATTCAAGCCTTGAAAGCTCAATCTGCAACTTTCAATTTTCCTGCAAAGAAAATGCTGGTTTGAATCAAAAAATCCATGACAAAAGTTCAGCAATATTTAATTTATTCTACTCCAGTTCAATGATCTTCAAATAGTTCTATCCCAGTTCAATCTTATCCAATTCATTTTTTTCTATGAGGCCAAACAGGAGTAGATTTATTTATCAGCTTCCAAGTGGTTTTAATAATTATGTGGAATATTTCCATGATACCCCAAGGGATTCTAATTTTTGTTATGATGCTTTGGTTAATGAGATTGGGGGAAAATTTTCAGATTTCAGAAATAAATGCAAATTTGAATCAGAAATAAAGAACACATTTTATAAAGGAATTTGGAAGAACTATGATTATCCTTGGCTTTTTATTAAGTTCTTTCAAGAAGAAATTCTAATGGTGTGAATTTTTCCACAAATCAGTGGGTAAGGTTCCAAAATTTAGCTCATGTGCTGACCAATTTTTATTAATTTTCAATAATCCAGATCTCTCAGGCACGAAAATTAGTATTTTTCCCTTTTGAGTTTCCTGTAAAATCAAATCCCCCTTTTTTTATTTCTTTTGTGGATTAATTTTTTTTAATTCCTTGAACATGAGTAAAAAGGGATTTTTCTTCAATAGTGATTTTACAATGCCACCTTTTGATAAAATCTGGAAAGAATATGGGTCCAGGAAGGGTGTTGCAATTTTGGAAATATAACATGAGAAGTGGTTAAATATTGGGAAAAAATTAAATCCCCCAGGTGTATCAGATTCAGTAAACCTGCCATTATTTTGATGGAAAGTTCCAAACCAATTATGAAATTTAAAAACTGCAATTGAAGAATTAGAAAAAAACCACTTATTTTGCCAGAAGGGTGTCAGATTTACCCAAGAAATGAGTTGGCTTTTTCAAAGATAGTATATAAAGTCAACACTCTAAAAGGTGACCACATCCCACTGCATCCTTATTCCTTTTCCACTGTCAATATTTCTTATTCAACCAACATACCACCAACCTAGTATAATAAGCCTAATTGATCTCAGTCCAAACCTGATTTAACTCAGCATACCAGCATTCCAACCAAGAAAACCATCCCTCCCATCCAACTCAAAAATTTTTTCTTTGGCCCTTTTTCCCTCATTCATTTATCCCTCTACCTCCTAATCTCCCCTCATCAGACCAAATCTAAAAACCGTTTGGTTGCACCTCTGATTAAAGGATCAAACAGAAATTTAAATTTTCCAAAGAATATTTTCTCAAATGCTCCAATAATCAGACTATCTCCATTGGACCATCCAATCAATCAGAATTGAGTGTGGCTCAAATTTGGTATGTTTGATCTCAGATTCTCTAGCAAAGCCACTTGATTGAACCAATTCTAAACTTCCTTAAATATTTTTTGATGGTTTGAACTCTCTCTCTTGAGATATTGCAAAAAAGCTCAGTCATATATTTGGGATATCTACTGCCATCATATCCTCCTATCCTCCAGAACCTTCCTCAACTTGCTTGATCATACTACCACCAATTCCCCCTCCTTCTTCAGGTTATCAATTCTGCTGTTAATACTCTAAAATTTGGTCTTAAAATTCTGCTTTCTTCACAAATAAACTCTATAAGGCTATTTTTTCTGGGAAGAAGGCTTCAAACATCTTCCTGCCTCATTTTTGCTTCCTTCCTGTTCCTCAGGTACCACAGAGCTTCTATCTGTACTAATATTTAATTTTGATTTCATTTTTTTCTTTTAATCTCTCTTCCTCTTGTACTCCAAACTCTTCTGTCATCCTTCTTCTTGCAATTTTGAATCTCACACGGTAATCATGTGAGATATTTTTTATTCCATCTTTTGGATCATTTTGAGTTTTATTTACAGTTTGGTTTAAAAGGAGGTACTTCCATACATTTTTGATATCAAATTCCATCTCTTTTCAATCTTTAAACCACGACTTCTTGGTCCTGGTTGGATGAACATCAATTATCTGTGGTTAATATCAAATAAATTTTTATTTTTCTAAATTTTCCAATTTATTTGGTGGGTTGGGAAAAGAATTAACTTCAGTTCCCTGGACAACCACAATATGAAGTGTAATGAATTGACAGGAGCAGATTTGGTAGGATGATTTTCTGAAGTTTTTTACTGTTACCAAGGATGAAGGAAATCACTTCATAAATTTTATTGATTGTAAAAAAACTTTCTGGGATTCAATTTTAATTTGGAATGAATCAAGTTTTTGGTTTTTGAAATCAGTTTCTTGGGTATTAATAACATTTTGTTCAACCAAAATGGGTTTTTGTATTTATTGATAATAAATATTGATAATGGTTTGTTTTTTAAAATATTGTTGATGAATTGGTGAGATGATGATGGATTTGTAGGTGGTATATGGTGCTTTTTATAGTTTTAAATGGGGGTGTGGTTGCTGATTGAAAATTTGTTAACTCTGATTAGCCTTATTTGATAAATTCATTGGCTCCTGATCCTCAATTTCTAATTTTTATCTCCGTTTCTAAAGACCAGAAATTCTAGTGCGGCTTGGTATAAATAAAGATGGAAAGAAATACAGGAAACAGTATGATGACAAAATTGTGGGTCAGTGTGATGCTTTTGGAGGCAGGTCTTCAGGTCCAGGTAGTGATGATGAGGCACAGGAATTCTGACCAATGAGTCTTGAAGTGGTATTTGTAGTTATCCTCCTTTTTCTTAGTATTCCCTGGGGGCCTGTCTATTTTTCTTGGTCTCCTTAACTGATCTTTGTGTCAGCTTGTTTTTCTCTCAGTTTCTCCAATCCGCCTATGTTCTGCTTGGCTGAGGGCCTTGAGCTTGGCTTTTTTTTTGGGCTGTCTTGAAGTTGGTCCTGCATTTGATTGTTTGACTGGGTGGTCTTGAACATGGTTGTTTGTTTTCTTTTTTGGTTGGATCTTGCTTGGGGGCCAAAAGTTTTCTTGTTTTGTTGGGTGGTGGTTTGTTTGAGGAATATTGCGGAAGGATGATGCAAGCTGGAGGCTGGAGTTGGTTGGTTCTGTTGTTGCACAGGAGTCTGCTCTGCAAAACCAAACCAAGTTGTCCCAATTGGGATGAATGGAACTACTGTGGTCCCACTGCAGCAAATAATTGCAACAAAAGTGATTTTTCCCAATTGGGATAACTCCAAGATGGTTGAGCTAGGTATTTTCTTGAGCACAACTACCAAAAATTTGACTACAGTTTTCTTTTTTTTAAAAATTTCAAATTTTTCCTTTTGAAATCTGATTTTTAAACCCCCATTATTTGATTTGAAGAGGCTACTATTTATTCTAGAAAAGGGATTAGGGCCACAGGCCTTGTTAAGAGAATCAGAAATCATTTTTTTGGAAGGAATCAGATGTACTTTGATTTTCTTTTTTTTTACAGATCTCCAAGGTACTTGGTCTTGATTTCCAGATTTTTGGTCTTTGATTTTGATCCATAGTGTCAAATTTTTTTAGAAGTCCTTTGTTTTCAACATTGAAGATGGCAATGAGAGAGTTGGTGGGCCACAATTTGTGGACCAGATCTGATATCCATAGGATTTCTTTGTGAATTTCAGAATGTTATTTGAGTTTGGCTTCAGTGAGAAACATGGTGATATTTTAATGTTTGAAGCTGTTCCAGAAGATGTTCAATTGAGTCAAAATCATATTTGACCTCTTCTTGATTTTCTAAATTCAGGGTTTTTGGCACAGGTGAAATCACTGAATTTTTTAAGTCCAGAGGAGGAAGAGAAGTATCAAGGGGAAAGAGAGAGAGATTTGGAAATTGTTTGGGCCAGGTACTTCCAACAGTTTAGGAATTCCTTCTAGTGATTGATTGCAGGATTATTTTTGAATTGGGACAGTATGAAAACTGCTGGAGCTATATTTGGTTGAGTTCTACAGGAAAGATAGTTCACAATGCTGATTTAGTTTTTGTAGTTGATTCTGAGATTTCTTAATTGTTCTATTTCTTCTTCAGTTTCTTTCAGAAGTTGGATTCTGGTAGTGAGAGGAGTTAGAATGGGTTTTCCATCCAAAAGCCCAAGACTTTTGATTATTTCTAAAATTTTATTCTGTGAGATTAATATCTTGGAGTCTGAGATTTTCAAGTCCATTCCAAGGAGAGTGTCTAGAGAGTGGGAAGAGGAGTTGGGAAAGCTTCTGAGGAAGAAAGATTCAAATTCTTGGTTTCTGCAAGCTAAAATGAGGTTTTCTACATGAAATAACAGAAATGAATCAAACTCTTGATGGATTTAGCGGCAGGGGTCAGAGTTGGAAGTTATGTATTTAACTTATTTGAGCCATTCAGTAAGGGTGCCATAAAGATTTTATGGGGATTTTTTTAGACTTTAAAAGGCTCTTTTTAGTTTGAAAAAGGGGGTGGTTTTTTGGAACCCTGGTGAAGTTTTGATGTAGATTTCTTCTTTGAGTGGAGCACACAGAAAGGCAGCTTTCATATTTAACTGTCTGAGTGGAATTATTCTATTGATGGAAAGAGTGAGTAGCATCAGAAGTGTGGAAAAACGTTAAGTAGGGGAGAAGGTGTTGTTTTATTCAATCTCAGGAATTTTTCTGAATCCTTGGATGAAAAATCTACCCTTTTCCTTCTCTGGGGATGAGGCTGTGGCAGGTTTGGTCTTTACCACCATGATGGTCTTCATATAGGAGTACACAATTATGTTTTCATCTTCCCATAACTCCATCCTTTCAATGGAGCAAAATTTGGTTTTTATGGCTTCAGAGAGAATATGGTAGGATCTGAGGTGGTTTTTGAAGCCTATCAGGACACCAGTCTTGTCTTTGGGTTTGAGCTTGGAGAAGGATTTCTTGGGTAGAGTTAGGAAGGAGACAGTATTTCTAATGGGCTGAAAGTAGTAAAGGGGAAGAGTCTTGTTTTTGAAGAGGGAATGTGCAAATTTTTTGGTCTTGTGGCTAGGAATCTGATTCAGTGTAAGGGTTCTGGCCTTGAGAACAACGTTCCACAGGTTCTTTTTTAAGCATGATTTGTGAAAAATGGTTCTGAGTGACTCAAGTGTTGTTCAATTGTGTCTCTCAGTCAGAAAGTTTTGTTGAGGAATTTATGGGTCAGAGTAACTTTTCTTGATCAGATTCTTTTTGAAGTACTCCTTGGAATAATCATTTTTGAATTTTCCTCCTCTTTCAGAGGGCAGAAAGATGGGATACTACCCAAATCTCTTGGCCTCTAGATCCAGGATCTGGGAGAGTTTTTCAATTTTTTCACTTTTGGACTTGAGAGGAACGCCAGAGCAGTATCTGGAGTGGCTTTCAACCACAGTAAGAATTTACCTTTGGCTCTCAATTGAGTCTGCATTCATGTGCCTAATGATTTCTATATGTAGATCTTAAAAAGGCCTGGATGTTGGACAATTTTTGCTTCCAAAGGAGGCATTTTTTATCTTTCCAGAAGAACATGAATCACATGCAGTATCTGGTTTTATAAGTATTTTAGCTTGTTTCTGATTATATGGTAGCTGAAATTTCCCCAGGATTTGTGCAGGATTTCTGCATTTGAGAGGAATGATTTTTCTTCTGGTTTGCTTATGGGTATGATTGGCAGATTATTCTGAAATTTTTGCTTGAGAATTACTTTTCTGTCCTTAGAAACAGAGAATTGTTTTGTCTAGAAAGTGAAATTTCATTGATCCAGGAGCAGAAAGCAGACAGACAAGAGATTGGCATACAAGTTTGGAAATATATAAAATTTATCAATAATAGGTTAGACCCATCATTACTCTTGAGATATACAGAACAAGCTCCTTTTATTTCCAGAAATTAAGTTTTAAATCCTGTCTTTTCAGGTCTCTGTTCTTCTTTCAATATTTTTTCAAAGAGGGTGGAGTCTGAGATCATCTGGGAAGTAGAATGGGAATCAAGGATTAGGCAGTTTTCTAGGATTGAGTGGGAGTGATGAAGACAGCTGACAGTGACATGATTTTCTCAAGTTGATTTTCTGTTTGGTTGGAGTTGGGGATGAAGTTTCCAGCATTTGGAGATTGAGTGCTGAGCTAGAGGGCTGTGCTTACCTTTCTTGGACCTGATTTTCCTTGTGTTGGTAGTATGAAGCAAGGTGGTCTCAGTTTTGATTTGGCTCATTTTTGTTCTGTCATTGGAGAAAATTATCAAGTAATAAATTACTAGCTCTGGATTGCTGGGCCTGTCTGAATGGGTGATCTGTTGGCTAATTTTTTCTAGAGTTGGAGGCAGCTTTTCAAGAATGGTGTAACCATGAATTTCTGGAGGAATTGAGATACCAATTTTTGTAGCTGATTTATTGATCTCTTGATTTGGGTGAAAAAGTTCTGGATATTTTGTTGGTTAAAGGTGCTACAGAGAAATTATATTTATATTTACACTGGCTTTTTTGGATGCTTTGGATGAGGCAAAGAAATTCAGAATTGACCCCCAAAGAGTCTTTGAGTCTTCCCAATTCTGGTGGTTGATGATATTTGCATGGATGGTGGGTTCTATCTTGTATATTAGGATGGTTCTTATGATGAGGTTGTTGATAACTATAAGATTTTGACCCAGGGAGTTGATTTTTTCCTTAAGCCCTTGCAGTTTGCAGAAGTTAGTGATTCATCTTTTCATTCCAGAGGGATAACTTATCCATTTTTGGGCATGGAATTATTTCCATAGATTTTTTTAGGATGGCTTTGGTTAACCCTTCTGATATGGCTATTGCTGGATTTTCAGATTTTAGGCCTGTTTGTCTGATTTATCAAGGCTTCTTCTTGAAAACAGTGCTTGAGCTTTTGATGATCCTTTGGTGATGGGAGCATATTTCAACTTTAAATTGTGATGAATTATTTGGCTCCTGATACTTAATTTCTAATTTTATTTCTATTTCTAAAGCATGACTTGGTATAAATAAAAATGGAAAGACATATGGGGAAAAGGATGATGACAAAATTTTGGATTCAGTGTGATGGTGTGAGAGGCAGGTCATCAGGCCAAGGCAGTGATTATAAGACACAGGAAATCTGACCAACAGGTCTGGAAGGGGTTGTTTTTATTTATCCTCCTTTGCCTTACTCTTCCCTTGGGGCCTGTCTAGTGGTCTTGGTCTCTCTACTCAATCTTGGTTTCAGCTTGTTCTTCTCTCAGTTTACCCAATACACCTATTTTCTGCTCTGTTGATTATTGGCTAAGCTTTAATGAAGTTGTTCCTGTTCTTTGTTTTTGACTGGGTGGTCTTGAGCCTGGTTTTTTTTTTTGGATTTTTTGGTTGCATCTTGCTTGGGGGCCAATAATTTTCTTGTTTGGTTGGGTGGTTTTTTTTTTGATGAAGATTGCAGAAGTTTGGTGCAACCTGGAGGGTGGAGTTTGTTGGTTCTTTAGTTGCGCAGGAGTCTGCTCCTCCCAACTACATCCCATTATTCAAATTTAAATAAATTGGACAATGGTGGTTGCATGGCAGCAACTAATATTAACAAAAGCAAGTTATCCATATTGGGATAACTCTTAGATGGTTGAGGAATGTATTTGCTTGAGTGCAAATACCAAAAGATTGACTACAACTTTTTTTGTTTTGATGTTTTGATTTTTGCTTTTGAAACCATATTTCAACAATATTCAATTATGGTTTTAGTGAATTGGATTAGAATGCTTTGTTTTTTGTGTATCTTTCTTTTTAGGACCATTGTTTGATTTTCATCAAAATTTCTTTTAGGTTTTTGATATATTCAAAACCCTACAAAACCTGTACACAACTAAAAATGGGCTGTGTGGATTGTCTCACAACCAATTTGATGTGTGTATGTCTTCACACAACCCACAGAGTTGTGAATGGCCATTCAAAACTCATTTATGACTCAAGGGCCATGAGAAAAAAAATTAAAATAAAATAAAATAAAATAAAGGGTGATGATAAATTCACAACTCCCAGTTGTGTGGGAGTCGTGTAGGGCCCACACAACCTGTGGGAGTTGTGCAGGGCCCCACGCAACCTGTGGGAGTTCTTTAGGGCCCCGCACAACCTGTGGGAGTCGTGTAGGGCCTGCACAACCTGTGGGAGTCTTGTAGGGCCCCGCACAACCTGTGGGAGTCGTGTAGGGCCCTGCACAACCTGTGGGAGTCGTGTAGGGCCTGCACAACCTGTGGGAGTCGTATAGGGCCCCGCACAACCTTTGGGAGTCGTGTAGGGCCCCGCACAACCTGTGGGAGTTGTGTAGGGCCCCACACATCCTGTGGGAGTTGTGTAGGGCCCCACACATCCTGTGGGAGTTGTGTAGGGCCCCTGAATGCGTGGGGCCCATACACTACTCCGAAGGGTTGTTCCAAACATGCGCAACCCCTGGTGGGGCATATACCCCCAATAATGGGCATTTTTGATTTTTTTAGCGCTGTAAACAACCATTTAGACCTGTGTACAGGGGTATGCAACCCCCCTGGGGTTTTCAAGAATTTATTTATTTTTTATTTAATTTTGCTTTTTTGTTTTTTTAAAAAACCAAGAAATCAACATTTTTGATTTTTTGGTTGATTTCTGTTTTTTGTTATTTATTTTAGTTTATTTTTCTAAGCCTGCAATTCTTTAAGTTGTGTGGCACAGAAAACAACTAGATTTGATTTATGTAAAACCCTGCACAACTTGAATTTAGTTGTGCGTGGTGCCACACAAAACTGAATTGTGATTTGGGGGCTACACAACTGCCTTCAAGTCATGCAGAGGCTACAAAACTTGATTTTAGTTTTTTAGCGTGCCACACAACTCAAATGGGATGTTTGGCGCGCTAAACAACTCAAATGTGCTGTTTAGCATGCCACATGGCCCATTTGAGCCTTGTAGCATGCCACACAGCACATTTGAGCCATCTAGAATGCCACACACCCCATTTGAGCCATGTAGCATGTCACACAGCCCATTTTGGTTGTGTAGTCATGGCAAATTTTAGTTTTGTAGCGTGCCACATGTCCCATTTGAGCTGTGTAAAAAACTCAAAGAGTCTCGAATTTAAAATTACCCAAAAATAAAATGAAAAGGCAGTGTTGAGTTTGCAACCCCAGGTTGCAAACAGGTGTGAAACACTTTTTGCAACCCATTTGAGTTGTGAAACACCTTTTGAGACACATTTGAGGTGTGAACAGAGTTTCAGGGCTCAAAGAGTTGTTAACAGCACTTTGAGCTCTTTTGGGGAAAAATAGCCCCAAATGGGCCATCCTAAAGGGTAATAAGGGAGTCCTAGACACTCCAAATTACATCTTTGATAATCTTGGAGGCATTAGAACCCCTTCAATAATGTATTAAAAAAATTGAATGGATTTGGGATTTTTTTTTTGCCTTTCCAATTATTTTTTTGTGGTTATTTCAGATCCCATACAGTTTTCAAAAAAAAAAATCAAAAATATTTCTAATATTTGTTTTGGATTTTTTTGATGTAATAGGGCTTATAAAAGTTAACCAAACCTGTTATTTTGAATGGCAGGTTTCAAACCAAATCCACCATTTCAAACCGGCCATTAAAAATAAAAAAAACCCACTTATTTCACATCAGACGTTGTGGTGACCAAATCTGTACACCTGAGACCAGATGCGGAAAATCCAAAATTTTTTCTATGATTCTTTTATTTAGGTGTCATTTACCTAAAAAAAAAAAAAAATTGGAATTTTTTTTGTATCAGTATCACTCCTCCAATTCCCTCATCCTGACAAGCGTTCCCCTGTCCCAGTGGTCTAGGACAGGCCTCTCTTGGTCTCATCATCTAGGCATCACGTTTGATTCCTTCTCTCTTTGTTCCCCCCTTCCTTTTGGCCAAACGCGCAGGCCAAGACCCGCTTGGCCAAAGATATTCCCACCATCCAATCCATCATCCTCATTGCCATCCTCATCCTCACCATCCAATCCTCAGGATTCATCACACCCTTTGCTCCCATCCAATCATGCATCAAGCCTCCCCATTTGATCCCCTTGGTCTATGCCCATTGGATCACCAATCAAGCTACCCTCAAGAGCCTCCTCCTCTGCCTGATCCCCTTGGACTCCAATCCAACCTCCCACCAGCTTGCCACCTCAATCTATCACACCTTGCATTGGTTCAATCTACTCCATTGGATCTTCTTCCTGACCATCAATTGGCTCCCCAATCCAATCCACCACTCAATCAATCCTTGAAAACTTTCGACCAGAGGATCAATCAATTGCCAAGGCTCAAGATCCCATCCAGCCTCAAACTCATCCTTCCTTTGATCAACCTAACCTGAGGACTATCATCCCCCAAATCCAAGATCTCATCACCCATCTCACTCAATCAACCCCACTCACTGAACCCTCCAATCAAATACTTGGGGCCCTGACTCATCATCATCCAACCATTTCCCCACTCGGTTCTCACTCCAATTTGATCCTCCACCCAATCCCCCTTGGTCTGCAAATTGGCCAATACCAATCCGTCACAATTTTCACCCCCTTCCATTTTTGGGTGGGGGTGGGAAAGCGTTGTCTACCCGCGGGCGGTCTGGTTCATTTTTTTCCCACCCCTTCTGCCTTTGGATGAGGGGTGGGTGATCCTGGTTTTGTCGCGCGCGCCCGTCCATGGACGGATGCAAGAGAGGTGAAGGGATGAGAAAGATCCCACCCCAGGCAGGGAGGACGGATTTCCACCGGCCCCCATGATCAATTTTTCTGATCATCTGAAATAGAAAAAAGAAAAAAAATCTCTTTTTCCACTCTATTTGTAGAATCACTTGTACATAGTCTAACAGGCCCTCCTGCCCATATAAGGAGGGGCTCTCCCCTGCCTTTTGGAGGGGGGGTATCATATGGTACCTTACCAGAGAGTAACATCATCACTACTATCTTGAAATAAATTATCTGTGGGGTCTCATTCCCCTTTATCTGAGAAAAAATTCTGGGTATATCCATGATTGCCCCTTGATCCTTGAGCCTCCATACTCAAAACCAATCCTTGATCTTTATCACCAACCAATAGCTTTTCTGATTGAAGAAGAATTTGACTGATTGAATTCTTGAGTGTGTTACACCACTCCTGATCCCTTTATCCAACAAGACTGGTCCTGATCATCCTTTGATTATCTTTCTGGAACCATTCACGTTTGACTGAAGAGGTTTATTAAGTTTAAAACCTGGAGTGTTAAACCTCCCTTCATTTCTTTTGAAGTTGAATTCCGCCACGCTATTCTTGAGTCCCTTGAGAATGTTGGAATAAATCCATGTCACACTTCTGTTATTTGTCACACTGCTGCTCTTTTCCTTTTCCTATCTGTCTTATTCTTTCCTGTCTTTTCATTTTCCTGTCTTTTCCTTTTTTCCTTTTTGTTATGTCTCATCTCCCTCTCATCATGTCATATTTCTGTCCCTGTTCTCATTTCATTTCACATCTCATTGACTGTCGCGCACATAATCCGCTCTCAAGTAACATGTCACAATATGTGACACTCACCTGCTCATCACTACCTGAGGACAGAGGCGGAGTCAGATCGAAGGTCTTTCTCTCATCCTTCTTTCTGCCTTCTCCTCTGCATATCCTCAGGTAAGTCTGTTCTTAATTTCTTCATTTCTCATCTTATCTTTCTCTTATCCTTCTTTCTGCCTTCTCCTCTGCATATCCTCAGCTCAACAGGTTATGATCCCAGAGCCACCTCAACTTTTGAATAAATAAAGCAAAGGATCCGTCACTTCACGTGTTGAAAAATGAATGAAAACACCAACTCACATCAGGTGCTGAAAACACCACCAATTAACCCACTCAACACTCCCGGTTCGGACTCCAACTACTTAGACTGGGCAATGATTCTCAGAATTCATTTCAGAGCCTCCGGTGTAGGTTATCTTCTAAATGACAACGAGTCACAAAAATGCAATCAAGAAACATGGACTCGAGACAATCTCGCTGTTTGCTTGGTCATATCAAGATCAATAAACCCATCAAATTTCCAATTTATAAGGAAATATGAAGAAAGCGCTCTTGGCATGTGGAATGCACTTCATGACGCCCATCAAGACAGCTCTTCAGGAGGTCAAATGTATTGGCTACGCAAGTTACTCCTCAAAAAAATAAAAAATAAAGATATGACTGCACATCTATCCGAAATAGTGTCATACGGAGAAAAACTCTCCTTGCTTATAATGCCCAAAAACCCTCTCACGGCAGACAACCTTCAGTCAACTGCTATTCTTCTATCACTTCCCAATGACTGGCTTGCATGCGTATTGAGCATGATGAATGAGGAATCAATCCCCTCTTCAAAGCTCATAGGAGCACTGAAACAAGAAAATCTCAGACAACAAACTCAAGACAAGGATGCACTAGTGAATTCAGCCAAATTGGCGTCATCTACTGTCTCTAGAACAAACATCCCAAACAGAAGAGGTGCGGAAACTCAGAGAACCTTTTTTTGTACTCTCTGCAAGTCCGAGGGACACACTTTTGCCAGATGCCCGGACGTACACAAAGCCATAAACTATATGAAACAAACAAATTTCAAATCAAAGAATAAGCAAACTGGATCCTAAAAACCAGCAAACGCGAACCTGATCAAGGTCAAAAGCAAAAAAAATAATGACAAATCAGAGTTGGATGATTTCTTGGATTCTCAAATCATCGTTCACGCTGGTTCCGCCAGGTGCAACCTATCATCTTTGGATCTATCAAACACTCACAATTTCAATCTTGACTCAGGCTGCTCCATATTGATGACCCCATATGAACAACAAATTGAGAACAGTAAGCAAGACAACACCTTGGTTAAACTTGCGGATGGATCAATAATCACAGCTAAGGAGAAAGGATCAATTCCCTTCAAATTCTGTACAATGAAATCTCTAGTTGTCCCAAAGCTTCACGAACCACTTCTATCTGTCTCCAAAATATGCGATTTGGGATTTATAGTTGTTTTCACAAAGGACAAATGCAAGATCCTCAGAAGATCAATCTTGAATCTGAATCAAAAGCCGCTTCAAACTGGTTACCAAAAAGGGAATCTGTACTACTTACCTCAAAGCACAGTAAGCAAAGAAGAATAGACCTTGTCAGCCAATTCATACTCGCCAGAAAACTCTCTTTTTGGTTACCACTGTAGGCTATCTCACCTAAATCTGAATGCACAGCCTCCGTACTGTGGTGATACATAATGTTATCAGGTTTAACCTCAACACCCCCCTTGCTACGTGATGTAGAAATGGGTATGGAAATACCCAGGTGAAAGTGTGATCAGTGTGGGGATTGAACCCGTGATAGGCTTACAGGGGATGATGGTCTTACAGGAAGCATTCACATCTTATTCAAGTCTCATAAGTAAGCAAGTATACGCTCAGGTAGGCTCTGGGCTCATAACCTGTTGAGACTGTGAAAATGAAGATGTGTCTGGTGGGAGTTGAACCCACAACCTCAGATAGACTGAGACACATACTAGAGTGCTGCCTTTACCAACTAGGCTACAGACGCTTGTGGCTGCCAGGGTTGTTTGGTATTACTGGTCTAGGTTCAACTGCACAGCCTCCGTACTGTGGTGATACATCATGTTAGCAGGTTTAACCTCAACACCCCCCCTTGCTACGTGATGTAGAAATGGGTGCGGCAATACCCAGGTGAAAGAGTGATCAGTGCGGGGATTGAACGGGTGATCATGGGGTAGGCTTACAGGGGATTATGGTCTTACAGAAAGCATTCACATCTTATTCAAGTCTCTTATGTAAGCAAGTATACGCTCAGGTAACCGCTGGGCTCATAACCTGTTGAGACTGTGAAAATGAAGATGTGTCTGGTGGGAGTTGAACCCGCAACCTCAGATAGACTGAGATACATACTAGAGTGCTGCCTTTACCAACTAGGCTACAGATGCTTGTGGCTGCCAGGGTTGTTTGGTATTACTGGTCTAGGTTCAACTGCACAGCCTCCGTACTGTGGTGATACATCATGTTAGCAGGTTTCACCTCAACAGAGAAGTGTTGGGTTATTCTTGTTTGAATCTGTTATTGTCTTGCTTCTAGAGCGTCATCAAAAAAATTAGCTTTGTCCTGTGCAGCCAACCACAGTTATCTGGTACCCTTCAAGCGCTTGATTGCGGAGAGTTGGGCAGGTTCATTGAGAACCTGGAGTTTGTTTGGGATTGAGTTGATCTTTCCTAAGCTTCTGCTGACAACCAGAGCTATTAGCTTGTGGGCGTTGTCACTTACAATTGCCTTGTCTTGTTGAACTCTGAACAATCCTTGACTTCTTCTATTCAAGTTTTCCCCGGCATCATCTTGCCTCAGATAGTGTTGTTTCCCCAGCTACCAAATACTATCATCTTTATCCTCTTACATTTGGTACCTCATTTACCAGGTTCTGGACTTTGATCTTGTTTACATTTAAATATTTTTGTAACACTCAGGAGGGCAGCCTAAACAGCACCTTTCCCCTCCACAGAACTGCCACGGCCTAGCACTGTTTGGAGTCTTACAATGTGTCAAAGTTAACATGAAATAAGTGGGTTTTTTCAAATAAAGTATGTAAAGGATTCCGTCACCTGTCCACATCATCCACCCCTGGCTTCCCACCTCCTTCTACCTCCAACCTCATCACAAATTTTTTTAACTCCAGCCTCATCATAAAAAGATTCAACACTCTCATCACTTTATTGCTCTCATAATCACTCTCATAAATTTATCACCCTCATCACTTGATCACTCACCTCTTTATTGCTCTCATTGCTTCATTGCTCTCATTGCTTCATTGCTCCCATTGCTTCATTTCTCTCATCACTCTACCTCCAACAAGAACTTGTACCTCCAACCTCATGCAAAGAATCCAATCATTGTTTCATTTCTCTTGTAACTTTATTGCTCTCATCACTTCACATCTTTTATCACTCTATCTTGCCCCTCACTTTATCCCTCTCATCACCTTATTGCCCTTACTCTTTCCAAATGGCCCCTTGGCAAACCTCCTCCCGCAAGTCCACACAAAATTCCAACAAACCAAAGCAAACATTGCCAAGGAACTCCACAACAAACAATCCTCCCCCATCAGATTCCAAGGGCTCAAACAATCCTCCCCCATCAGCTTCCAAGGGCTCAAAAAATCTTCCCCCATCAGCTTCCAAGGGATCAAGTCAGCTCAAGGGAGCTGATCACATCATCCTGGTCAACTGGCTCAAAATTCCCTCCAACTATGATTCCTGCTTTGGATTGGACAATGAAACATGTGTTGGCCAAACTCCATCCTCTAAGGTCAATCTTTATCTCCTGATGGCCAATGAACTAAAGAATAATACAAAAGGTAGCCTTGATCTGTCATGAAAAAAGATAAGGGAGTGATTCAAGAATTATTGAGCCAAGTACAAAAAGGCCCACTCCATGTCAATCTCCACCAGCTTTGGTATCACCAACTCTGACAAAGCCAAGGGAATCAACTTGGTGGTTGATAAGTTGGACTCCATTTGTCCTTTTTATATTCAAGTGGATGAAATCTTTGGAAAGAAGGCCAACATCACCCCTTTAGCTGCTTTTGATGCCCAAAAATCAGATTCAGTTGATGCTGAAGACCTGGATGGGGATGCTTAGCCTAGAAATGGTGATCCTGAAGAAAACTTTTCCTTGGAGTGGCCCCCATCTGATGCTGAGTAGGATATTCAAACGCAATCAGCTCCAAAAATGTCTACTTCTGCGTTGATTGATGTGTCAAACCATACCTTGGACCCCTCCCCGCCTTCTTTGGATTTCTCTCTTCCTGGGTTAGCAGATCTCATCAACCTTGCTGATGCAGAACAAGATAATCCTCAGTCTCCATTACCCTCAAAATTTTTTCAAGTGAGGAACCAAGCTCTTTTCTCTTCTGTCTGGTTAATCCTGACTGATTTAGATTCTAAAAAAACAGGCTCATCCATTCCAGAATGGTCAAAACCTCAAGCCAATGGTGCCTCCCACATTGCCATCAAACACTAGTGAAAACTTTCAGAGTCAAACATACTCTTAAAAGGGTAAGCAAAAGGCCTCCAATTCCATCAATATCAACCCCAAAAGTCATCAAAAGAGGAGAAACACTTCCAGTTTTTTAGGCTTTGAAGAAATCACAGATAAGCAAGAATCATGTAAGTCCATTGGTTGAATATCCTTGCTTTTAAAATCATGCTCATTGCTTTTCCCCTGAAAAAAACAGTCAAATCAGCATTTTAATCCAAAAACTTGAGTTTGAAAATCAAAAGTGGGATTTTCAACTGGCCATGGATGTTCAAAAGCAGAAAGCCAAGAGTTTGGCTCATCAGAAAAAATGGGATTCTGCGTGGAAGTTGAAAAAGGCTGAGCTAGAGTTTCAAAAAGAGGAAAAGGAGAAGGATCAACAGCAAGCACAACTGGAAAAGGAGAGGGAAAAACTTGCAACCAAAAAAAAGGATAATGTATCAGTAGCCTTGGCTTAAATTGGTAGCAGTAGAACAGTAGATGGAATACAGCAGGTAACTCAAATTCTGGGCTTGTAAATATACATGCATGGGTGAAAGAAAAAAAAAATTGATGACAACATTTGAGAGTATTTTTAACCCCATCAACATACAGATATTTTTTGTTTTTATTTATATTTTTTTTGTAGAGTCAATTTGGCCATTATTCAAGTCCCTACAAGTGTTTCTAGTTGTTTTATTAATTTGAAATGACATGGCCATTCTGGTATGGGTTTCTGTTTCCACAGCAGGAAAGGTACAGTGCTTGTACTTATTAGCTGCCCAAACCATTTTGACTATACCTTTTTGCTGGAAATCAATTCCAAAGCCAAGGTCAGGAAAAACAAATTGGCAATCCAATAGTTGATATTTGTCCATATTTTCAATAAGTCAACCATTTTATTTCTTGGTTGGAACCACCAGTAAGAAGGAGTAGCCAGAGATCTTGCCTTGGTTGATATGAGGAGAGTTGTAAAAATAATCCAAGTTGAAAGTGATGTGTGGGGAGCAATCAAAAGGTGTAGGCTTGGAACCAAATTCCAAGCAAGAGAAAGAGGTGTTTTGTTGTCCTCCATGGTATCACAGTTTGATTCAAAGGAAAGTTTGGCCAAATTTCAAATCATTTTTCCTAGAATTTGGGATACTTTTTTTGCCTTAAGGTTGAGGAAAGCATACTCTTGAGGGGAAGATCTAATAGATGATTTCTTCACATAATGTCCAAATAACTCCAAAGGGTGCAACAATTTTTTCCATTCAACTGCCCACATTTTTCCACCCCAAGATCTTGAAGGAACAAATGGGTTGACAAATTTTTTTAAACCATGAAGGAAAGTGGTGAAAAAGTTGATGTCCTTCTTATCTTGTTCTGAGAGTTTATCCAAGGGCACAAATTCAATTATTGCAACCAGGCCTTGGTGATCAGATTGATTGAGGACAAATAATTTTCCATTGTGGAAGAAATGTAACTTTTTGATTGATTGTTTTGCTTGATTAAACTCTTCCTTGGTGGGGTTTTGACTATTATTTTTCTTTTTGGCAACAATTGAAGAGTACAGATCCAAAGGACACGGTTTCCAACCAGACCAGACCACCTTTTCATTAATACCTTCCTCAGCAACCTCAAAAGATATTTTGGAATCTCTCATTTGAATCATCTTTTGGTGATGGGCCCTATTCTTCCCACCTTTCATTATGTTGGTCAATCCATCTCATTCCATCTTGATCCCTCCCATCCATATACTCTGATTTGGGTGAGGAACAAGATGGGATTTGATTGTTTTTGTAACATTTTGAGGCAGGTGGGAGAAGAATTGGACATTCAACAATAGCGGTTGAGGGTAAAAAAAAAACAGTCAGTCAAATGGAGATCATCCGTGAAACAAGATTGGATCAAAAAAATGCAACCAAACCTGTTCTTGATCTTAAGTTCACCAGAAATGTGATCAAAAAAAAAACATCACATCAGCTACCAAAAAAAAAAAAAGAAAAAAAAACTTACAGGGGTGTGAGGCAATTGGGCTGGGCTTTTGGGTTGGGTTGGGGTTGGGCCTGGGGCCAGGTAGGCAGGGCCCGGGAACCAGGCAAGGGGGGGGTTTGGTTGGCCGGCTGAGGGAGGGGAGGGGGGGGGGTGCGGTTGGCCAAGCAAGCAAGGGGGGGTGGCTGGGTTGGCTGAGCAAGCAAAGGAGGGGGGGAAGGGGTTGCTTAGCCAAAGGAGCGAAGGGGGCCAGCGGGGCTGGCCAAGCAAGCAAAGGACAGGGGGCGGGGGTTGGTCAGCCAAAGGAGGGGAGGGGGCCGGCATGGTTGGCCAAGCGGGAAAAGGAGGGGGGGGCCGGGCATTGGTTGGCCAAAGGAGAAGAGGGGGTTGGGGGGGTTGGCTGAGCAAGGGGCTGGCGGGGATGGCCCAGCAAGCAAAGGAGGGGGGGCGGCGGGGTTGGCCAAGCAAGCAAGGCAACTGGAGCAAGAGCAAGGGGGGGTGGGGCTGGCAAGCCAAGTGATATGGGATGGGGGAGAGGGGGGGTGTTGGTGAGTGAGTGAGAGGGAGTGAAAAGGGGAATGAGGAGGAGGGAGGGGGGAGCTTACCTGGGGAATCAACCAAGGGGATGGGGGGGGCTGAAGGGGGATGGAAGTGGTGAATCAAAGGATGAGCATTGGATGATGGGGAGGATGAGGAGGAGGATGAGAAGGAGGGGGGGGAAGCATAACAACCAAAACAAAAAAAAATTGGTGAAGGGATTTTCTACCTAACTTGAAATCAAACATTACTCATCAAGGCTAGCAAGGGTGAGAGGAAGAATCTGTTTTCTCATAGAAGAAGATGAGGGAAAAGATGAAACAGGGATAACTTGAGGTGGATCAGGAATATAATCTTCAAATAATTTTTCCCATTCATCTTTGATTTCATCCAAAAGATTGTGAAGGATTAAACAAGTGATAATCCAGTGGACGAGGAACTGCATGTCTTTGGCTTTTTGAAGCTGCTTTTGCATTTTGAAGAGCTGAATAACTTGAATTTGCTGAACCAACAGACTAGAACAAGAGAGTTGATCAGATGAGAGGAAAGAATGAGAGACAAAAGAAGAGATTATAAAAGAATGACAAGTATGAGGAGGAATTCTCACTTGATGCTAGCTGAGAGGAGGAGGTGACACTAGGAACAAAAAGGAACTGAGAGATATGACGGAAGATGAGGAGGCAATGGAGGAGACAGAGACTGGGTCTAATTATGATTTTAAAGAAAGAGAGGCATAAGCAGTTGATAGATTCAGATGGAAGTTTGCGGACAACCTCACATTTGAACAACAATGAAAGGAAATTGGATGTTATGGGAAGCCGGAAGGTTTGAGGTTGAGATGATTGGAAAGGAGAAGTTGACGTAGTACATAGGTGAGGTTAAGGTTGAGTTGAGGGAGAGAGTGGGAGAGAGCAGGTTGAGTTGAGGGAAGTGGATGATGGAAGCGATGGTGGTGAGTCGAGGGAAGCGTTGGAGGTGATTGCAAGTGGAGGGGGTGATTTGAAGCGGGTGGAGATGAGGAGAGGAAGGAGAGGAGGATGATTGATGAGGGATGGAATGGGAGTGTATGGAGGAAGCGGATGGGGATGATCTTTGTGTGGCAGCTGTCTGTGACACAGTTGTAACAGGTGGAAGCGTGCAAGGTGGTTGAGTGTGTCAGGCTGCGTTGAAGGGGAGGTGATCAGTGATTTCCTTTCAAAACACCGCTGTGTTCAGATGAGAGGTTGCAGTATGACGGATGTGAGATTCTTTACGGAGGGTTTTATAGCAGGCTTGGTCAGTGGATTGGCTAACATTGACTCAGAGGGGACAAGGTTTGTTATGAGATGTTTGGCGTCCTTTTGTTCTCGGAGCCATTTGATTTGATTGTCTACGTGCTTGAGGGCGCTGTTGTGAGATTCTGAGTTTATGAGGTCGTTTAGCGCCTTGTTATCGATGTGAGAGCAGTGAGTGAGGGAGATGGAAGGGTTTAGTTCTTTTATTAATTTTGAAATCCAGATTTTCTCTTGAGTTGCGAGAACTAGTGATTTGAGTTCTCCTTCCGTCAAAGACAGTGAGACGGTAGGTTGAAGCTTACTGTGCCAGGAGACGGCACAGCTGTAAAGGAGGACCAGGTAGCCGGTGTGACTTCTACATGAGACGGGCTTGTTTCCACCGTTGGAGTCACTCCAAGTTTCAAGATTGAAGTTGAAGGAGTCGTTCTTAAGACGTAGAGCTAGATCACGGGTAGTTTTGATGTATCGCCAAGCATGCTTGGCCTCCATCCAGTGCAAGAGTCCAGGTTTGGCGTTGAAGCGGGATAGGGAGGAGACAGTGTAGGAAAGATCTGGTTGGGTTTGGGTTGCAATGAAGTTGAGAAAACCTGTCGAGGAGCGGTAATTGATGTTTAGGTCAGAAAAGGCTGAGGCGTCGACTTTGGTGGCAGACTTGAGAGCAATTCTGGGAGTCATAGGCGTATTGATGGGTTTTGATTCTCAGAGTCCAAGTTTGGACAAAGCTGTGTTGATGTGATCGGGTTGGTGAAGACATGGCCCTTCTGACAACTCTGCAATATAGTTGCCAAGGATCTTGAATAGGAGACCTTCATGTGAGATGCAAAACTTTGTCTTCAGTTGAGTTTGAAGTTCCTGTGAGTTGCCGATAATTACCAGATCATCGAGGTAACAGAAAATGAAAGTTTGAGAGAGTTGATTGATGAAAAGACAGGGATCAGCCAAGGACGTTATGAAACCCTGATCAAGGATCCAGCGTTTCAGCATATGGAACCAGCTCTTTGGCGCTTGTTTCAGACCGTACAATTCCTTGTTCAGTTTGAAGTAGGGAAAGGAGGTATTGTAACCAGAAGGAGTCTTGATGAAAATGTCTTCTTCCAAGGTGGCATGCAAGAATGCAGATTTTATGTCCATTTGAGTGATTTGCAGATTGTGATGAAAGGCGTAGACAAGCAGTGTTCTAAGCATAGTGATTTGACCGGTTGGTGCGTAGGTTTCTCCGTAATCTATGAATTCCAGCTGTCAAAAACCTTGAACACATAAGCGGGCCTTAAAGATGACTCCGTTGTTTTCAGGATTGGATTTGAGTCGATAGACCCATACAGTCAACAGTGCCTTTTTGCCTTCTGGAAGTGAGTGGCAGTCGGTCCAGACGCCCATGGTTTCTATCCCATTGAGTTCGGTCTTCATGCCCTTGAGCCAACTTTTGAAATCGGGGGAGCGTTTAGCTTCATCGTAGTTTTGGGGAACGGTTCTGGACAGAAAACCGTACCGCTGGGGACGTTGGATGTTTGAGCGGTCTCTTAGAATCATGGAAGAAGGGGTAGGCTGGTTGATAGCATTTTCATCGTCAGTGGGTTCTACGGGAGACTGATTGGAGTTGGAGGATTTGGGAGGTGAGTCTGGAGTAAGGGAGACTTCTGGCGCCTGAGATGGTTCAGTCAGAGTTGTATTAATGGGGAGGTCGGAGGAGCAGTGGTTGGAAGGATCATGTTTAATGGAAGAGAGAGTGTTGATGAGGTCGGAATTGGATTGGATGAGAGTTTCAAAGGGTTTTTTGGAAGGAGGCAGAGATTCAGTTAGTTTTACGTTTTCAAAGACTTTAACCTGTTTTGAACAAATTGTTTTGCCAAGCTCTGGAACGTATATCAGGTAGGAGTTAAATTGCAGGTCGTGACCTACTAGGATTCCCTCCCAAACTTTCTTTTAAAATTTTCCTAGGTGATGGCGAAGATTCAGAACTACTGCTTTGGATCCCAGGGTTCTGATCAAGCTGAATTTGGGTTTGATGCTGTTCCACAGTTTGGAGGGACTCGCTTTTGATTGTTTAGAGGGTAGGAGGTTGAGGATGTTGCAGCATCCAACAAGGATTTGATCCCACAAGTCAGCCGGGATTGACATATCAATGATTGAGGTTCTAGCTGACTCGACTATTGTACGATTTCCTTGTTTGACAATGGGATTATGTTGGGGAGTGTAAGGTTCTGAGGTCGTGTGTACAATACCGGAGTCTGAGAGAAAGCTTGACATTTTTGAGTTCACAAATTCTCCACCATTGTCAGAATGGAGAGATTTCAGTTGGTATCCGAACTGGTTGGAGTGAATTTTGATGAACTTGATGATTTTGTTGGCTACATCCGACTTCAGTCTAATTGGGAGGCAAGTTTTCAAGCGAGAGAACTTGTCGGTGAGTAGTAGAAAGTAGCGGTTGCCTGTCTTTGAGACCTGATTTATTGGACCACATACGTTGGCATGAAGACGAGAAAAGGGTTTGGAGCAGATAGGGATATGACTTTGGAAAGGTGTGCAATGGATTTTTCCCAGGACGCACAATTCGCAGGTGAGGTCCTTCCATTGTATTTTGCAAAATTCTCTTGATAGTAGCTTGGTTTGATCTTGATGAGGATGACCAAATTGCTTATGAAGAGTTGTGAGTGTAATGAAAGCATGCAATGATTTGGATTGCAGAAGTGCAAAATCCTTAATTACCAGGAGGTTGTCTTCAATGACGCCAGTAAGGACGGTGTTGCCTTTGAAGTCAATGAAAAAGCTTTTGGGAACGGAAAGGTGCAACAAGCAGCCTTGATTAAGGAGTTGTCCCAATGACACAAGATTTACGGCTACCTGAGGGACGTATAAGGATTGGCTTAGGTGGATGTTACAGAATTGGGACAAGAGCTTTGCGGTACCAATCCCTTTGGCGTTGAGGGAGATGTTCTCTTTTCCAGTTTGAATTTCGGTGTGGTCCTCTGAGAGATCTTCTTTGAAGAAGTCGAGAGAATTGAACATGGATTGAGACTCTCCGGAGTCCAAGATGATGGAGTGTTTGGTTAGAATTTGAGAGTTGGTCATTGCAAAGTTGTATGAGGTGCAGGTGAAGTTCGCCGAGGCTGATTTGTTCTCATTGTTGTTCTGATTTGGTCGGAGATGAGGGTAGAGCCACCAGCAGAAGTTTTTGGGATGGGATGATTGGGGATTGTGCCATGTAGCCCTGCACTTGATAACTTCTTGTTCCCCACTCTTGTTCATCATGGCCAATGCCAAGCTTCCAGCAGCAATCTCATTTTTTACTTGATTCAGGTGTCAAAGAACAAGATTGCCATCGATTTTGGATTTGCCTAACGAGTGGGTGATGGTGGTCTTGAGATGCTCTAGTTGAGGGGGAAACTTGTAGAGTATCAAGTATGCCACTATATCATCGTCCATTTAAATACCAATCTCCGAGATTTGTATCAAGCATGACTTCACTTCAGTTATAAATTTATCCACATGTTAGGGGTCAAATTGCAGGTTGAGGAAGTTGAAGAACACGCATGAACAATTTGCAGTTTGAGAGGAGGCATAGAATTTGTTTATCAATTTCCACAATTTGATTCTGTTGGAGAGATGATGATCTTTGATGCAGTTTATGTAGGTTCTGTTGTCCAGTTTGGCTAGGATATATCCGACTAATTCAAGGTGAACTTCCGGAGGACACTTCTCGGCTTTGGGTGACAGGAGCCATTGGCCTATTCCCTTCAGTGCAAATATGGTTGTTAGTTTGGAGCGCCAAAGTGAGAAGTTTGATTCAGTTAGCATGGGGATTGAGTCCGTGAGGGTCTTGAGAAGGGATCCATTGAGTTCTGCTGGTCCAGGAGAAAGTGACATTGTATCGCTCGAGCCGTTGTGGGTGATTTGCGATTTCAGCTTTTAACAGTGAAGAGCTGAATAACTTGAATTTCCTGAACCAACAGACTAGAGCAAGAGAGTTGATCAGATGAGAGGAAAGAATGAGAGACAAAAGAAGAGATTATAAAAGAATGACAAGTATGAGGAGGAATTCTCACTTGATGCTAGCTGAGAGGAGGAGGTGACGCTAGGAACAAAAAGGAACTGAGAGATATGACGGAAGATGAAGAGGTAATGGAGGAGACAGAGACTGGGTCTAATTATGATTTTAAAGAAAGAGCGGCATAAGCGGTTGATAGATTCAGATGGCAGTTTGCGGACAACCTCACATTTGAACAACAATGAAAGGAAATTGGATGTTATGGGCAGCCGGAAGGTTTGAGGTTGAGATGATTGGAACGGAGAAGTTGACGTAGTACATAGGTGAGGTTAAGGTTGAGTTGAGGGAGAGAGTGGGAGAGAGCAGGTTGAGTTGAGGGAAGTGGATGATGGAAGCGATGGTGGTGAGTCGAGGGAAGCGTTGGAGGTGATTGCAAGTGGAGGGGGTGATTTGAAGCGGGTGGAGATGAGGAGACGAAGGAGAGGAGGATGATTGATGAGGGATGGAATGGGAGTGTATGGAGGAAGCGGATGGGGATGATCTTTGTGTGGCAGCTGTCTGTGACACAGTTGTAACAGGTGGAAGCGTGCGAGGTGGTTGAGTGTGTCAGGCTGCGTTGAAGGGGAGGTGATCAGTGATTTAATTTCAACACATTTCCCTTTAGATGGCCCATCTTCCTTTCAGAACTCCTATGGCATGCTCAATCCAAACTTGTGATTGAGCAAGATGATAGTTGAAATTGGTTTTTCCTTGATTTTTAGATGAAACGTTCCAGTATGCTGGAACCACATATTTGCCACTAGCATAAGCTGAATCAGTCAGAAGGTATTGGTTTTGGTCAAAGTAGCTCCCTGGTTGTTGGGAAATTTGCATCCAATTGAACACCTATGAATCATGACAAGAACCTGGAAGGCCAGCATGGAGGGATATGAACTTCTTGTTGTCATCACAAACAAGTTGTAGGGCCACAGAGTATCTAGACAAAAATATGAAACATATTTATTCAGTGATTTGTTCAAAGGTGTTATCAAAGTCATTGGAAAAGAAATGAATCAGTTGCCTTTTTTGCAATCAAAATAGTTGTTGCCATCTAGCTTAGTTTTTTGACTCAAGGGGATGGTGGTCCCATAAACAAACCCAATGCAACCAGGAAAGCCTTTGGTCTCCATTACTTGATATATCTACTTGCGTTCTTCTTTGGTTGGCCAAGAAAGGACTGAGAAACAGAAAGATAGGATAGCAATCATGAATCTTTTGGTGTATAAGTCAATGCTTCCATAACTGACTGAGAATAGATTTTCCAATCAATGAATTGCTGCTCCATTTCCATTTGATCCCAATCTACAAAGAGAAAAAGCAAGTTGGATGGCTTGATTGCATTGAGGATTCCAAGAATTATTCTGGAAGATTTGGTGGTCTTCAATCATCTCCAAAAGTTTTATGAATGAAGGCAACAAAGTTTGGAATAGGTTCTGGAAGCTTAATTTGGGGATGAGATGAAGCTTTTGACTTTCATACATAGGGTTGTGGAGGGTGTGTATTCTTGGAACCATGTATTGCTTTTCAAACAGAGAACTCAAAGCTAACCAAGTTGATTCCAAATCAGAGTCTGAATCAGAGTCTGAATGGGAGTCAAATAGTTGCAAAAGTTCAGTCAGCTTTTTTGTGTTTTCAACTTCCTGGCAGGAAGTTTGATTGGACATGTTGAGAAAGATGGTGATGTGATGTGGTGTGATGAGATGATTATGGGATTTGTGTGAAGATGGAGATGTGAAAATTGATAGAGATGTGAAGCAATGGAGATGAGATGTGTGTGATGCAATGAAGATGCAACCAGTATGTATTTTCTGATTTGGATGGGTGTTTTAGATGTGATGGATGGTGGATGGATGATGATGCATAAATGGCAGGTTTAATGGCAGGTTTGATTTTTGAAATCTGCCATTTTCATGAAACCAGCCATTTTGAAATACAACAGTTAGGGGGTATGTGTATTTCAGAAACCAACCATTAAAAATGGCGGGTTTGGTCAAAAAAATGGTGGGTTTCTAATGGCGGGCTTGCTAGCTTTGATACGCCCTATTATTTTACCTTAAAAATTTCTTCAAAAAAATCAAAAAAATCAAATTTTCCAATAGATTTTAGGATCTTTCTTTTTGCATTTTGAAATATTTTTTTTGCTGATTTCATCCCTAATTAATTCCAAAAAAACAATAAAAGAGACTTCCAATATTGTTTTGATTTTTTCTTTTAACTTAAAAAATTAATCCAAAAAATCAAAGAAAAGCAAATCTCTCATTGGACTTTGGCATCTTTTTATTTGCTATTTTAATTCATTTTTTATTTGTTATTCATTCTCTCAGGAATCTTTTGACAAAATCAAAGAAGTTCATAATATTTTTTGTGGATTTTTGGGATGTATTTCTTGACCTTAAAAAATTCATTTAAAAAATCAAACCAATCAAAAAAACCAATTTTCTTATTGGGGTTTTGGAATATTGTATTTGCTTTTTAATTAATTTTTTTTTTTGCTTATTGAAGCTTTCAGGAAGTTAAATAAACAATCAAAGATATATTCATTTCCTTTTTGCATATTTTTTGGAGTTTTTCTTTACCTTAACAAATTCATTCAAAAAATCAAACAAAAAATCACATTGCACTTTTGGATCCTTCATTTTACCTTTTTGATTTTTTTTTGTGATTCAAGATTATATATATATATATATATATTGATTTATTTTAATTTATCTCAATTGAAAGTTTTAATTTTTTATTCCTTTCCTCACAAACCTGGAGTTGTGAACCAGTTGTGAATGACTGTTTTCAACTCAGATGGGTTTCAAATGGCCATGAAACACGCCACAGGACGCATTTCAAGTTTTTAATGGCTCAGAAGGGTCACTTATGGCCTTTTTCAACTAAGATGGGTTGCAAAAAGCCATTCTTAACTGGGTCAGTTGCAAACTGTTCCACACAACCCATTTTGAGTTGTGAAATGGTTGAGTTGGTTTGCCAATTTAACATTTCTCAAGTCAAAAAGAAAAGAAACAAAAAGAAATTAAGAAAAAACATAAAAAAAAAAAGAAAAAAAGTGAAAAAAAAAGAAAAATGAAAAAAAGAAAAAAATAGGAAAAAAGGAATGAAAAAAACAGGTTTTCAATTTTCCATGAACCAAATCCCTTATTTTGTGTGGTTTTGACGTTGCCACAAAGTCCCACAAAATGCCCAATCAAAGCAGTAGTTGTTGATTACACACGTTTTGGCGTGTTGTTCAAATATATATATTTATAGGAAGATAGACAGGCATCTGAAACCTCTCTAATCATTTCCCCACCAAAAAAGGGATTGACATCAAACATAAGACATTGTTTTAAATTTATTTTCCTTATCTTTCAAAGGGATTTTGTAAATTTTGAGCTTGCAGTATTTTAGTGGGAATTGAAAAGGGCCCTAGGAATCAATGTGAAAATTATTTTTAGATTTTCTTTTTCCAAAAATTCATAATTGAAAACACATAAGTGACATTTTATTTCTCTAATCATTGAGTCAATAATGTATAGAAAACAAATATGAGGAATTAAGCAAACAAACAAAATAATAATTCAATTGATAACAATTTTTACTACTTTCTTCCTTGGATGTGTAGACATTTTAGGAAGAAACATAATTTTTCAACCAAGTTCCAGGTTATTATAAATCAAATATTCCCATTTTTGTTATTTCTTGCTAGCAAAAAATTCAAGGTCCAAAAAATATGAAGAAAATTTATTTATTTTTCATTTGAATTTAATTTTAAAACTTCTAACTCATATTTTACATAAAATCAATAAAAATAGTATCAGAAATGGCTTCAAAACACACCCCAAAACAGACACTTGATGTTATTGTTGTAGATGCATAAATTATTTTTAGGTAAATAATTGGTCCCAAAAATCCCCAAATGATTTTATTGTTCCCTTTTCAATTCCCATTATCCCAATATAAGACTGCAAGCTCAAAATTTGGAAAATTATTTGGAAAGATAATGGAAAGAAATTTGAAAAAAATGTCTTATTTTTGATGTTGATCCCATTTTCTGGCAGGGAAATGAAAAGCTAAAAATTTATAAAAATTATATTTAAGTTGACAGTAATATTTGGAAAAGTTCTTTCCTCTCAGATTTTCAAAAATTTTGAAAATAAAAATTTAAAAAATGTGAAAAGATTTGAGACAGAAAGTGGGTTTTTTTTCAATTTTTCAAGGGTAATTTTGAAGGCCTTTAAATTGGAAAAAAATTCTCATCTTTCTTCTAAAGAGGTTTTAGATGCCCTTCTAGGCGCCTTTCTTTTCTTTTTTTTTTCACCACTCCGCCAGATTGCTTGAAATCAAGGATTACCAGGTGGATTGGGGATGTTGCAGGACATTATGGTGCCGTCAAAAAAGCGCAAAATCTAGGATTTGAGGCATAGAAAATTGAAGCACCCCAAAAAAGTAAAAAAAGAAAGAAATTGAAAAAAAAAAATTAAAAAAATGAAAAAGAAAAAGAAAAAGAAAAAGAAAAAAAAAAAAGAAAAAGAAAGGGTGTTATTTGAAACCCTGGGCCGCGTGTGTTTTTTAAAAACCCATCAGTTAACAAGTCAAATGGTTCTTGAACAGAAAAACCAAGGTGTGGAATGTATCACTTCTCTTTATTTCAATCATAATAAGGTGTATCAGAGTTAGAAAACCTGCTGCTAGAAACCCACCATTTTTTTTTGACCAAACACACCATTTTTAATGGTGGGTTTCTGAAATACACATACCCCCTAACTGGTGCATTCCAAAATGGCTGGTTTCATGAAAATTGTGGATTTCAAAAATCAAACCTGCAATTTATGAAACATCATCAATCCACCATCCATCTCATGAAAAACACCCATCCACACCTCTACCTCAGAAAATTCATACCAACCAGGTTTGAGCGCTACTGAGATCTTCCTGCCAATTCAATTGTTGGGATGAAGCCTAGCTCCCCACCAACCTTCTCCTCCTCCGCCTCCTCCTCCACCGTTGTCTGCTCCTAATCTATTGCCGTAAGTGCCCCCCCTCCTCCTCCTCCTCCGCAAATCTCCTCATAATCTATTGCAGTGAGTTCCCCCCCTTCTCCCCCTCCTCCTCCTCTGCCACCGCCTGCAATTGATCAATTGTGGTGATTCCTCCCCCCCTCCTCCTCTGCTGCAGGCTGTGATAAATCAGTTGCCGTGAGTGCCCCCCCTCCTCCTCCTCCTCCTCCACTCCCGCAATTGGCAATCAATTGATTGATTTCCAGCGGCGGCCTCCTCTTCAGCTGCTGCTGCAAAAGATGGATTGATTTCTGGCAGCCTCCTCTGCTTCCGCCCGCAAAAAAATTGATTCATTTCAGGGGTCCTCCTCCTCTGCCGCCTCCCAGAATTGTTTTCAGTGAGTGCCCCTCCTCCTACCCCTTTGCCTGAGACTGATTTTTTAGGGGTTTCTTCTGGTTTCAATCAAGTGTTTTATTTTCTTTTTTTCTTTTTTATTTTTTTGTTGGATTTTGTGGTATGTTGTGTGGGTCACTCATGGCATGTCTTTGTGGCTTTTAGTTTCACACTAATTTTTTTATTTTTTTTCCTTTTCATCCCATCATGGGTCACTGATGTACATCACATGACTGACCACTTTTTTCTTTTCTTTTTTCTTTTGTTTTTTGTTTTTTTGTTTTTTTGTTTTGTTTTGTTTTTTTTTCTTTTTTCCTTTTTCTTTTTTCCTTTTTCTTTTTTCTTTTTTCTTTTTTCTTTTTTCTTTTTTCTTTTTTCTTTTTTCTTTTTTCTTTTTTCTTTTTTCTTTTTTCTTTTTTCTTTTTTCTTTTTTCTTTTTTCTTTTTTCTTTTTTTCTTTTTCTTTTTTCTTTTTTCTTTTTTCTTTTTTCTTTTTTCTTTTTTCTTTTTTCTTTTTTCTTTTTTCTTTTTTCTTTTTTCTTTTTTCTTTTTTCTTTTTCCTTCTTTCTTTTTTCTTTTTTCTTTTTTCTTTTTTCTTTTTTCTTTTTTCTTTTTTCTTTTTTCTTTTTTCTTTTTTCTTTTTTCTTTTTTCTTTTTTCTTTTTTCTTTTTTCTTTTTTCTTTTTTCTTTTTTCTTTTTTCTTTTTTCTTTTTTCTTTTTTCTTTTTTCTTTTTTTCTTTTTCTTTTTTCTTTTTTCTTTTTTCTTTTTTCTTTTTTCTTTTTTCTTTTTTCTTTTTTCTTTTTTCTTTTTTCTTTTTTCTTTTTTCTTTTTTCTTTTTCCTTCTTTCTTTTTTCTTTTTTCTTTTTTCTTTTTTCTTTTTTCTTTTTTCTTTTTTCTTTTTTCTTTTTTCTTTTTTCTTTTTTCTTTTTTCTTTTTTCTTTTTTCTTTTTTCTTTTTTCTTTTTTCTTTTTTCTTTTTTCTTTTTTCTTTTTTCTTTTTTCTTTGTTTTTTTTTTTCTTTCTTTTTTCTTTCTTTTGTTTTTATGGTTGGGATCATTAACAGGTAACTTTTGTTTTATTTATGTGTTTTAAAATTTGTTGATCATCCACCTTGATGATAAGGTGACTGATGACAGTTTTTTTTGTTTGGGTTTGATTATAGGTTTTCTTTAAATTATTTCCAGTTTTTTTTTTTAAACTATTCAATGCAAACTCACATTTGACCCCTTGTTATTTCCACAACCTTCATTTTTCTGCAACCCCCATTCTTCACCCATGAAGCTCAAAATGTTATACAAGAATTAAATTCTTTCTTGATCCTCACCCCAATTACAGTATATGGATGGGCGGGAAACAGATGGGATGAAATGATTTGATAAACATACAGAGACATGGAAAGAATAGGGCTTTAAATATTCAAAATTTTATACAAGAATTTAATCCCTTCTTGATCCTAACCCCAATTGAAGTATTTGGATGGGAGGGAACAAGATGGGAGGAGATGATTTAAAAAACATACAGATACATGGCAAGAATAGGGCTTTTAAGCATTGGCTGAAAAGGAAATTTTTGCCTTCTATCACAATATTTCATCCATTTGAATATAAAAAAGACAAATTGAGTCTGACTTATCAACCACTAAGTTGATTCCCTTGGTTTTATCTGAGTGGTTGATACCAAAGCCAGTGGAGATTGAAATGAAGTGGGCCTTTATGTACTTGGCTCAATTGTTCTTGAATTGCTCCCGCATCTGCTTTGATGAAAGATCCAGCCTACCTTTTGTTATTCTTAGGTTCAATGGGCCATCAGGAGATAACCATTAACCTTAGAGGATTGAGGTTGGCCAACCTGTGTTTTTTTGTCAGTTCCAAAGGAAGTTTGATAGTTGGAGGGAATTTTGAGCCAGTTCCCCTGGATAATATGATCAGCTCTCTTCAGCTTACTTGAGCCATTGGAAGCTGATGCGGGAGGAGTTTTTGATTTAAATTTCCTTGGGGATGTTTGATTTGGTCCATTGGATTTTTGTGTCAACTTGCGGGGGGGTTTCCTGAGGGGCCATTTGAAAAGAGCAAGATGGATGAAGGGATGAAGGAATTAGAGAAATAAAGCAATTAGAGTTAGGATGTGATTAAATCAATAAAGTTATAAGATTGAGGAAGCAATTAAGATAGAAATGAAGAGATAAAAGTGATGAAGTTACAATATCAATAAAGCAATGAGAGTTAGGATGTGATGAAAGTGATAAACTTATGAGAGTGATAAAGCAATGAGGATAGAAATGAAGAAATGAGAGTGAGGAAGTGATTAGAGCAATGAATCAAATATTTTGGATGAGGTTGGAGGTAGAATTTTTTCCAATGAGGTTGGAGGTTGAAACCAGTGGTGATGATGTGGAATGATGGGTTGAGGCAGTGAAAGCCTTTAAATACTTGATTTGAAATAATTGATTTATTTTCAGGTAAATATGACATGTCTGATGTGAAATATGTGTTTTTTTGCTTTTCAATTGCGGGTTTGAAATGGGAGATTAGATTTGAAACCCGTCATTACAAAATTGCATGTTTTATTAACTCTGATACGCCCTTATAGGGAATCTTAGAGTTAAATTTTTGAAAAATTCAAATATCTTATTTGAGTAAAAATATTGATTTGAAAAATAAACATTGAAAAAATGGCCTTAGCTGGATAAAAAAATTAAAACAAGAAAGAGATAAGCCTGGAATGAGCCATCCAAATTTTGGGAAATTTTGACTCTGATAAACCCTAATTTACATATTTTTTGGGGGGAGTTTTATAATCAAAATTAATGCATCTCATTTTGAATAATTATTTAAATGATGTAAGAGGTCCTATTTTAGAAAATATATTTTTTTCACATAATGTGAGGGGTAATATTTTAGCAATTATACTTTCCTTTATCTTCATAGATAGTTAATTCCATGGAATTACCTCAAAGGATTCTTAAATATTTTTTAAGAAGGGATATCAAAAATTACAAAATAATTGAAAATATCTCTTCTGATTGAAAGAGTTTTTTTTCATGTTCTTATATTTTCAATTGATGAAAATTTTTCAAAAATATTTGAGAATTCTTGAATTCACTTCAAAAAATAGATGTATGTAGCAATTTTAGTTTTGGTTGTCTGTGTGGTACAAAGGTATTTAAAACCTTGATTTTTCTTCAGAGAAATATGTTCTCCAAATTTTTTTAATTTTTTTGTTTAATTAGAGAATTTTGCTTCAAAATATTTCAAATTATGTAAATTCCCAGAAACAAATAGGTATGTGTAAAAGTTTTTCATTTTTTCATAATTTTGGTACAAAATTATTCAAATTTACACTGTAAATATTGCAATTTGTGAAAAGAAAATTAATTTCTATTTTTCCTCTTATTTTTCTCATACTTCACAAATTTTTTTCAAATCAGAGGTCAGATTTGATTTCCTTTCAAAAAATTGATATGATTAAATTTTCACATATCAAATTAAATTAATTGGTGTTCATCATTGAATTATAAAAACAATTATACCCCAGAAAGATCCCATAGAGATTCTGGAGGCCTTAATTTAGCCCCCCTGGGCCCCAAATGATTTTTAAATGCCTTCGGAGCCCAAAAAACCCTCAAAAGTTGGTTTATTCCCCTTCAGACAGAATTTTCATCCTTAAAAAACTGTGGCAAACCTTAATAGTCCATCATGATGCCTTTTTTGTATTGCAAAATTTATTTAAGGATTTCAAAACTTCCTGGGGTTTGAAACCAGGAAAGAAGGCATTTTTATAGTAAGAGAAGTTTCAAATTTTCAAACCCAGGTTTTGAATTGGTGTGAAACACTGTTTGCAACCCATTCAAGTCCTGAAATTCTGTTCCCAACCCATTTGAGTTGTGAATGGATGTTCACAGCTCAAAGAGTTTTGAATGGATGTTCACAGCTCAAAGAGTTGTGAACAACACTTTTGGCCCATTTGGGGCAAAATATCCCAAAATGGGACCAATTTAAAGGGTAATGAGGGGTACCTAGGCACTCAAAACTATATCTTTGATAATTCTGGAAGCATAAGAACCCCTCCAGAAATGCAATAAAAAAATTAATAAAATAAAAAAAAAATGTTCCCATGGGGTGTGGGATCCTTCTTTTTCCTTTTAATTATTTTTATTAATATTTAATTTATCATAAATTTTAAAAAACAATAAAAGCGTTTTCTGATTTTTTTTTAGATTTTTTTATGTATTTGTTTACCTTAAAAGTTCATTCAAAAATCAAAAAATCACATTTTCCAATGGAGTTTTGGATCTTTATTTTTGCCTTTTTAATTTTTAATTTTTTGCTATTTCAGCTCTCATTAAATCAAAAGAAAAAAAATTACCTTGAAAATATCTGATATATGTTTTGGATGTATTCATTTAACTTCAAAAGGCATTCAAAAAATATAAAAAATATCAAAGAAAATGAAATTTCTCATTTAACTTTTCCATCCTTTTATTTGCCTTTTCAAATTATTTTTTTTGGTGGTTCAAGGTCTTTTAAATTTTTTTAAAAAAAATTCTCCTTTTTTTTGTGGATTTTCTGGATTCATTTGTTTAAGTTAAGAAAATCAAACAAATCAAAAAAGGGAAAAATTAAATTTGCGACCCTGTGGTTGCAAATGGGTGCAGAATGCCTTTTGAAACCAATCTGGGTTGCAAATTACTGTGTGCAACCCATCTGATTTGTGAATGGTTGTTTTTGACCTTTTTTTATATTATATATATTTATACATATTTTTAACATTTTCTTGAAATTGTTTTATCTATCATTTCTTTTTTTATTTTGATAAACAAATAAAAACTCAATTAATCAATAAATTGAACATATAAATATAAAAATAAATAAATAAATAAAATGAAATTAAAAAAAGAAATCAATAAATAAATGGCATTATTTTTCTCATGCATCCAACCCTTTATTTCACACATTTTGTCATTGTTGTGCAGTTGCGCCCCTTTGATATTTCACACAAAAACACTTTATTTCACGCAAGTTTCAAGAATTAATTTTTTTAATTCCAACTCCGCAGCCCCGTAGGAGTTTTTTTCTAAACCCCTAACAAAAATCTTTGGTAATTTTCGAGACATTAGAACCCATTCAAAAATGTAATCAAAAAATTAAAAAATTTCCATAAAAAGAAATTTTTGCATGGATTTTTGGATCCTTATTTTGGCTATTTTGATTGGTTTTTTTTGGTTATTTCAGCTGCCATAAATTAATTCCAGACTTCAAAGAGCTTTCAAAAAAAAATTATATTTTTTGGATGTATCCTTTCATCTTAAAAAATTCCAAAAACACAAAAAATCAAAAAAACCAAATTTCCCTTTTGACATTTGAATCCTTTTATTTTCCTTTTTATTTCAATTTTTAGGGTGATTCAAGCTATCAAAAAAGTGAAACTAAACTTTAAGGAGAATTCAAATTTTTTCCAGATTTTTTGGATACATTATTTTACCCTAAAAAACTCCTTTAAAAAAGCAAAAAATTCAAAAAATTCATTTTTCTCATTTGACTTTTGGATCCTTATGTTTTCCATTTTGGATAATTTTTTTTTGGTGTTTCAAGATTTGTGAATTGTGAAAGAACTATTAAAGAGTCTTTCAATATTCATTTCAGAATTTTTGGATTTAATTTTGACATTAAAAAATTCTCTCAAAAAACCAAAAAATTCAAAAAACTCACTCTTCTTTGAGCCCTTCTCCTTTGAGCCCTTCTTCTTTGAGCCCTTCTTCTTTGAGCCCTTCTTCTTTGAGCCCTTCTTCTTTGAGCCCTTCTTCTTTGATCCCTTCTTCTTTGAGCCCTTCTTCTTTGAGCCCTTTAAATGCATTCAAATATAACTGAATTTTTTTCCTGGAACCAGCACCCATCTTGGAGGGCTCCAATTATCTTTCAAACCACCCGCTTGACCCGTTTCACCCTCCAATCACCCCCCACCACACCACACCACACCACACCACACCACACCACACCACACCACACCACACCACACCACACCACACCACACCAAACCACACCACACCAAACCAAACCACACCACACCACACCACACCACACCACACCACACCACACCACACCACACCACACCACACCACACCACACCACACCAAACCACACCAAACCACACCTCACCTCACCTCATCACAACACACCATACCACACCACACCACACCACACCACACCACACCACACCATACCACACCACACCACACCACACCACACCACACCACACCACACCACACCACACCACACCACACCACACCACACCACACCACACCACACCACACCACACCACACCACACCACACCACACCACACCACACCACACCTCCTCACAACAAACCCCACCACTCCACTCCACCAACCACTCATCAAAACAACTCAACACTCCAGATAATTTGAAAAAAGAACATCTCTTTCTCCAATGGCTCAAGAAAAAATCCACCCACATTTTAAAAATGTTTCAACTGTTTCACCAGGCCAATCCTCCATTATCTCATCTAATCAAACTAGTGATTTGAATCCTCTTGCTCCTTCTTCATTTACTCAAACTTATGATTCCACCCCTCTGGCCCCTCTTCCTGAGCAATCATATAATCAAAAGGAGGAGCTTTTTGAGGCTATCCAATCATGGGCAAAGTCCCGTGGATATGCCATATCTACCAGAGTATCAATTTTCAAGAATCAGGCCTACACTTATCAATGTTTTAAATCTGGGGAATATAAACCCAGCAAAGATAACACCAAATTAAAAAAATCAAGAAAGACCAATTGTCCTTTCAGGTTATCAGGGAATCTTTCAAAAATATTGGGCCTTTGGGTGGTGAAGGGTATATGTCAAGAGCACAAGCATCCACCTTCCATTGATACTTCCCATTGTCCCATTCAACAGAAGAATCCATGGGGAGAAAAAGGAGGTGGTTGAAAATTTATCCAAAGCTGGAGTTCCCCCTTTGAAAATTCTCAACTCTCTTGTACAAAACTCATCATCACCTATCCATAAAAATCTCCCTAAAATTTACAACAAAATATCCCAAATAAAAAAATTCCCTAGATGGCAAACCTCCTGTGGAAGCACTCATACTGGAACTCCAGAATTCTTATTTTTACTACAAAATGAACAATGCGGATTGTCAAATTACTTCATCATTCATTTCATACCCTGATTCCATGAAAACTATCAAACCTTTCCCTACTCTCATTATGATGGAATGTACATATAAAACCAACAAATTTGGAATTGCCCTTCTTCATATTCTTGGGATAAACAATTCTGCTAGAAGCTTCTCAGTTGCCTTCTTTTTTTTGTCTCAAAAGAAAAAACTGAACTATGATTGGGCCCTGAATGAACTTCAGGAAATCTTTTAAGATAAAGAACCTAGTGTGATTGTGAAAAACAAGGAACAAGAACTTATTAGTTCAATTGAATCAGTTTTCCCTTCTTCTTATCATCTTCTCTGTTTCTGGCACATTTTCAAGAATATTGAAACTCATTGGAGGAAGCACTTTAAATCTGAAGATGAATGGAAGCTATTCTAGAAACAATGGAATCAGTTGGTCTAATCAAAATTTGAATGAAGCTACCAGGAAAACTTCACAAACCTTTCTCTGGTCTGGAATTCCCCCACTTCTTACTACCTTCTTGAAAACTGGATTCCTCTAAAAAGAAAATTTTTCTCCTACTTGGAAAAAAAATACTATCACTTTGGAAACACAAGTACATCAAGAATAGAAATTTCTCACTCCTACATTAGAAGATTCATCAATTCTTCTATTGGCTTTTCCTATAATTTAGTTCAAAAAATTTACAGTTCCATCACCATCCAAACCCATGAGAGAGCCATTGAAGCCTCTCAGAAAGAACAAAAGCATCTCATTGGTTTGCCTCACTGTTTGGATCATCTTTCCAGAAAGATCAGCCACTTTTACCTCAAAATCATTCATTCATTTCATGAAGTTACTGATTCTTCCACCAATTTCAACAACTGTGATTACTGTTTTTACATGGGTATACCATGTGTTCAAAAAGTAAAATTGGCCATCAGAAAGGGTGAACTCTTCCAACTTGATGATTTTCATCCTCAATGGCATGTCAATGCTCCCATCTCATTAAGTGTTTCTCTAGTTTTTATTTTGGTATTCAAGCTGAAATGAATACTTTCCTGATTTATTTTGATTTTCCTTTTTCCAGTTTACTATGAACCCTGAATTAATTGAAGACTCAGAAAAAATGGAAGTTCCAACCAAAGACAGTAATTAAAAACAATATTTCACTAAACGTTTTGAAAGATTCAGAAATTTGCCACCTGGAGAACAGCTATATTATCTGAGTGAAAGCATGAAGCTGTCCAGTGGCAGATATCAACTTACCCTGATTGAAGATCCAAATTCCACCCAAAGATCCAAATTAAGGGGAAGACCCAAAGGAGTAGCCAATATGTTCAATAAAATCTCTCAGTCCTCAAGCAAAAGAGATCCATCTGGGTTTGAATATTTAGAGGAAACCAAGAGGAGGAGAAGGCCAAAGAAGAAATTCATAGCAAATTCAAAGGTCAGTCACCATTCTTTTGGGAAAAAAGTATATCAACTTTGATAATTTTTTTTTTCTTATGTGTTCAGTTTTAAATAAGTTGCAGGGCCATTCAAGGCAGGGAGAAGGGGAAACAGAAGGAGGAATCAGAGGAAGAGGTAATTTTATAACTATACTTATTTTTTCTGCAATGGGTTGTTTTTTTTAATGAGTCCTTGTCATTTTTTTAACATAGAGTGAATTTTGGCCTGAAGAGGAATATTGTGATCATGATGAATTTTCAGATTTGGATCAAGGGGAAGATTCAGCAAATGAAGAGCTTCCAGATGTGGATTTAATTAAGGTTTTGAGCTTTCATTTTCTTTTATTTTTGGCTAATTTGTTTCATATTATTTTTCATTGAGTTTTTCATTCAAAGGTTTATCAGGGTCTGGAACCATTTTAAATAAGCAGTTTGCTTCTTGTGAATACAATTTGGGGAAAAGAATCAAGAAAAGAAAGGTATCCAATGAATATTGTGATGCTCCTTACCATCCTACTGGGAGGAAGGTATTAGCAGCCCCAACAATCATTGAGAAAGTGAGTACATTTGGTATGTTCTCATTTTTTAATTTTGTCTGCTTTCTTTTGGTTTTTTCCTCTAGTTTTCCTGCACATTATCTTATTCTTCTTCTGGAATCTTTGACCAATTATCACTTCAAGATGTGAGTTTTATCTTTAGTCCATATTTTCTGTTGTAAAAAATTGTGATTTTTTGTTTTAGTTCCAATGCAAAGATTTTCTTTCCCCCATAACAGCCATTCCACATATCTTGCATGTTTGTGATGTCAAAGGGGATGGTAACTGTGGCTTTAGAGCCGAAGCCATTTTTTAGGGGAGGAAGTCAGAAGACTGGATTTAATTCAGGAAAGAAATTGTGAAATAGCTTTATTCAACACCAATCTTCAAGGAAACAACATTACTGCATGATATCTGGGGTCGAAATTTCCCAGAAGCAAGAAGGCAACTGAACCACCGTTATGGCCCAGCTCTCATAAATATGTGGATGAAATTTCCATGCCATGGTTTCCTTCTGGCTGAAACATATAATTGTCAATTTGTTCTGTTTTCTTCTTTAATGCCTTTCATTTATCTTCCTCTGAATTCCCCTCCAAATCCAAATTCCAAAAATTCTCCTATTTGCTTCATTCTTTTAGAAGAATCCAAACATGTATTCCCATTCATGTTTAAGTCTGATCATTGGCCAGCTCCCATGTTAGAGCCACTTTGGAAAAGCTTTGAAACAAAGCATTCAAAATCTTGGAAAACCATTATTCAGAGAAATTTGCATCTTGGTAATGATTTTTTGTTCCATCCATAAAAATCAAGCAGAAAAATAGAACCAATCATACTCAAATAAATTTTAATGTTTGTATCCATATTTGTTCTTTATTTTGAATTTTTTGAATGAAGTTTGTAAGGTGTATGAAAGAGTGCAGATGATCCTTGAAAATTATTTATTAAATGTTTTTTTGTTTTTTTCATATCCTTAAAGCTTGAATCACCAAAAAAAATCAATTATAAACACCAACAAAAGGATTCAAAAATCCAGTGACAAAAGTGAATTTTCTAAATTCTTTTGTTTTTTTGATGGAATTTTTAAGAGTCAAAAATGAAATCCAAAAATTCTGAAAAAAAAATTATTGAAAGCTGTTTGATAGTTTTCTAAATTTATAATAGCTTCCACCCTCAAAATAATTAATCAAAATGGTCAAAGAAAAAGGATCCAAAAATTCAATGAGAAAATTGAATTTCTCAAATTTTTTTCTTTTTTAAAGGAATTTTTTAAGGTAAAATAATACATCAGAAAATCTGGAAAAAATTCTGGAATTCTTCTTAACTGTTAATTTAACTTTCTGATATCTATAATCACACAAAAAAATTAAATAAAAATGAAAATAAAGAGATTCAAACGTCCAAAGAGAAATTCAATTTTTTTAATTTTTTGTGTCTCTTGAAGGAATTTTTTAAGGTGAAAGGATACATCCAAAAAATATGAAAAAAATATTTGAAATCTCTTTGAATGGTTTTAAAAAATTATGCAAGCTGAAATAAACAAAAAAAACATTGAAATAGCCAAATTAAGGATCTAAAAACCCATTCAGAAATATGTTTTTATGGAATTTTTTCATTTTCTGATTGCATTTTTGAAGGGGTTCTAATGCCTCCAAAATTACGAATAATATTTGTTAGGGGTTCAAGAGACCCTGCTATGGGGCCAAGGAGTCAGAATTAAAAAAAAAAATCTTAAAACTTGTTTGAAACAAAGTATTTTTGCATGAAATATCAAGGGGGGGAAACCGTGCAAAAATGTTGAAATGCTTGAAATAAAGGGTTGGATGTGTGAGAAAAATAATTACCTAAGTAAAAAAATTAGTTAAACAAATTAAAAATATAAATAAATATAAATAAATAAGATGAAATGTGATAAGATGATCTTAGATTTCTAGATGACACAAAACCAGCGGCTAGACAAAGCAGTAGAAAAGAAATAAGAAACTAGAGAACACAATAAAAGATGATGTAGAATGAAAAGAAAACCATACAAGTTAAACCATAATCAAAGGTTAACAGAAAAGGTGGCCATTCAAGTTCACGAGTGACGTTGAGTTGCGATTGTATTGGATAAGGATGGACTTGGCGGTGATAGACTGAGCAGAATGGAGAGTCAGATTGTATGGTTGAAATAAGCGGTTTATTTAGAGTCTTACCAGTCAGAGACTCGTTGTTGAATGAGTTGAGATTGTATGTTGATGAATTAGAATGAGATGTGGAGGTTTGGCGAGAAGGAAACTGAGGGAAGAAAGTTGAGAGACAAAAAAGAGAAGAAAGATGAGAAGAGGAGAGGAGACTGCCAGAAAAGACAATCAGAAAAGAAACTGAGGATAAGAGAACAAGACAAGAAGGCGATTCATTCGGGGATTCCCCGTTCTGGGGCAAGGCAAAGCGCCCGCGCGGTGAGCTGATGGTTCCTTGTTGCGGGGCGAGTGTCAAGGCCCGCACGGTGGGAGGATTCATGGAAAGTCAACACCCTCCGTGACTGGTAAGAGGAGAAATTCAGGAATCAGAGGACTTGGTGAAAATATTCTGCTGTAGAAGTTTAAGGGCCCCAACAGAGGTGGCCTTAGTCAAAGGATCTGCTATCATCTTCTCTGTTGGAATGAGAATGAGGTCAAACTTAGATAGAGAAAAGTCTTTGCAGAACCCTTTTGTTTTGATTTCAATGTTGCGGGACTTAGAATGAGAGCCAAATTTCTTTATTTTATTTTCTAATCCTTTATTATCTATGTGTATTGTAGGTTTCACCTTGGTGGAAGGATCTATTTTGCTAATGAGGTGAGTGATCCATTTCAGTTCGAGATAGCAGTCCAGCATTGCATTGAGTTCTGATTATGTTGACAAGTACGTTATATTCCTCTGTCTAGATGAGTTCCAAATGACCAAGCTTCAATAGTGGAATATGATATATCCCGTCTGTGATTTGCAAAGAGTAGGTTTGTCTCCCCAAGTAGCGTCACTGTACCCGGATATGATCTCTTTAGAAGGATTGTTTTCAAGCGTTAATTTGAGTTTTCTTGTTGTTTTCAGATACTTCCATACCTTGCGCACTTCCTTCCAATATGCCATGCTGGGTTTGGCATTGAACCTAGCTAGACTTGAGACGGCAAAAGATATGCTGGGCTGGGTGAATTGAGAGAGATGATTCAATAGTCCAATGGCAGATCTGTAGTTGATGTTGAGCTGAGAGAACTCCGCATGATCTTTGTCGGAGGCTGGTTTGAGATGATGATTTTGAGTGAGGGGGGAGTTGATGTTCTTGCAGTCTGTAAGCCCCAATTCTTTCAGCCCCCAATCTATATGCTTGGGTTGGCTCAAATGGATCTTGTCACCTTTGAGTTCCATCAGCATACCAAGAATGGTATTCGGAGAGTGGCAGGCTGAGTTTGAGAACCTTTCAAGGAAGTTGGTAGCAAAGTTGTTTGATCTCCCTACAAAAATGAGGTCATCAACGTGAAAGTAAATGACCTCTCCCAATTTAGAATTGAGATATAAGCATGGATTGCTGGTTGATTTGTAGAAACCTTGTGACTTGATCCACCCGGTGTAAGACTCCAAACGGTGCTAAGCCGTGGCAGTTCTGTGGAGGGGAAAGGTGCTGTTAGGCTGCCCTCCTAGGAGTTACAATAATATTTAAATGTAACCGGAATCAAGGTCCAGAACCTTATGGATGAGAAATCAAAATAAGGGAAGAGGATAAGAGTTGTCGGTAGCGGTGGAAACAACACTATCTGAGGCAAGATGGTGCAGGTAAAGACTTGAACAAATAAGTCAAGGTTTGTTCAGAGTTCAATAGAACAAGGCAGTTGTAAGTAACAACGCCCACAAGCTAATAACTCTGGTCGTCAGCAGCTGATTAGGAAAGATCAACTCAATCCCAACCAACCTCCAGGTTCTCAATGAACCTGCCCAACTCTCCGCAATCAAGCGCTTGAAGGGTACCAGATAACTGTGGGAGGCTGAAAAAAACAAAAGCAATTTGTTTATGAAGCTCTAGAAGCAAATCAATAACGAATTTGAGCAAGAATATCCCAACACTTCTCAAGGAACTCAAGAATAGCGTGGCAAAATTCAACCTCAAAGAAGAAGGGAGGTATAACACTCCAGGTTTTAAGCTTAATAAAACCTCTTCAATCAAACGTGATTGGCTCCAGAAAGATGATCAAGGAGAGATCAAGACCAGTATGGTCGGAAAAAGGGATCAGAGTGGTATAACACACTCAAGAATTCAGGCAGACAGGAATTCTTCTTCAACCAGCAAGGCTATTGGTTGGTGATAAGGATCAAGGTCACAAAGGACAGAGTTTGAGTATGGAGGCTCAAAGGATCAAGGGGCAATCATAGATATACCCGGATAATTTGCTCAGATAAGTGGGGAAGGATGCCCACGGATAAATTGCTTATGATGATGGTCTCATTGGATGGATTGGATTCTCTGATGTTCTGGGATGCTCTGATGATGGGCCAAAAGGCAGGGGAGAGCCCCTCCTTTTATAGACATGAGGCCCTGTATACTGTGTACAAGAGAGATTTACAAATAGGTGCGGAAAAAAAAAATGAAAACATAAAAAATGAAAAATAAAAAAAAAAAAAAAAAAATTACATGAGAGGAAAAAGAGATGTCGCCCGCGTTGAGAATGACCGCGGGCAACCAGATGGACACCCGCGACAGCGGTCGCGGGTGTCGACAACGGTTGTTGTCGCCCGATCGGCGGCGACAACGGGGTGAAAGTTCCGACGGCCGCGAGCGGTTGCTTGCGGTCATCGGTCGGATCGGATGATGAGCGAGGAGGGAATCAACACGATCCACTTCGCCCCCCGCGCCCCGCTTGATCCAATGAGCGCGGAGACGTAGGCTCTGATTGTGAGGCCATGATGGTCATGAGGTGGATTGATTTGGATGACGACTAATACTTCATAGGAAGGGGACGGTGGATGATGTAGGGCAACGTTTAATTTTGTGGTAAGTGAGGATCAATTCGATCCTGGGGGATCGATGACGATCAAAAGTTTTTTGGGTTCTTGAAGGGGGAGGATGACTGGATGATGATGATTGTGAACCGGTAGGATTGAATTGGAGGAGGAGGAGGATGAGGAGGGATGATCGGAGGATGATAGGAGGACGTGGAGGAGATGGATCTGGAGGAGGATGGAGAGGATGAGGATGATGAGGATCTGAGGGACCATCGATGAGGCCTGTTTGTCGCAGCTTTCGGAGGAGGATAGGTTAGGGATCGTCGATGACCAGAGTAGGTTGATGAACAACTGAGAGAAGGAGGAACCGGGGATCGAGATCGAGGAAGGGTTGTCGGGAGTGATGGAGAGGGAATCGGTGGTGGATGGGATCGTCAAAAGTGATGGAGAGGGAATCGGTGGTGGATGGGATCGTCAAAAGTGGTTCGACAATCGCTCGCGTCGCCAAAAGTCAGGGCCGCGAGCGCAACAAGTGGGAGTTGAACATAGGAAGAGGGGAGCGAAGCGGAGAGACAGGCAAGAGGCCTGTCCTAGACCGCTAGGACAGGGAGGAGTTGAGAGATGGGGGGAAATGAAGGTAACCATAGGGGTACAACTGAAATCCGATTTTTTTTTTTTTCCGTGGTGTCCCGGATTGGTCACCACACCAGTTAGAGTCTTGTACCAGTTTTTTTGGGGATGGCCAAAGGCCATATAGGGATTTGTTTAATTTGAGGTAGGGCGATTTTGAATTAGAGCCCTCAGGGGTCCTAATTATCATGGTCTTGTTCAGTGGAGCATGTAGAAAGGCCCCCTTCACGTCAAATTGAGTGAAAGACATTTTATTCTTGAGTCCGTAAATGAGTGCAAGTCAAAGAGATCCCAGTTTGCCGGTCGGTGCCCAGGTCTCATCAAAATCAACGCCTTGGATCTGATCAAAACCTTGAACACATAGACGCGCTTTGTACTTAACAGGTTCTCCATGACAGTTCTCCTTCACCTTGAATACCCAGGTAGTGTTCAAGATGTTGTTGGGTTTGTCTTGATACTCTTCCCAGACTTCTTGAGCTTCAATAGAGGTGATTTCTTCTTCAGATGCTGTTTTCCATTTAGGCCATTCGGGGCACTTTTGAGCAGCTTTGTATGATGGAGGTTCATAGTAGTGATGAAACCCCTATCTCTGTGGTTTCCAAATTTCACGTCTGGGTCTTAGATTTATCTCCCGAGTGGGTGGTTCAGATGTTATGACAGGGTTGGTGTCAGAACTTTGAGAGTTGGAAGACTGGATTTCTTCTTGATCCAAGTCGGATTCAATTAGTTGGGAGTCAGATTCTTGGATCAATTACTGTTTATTGGCGGAGGAAAAGTTTTTCTTGTTAGAATCCAAGCCTGCTTGAGAGAAGATGTCTGATCCAGGTGACTCCCAGAGAGGGAATTTTTTTAGGCAATTTTTGAGAAACTTGACATGTTTTGTTTTTACAATTCCTCCAAGCGAGTTGAGAATGAGATATGAGTGGAAGGTGGGGTTAAATCCAACCAACACTCCTTTGAGGCCTTTTTTGTTGAACTTGCGACCTTTCTGGAGGCGGTTGGCAAGATATATAGCAGACAAGCCTACGGGTTTTAAATAATTAGCGGGGAGTTTCTTACCAAACATAAGTTCCCAGGGAGAAGATTGAATACCTTCTCTTGGGATCTGGTTGAGCATGAAACAACAACTGCGTACTACAACGTGCCAGTAGCTCTTTGCTAGTTGTGATGATGAGAATGTGGCTTGCGCAGATTCTATTATAGTTCTATTTGCTCTTTCTGCTTGTCCGTTATGTTGGGAGTGGTAGGGTTCAGAGGTTAGAAGCTTGATGTGTTTCTTTTTAGCAAAGTCCTTGAGAGTAGAATTGGTGAATTCAGTACCTTTGTTGGAGAATATTTTGGAAGGGTAATAATTCAATCTCTTATACTCTGTTTTGAGAATGCTGATGATGGTTTCAGGTGTTTCATCTTTGGTTGTAAGGGGAAAAGCTGCCAAGTAGCCGGTGTAGTTGTTGACCAAAGTGAGAAGATATTGATGGCCAGCTTTAGATTGAGGACTAATCAGACCGACCAAGTTGAGATGAATCCTGTCTAGGGGTTTACTGGCAGGAGTAGAGGAGCTAGAGAACGGTGATTGAGTAATTTTTCTCTTCAAGCAGTTATCACATTGAAAACTATTGAGTTCGTTGTTGGTGTAGAGGTCTTTTATTAGAGGCTTCAGGGTAGAGAGGGAGGCGTGCCCGTACATCTGGTGAATATCTAGAAGAGGAAGAGTTGAGTTAAGAGGCATATTTGATAGGTTTACAGTTTGATGTGGTTCCGCAGATTGGGGTCTTTCAATGACAAATAGATTGTCTTGGATGAGGCCTTTCAGTACGAGCTTGTTATTGCGGACCACGGAGAATGTGTTGCAAACTTGAAAAAGAGAGCAACCCTTTTTTTCTAAGAGTCCGGGACTAATTAAGTTGAAAAAAATGTCCGGAACGTACGCGCAGCCCTCAAGGGTGATCACTGAGTCGTTCCATTCTAGCTTGACAGTTCCCTTGCCACAAATCTTCAGACTAGCCTCCAGTTTACCCGTTTTGATTTCATCCGGTTTGTCCTGGAGTTTGATGGTAGAAAAAAACTTGAGATCGTTGAAGATATGAATATTAGCTCCCAAATCGAGGAGAAGATTAGGAGAGTTGTCTGCATTGATCCACAGGGTAAGTAGATCATGGTAATTTATTGTGGGAGTTTGTTTTGTCTTCTTTTTCCATTCATTCTGCTGTTCAATCCACCAGTCCGGGGCAATCTGAGGATGCAGGTGGAAGCACGAGGACTCTGAGTGAGGAGCATTGGGATTGTGATATCCTTCTTGGCATTTCATCTTGATTCTCTTCTCATCCTTATTGTTTTGAGTTTTATTAGCAACTAGAGAGACGTTGATTGAGGGTTTGGAGGTAGTTAGCTGTGCTTTCCTCTCATTACTGAATTGAGTGAGATGATTGAAAACAACGTCCGTGGTCAAGTTCTTCTCAACATGCATAATTTGTTTTTTTAAGTTTTCAACGATGGGGGGAAATTGGAAGAGTACAAGGTAAGCTAATATATCCTTAGGTAGTTCTATACCAACATCTTTCATTCTTGTAATGGCTTTGTGCATTTCAGTGATAAATCCTTTGATGGCGTTTTTGTTGAATGCCAAATGGAGAAAATAGTTGAATACCCTAGCTTGGTTTGCTGTATCTGAAGACGCGAATCTATGAGTGATCTCTGCCCATAAAAGTTTTGAAGAGGTGATATTGGATGAGTTGACAAAATTTGCATGTGTTGTGCTATCAAGTTTTGACAGGATAATTGCTCAAATTTTGTGGTCTTGTTTTGATGAGATTGGACCGGAGTTCCAAGTAATAGCCTCCTTGATATCTTTGAGATCAAATAGCATAAGCATCTTGTCTTGCCATATTGACAAATTCTCTTTGTTGAGTGGAGGTATGGCGTCAACAGATGCCTTGAGGGCCACTTGGTGAAAATAGTCATTTTCTACCACTGGTTTGTTCATGTCTTGCTGATTGAGTTCAGTCGTAGATCTTTTGCTTTTAAGCGTGATAAGATGATCTTAGATTTCTAGATGACACAAAACCAGCGGCTAGACAAAGCAGTAGAAAAGAAATAAGAAACTAGAGAACACAAGAAAAGATGATGTAGAATGAAAAGAAAACCATACAAGTTAAACCATAATCAAAGGTTAACAGAAAAGGTGGCCATTCAAGTTCAAGAGTGACTTCCAGTCAGAGACTCATTTTTGAATGAGTTGAGATTGTATGTTGATGAATTAGAATGAGATGTGGAGGTTTGGCGAGAAGGAAACTGAGGGAAGAAAGTTGAGAGACAAAAAAGGGAAGAAAGATGAGAAGAGGAGAGGAGACTGCCAGAAAAGACAATCAGAAAAGAAACTGAGGATAAGAGAACAAGACAAGAAGGCAATTCATTCGGGGATTCCCCGTTCCGGGGCAATGCAAAGAGCGCACGCGGTGAGCTGATGGTTCCTCGTTGCGGGGTGAGTGTTGAGGCCCGCAGGGTGGGAGGATTTGTGGAAAGTCAAAAAAATGAAACAAATAAAAAAAGACATAAATAAATAAAAATTAATTAATTAATTAAATTAAAAATGAAAATATAAATAAATATATAAATATATAAAATGAAATAAATTAGATCTACAAATTTCTATTTTTATTTTTGCTCTTCACAACCCAAAATGGGTTGGGTGGTGCGGCTTTCAACACATTTTGGGTTGTTAATGGGTTGGGGGGGTGTTGCAAATTTAAAATTGCCCATAAAAAGAACAAAATTACTCCTTGGGGTTTTGGATGCTTTTATTTGCCTTTTTACTTCATTTTTTTTGTTATTCAAGCTCTCAGGAATTTAAAAGATAATTAAAGATGTTTTCATTATTTTCTGAAGATTTTTTTGATTGTTTTTTTACCTAAGAAAATTCATTCAAAAAATCAAAAAATTCAAAAAAAAAAACAAATCTCATTGCACTTTTGGATCCCTTGTTTTTCCTTTTTGATTTTTTTTGGTGATTCAAGATATTAGTTTATTTTTATTTATTTTAATGCTAATTCTAAAAGATGGTTTGAAAATGGATTTTCATGGCTCCAATGGACCATGAAACAAACCACAGGACCCATTTTGAGTTGTGAACAGCTGTTCAAAACTCAGATGGGTTTTAAAATGGCTTTTTGCCATTCAGATGGGTTTCAAACAGCCATTGTGGAAACTAGAGGCAAATACCCCTATAGTTGTCCTAAGATTTGGAATTGATTGAGCCCTTGTGTCTGTAAGGAACCAAGTGCACTTTTCAACCAGCAAAAAGAGAGAGAGAGAGAGAGAGAGAGAGAATAAGAATGATACAAGAAGAGATTGAGAAACTTCCTTCCTTCCTTCCAAGTGTTGTGAACCTTTTCTCCAATATTCTATGATCTATCTACATTTTGGAGTTTATAGAAAGGTATTAGGACTTCCCTCTCAACCCTCACCTGGTTAAACAAACTACTGAGACAACAACCCTAAGCTTTCCCCCTCTCCATCCCTCAACATCTGCCTGTCATTAGGTCCATCTGGGTTTGTCCTTCTCACGGCGCAGACTTTCACATGCCCTTCTTGGAGCCCTCCTGCGCCTGTTTTCATCTTCCAGAAGTTCCTGTCTTTGGTTTTCCTCCCTGGATAGCCCCACGCAACTTCCTCACCCCTGCTTTCCCCAATCTAGCAATATTTGCAAACTCAACCGGATATGCTTTTTTTCTTGGTCTGTTTCCCTGGAGCATATCACAGATCTGCCGCAGCCAATGCTGAGCCAACCCGAACCAAATTCTGAGCCCGCAGCAGCTATTGCCTAGCCAGCTGCGCATCCAAAGCTGCGCCTGCTTTGCACCTGAAGCTGAGAGCGCAGACCAAAAAACAGTTCCCAATCCCAAGGCCATATAGTGCAATCAAACCATTTGCAACTCAGATGGGCCTGAAAAGGCTGTTCACATCTCAGATGGGTTTTAAACAGCCTTTCATAACTCAGAAGGGTTTCAAAATGCACCACACAACCCATTTTGAGTTGTTAATGGGTTGTGTTGGTTTTCAAATTTAAAATTTCCCTTATAGTACAACAATTACTATGATTGCAACAATGATTCCTTTTGGCATCATTTTAGTAATCTTTTTGGAATTATTTTAGTCTGGGCCTTGCAAAAATTTATATTTTTTCTACTTTTACATTTCACGTTTAACCAATGTGATTTTCTGCAGTTTATTTACACATACTGACCCCACAGGTGGTCCCAGCACCTTACTTTAGCCCCTCAAGGCTTCACTCAATTTTTACAGGTATCTATTGGCCCAAACCATCCTCAAAATTCATGTTTTTCACTCCAAGTGCCCCTTTAAGCCTTAAAATTATATTTTTACTACCACAGGGAACCCTTTGAGCCTTCAAAGGCATTCCCATGCGCTCAATGGTCTTGTTTTCCCACTCCAGGAATCCTGTAAACCTTGAAAAGATGTACCAAATCTTAACTGTCTGTTTTTATTCCTTTTTTATATTGACAAAACCTTTCAGGATTTAAACAACTTCCTGGAGTGGTAAAAAAGGTTAAAGTCATTAATTCAGAAAAAGAATTTCTGTATTCACTCCTTTCTTTAAAGAAAGGCATAAATTTAGAAAAACAAATACCAAAATCATGCCTTCAAAAAAAGGCTTAAATTTGTTGAATTTGAAGTCTGATTTTAGCATTGGCCTTTTCATAAACTCTTATCTCAGTCTTTATCCAGACAATAAATGGTAATCATAATCCTGAATCTCCCTAAACCTCACAAGATAGGGTGGTTTTTTGTTTGGAAATATTGAAGCAAAAGTATGATTCAGATAAAAACTGAAAAGATAATGAAGATTGAATTGATCACAGAACTGAGAGCTAGGAACAGAAGAAGAAACAGGAGGTGAGAACAGCGCAAGAAAAAAACTGAAGACTGAGAGTGAAAACAACAAACAGGAATGTGAGACTGCACGAGTGATGAGTGATGATCTGGGGGATGATTGATTGAGAATTCACTGAGCATGGATGGCGTTGAGGTGAGGTGTGAGAGGATCAGGACAAGCTATGATTCGCATAGATGTGAGTCGTTGAGGCCTAAAATAGTTCAAAGAGTAAGAGACATATCACAAATCTCACCAGGCATATTTTGAGGCAGAGGATAATCAATTGAGGCGGAGACAAGATTGGAGAAAGAATGAAAAATAAATAGAGATGAAAGAATAATGGAAAATGAGGACTACGACGGACAGTGACAAGAGTGAGTTGAGGTTATTGTGAGGAAGAGTTTGAGAATAACAGTTTTGATCATCGAGGAGAGGTCCGTCTAAGACAATGAGAGTGAGAAGATGAACTAGAAAGGTCCCCCCCTGCTCCTGAGAGTCTGGGGGTGAGTACAGAGAATAGAGATCCCCAAGCAGGAAGAAAAACTCCTCTGACGTAAAATCTCAACACGCCCCATGCCTGGAGAGATGAAGAAGGAAGGAGAAAAGACAAGGAAAAAAGAAAACAAAAAAAAATAAAAAATGAAGATTATGAAGATGCAAGACAAGAAAAAGATAACTGAAGGTGTTTTAAGCTTGCCAGGTCCGCGCTTTTGGTGAGGGCATCAGCAGGCATTTTTTCAGATCTGACAAGCATGGTAGTGATGTTGCCCGATTTCAACTCTTCTCTCATCCCTTTAGTTTTCAGGTCAAGATGGCAAGTTTTTGAGTTCGAACCAAATCTCTCAATTTTATCTATAAGTCCACTATTGTCTGTATGAATCACAATGGGGGAGAGTTCAGCTGAGAAGATTTTGCAAGAGAGTGAACAAATCCAGGTGGCTTCATGAAAGGCGTCGACAAACGCATTGAGTTCCGCATCTGTAGAACTGTAAGTAATATTTTTTTGTTTGCAAATATTCCATGACACAACACACCCATATACTGCGCAAAGATAGCCTGACTGAGAGCGACAAGTATCCGGATCATCTGCCCAAGAGGCATCCAAATAAGCTGAAGTGAGAGAGTCTGTATCATTTATTTTCAGTCGCAATTTGAGGTGAGGAGTTTCTTTCAAGTACTTCCACGTCTTCTTCAGCTCATTCCAGTGGATTATACCTGGCTTGAAATTGAATCAAGAAAAGCTAGACACGGAAAAACTCAAGTCTGGCCGCGAATAGAAAGCTATATGATTGAGTAGACCAATAGCAGACCTATAATTGATGTTGAGAGCACTGAACTTTTTGTGTTTGTTGTCAGTAGTGGGTTTGAGTTGCAGGTTCGGAGTGAGAGGTAACTTTTTTGATTTAGCGTTCTCTAAGCCTAGTTCCTTGAGACCACGCTTGATATTTTTGGGTTGGCTAAGGAGAATTTTGTCGCGCTTCACCTCTATATGCATGCCTAGAATAGAGTCTGGATCTTTCGCGGTGGAACCTGCAAATTGACTTAGAAACTTCCTCTCAAAATCCTCACCATCGCCGACAAGAACCAGGTTGTTGACATGGAAGAATATCCAAGATTTGTCATTGTTCAACAGGTAGAGGCACGGGTCGCATGCCAACTCGTTGAAACCTACCTCCTTCAAACAAGCAGTCAGTGTTTTGTAACAATTTTTGGGCGCCTGTTTAAGTCCGTAGAGGGACTTTTGTAGCTTGAGGAATTTAGATTTTCTCTTTGAACCTTTTGGAGTATGGATGAAGACTTCCTCGTTGATTGGCGAGTGAAGAAAAGCACTTTTAACGTCAAATTGACGGATCTTTTGTTGCGATTTGAGAGCGTAGAGGAGTAATAGGCGCAGGGTTGAAGGCTTGCCAGTAGGAGCAAAGGTCTCCGAGTAATCAAGGCCCTGAATTTGGTTGAACCCCTGCATGCACAATCTTGCCTTATATTGGACTGGATATCCGTGACAGTCAAGCTTGATCTTGTAGATCCAAGTGGTCTTGAGCGCGTTTTGGGGGTCGGGGCCATCGTATTCTTCCCACACGCTGAGATCCTCAATGGAGTTCATCTCAACATCCATAGCTTCTATCCATTCCAGATGTTCATTGCATCAGAGAGCGTCCTTGTAGGTCTTAGGCTTGTAAAAATGAAAAAAAACCGTATTGTTGCGGTGGTTTGACCCGCAACCAATCTTGTAGCACCCGCGTGATGGGCGTGATAGTAGGCTGGAATTTGCAGCTGGTTTTTTGAGACGTGGACTGGTTGTCTTGACCAATGAATGAAGGAGATCAAGAAGCATCTTCTTCTGAAGCAAGGCTGATCAACTCATCATTGTCTGCTGAGCTGACTGAGCTGTTGGTTTTGTCCTGGTAATTTGTCCATGGTACCTGTCGGTCAGGACAATCTTCAGGAGATGGTTGAGGGGCTGGTGTGGTGTTTGTGGTATTGACACCATCTAATTTGGATTCCACGTCAAAGGTTGGTCCACTCGCCTGAGGAGCAGGCATTTGTAAGAACCTGACATGCTTAGACAACACAATAGAACCAGACTTAGTTAAGATTTGATATGAGTGTAGAATGTGATTGAAGCCTACTAATGTGCCTTCTTTGCCTTTGGAGTCAAACTTCAAACCTTGCTCCCTTTTGTTAAGCAAATAGATACACGGGTTACCAATGGGCTTCAGGAAGGAAGTAGGGAGGCCTTGACCATGAATCTTCTCCCCTGAGTGAGACACAGTAAAATGACTGCCACATGAGTTGATTGTGCATCCCTTGCTATTCAAGGCACCAGCGCTGATTAGATTGATAGTCACATTGGGTACGTAGAAGGCATTTCTGAGTTTGAGGGTGAGGTTGTCCCAGCGGAGTGTTGCAGTACCTCTTCCTTTTATCTGCAAGCTTGCTCCTTCTTTCCCCGTCTTGATGGGGTCACCGGAATAGGGTTCCATCTTGCTGAAGAACCTGCTATCATTAATCATATGGACAGATGCCCCACTGTCAAGCAAGAACCGTTGACTTGAATTGCCGTGTTTGATCCACTGATTGAGAAGAGCCAGATAATGAGCTGAGTGAGACTTGGTCTTTGCTTTTGATCCACTTTTCTTTTCCTTCCACTTTTCTTGATTCTCTCTCCACCAGTCGGGAGCCACTTACGGATGAAGGTGCCAACATTCTCCTGCAGAATGATTTTTGTCTTGACTAGGATGATGAGATCCTTCAACGCATTGTTTAGAGTTGGATCCCTTGGTAGGCGAGGAGTGAACAGCGGTTTTTCCTCCAAAGAGCGCAACATCACCTTTCTGCCTGGAGCTCGAGATTGAGGATTGTGCCATCAATTTGTTATTGATACGAGTCAAATGATTCAAGACAAAATCGACTGAAAGCTCTTTGTCGGAATGCATGATTTGCCTTTTGAAATCATCTATGGAGGTTGGGAATTTAAACAAAATGAGATACGCCAGTATGTTGTCTGGGAGTTTAATACCAACCTTGCTCATTTTTATGAGACAGACCTTCACCTTTGTGATGAAATCGACAATATCATCTGAATTGAACAAGAGATAGAGGAAACTATTGAATACTCAAGCTCAATTAGATGCTTGAGATGATGCATACTTGTGAATTATTTCTTTCCACAAAAGTTTAGCAGAGTTCCTATTCTTGGCCGTGACAATGTTCTCATGTGCCGTAGAATTGAGTTTAGAGAAGATGAGAAGCTTGAGTTCATCGTTAAAAGAGGTTTCCAGCACCGAGATATCATTGTTCATGGCCGTTGTACATCCTCCGAAATCAAGTACCACATCCATTTTGTCCCTCCAGATTCCATAATTATCTTTTCCAAGAAGAGGTATTGTTTCAAGTGCAGTATTGAGCATTGTTTGTTTGAAGGAATCCATGGTGCCCAATTAGGATCCTCTCTTGGTTGATTTTTTGGCAATCGGAGGATTTGATGAGGTCCTTTTGGCTTTTTAACTGTGAAAAGATAATGAAGATTGAATTGATCACAGAACTGAGAGCTAGGAACAGAAGAAGAAACAGGAGGTGAGAACAGCGCAAGAAACAAACTGAAGACTGAGAGTGAAAACAACAAACAGGAATGTGAGACTGCATGAGTGATGAGTGATTATCTGGGGGATGATTGATTGAGAATTCACTGAGCATGGATGGCGTTGAGGTGAGGTGTGAGAGGATCAGGACAAGCTATAATTGGCGTAGATGTGAGTTGTTGAGGCCTAAAATAGTTCAAAGAGTAAGAGACAGATCACAAATCTCACCAGGCATATTTTGAGGCAGAGGATAATCGATTGAGGCGGAGACGAAATCGGAGAAAGAATGAAAAAGAAATAGAGATGAAAGAATAATGGAAAATGAGGACTACAACGGACAGTGACAAGAGTGAGTTGAGGTTATCGTGAGGAAGAGTTTGAGAATAACAATTTTGATCATTGAGGAGAGGTCTGTCTAAGACGATGAGAGTGAGGAGATGAAGTAGAAAGGTCCCCCCCCGTTCCTGAGAGTCCGGGGGTGAGTACAGAGAATAGAGATCCCCAAGCGGGAAGAAAAACTTGTCTGACGTGAAATCTCAACAAAAACAGAAGGGAATGAATTGATTAATAATTAGCCCATTGTTCCTGTTAATTAATTCAGAATTCCTGGAAAACAGCCATGATCCTGTGCTGCGCAGAAACACATGAAAACTATCCCTCAGTTTTTTCTCCTCTATAGGTGGATGACCTGTCCCCTTGGGTCTTCCCTTCTGCTCTGATATTTCTCCTTCTCTCCTTTTCTTGTCTCTGAGTCTCAGTCTCTTTCCGACAGCCTGGTATCAAATTCCTCTCCAATCTATTTTCTCTTCCCAGTATTTTCAAGTTCATAATGGAAGCACTTATGCCTCATTAGTCTCCATCTCAATCTAACCAGCTCAATCCATCCAATCCTTGCCTACACTAATAACCAGGAGGAGCCAGGATCAGACCAAGCTGAGGTTTCTAGCACAACCCCATTCCGCAGCTCATATCTCCAAATTGAAAAATCCCTACTTAGTCTTGTTTCCATCTATCTCATCTTGTTCTGACCCCTTCTCATCTTCACATCTAGATCCTAAAGAGTTTTTTCTATTTCCTATTTATTCCTCTGATTGCATGTTCACAGGAATAGGACTCACCCATTGAGTTCAGCCTAGAGGTAATTACTCCTTAACTTCTACCTGATATCTTCAAAAAAGTTGTTCTAACTTTCTGACCAATCAAAATTCTTCATTTCCAACTCAGAGATCTTGTTATAATAAAAGTCTCTATGTAGATATTGGTCTCAAAAAAAATTACTGAAATAAAGAATAAGTTGAAATCTTACATGTTAGAAAGAAAATATTCTTTTTTGTATATATATATATATATAGACACTACTAATTAAAAGACCCCTCTGTATAATCACATGAAACTTGTTAGAGATTGCCAGAAACACCATCAAGGGACGCAATGACCCAATCCCTGTGAAGAATTTTCTCAAAGCCTATGATGGAAGGATTGACCTCACACAAATGAGAAAACTGGAAATTGGAGGCACCACCATCTACCCTGTATACTATGCGCCAAACAGGCCAAGGAACCTTATGTCAGAAACCAAACTAGAAGATTACAGGCCAAGGAACCTTATGTCAGAAACCAAACTAGAAGATTACAGTCCAAGAATCACCCACCAACATTTAAAATTTGTGGTAAAATTGGGAAACTCCATAGTATACTGATTCATGTGAATTGGCATGCTATATATCTCCTTCCATCAAACACCCGCCAATCCTGTCTCTTTATTCTTCAGAAAACTGTGAAATATGCACAACTGAAAACTCAAGTGCTCCACTGACTCTAACCCCCTCTCATCCTAATCCTAACCTTTCAACAGGCTCCAAATGTATTTCCTCCAAATAACTCCACCCTCCAAGCACAGCCACTAATACATTCTATTTATCATTGATCACTAATCACAGTTAAACCCTGTTTACTTGATGAGGCACCAGTCTGAGTCCAAGAACGGCATAATTTCCTACATCCAGTAGTTAAAAAACCAACTCAATGTCTTCCCACCAGTATTAACTGTGATTTTGGAGGTGAGTTTCTCTCCACAACCTTCACATCCTTCCTCAAATCTTGGGGCATTTACCTTAAGCAAGGTCCTTCCAACAAACCTCAGACTAATTGGCTGGCTGAGAAATTGAACCAAACAAATCTCACTAAATTTTGATGCCTACTAGCACAATCCTCTGCGCCAATCAAATACTGGGAAAAATCCATATGTAAATTGTTGATGGACATCAACCTCCTTCAATCAAATTGTCTTCAATGGATTTCTTTATTAAGTAAGGTTATTGAATGTAACAGCACCAGAGATCCTATAAGGGAGATTATCAAACTCATAACTTTTGGCTTGAAGGTATCTGTACACCATCTCTTGCAATCAAAGGTAAAAACTTGGTCTCCATCCATATAATTCCTTGTCTAAAAGCCAAATTCTAATGCAGGGAATTTTCTAGAGCCAACCAGAAAGACCATGATTATCAGCCATTACATTCCTTGCTGAATGGCAAGCTTCAACCATGTCAACCCACTCTTTTTAAGACAACACCCATAGTTGCCACACCAATTCATCTTGGGTGGCCCTGAACTGGTAGGACCAACTGGATCAAGGGAAATCACCCTTGGAAAACCTTCCAAAAGTTCTTCCAAATGTGAAGAAAAGACCAAACTGCTGTCTCCCTGCCAGAAAACCTTCCCATCTCAAATTCCTGGGCTACTGTCCTTCCTCCCCTCCCCCAAGCATCCAAGAGCTCTCTGCCTGTGGTCAATCCCTACATTTTTCAGCCCCTTCCTTTCAACCCACCAGTTCCCCCAAGGGGTACACCTATCTACCCTACTAAAACTTAGCTACCAAATAAATTGGAAGAAAAATTAAACCATTTTCACAAAAATGGACTGCAGGTGGTAGGAACACCAGTTAATCAAACCAATGCAAACAAAAAAAGGATGAAAACAAAGAGGCCATGCTTTCAGAGTTTTTCTCTTTGAAGGAGGCCCTATCCAACACTATGGATAGACCATGCTGGATAGATTCAATGATAAACAAAAAACTACATCATTGGCCCCCTTACTGGGAATCTTGGGCCCTGCCTAAGGACAACATTGTAATTATGGGCATGTGGAGATTGGTAAAAAAGCAGAAAAAATTTGGTTAGGTGGTCCAATGTAAGTCCAGGTGGGTATTTTTTTGGAAATCATCAGGATTATCCATATCACTATTTGGATTCCTATTCATCCCTGGGACAGAATCTCTAATCTTCTCTCTACAATGGTGCAACACATCTTTAATGTGTTTCACTTTCACATTGAGATGGTGTTTCTATATGCCAACATCAATTCCAATATCTACATGGTGCAGGTTTTCAGATTTGAGGAAACCAGAAAGAAAAAATGGTTCTGGAAGTTGAACAAGTCCTTATAAGTAACAAAAAAGTCACCAAGGTGCTGGCATGCCAAATTTACCAAAATTCTGGCCAAAATTGGCATGACTCCATCTGTAGGGGAAATTCAGGGCTGGAGAAAACCCCCAAAATCAATTCCAACACCCAGACCATGGGTATACCCACTGGTTGGGTATCTGATTCAGATGGCCTAACCAAATACACACAGGTATGGGGTATATACCCAAGGCCCAACAACTAATCTGCTTGCCAAATTCTGATTCATAGCCATCATCTGCATATCATCATCTGGATTATTGCTCAGCATTCTAGTCTTATTTATACACCTCTTCCATCCACATCCCTCCCCATCTCCAGCCTCTCCCCTTCAACCAACCCTCTTTCCATTATCCTCCCATTTCCATCCACAACCCATATTTTATTTTTATATGGTCATCCCTCTTGCTTTTACCCTCCCCTCTCAACCCTGCAGCATCTCACCTTCACCCAATCCTCTTTCTGTTACCATCCCATTTCAATCCTTCCCATCACCCATCCTTTATTTGTATTTTTTTATCCCTCTTCCAATTACCCCCAAATCACCCACAATTTCTTCACATATCCTATGAACATATCCCAATACCCTGAATAATTCAATATAAATTGCCATGGTTCAACAGTGACTTATCCCCCCTCTAATCCCCCATCTGCATCTGCATTGCAAGTTTTTGGTATGTTTTCCTTATCTCCCATCCAACCCCCCCCCCACCCCTTCATTTATCTGTGTATGCCCTTTGATTGATTTATCTCTGTTTTCTTTTTATCCCCTTTTGATATAATTTGGTATTCACTTGTAAACTTCTTCAGAAAACACCCCAACACCACTGGTTTATATAATGGCCCCAAAGCTCAAAAAAAAAAATCACTCAAAAAACCTTGCTTTAACCCCACCTCACCCTGAAGCAACTGGATATGACCAACTTGGCAAAGCACCCACATAGTATCACCTCTGAATCTGATTGCAAAAATAGTGTGGCAATTGGTTCTTATAAAACAGAACCCTCTCATTTCCCTAAAAAACTGAAAACACTCAACCCTCTTTCAACTGATATTGAAACCTCCACAAGCAGAAAGGTGAGTAAGGGATTAGTTGCAAGTGATGGTAGTTTTTAAAAAAGTTGGGAATGTTTCTATTTTTTTAAAAAAAGGAAACAACAAAAAATTAATTTTCATTTTAACCCTTACAAATGGAAACTCATGTGGAAAAAATCCTACTTTGCAACAAGTAAAACAGCACAAAATCCATGGGCAAGCATCTTATGTAAATGAACAAGATCTTCAATCCTCAAAAGGTGTCTGTTAACCAATTCAAGATCAATGGATTTTTCAAAGTTGCAAGCATGGATGAAACTTCAATTAATTCAATGAATTGTTTCTTCTCCAAGTTTTAGTTTATTTCATTTTTTTATAAAATATTTTTTTCTGATTTTTTCCAGATGTAACACAACCCAAACTCTTTACAAAAAATTCTTGCCTACTTCATTTCTGATGCCAACCTACCTTTTTCAATTGTGGATCTTCCATAATTTTGCAATATGCTCACTCTAATCAACTCCCATTCACCTCCAATTATACCAAAAAGCAATGAAATCTCAAATGAATTTGTTGATCTATATGCAGCCCATGTTGAACATATAAATGATTTTTGGCAAGTATATTGGCCATTGCTTTACCATTGATTCTTGGACATTGCCCAACTATATGGAAATTTTTGGAATTGCTTCCCATGTTATTGAAAAAAATTGGAAATTGACCAAAGGCACCATTGGAATTCTAACTATATTTGGTAAGTCTTCATTTTTTATCTGTTATAAGATCCTTTGTCATTCAATACAATTTTTTATCCAATTTTTTAGGATTGCAAAACGGGAAAAATGTTGCTGGAATATTATGTTTTGCCCTGAAAAATATGGGTTTGATTGAAGGAATCTTGTCCATCACAGCCTAAACCGCTTCAAACAATATTACCATGGCCAAGCAAATTTCCAAGCTCAACAATCTGAAGTTTGGCTACAAGCATGACCTCTTAGGCTTCATGGCACATACAATAAACCTTGCTACCAAGGATGGTCTCAAGATTTTTGTTTCTAGATACAAATTAGAGCCCAATTGCACTCCCAATATTGAAAAAAATTCACTATCAATTTCCAACCTTTTCAATCCACCAAATGGGTACAGCCTTAATATTAGAAATTTTTTTCAAAGCATCCATGGCCTCATTGAGAAAAATTTTAAAAATGTATGAAGATTTGATATATAGCCAATCTTTTGATGAACTTGGCTAGAATTTTGATACTAGATTTCAAGACATGTTTGAACTCAACCTACCTCATGTTTAAAGTAGCTCATGAGCTCAAGGATGCCTCAAAATGTTTTTGCAAGCAACCAGAAACCATCAAATACAGTTAGCTGATATGATCAAAATAAAATCACAGTGCAATTCTTCTCAGCTTGTCCCATTGGCATAAAATATGGTCAAAAAGCTGAATAATCATTTATTCCACTGTATGGAAAAGGTAGCTCCATCATTTGCAATGATACTTGACCCCCAAATCAAGATATCATGCTTTTTAAATCATTAAAAAAATGATGCTTGAGCATCTGAACATCAAAATTAATCTGGCAAACATCCTTACCATATTGATGACTGAAGCACTGAAGTTCCAATCCATTGGGACTTCTTTGGACTCTCACAAACAACCTGTGATCAATAAAAAAAACCAAAGGTTCAAAGTTTACTGGAGATTAAGGTTTTTCAAACTTCTCAGATCAAAGGAGACATTGATTCTGAGGTTCTCCAATACATATCTGAGGTGGAAGATCCTCAAGAAGATGCTGTGCTTCTTTATTGGATTTATTGGGAATCAATGTACCCCAACCTTTCCAGAGTGGCTCAGAAATTTCTAGAAATTCTTGCCACAAGAACCCATCTCTTATGTTTCAAAGATTGGTACTGCATTTTTGCAAAGCTTTCATGTTGATTTTCATTTTATTTGTATTCTTTTTATTTATTATATCAATTGTATTTTTTTTAGTTTATTTTGACTGATATCAGTAAAAATGGAGTATGTTATTGAAATGAAAGAGATTAAATAAATATATAAATTTAAAAAATTGTGCAATAGCTACCTCTGGCACTATTTTTCCCAATACCCAACATACATGGTGTATCAGATCTGTGAGAACAACTCCCAACCCATACCTGATCCCTTTTTGCAAGCCCAACTCCCAACCCAATTGTTTCAGAACTTGGATATTTCACAAAGTTGAGTAATTGTGGTCCAGACCTAGGGAAAAGTAACTGTTTTTCAACAGAAATCAATCCATCATTCTCCACATAAATGTTTCTGGTGGACTCCTGCTAGGTCACAACAGGCAGAAACTGCCTTTTTTTCTAGAAAACCTGCACAAACACTACTCAATCAAGAGTCAGGCATGTCCATCCCAACACCTTGGCTACACCTTGGACTGGCATCTAGATGAATCACTTCTGTTGCACCAAAAAAACTTCTGTCACAAGACCCTTGCCAGGTTTGGCATGGAAGCAGCAAATTCAATCCAGGCACCAACACCACTTAAATTAAATCATCAGATGTCTTGCAACTCCCTGGTCTTTGAAATGAAAAACTTTTGGAAGGCAATTAGAATGCTGATTCACCTCTTGATCAAAAGTAGGCCCAACATTTTGTTCATGTTGAGTATCTTTTCCAGAATTTTCAACTGTCAAATGCAGGCCCATTGGAACATTGCAAAACACCTCCTGCACTACCTCAAAGGAACTTTCTTGCTAAGAATTCTTTTCAAATGGTGATCTGATCCCAAGGAAATCTTGCAGGATTTGGAAGATTCTTATTAAAGCACCAAGATTGTGGAAAATAATTCAAAATTGGGCTATACAATCACTCTATATGGGAACCCAATCTGCTGGGTGGCAAAGAATAAACCCATGGTGTCCCAATCAACCAAATAGGGAAATTTCATCTTGATGAAATCCTGCACTAAGGAGCTTCAGTGGGTATCAGGAATGCTTATTGGCCTTGGGGTTTCCATCCCAAAGCCAACTATAATTAAAAATAATTGAGCGGAAAATTTCACAAGCAGGAAGGCTCAACTAAAACCCAACTCAAGACATATTGAAATCCAATACAAGTACATACAAGACCTTGTGGCCAAGTCCAAGATGAACATCCAACATTTACCATTGGAACTGATGATCACAGAAATACTGACCAAGCCCCTTGGCTATGTCAAGCTGATACAGGCCTGGAAACAACTACAAATGGCTGAATGCAAGTCAAGGAGGAGTGTCAGCATGCCCCATCAAAAGCCATGAGCCTTTGCCTTGCAGCAATGCATGACACCCTCTCCCTCAGTAAATTCTGCTTTATAGCTGGATGACCTGGGGCCTTGGGTCTTCCATTCTGCTATGAGATTTCTCCTTCTCTACTTTTCTTTTCTCAGGGTCTCAGTCTCTTTCCAATGGCCCAGTCTCAACTTCCTCTTCTCACTATTTTCAAGGCCACACTGGGATCACTTGTGCCTCATCAGTCTCCATCTCAAGCTCACCAGCTCAACCTGTCCAACCCTTTCTGACACCAATCAGAAGGAGGAGCCAGGATCAGATCAATATGAGGTATCTAGCACAACCCTGTTCTCCAGCCCATGTCTTCACATCACAGAATCCCCACATAGGCCCTGTTTGGGCCCACATGAAGTGTCATATGGTTGGCATTTGGCGTCCACCTGTCCACATTTTCCAAAATGATGCTTGACAATGCTTTCTAAGGTTTCAGGTGACCCATAGTCCAGAACCGCATATGACAGCACATTTTGGCCAAGACAAAAATTTACCATCATAACCATCTGCCCTGTGCCTCCCCCCCCCCTTTGGTCTTTATCTGCCCTTAACTCCATAACCCCTCAACTTCACCTCTGCCATCCCATATGTTGCTTGTGGAAGCCAATTGCGTCAGGCCCTGAAATAAGGTTGTGCTTTAATTGATTTTGCGCAAATAAAATTATACCTCTACCCTTATTTACCAAATGACAGTTTAAAACACTTGGTGGGGGCTCAAAAAGGCCTTAGTCTTGTTTCCATCTATCTCATCTTTCTCTGAATCTTTCTCATGTCCAAATCTACTTCTCAAAGGGTGCTGTCTGTGTCCTATTGATCCTCCTGATTGTGTGTTCACAGCAATAGGTCTCACCCACTGAGTTCAGTCAGCAGGTAATGAGTCCTTAACATCTACCTGATCTCTACAAACACTTTGCTCTAACTTTCTAACTCATTAACACACTTTGCATCCATCTTAGAGATCTTATTACCATAAGAGTGTCTATGTATATTGAAAAGTTTAAGATGAGGAGTGGGTTTATTTGGAGAAGTAAGGAGTACAGTAGGCTACTGAAGAGCCAGATGAGAAGTATTGATAAGGCTAAAAAGAGCCAAGGAAAAGGGATTTACTTGTAAAATCAAGTGGAACTGATATGATGAGGAGGAAGGGGCACTCCAGTTGAAGTGTCTGGTAATCAGATGTTTTTTTCATTGATGATCCAAGGGGAGCACCAGTAATTAAGGAAAAACTGGAGAACCCCAAAGGGGGCCTAAGGCAGTGGGTTAAAGACAACTACAGAGCCCCAGCGGGGGCCTGAGACAGGATTAATGAGATAATGAAAACAGTAAGGTAGACTTAAAGGTAACTAAATTTGTTAGTTACAAAATATGGACAGAAAAAAGACAACATATATATCTGTCTCAATCAATTGACTGTAATAGAGAATAAGTTGAGATCTTACAAATTAAATCATGGAAAATTAAGTGTCAATAAAATTGAATAAAGGGGGTTCTTTGCTCTGCTGCATTTTTGAGAATAACAATACAGAAATACTTTTTCAAGTTACAGACATTACTTATTATCACTGAACTATCTTACTTAAAAGTATTTTAAATCCTTCAGGCACAGCTTCTGGGTTTATGAATGGATGAATCTGGACATAAATACAGCCTAGATGAGGCAGGCACCTATCCCTTTCAATTTTCTCAGAGGCTCTTCTTGTTCAGCTATAATGCAGTGAGGGATCCACCCATCACTGAGGCTAGAAGGGAAGTCAGAAGTTGTCATTCCAGTTTGCTTGGGGATATTCACAGAGGAAGCCCCTGTCTTGCCAGGATTATGTTTCTTTGAGAATTTATTGCATGTTTCTTTTCATAAGGAAAAGGTGCCATGTGTCTAAAATGCCAATTTGTGTCAACTTTGATTGTTCTATAGTATTTGGAGACCAGTTACGCATTGTTGGTAACGGTTGTGCGGGAAAGCTCCGTCCCTATCCATTTTAGATTTCATTAAAATAAAGAATGAAACATTTTTTTCATATCAAAAGATTTGTCGCTCAAAAAAATTAAGGTGTACCTGAAATCAGCCATTTACTATGTTGGAAATCCCGAATTTGATACGCTCTATTAAGGTCATCGGCAAAGTAAAATTCCCAGCAGAATGTCGAATCGGAGCAAATTAAGTCTACAAGTAGAATAAAAATAGTCAAAATCGTTGAGAGGACCCGAATTCCCCAAAGGTATATGAAGGTTCGCTAAATCATGCAGGTCTTTACAAGGATAGAGCAAAAAAGATCCGAAGTTTGTCTTGAACTGGAAACAGCTCAGGTGCTTAAATATTTCAAGTCTTCTCAGGCCGGGAAACCCCGTAGTCTGAAATTCGAACACTCTTGGTTCTCCGCATAAGTGCCCGGGTTGGCATCGCAGACATCCTGCGTGGCAGGGCAGACATTGGATTGCCACAACGTAAGTTGCAGATCTCATCTGAAAGTCGCCTGGCGATCAGAGGGTCTAAGGCTCGAAGACTTCCACGTGTATGTTCTCCGGACAATCAGGCCTAAATGAGATGGTATCATTCCATATCCAACTTTCCTGACTTCTGTAAATCGGCGACTTGTGCCTAATTCATGTGGAGCTATACGTCAGATATTTTACCTCCACAACTGCTACAGTGCGATGGAGGATCGCTACGCGGGAAAAGCTGTGAAAGTGTCACTCACGCATCCCATCCCATGTCTGCTGTTGCATTGTTTCCGAGAATCATCGTACAGTCCCCAAGATTGACTGTAAGAGTTGCGTAACAAACATGACTTTTTGTTGTCGATCCATCAGCCGTGGGAGTCTTGATTCGCCCATGTATTGTGGCTTCGACCTGGCCTTCAGTTCGATGCTTCGGGCTTTTCCAGTGGACATTAGCTTCTTGCCAAGAGTTGCCGTAGGCGTCCGAGTTAAGTGTTGCTCGGCATTTGCGCTTGGATGCACTGACTTGTAGAACGAGAATCAGCGAGATGATAGCGATAAGTGCACTGGGTAAAATCAGAGGTTTCATGATTAATAGCGTGCGACTCGAGGATGATAGATGTGACCCTGTCGACAGCTTGGCATGTGCGGTGAAGCTTGCTGGCGAACTTGCGGCTGCTAGGAAAGGAAGGCTTCGGGGTCAGACCGCACGTCGAATATTTCAGAGGAGGCCTTGACCCTTAAGATGAGTCTCACAGTGATTCACCTTGACTGACTTCTTAACCAATATGAAACGCTGGCCGAGGAGCTGTTGGCCGCTGGATTTCCAACATGAAACAGTACATGCATATACTGCCGCCGTGGAAGTGAGCTTGAGACATCCTCGTTTAAAGGCTGACTCTCGGCAGAATCGGTCTCACCAACCTGTTCACCTCATCGTCTCGGTTTTGTAAATATTCAGAACAGAATCAGCTCTTTAAACACGTTCCAAACGCATACCTCATATGCATCGTTCTCAAAGGCCTTGGGTGTGAGAGACTCGACCACTACTTCTTTGAGTATTCGAGTTTCGAGACTATGTTTCGGATATTCCAGATAGTTCCGTCATAAGGATTGTATTTCAAGTGATGATTGATAATATTTATTAATGATTGGATTAATACAAACTTAATCTCATGAAGAAAGGGCTTCGAGGATACAATAAGCGGTCCTTTTACAATCTTTGTAAATCACAAGAGCGCGAGTAAAAGGTGGAGCAAGTAAATGGTCCCGAATTTAGAGAAAAGCCCAGGAACCTGTTGGTTGCTCGTTATTCTCCTTTTGCAGGCGCGCTTGCTTCCCGGGCGTCATAAAATGAAATAGTTGCCCGGGAACCAGGGTGTTCATGGGTCGGGCCGACCCGCTAGGTACCCGTACCCGGTGGGTATTTAGCTGGGTTAGGGTCAGTTGTTCTCTAAAAAACCCTATGTTGACCCAACCCGCCTGAAGCTGCTGCGGCTGCGGGTCCGGTTTTGGGCAGCTCAATTGGATGATGGGCCGGCCCATGGGTACCCCAAAAAAATAAAACATCACTTTCAACTGATTTTTTCTGTCTTTATTCTTCTCTGCGTGCATATTTTGTCTTTTTATATGTTTTTTGTTAAGTTCAATATGTTTTGGGATCTGCACAATAGCCCATGAGCAAGATAATTAGCTCAACCCACTGTCAGATCTCACCTTCAACTCTGATGAGGAGAAGGTTCATCTGTTCAGCGGGTTAGGTAAGTTTATATATACATGATGATTTTCTGTAACTGCATATGCATGAGTCTTGCTTATGGCATCTATTTGTATTGACTTGTGGTTGGTATCACATAATTTGTAATTTGTGTATAACCTAATCTTTACACCCCCCACACACAATTTACAAATTATGCTGCCCTTATCTGCAAGTGCTGGTGCCATTTTGTTTGGGCCTAAACGGTGTGGTGTCAATTTATAGACACAGATTGGGAACTGCGTCACGGCTGCGTGCTCAGCATTGGGGGCAAGCGGGCTCAGCATTAGGGTATGCGGAGTGCTCAGCAGAAGCCGCTGTTTGGCTCCACACCTGGTGGACGGGTTGGGCTCAGCATTGAATGCGGCGTGGGCAGCAATCTGCCCCGGAGATTGGATTCGGAAGGTAGTGCGCTTGACTAGGTTTGCGGGCGCGCCGGTTCAGATACGTAGGGGCGGAGCAATCCGTGGGCTATAAAGGAACGGACGGAGTGCGCGCGGATCATGCCGGATATTACCAAACACCCACAACGGGCCCGGACAAACAGATACGGACAGGCGCGGGGGGCTCCAAGTAGGGCGCGGTGCAAGGACCGCGTCATGAGAAGGACAGAACGGCGTACGGACAACGGGGGGAGTTTGGTACGGAGGAGGAGGGGAGAGGAGGCTAGGGTTTCTGTTTTGGGATTGTTTTCTGTTTCTTTGTCATACTGTCATTTGCGCGTGTACTTAGGTTAGGGTTGAGGGGGAGGACTTATCCTCACTCCCAACTCCAGGTTAGAGGAGGGGGATGCATGGGAGGAGGAATCATCACATCACATCATTGGATTGGATCACTCATCTCACCAGGAGATTAAAGGAACTCATACCGGATACACATCCAGGTGGAAAGTTCTTAGGATTGAAGGATTGGCGATTTCTCTCTCTCTCTCTACTTTTCTTTATCTCTTTATCTCCTTATTTCTATTTCTCATTTAAGTGCGACTTTGGACATCCTCATCTCCTTTCAAACGCAGGGAACCGTTAACTTCCGAACCTTGGGAAAATTATAGGGGGATAACCTTTATTCTTTCCACAACGCTTAGTCAGTATATCAGATGTTAGTTATGGGTGCTGGTCCAAGTCAGCTGGGCCTGGTGATGTTGTATAAAATCATTTATGAAGTAGAATGCATGCAACAAGTACTTGGTCCGCTTTTTTGAGGCATTGTTGCTTGCAATCAAGATTGCCAACTGATTATTGCAGAAGATGGAAATGGTGGGTTTAAGACCAAAGTCATAGAGGATGTTGCGTAGGTAGGATAACTGCTGGGTGCCATTTGAGAGTGCAACATATTCCCCCGCACAGGTGGAGAGGGATACTATCTTTTGTCTAGTCAAGCCCCAAGCAACAAGGTTACCAAAGTATTTGATGATGTGGCTCAAGGTCAAGCGTTTGTGCTCCCCACCCCAGTTTGAATCACTCCAAAGTTCAAGTCCCGGCTTACCTTTCTGGAAAACCAGAGCCTTGTCCCTTGTCAGATGCAGGTATCCAATAAGCCAGTCCAGGGCATCCCAGTGTTCCAGTGATGGGGAATTTGAAAATCTTGACAACAAATTAACTAGGAACAGAAGATCCAATTGGGTCCCTGCCGCCAAGTGTATAAGGGAACCAATGAAATGGTTAAATCTGTTGCTATCAATGGATTCATTGGTGTTAGTGGATAGGGTTGCTTTGGGAAGCATACTATGTTTTGGATGCGCTGTCCTTGGATAATCCTTCAGGATTTGATCCATTAGGACATGTTGGCTTAGGGACAATGCCTCATTGCCCTTCTTGAGCAAAATTCCAACAATCTTGGTGGGATTTTCACTCCACTTGAGTTTGATTTTGTGTTCCATACCTTCTTTCAGGGATGAGAGGAGGGATTGAGACAAGCCAACAACAAAGCCTTTGTCCATGTGCATCCATACAACCAAGAAACCGTCATTGTTCTTCAGGAAGTATAAAGAGGGTTCTACTTCTTGTGTCTCAAAGCCAAGCTTTGACATAATACCCTGAAAGAATTTCCACCAACACCTTGCAGCCTGCTTGGTGCCGTAAACAGCTTTCTTCAGCCGCATGACCATGCCTTTCCATTCAGGTTGAACTTCAACCAGTGGCTGTGCATACAATTCCTCCTTGATTGGACTGTATAGGTAGGCCAAGCTGACGTCAAAGGATGCCATTGGTAAAGCATGGTTCACTCCTAACAAAATCAGCGTGCAAAGAATGTTCAAGCTGGACGTTGGGGAATAGGTCTTGTTGCAATCTTTGCCCATCTGTTGATTGAAACCCTTAACCACCAACCACAATTGTCTTTCTATCAGATTTCCAACCTCTTTGAGTTTATTTGCTAGTACCCACCACATCCCAAGCACCTTCATCCCCGGGTGAGGTTTTACTAGCTCCCAGAAATCCAACTCATCAAACTTATCTACTTTGTAGGTTGCAAACACCAGCCATTGTTTCCCAAATTCTCCTTTCAGAGCTTCAGGGAGAGAGCGTGGGAGATAGTGGTTGTTTTTGACAGGCATCAAACAAACAAAATCACACTCAGCTTGTGTAATTTTGTCTGTTGGTTCATTGCCTAACTTCAACAAAAGTTGATTAATGATAAAATCCAGGCTGGCCTTGTTTTCTTCAGCCTTGATTTCAGCCGCCTGGAAGTCTGGGAACACAGCCAACGTGGAGTGGATAACCCTGCGTTCAGAGGGCAAACAAAACAACCAGCCTTCCCCAGCAAGAAGATAGGTCAGGAAACAGCAGAAGTGTCCCCTTTCATCCAGCTTTGACTTGCAACATTCTTTTGGAACATGCACAATTGCCCTGGCCCCAAAAGGGTATAGGGTATTTTGATTGAACGTTACACAAAAGAGCATGGTGACTGGGCAGGAAGGCCCCATCCTTGAGTTGGGAATACAATTGTGGAGGTAGTTTGCTGTAAGGTAGGCTTAGCTCCAGAATTGTTGAGCCATCCTGCTTGCATTCAGCATTGTCCTAGCTAAATCAACAATTTTCCTGTTCACTCTTTCAGCCTCACCATTCTGCTGAGGGTGGAAGGGAGCCACTGGGGCCAGTGAAATACCTTGCGCGTCTAATTTTGCACGCAACATTCCAATTTATTCAGTGGCGTTGTTGGATCTGAAATAAGCCGGGACCCTTCCCACAGTATTCTGTAAGTGTTTGATTCAGCTCATAATCTTTTGAGGAACTTCAATCCTTGACTGTAATGCCACCCCAAAGGTATAAGTGGTGTCATGGTCAAAAAAGGTCAACCAGAAACTTGCCCCATTGAGGTCCTCTTCAAAGGGCCCTGCAATGTTGGTGACACAGAGTTGTAGGGGTTCATGAAGCGGCATGTTGGACAAAACCCCTAGGAAGGTCTTATCAACAGATTTAGACAGGGCACATTGTTCACAGAAGTATGTCTTCTCCGTCCCCCTGGGTTGTTTGGGAAAATGGTATTGCATTAATTGCTTGACCACTCCTTCTGAGGCATGCCCAAGGCGTTGAAGACAGTTGTATATATTGAGTAGTGGCTTTTGTGTAATAGCGTGGCACAATTCATGTGTGAGCTGTTTGATTACCCAAAAATAATTCCAAAAGTTTGTTTCAAATCTTCTATTGTTGCAATCATACAAAAGAAAAATAAACACCCTTGTGTTCTAGCCTCCATCCGTCACTAGAAAGCCTCCCAGTGGAGAGAATTGTCCCCTAAATTACTTCACAATAGTAAACATCATTGATGACCAATTTCCTTGTCCCTTTTGGAATGTTGAGCCTGCCAACAGAGTAAACCATTGCAAATTAGATGGGACTGCCATTTTAAGGGAAACCAGAACTTCAAGGCGCCTAGTTGCACTAAAAAACTTGAATCTTCCACTCACATGGGCAGTTTCCCCGGAGTCAAGTAGGATTTCACCTTCATTGAAAGTCTTGAGATCAACTTGGTGGACAGTTAAACCATTATTTGGGGGGAAAGTTGGTTTCTTGGGTGGCAGGTATCTGGAACTATGACTGTCATAGTCTTTGGAGGGTGGGGGAATCACACCCAAACAGACATGCTCCCAGAAGTTTTTGCAGTCCGCATACCAATGACCTGACCATTTACAGTAATGGCATGTATAGCCAAACTTCTTCAGGAGAGCCTCATTTCTATCTCTACCCTTGAAATGAGTTGCTTTATCTATTGACAGGTTTGCCTTGCCCCCGTTGACCGCTGTGGAAATTTAAGTGAGTAACCCTCACTTAGTTGTCCCTAGGTTACAGAGCCAATGGCTCTAGCGTCTGTAAGGTCTGAGGATGCCCCTTTAAGAGAGAGAAAAGAGAGAGATGATGATGATCCCCCCCTTATCCAACTTGTGCTGAGGGAGCCCGCATTTTATGCCCTCCCCCTTAGCCCTAACCTAGTTACAAACACAAGAACAATCTGAAAACAATTGAAGAAGAAACCCTAGACACAGAACCCTAACCCCAACTTAATCCATACTGCCCTATCCCTTCAGCCCGCCTGCCCTTACACACATCCGTTTTTTCCTTCCCATGGCGCGGCCCTCCGCCACACGCTACTTGAAGTTCACCATGCTTGTCCGTATCTTCCCAATGTGCCTTTGTGAATATCCCAGTCCCATGGGCCGGCCTGCGCTTGTGCGCGGTTTCCTGCATACATAGCCCTGCGGTTGCCCCGCTCCTACTACTCAAACTAACCGCCCGCAAACCTAGTTGGGCCAGCTCCATTCCTGAGCCCGTAATAACCAAGCGGGTTGCGGCCCACCTCCCCTAGTCAAGCCTGGCCTGCAACCGGCGTGCTGGTCCTTCTGCGCCTACTGCTGAGCCCCGCAGCAGCCACTGCTGAGTACGGGCGCACCCCAATTTCTGAGCCTGACCTACCAAATGCTGAGCACACAGGCAGCAACAAAGTTCCCTACCCAAGGCTATATAATGACATCACATCCCCCCCAACTTGAGTTCTGTCCCCAGAGGTCTTCCCATCACTACCTTGACTGTTCTCTCTCTTCCCCATATCAGCCACTACCCCTTTGCGCCCTTCCTCCTAACCCACCAATTACCTCCTTCACTCATCCCCATCACTCTGTGCAACTTCTGTGCCCAAAATGGGTACATGTGCTTGCTAATCCCTGGCCATTGTGCTTGCACCGCTTGTTGTAGCGGCCACCTTTGCTTCTTGCTCAGAGTGGGAATGCCTCCACCCCAATATGGCTCCGTCCTAGGCGGCGCAAGAGGGCTTTTCCAGACCCATTTGTGGTTTTGGATGACAACACAATTTCAGAGGATTTGTGGACTCTGCTGGGTTCACCAATTTGCTGCCCTCCTCCAAGTGAGGGTTGAAACTTGGCTTTGCCTTTTTGTTGCGCTGGGCCTCCCCGGAAGGAGGACTACCCAGAATTTGTGGCCTACCAAGTTGCTCTTTGTTACTGGGCAAACTGCATCCAAGTAAATCAAGGAGCAAGGGACCCTCCCATTGAGGAGATACTCAGACAACGCGCAATTCCCCCTCCAGCTCCTCCTCCGGTTTGTCCTCTGGCTCCTCCTTCAGTCCCTTGGGCCACTCCTGACCTGGCACAAGACCCCAAAACAAGGGGTTCACCGCCAGCGGAGAGGCCTACAACTCCACAGGCTGCTCCCCTGCTGTCCCCAATCCTAATCCCATTGTTGCCTTTGGATGGAACAAGCCCCCAAATGATCCGCCGGGAACCCCCTTGTTGCCTCCATTCTTTTTGGATCAAGCCCTGCTCCCACTCCGGCTCCACCTTGCGTGGTTACTCCCAAAATAATTGATGTCCCCACCAGGCTAGCGCTAAGGGAGTTGCGCTTTGATGAATTTGCGGCCAAGTTGGATGAACCTCTCTGGCATTTTCTCTCAGCTCCGGGTGCCCATTGAACCAAATCCTGCCGCAAACTCTTAGTGGCCTTCCAAGGAATCATGGATGCAGCCTGGTTGGAAACGGTGGAGGTTATGGACCTGATTTAGGCAGATCACCCCCTCCCCCTTTTCCTCTTCTTCTCTCCTTAATTTTCTTGTCCCGCGCTTCCTTTATTGATTCCAAAAGAAATACACGTCTTGGCGCGCGCTTCCTTGTATTAAGTCTTGTGAGAACAACCCTGATCCCTGAGGAAGTGAGAAAAGAGAGAACTGAGATTTGATCCGCCTCACGCCCAATTGTGCAACTTTGAGTTCTGCCTGTGCGCTTTGCCTTTGTAAGTAACCAGGAGTTCAAAAAGGTACCTGGAACTCCCCAGATGAACTTCCACACAGTTCGCCTTACCCATACTACAAAAAAAACAAACACCAAGCCGCCAGTGCACAGGCACAACAAGAGAGAGAGAGAAGCAATGAGAAACAAACATTCTGGGGTACCTAGTTGTCCCGGCTGTGAACCGGCTACAGTACCCCCTTACCAATGGGGCTTGTCCTTGAATTGGCGGACCCAGCATTGCACCCCGCCTGCATTTGTGAAATTTACAATCTAAAGCCAGTACCAATCCAAGAACCCAATCAAACCAAGAAAATAGGAAAACAAAAATTCTGGGGTGTCTAGTTATTCTGGCTGTGAGCCGGCTAGAGAACCCCCTCACCAGATCAGGCTTTCCCTTCCTTCCTAGAGCCCCCCGCTTGGCAGCTGTCCCCAGCAGTTTTCAGTTTTCTACTTTGCTGGAGCGGACCCCTCAGGGGCTGAGCTGTCCAAATTGACCAGGTCCCCCACCGCTTCCAAAGCCTTGCTGTTGCTAGCCAAATTTGCGTCTTCCCCTGCCCTCTCTTCAAAAGAGGTGGATCCGCGCGCAAAGAAGTGCTTCACGTGCAAAGCAGAAAACTTCTGCTTAAGAGGCATTCCATCCAATTCATTTAGCTGATATTTTCCGCCCATAAAAATAGAGGCCAAACGGTAGGGGCCATTCCACCAATTAGCAAAAAGCCATCCCTATTGAGACTCCAGACTCCAATTGTACAGTAGCACCAGGTCCCCTTTTTGCAATGGGTTGCAGAGGAGGTGGGAACAGCACTTGTCCCAATATTGCACCAATGCTGTCCGGGTTCTCCAAAGTTGTTCCGCTGCCTTTGCCAACGTTTCCTTGCCCTGTAGAAGCTGCTTAGCGCAGGCCTCAACAAGATCTGTGGAGGTCTTCACCTTCCACCAGTCAATTGCCAAGAATGTCTCCAGCTCAATGTCCACCAGAAGGACGGGCAGCTTCCCAAAGAGCAACTCATAGGGTGAGTAACCCATCAATCACTTCACAGAGATCCAATCCGCAAAGAGAACCTCCGGAAGCCCCTCTTGCCATCTCTTGCTGTCTTCCCTGAACATCTTTACCAGGGCCTCCTTGATGGGTTGGTGTCCCCGCTCAATCATCCCTGCGCCTTCCGGATAGTACTCCATTACGTGGCCAAACTTTGCCCTGCAAATCTGAACAAGCGTCATCAGGCAACTCAAAAACTCCGCGCCGCCATCCACTGTAGCTAGACAAAGGGAACCATAGCGTGCAAACCAATCTTCTTCTAAGAACTGGGAGACATTTTCTGCCAACAAATTCACCAATGGCCAAGCCTCCACCCATCCCAAAAGGTTTTCCCGCGCAACTAACAAGTACGCCAACTTCCCTGCCTTAATGTGCACCATGTCAAGAGAAACCCATCCAAAAAACACATCCTCCCCCTTGGGGTGACAAACCTCTTTGGGCAACCTCAAAATCCTTTGTTGACAGGCCTCACACAACTTCACCCACTCACCGACCAAGCACACAACCCCTGGCCACCAGAGCCGCACCTTCACCCTTCTCCACATCTAAATTTTGCCCCAATGGCCCAATTTGTCATGCAGACACCTTAGGATCAATTCCTGATCCTTCCTAGATGTTGCGACCACAAGGGGGACGGGGGAACTATGCCGCTACAATTGCCCATCCTGGAGGTAGAATTTCACTGCGCAAGGCTTTTCCCACCAAACAATTGTATCTGTTGTGCCTTTGAGGAACCGGAGGTCCTGCAAATAAGATCAGAAACCCGTGTAGCGTCCGGACTGCGACAGCGGCAACCTAACTCCCACTTCTACCACCCCCACCAAAACAACTGGGGATTCCACATCCAATTGCTCTGCTCCTTCATACGGATCCTCCCAAGGGTACCACAACAGCGCTTCTGGCATCATAAAGGCCTTCCCTGGAATTTGCACCACACTAAAGGAGAACAGCTGAAGGTATGCCACCCATCTGGTCATTGGCCGGTTTGGTAGCCTTGGTGAATTGATCATCTGCCCCAGGGCCTCCGCGTCAACCAAGAGTTCAAAATGAACACCCCACAGGAGGTGTTGAAGCCATTGCACAATTTTTGTAACACCGCATAGCTCAAAATTTGGCTGAGAATAGCAAATCTCCATTGTGGTAAAGGTGATGGACTCGTAAATCACCGGCTAATCCTTCTTGTCCTTTTCCTGCTTCAGGACACCTCCCGCACCAAAATTTCTAGAGTTGACCACCAGTTGTATCCCCCTGGCATTGTAGTCAAGGTCCCAGAGGACAATGTTGCGCCCCACTATCTCCTTGAGCTTTGCAAACATGCCATTGCAGCCAGTAGTCCATTCCCACCTTGCTCCCTTTTGTGTCAAAGCTTTTAGGGGGCTTGCCACCTCCGCAAAACGCACAATGAACATGCGGACATAACTACTCAACCCTAAGAACTGGAGAATATGTGACACCGTCTGCAGAGTTGGCCATTCAAGAACCTTATTCTGCTTTTTCTCTGCAACATGCTGCCCATTGGAAGCCACCACATTCCCCAAGACCTTGAGTTCCGGAAGGCAGACTGCTAGTTTCTTCCCCAATACCGTAAGGCTTGCCTCCTCAATCCGGAAAAGGACCCTTTCCAGCGTCACCACGTATTCCCAAATCAACGGGCGGACCAAAGGGGTCTCTGCAAGAATCTCTCCTCCATAGTCCATCCTTGGGCCCCTGATACCAGTGTCTTAAATAAAGATCTGAATGCCTTCCAGAAGGTCATTGCGCAGTATCCAGGTCATCTGGGCTTGGTACACTGCTACCAAGTTAGTTGCGCCTTGCAGCAGCCGCGTCAGTTGCATCCTCCCCAACCCAGTCTCAAACATGGTCATCAGACGCAAATTGGGATGGAGTTCCTGCTGATTTTATCCTTCCATCACATCCACAAATCCCTAACACGCGCGTCCGGCCATCAAATACAAGAATTCCTCCACCCACGGGGGAAAACCAGCATCATGGATAGTGAACAAGTTGAGACACTGTAAATCATGAACAATCCATAGCAACTTCCCATCTTGCTTGACAACCGCAAAGATAGGGCTAGAGTAACTCAAAGTGGATTGCTTGTAGAGGCCCGTCCTTAACAGCTTGCGCACCAACTCCAAGAAAGGTTCCCAAATGGTCTGTGGGATTGGAATTGGCTTGATCTACCACAACTTGTGAAGAACCGTGGGAATGATGTATGGATCACCAATGTCGCCTTTCAGCAGCCCTTGTTTGCCCCGGCCAAAGGCAAGGTCCTTCTCCTGCAGTACCAACATGGGCAATAGCAAATCCCTCTTGTCCGGGCTTAGCCACCCCGCGGGACCAAATTTAAGTGGGTTGATTGGTTTGTTGGTGATCCATGCTGACTGTGTTACCCAACCAGACATTTTCAAGGGTGTTGTCCATGGTTTTTGGGACCATGCAATTGGATGCAAGGGCCCGCTCAATCCCTGGGGTGTTGGCTCATTACGCAGCTGGACCTTCTGCGCCACCCAATTGTACTTGCTAGCATTGCACATTTTCATCCATACCCAACCATCATTGTCATAAGTCCTAGCAATAACCAGACCAGGGATTTTCCCTTTGCTCACAAATGTGGCACAATGATAGGGTTTTTGAAGCGTAGAACCTTCTGGAAATGCACACTTAGTAATGGAACTTACTTCTGACACCTGCGCCCTACGTGGGCCCTCCTCCACTTGCTCCTTACCCATAAACCGCCCGCACAAAGCAGGAGCTTGCTCTGCGCGGTAACCCTGGCTGACTAGGAAAAATAATCCATGGGGTGACCCTTACAGTCAGCCCCCACATTGGACTACTGGTTGTTTCCAGCCGCTGGTTGCCGCACCCATTTTCCTCTCCCATGATTGCAAATAGTTGTCTCAAACCGTGCACCAAATGAATCCTCAACTGTCAGAGCCTCTGTTCCTTCCTTAGTGTTGAAGGCCATTTGAGCTTGGAACCCAAACATGAACGTTCAACCCAATATCACTTCACTGCATTCTACCAAGAGAAACAATAGGGGCTTACAAACCTTCACAACTTTGACCTCCTCTGCCTACACCACTCCGTCCATGCAGCATTTGCCGCTGTTCAAAGCCTGGAGACCCATTGCAAACTTCCTCTGCACCAAACCAAGCTTGTCCACAAACCTCAACAGAAGAAAGTTGACCATCAACCTGCTGTGTTGTTGTATTTATAAACTTGGATTGGGAGCTGTGTTGCAGGCTGCGCGCTCAGCAGTTGGGTAGGTTGGGCTCAGCATTTGGGGTGCGCGCGTTTGCAGCAGTGCCTGCTGCGGGCTAAGCAGCAGCGGATGAGGGCTCAGCCGCAGGGATTGCGGGGCCCGGCGCCAGGTGCGGGTTTGGCCTACTCTGTGGGGCACCGGGCCGCAACCCTCCCAGGTAACGCGGACCAAGTGATGGAGCCGGCCCAACCAAGCTTGTGGGTGGCTAGTCCGGAAGGCAAGGGCGGGGCAATCAGGGGTTATGCGCGGGAATAAGCGCGGGCCCACTCACATATTGTGGGATCCGCAGACGGATAAACCCGGGGGGCTCCAAGTAGGGCGCAGCAGAGGGCTGCGCCATGAGAAGGACAAACCAGACGTATGTGATATTGAAGGGGAGGGTTTCAGACGGGGTGGGTGGTACAGGGTAAGGTTAGGGTGGAGCTAGGGTTCTGTACTTGGGGTCATATTTAATCTATCTTGTTGCTTGTGGTTGTACCTAGGTTAGGGTTGAGAGGGAGGACTCAAAAATACCTCACTCTCAACTCCGGGTGGGGATATATATATCATCATCACCAGACCACCAGGGAATGGTATGGGAAGGATTGGAAGGGAGGAATTTATCTTGTCATCTCTCTCTCTATTCATAAAATCAATGCATCCAATCTCCTTACAGACGCTTAGACCAATAACTTCCAGAACTTGAGGACAACTTCAAGGGGTATCACCTCTTGTGTTTCCACATCTGGGGGTCTGGCTGGGAAAAATCTTTTGTCAAAGTCTCTCAAAGGTACTCATGGATGCTAGCAGCAGTTGCCCCTCTTTCTTCCTCCTTCTCCCACCCCCTCCGCACCAGCCCATAGGATTACCCTCATATTTGATTCAACACCATGGATGTGGAGCAATTTCTCTCACGGTATGAAACAATTGCAGACTCTGAAGGTGCATTGTAGCTTGAGAAGGCATGCCATGTTGTCCTGTTCATCAAGGAAGCAGAAGATATTTGGGACGTAGAATAGATGAGAGGCTACCAGAACCTGGATTGGCCAACACTGAAGGGGGAAATGTTGGCAAGATGGGGGAGGCTCAACTCTTGTTTTTGGGAAGGCAATTTCAAGCCGTCCGCTGAATTGGACTACAAAGCAGGTGTGTGCGGCGGGGTCTGGTTACAAGAGGAATTTGATTATGCGGAGCCGTATTACAGGGCAGTGTGTGTTCTGGCCCCATTGCCGGCAACCATCCCTTGGGCCAACAAACTTGCAGAGGTGTTAAGGGGCCTTGAGGCCTATCTGGAGAGTATTCAGCATCTTAGCGCGTTTGCGCCCCGGGTGCGCATGTATGGGGACAAAAACAATTGTTGGCGGCTGGGAGGCAAGGGTTGGACAATGGATTCAAACGCGGGTCCGGTTTGCTTGGCGGAGGCGGGGTGCCTGTTTGGGAGGCAGGTCTTGGAAGAACTGGTCCAGCCTTCTGATAGGAAGGAGCAGGAGGCGGAAGGAAGCCCGCGGAGGGCGCGGGCCGCAGAAGTAAGTACTCTTCCTCAGTATGCGCCATCGGAAGGTACTGTGTTTCAAAAACCCTACCATAGTGCCACGCTCATGAGAAAAGGCAAGAGCTGCAGGTTAATTATTGCCAGGATTCACAAGGAAAACAATGGACGCGTAAGGATGGTCAGGTGCAACGCGGGACAGTACACACTGTGGCACAAAAGGTTTGGCCCCGGAACAAGCCAACGGATTCAAACGCAGGACCGGTTTCCTTGGCGGAGGAGGGGTGCGTGTTGGGGAAGCAGGTCTTGGCAGAACTGGTTCAGCCTGCTGATAGGAAGCAAGCAAGGAAAAAGGAACGGGGAGCAGATACTCCGTGCGGTTTGGGAACCAATGAACAGCGTATGGATCTTGCGGAGAGGGAAGGAGTGGCGGCAGTGGGAACGGGCTAAGTGTGGGAGGATTGTAACCGGGGCTGGGCCTCTTTGACAGCAGTGAGAATGCGTGCGGGACGGAAGGACGTGGTGGTGGCAAGGAGGATGAAGGGCGCAGGGAGTGCGGGACGGATTGGCAGAGGATGGGCCTGTTGCCATCATGGCTAGCGGAGGTTTTGGCGTTGCTGCAATGGACACTTTTGGCCGGGCTTCAGGTGCAGAACGGAGAAGGATTGGGCGCTGATGGGATGACTGGGAGAAAGGAAGTAGGGGTTGCAAGGGATTTAACGGGAGAAGGCCCGTTGGGATGGAAGTTTGGAGAATTGGCCAGTGGACGTAACCTTTGTGGGATTGGTTGAGACTGTCAGCTGAGGACAGCAGCCAAGTTGGGGGGGAAGCTAGCGCAGGATGGGACCCGGGCGCGGCGCAAGCCAGTTCTGTAAACGCAAGGACAAGCCCCACCGTTGGGTAATGCAGAACAAGGAGCAGAGGCCCCGTGTAAGCAAAAAAAAAAACTTTTTCTTTTTTTGGTTTGGTTTCCTTTTTGGGTTTGGTTCTTTTCTCTATCTTCTCTTTATCAGTTGTCTTCTACGGGGAACTGTGTGGCAGTTTGGCTGGGGCGGTCCAGGTACCTTCCAGGGAAGGACGTGGGCCTGGATCTCAATCTCACTCTGATTCTCACCAGGACGCGGGCCCGGCAGAGAAGTGAAGCGGAGTTGGGGATTGGGCTAGTAGCTGGGGTGGACTGGGAGTATGGGGGGGTGGTCCAGTAGCGCGGTAGGGTTGAGGTAGTGATGGAAGGACCTCTGGGGACAGAATTTAACTTGGAAGGGGATGTGGTGTTGTATTTATAACCTTGGATTGGGAGCTGCATTGCGGGCTGCGCGCTCAGCAGTTGGGTAGGTTGGGCTCAGCATTTGGGGTGCGCGCAGTCTCAGCAGTGCCTGCTGCAGGCTCAGCAGCAGTGGATGAGGGCTCAGCGGCAGGGATTGCGGGGCCCAGCGCCAGGTGCGGGTTGGGCCTACTCTGCGGGACGCTGGGCCGCGACCCGCCCAGGGAACGCGGACCAAGTGATGGAGCCGGCCCAACCAAGCTTGCGGGTGGCTAGTCTGGAAGGCAAGGGCGGAGAGATCAGGGGTTATAGGCGCCGGGGAGGTTTGCCTGGGCATAAGCGTGGGCCAACTCACAGATCGCGGGATCCAAGTTTTGCGCGGGCATAAGCACGGGCCGACTCACGGATTGGGGGATCTGCGGACGCGCGCGGACAGATAAACCCGGGGGGCTCCAAGTAGGGTGGGGCGGAGGGCTGCAACATGAGAAGGACAAACCGGACGTACGTGATATTGAAGGGGAGGGTTTCAGACGGGCTGGGTGGTACGGGGTAGGGTTAGGGTGGAGCTAGGGTTCTGTACTTGGGGTCATATTTCATCTATCTTGTTGCTTGTGGTTGTACCTAGGTTAGGGTTGAGAGGGAGGACTCAAAAATACCTTACTCTCAACTCCGGGTGGGGATATATATATCATCATCACCAGACCACAAGGGAATGGTATGGGAAGGATTGGAAGGGAGGAATTTATCTTGTCATCACTCTCTCTATTCTTAAACTCATTGCATCCAATCTCCTTACAGACGCTTCGACCAATAACTTCCAGAACTTGAGGACAACTTTGAGGGGTATTACCTCTTGTTTTTCCACACCGCTATCCACCATTGCCCCTACCTTTGACCCCGCAATAGTCATTGCAACATAAGCAAGTGGGACTGATACAGACTTTGAACAGCACAGCTTGCAATCCACCACATCCTCTGCCACATTTACCCATTGAACCGTTGTTGGCACGCGGTTCTGACCGCACTCTTTCAATGCTTAAACCATTTCATCAACAACTTCCAGGGACACCACGGCTAACTCTTGTAGGGTCAGAGGTATTGGTGAATCATTTTGCATCACCCTTTGGACAATATCCAAGGCCTTCTTCTTCCCCACGGAATTAATTGGCAATCCTTCCATTGCCGGTACGTGCATGGTTGGCTGCTCCTTGGAATTGACTTCCATTGCAATTGGTTTGTTTACCACCAATGCTCTGACTTTGGCCTCTACCCTTGGCGCTTCCAAGGTCCCAGGCTCAGTGAAAATTCTGAGAAATACCCAAGCATTCTTGGCCTGGGCCTTCACCCACTCCCATACTTGCCCCATTGGTGGCGGCTGGTCTCCAGTCAAATCCACCAATTCACCCAAGGGGAATATGTATCTCATCCCCAATGTGCAAACCAGTCCTTTTTTCATGTCCCGGGTGAGGTTTTTTCATATTGGCTTCCAGTGCCCCTTTTCTCCGCAGTACGTACAGGTGCAAACCCCAAAAATCCCGGAGGGTCTGCTGGGAGGCTGGAACCCTTCTGCCATATGGGGCAGTGTCGCGTGCAGTTGTGTAGGAGCCACCAGAGCCATTAGGGCCGTTCAATCCATGGGGGCCACTGTCCGGTTGAGGAAGATCATTATTTCTTGTAGAATCTCCATCATCTTGCAAACCAATGGTCCCGGAGCTTGTTGGGATGGTCCAGGATGAGAGGGTGTTGGAGGTTTCATGGTTGAGGTTTGATTTGGGGCTGGCGCCAACATTGTGACCAATTTCTTGGAAACTGCCGGGTATGTTTGTACCATGTCTGCAATGAGCTTGTCTAAGTTGATTTTGCTCTCCACCTCCTGAAAAATAACCAAGAGATTGGGAAGGAGTGCAATGCACCCGTCCAGAAACCTCTTTACCAGGCCTTGATCATACAGGTACTTCTGTACCCTGGAACAGAGCTGAGGTGCAAGACCTCCCAAAACCGCCCGCTTCATAGCCCCTGTCTGGCCCCCACAACCTTGTTCTTTGCCAAGTAACCATAGATGCTCTCAAACTTTGAAATATACTCCACCAATCTTTTGCGCAATTCCACCCCCCACACTTGCTTGCTTCCTCCGCAGCTTGGTCAAAATTGCTTTCCCAGAACCGGGGTTTGCACTTTCCCCACCTTGCCAGCATCTTGCTTTTGAACTTCCCCCAATACTGCCTCTTGTAACCAACCATTTGCTCAATGTCCTGCAGCTTCTCTTCCTCAGTAATGAAGAGCACAATAGTGCAAACCTTGTCCGTGCCCATTGTGCCCTCCAAATCCGCAATTCCTTCAAACCTGGAAAGAAACTGTTCCACCTCCAAGGTACTAAACCAAAGTGTTGAGTTTCCATCTGTGTACCTGTCGTAGTCACGGAGCTTCACGCAACATGCCTCCCCGCGACAAACTGTCACAGGAATCTCTTGCCACCATCATCATCATCTCACTCTTCCTTCCTCAAATGACCCATTGTACTCATCCTCCATCTCTCTCTCCCGTCTCTACGCTTCTCTTCTCGCCGTCCCTTCTCATTACCTCTCTCGACCTCACATTCAAACTCATTACCCCGGCCGACAAACTCTCTCAACTTCAACTGCCACTCCGCCTACCAAAGTACCTTAACCTCCTCCAGTATTCAGTTTGGTATGATTAACTGCTTGAACACCCTCATTCCTCTTCTCTTTCTGTTCTTTGTTTCCTATCATCTCTGTCCATTTTGTTTCTCTGGTCCTATATACTCACTTTACTTCCTTTCCGACGCGTTTCTCAAGGGGAATACTGGATCATATCATTCTGTCACCTACGACTTTTATCTTGCGATCTTTCTCATACATACCATTTTCTCATTGTTCTGTCTGGGTCTATAATCTAATCTCTGGCTCTGTTCTGGTGGTGAGTGTGAAAGACGAAGAGATCCAGGAACTTCTCTTTATAACTCAATCATTCCTTTGACATATTTTTTTAATCTTTTCTTTGTTATTAGTTTTTTGCCATAAAGAAATTATCCGTTATCCCATCACGATTAACAGTCAAAACCGGATAACTCATCACCCGATCCACACACCATGACAGACCAATTACAACAAACCATTTTAAAAACAGCTATCGAATCAATTCCTCTGTTGACCCACGACAATTTCTCACTATGGAGAACAAGAATAGAAAATATGCTAGACATCCAAGGACTCAGAAACGAATTCATCTTGGAGAATGGAGCCTTGTCCGAAATGAACAATATCTACCTTCGATCCATTATCACCTCTAAACTAGACGCCTCAGTACATGCCAATATTATTACTATAGAAAATGAGAAAGACGCGAAAAGCATCTGGAAAGCTATCCTCAACTTTTTTGCATCCTCCGAAGCCTCCAACAGATCTCGCGTGTTTGACAACCTCCAAAATCTCTCTTTCAACCCCAAGGACGGACCTGGATTTATTACTGCCGCCAAAATTGCCATAAGGAGACTACACGAAGTCGGGATAGATATTCCTCAAGACATTTTGGCATATATGCTTCTCCATAAACTTCCTCCCAATATGAGTACCATTAAAGATCAAATCACTCATAATAAAGATTCCATCAACCCCGAGAGAGTCCTTGATCATGTCAGAATACACCTCAATAATCAGAAACCTAAGTTTGAGGAATACAACTCCCTTCCGTCCGCGCTTGTCACCACCGGGAGAAATCAGGACAGTAACGCCATTCCCAGATGCACAAACGGCAAACACAATCCCAACTCTTTCCATTCACCGTCCAACTATTGGGCACTTCACCCTGAACTGCGTGAAGAATACCACAAAAAACGTAATGGCATGTTGACAACCGTTAGTTGTTTCTATCACCAAGCCTCCGTCTGCCCCGCCATCGTTTTCGTCTTAGACACTGGTTCTTCTGCTCACATGATATCCGACCCTTCGCATTTCACCTCACTTACCACTGAAGAAATAGGGAGTATTAGAACGGGCTCAAAAGATGAAAGACTGAAGATAGAAGGAATCGGAACGGCCGTAATCAAGCTGAGAAATGGAAAGCTAACTCTTACCAATGCCCTATTCGTGCCTGATCTCTCCGTAAATCTACTTTCCGCCAGATGTCTGATGTTAGATGGCCTGTCCATTAACTTTAACAAGAATGACTTCCAAATAAGTGACAACGAAGAAATCTTGTATACTGGCTTTTACCAAAACAACCTGCCCATTGTAAATGCCTTTGAAATGGAAAAATTTTCTTTATTATCTTACTCGGAATTCCTTCACAAATCGTTAGGACACGTGAGCTATAGCCGATTGCGCAACAAACTGAATCTACCGGTGAAATCTGTTTCACCTTGTAAATCCTGCGCGGTCAGCAAAATTACTCGAGCAAGCTTCAAACATTCCCATACGAAAGCCGAAAGACCCTTCCAAGAAATCCACCTGGACTCTGTTGGTCCTATAATCAGCTCCGTGGCCGGCCACAGATACTTCCTTACAGTGGTTGACAGTTGCTCCCGATTCTGCTCGGCCATACCTGTTAAACATAAAAGCGACATACCTCATACTTTGATTCACATCATCAGTATGGAGGCTAAGCGATTCGGTTATTTCCCTCAAGTCATCCACTCCGACAGAGGCACTGAGTTCGTGAATCAGAATATGAAAGAATTCTGTGAAAAGAATCTCATATCGTTAAGACATTCCGACCCCTATACGCCCGAACAAAACGGTCTCGCCGAACGGTTCAATCGCACCATCATTGAGTCCCTTAGAAGCACTCTGGAGGACTCAGGTATCAATAAACACCTGTGGCATGAGGTGATAAAGTCCGTCACCCTTGCACTCAACCAGATACCGTCTCACAAAAGCAATCCTTCTCCGTATAAAATTTTCAAAAATAAAGAGTTACCCTTAAATTTTTTTAAGCCCATCGGTATAAATCTGATCATCTTAGCCCCTCCTGGAATGCCGCGCTCTAAACTGGCTCCAAAAGGTATTCCGGGAACCCTAATTGGATACAATGAAGAACTGCAATCCTACAGAATCCTCTTGGAAAGCGGTAGGATCATTGACTCGAGACACATCACATTCCTTGATTACAACCCAAAAAACAAAAATCCTGAACCCTCATCAATCTACGACAATTTTGAAGAATTTTCTCCCCCTAACACCCATCCTGACCTTCCAAAAACTACAGAAACTGTTCCCGAGGAAGAGATATTGGACAAATTGGAGGAATCGATAGATCCTGACTTCCACTCTTGTTCTGACGCTCTGTCTTCTAACAATGTTAATGACGAACCAGATGAACAAGATGAAGATCAAGACAACAAGTCTCCAATCGTCAAATCCTCCCCCAACACATACTCCCTCCGACCAAGATCCTCCAATATCAAACCTATTAAATATTCTTACCTCACTCTGGATGATAATACCTTCTCCGACACCATAAGAGAAGAATTCGATAACATCGAAAACCAAGATGTGTGGGAGGACTGCTCATTCACTCCCAATAATTACCTGAACACCGTGCTCGTGCTAAAAACAAAACCTGCCACCTCTAGTTCTCCCGAAAGAAAGAAGGCTAGACTATGCATTCAAGGCTTTCAACAGAAGTATGGCGTCGACTTCTTCGAAACCTATGCCCCCACCGGAAGATTTTCTTCCCTCTTAGCTCTTCTGACCCTGTGCGCTGATAAGTCCCTAAAAATCAGACAATTTGATGTGAAGGGTGCTTTTCTACATGCACCGTTGAAAGAAAATATCTATATAAAAACTCCTAGACACTCCTCAAGAAAATCCGCCTTCCTAAAACTTAAAAAATCCCTATACGGTCTGAGACAATCCCCTATCAACTGGTACGAAACACTTACTAAATGGCTCAAAGAAATCCAATTCAGTCCTTCCAACTCCGATCCGTGTTTATTCATGAATAAAGAGTCACAAACCTTTGTCTTCTTCCATGTCGATGACTTGATCGTAGTCGGAGACGTGGATTTATTCAAAAAAAATTTTCTGAATCGCTTTCCCAATTCTACCGCCCACTATCCAGATACTATTCTTGGGATGGACATAATTATCGACGACGTCTCCATCAAACTTAACCAAAATAAACTTGTGGATAAAACACTCAAGGAGCTGAACCTCAACAACTCGAGATCCGTGTTAACTCCCCTAACACCTGGTATCTGTCTCGTGAACCCCAATTCCGACAAAATAGACGAGTTCAAGAGACTAGGAGTCAATTACAGGCGCTTTACTGGCATACTCAACTTCCTAGCCTGTCGAACACGACCTGACCTGGCACCTGCTGTTTCTATCCTTTCTCGATTCAATAACAACCCGGGCATACAACAATGGAAAGAGGTCCTTCATTGCTTCAAATACCTCAATGGTACCTCCCACCTCAACCTTAAGTTATCACCCTCCAAAGACGACCATAAAGAAATCATTTACTACTCCGACGCCACCTGGGGAGACGACCACAATTCTAGGAAGTCTCAAACCGGTTATCTGTGTCTCTGGAAGTCGTGTCCTCTTTCCTGGAATAGTGGTCAGAAACGTAACATTGCTCTTTCCTCCACAGAATCTGAAATGAATGCTCTTGCGGATGCATATCAGGAAAATCTCTGGATGAAGCATCTTATCAGCGAACTGTGGAATTTTGAGCTCTATCCCTCTATTTTTAACATAGACAATTCCGGTCTTCTTGACAAGCTAAAAAACTTTGGTTCACACTCCAAGACTAAACATCTTGACATCAAAGCAAAAGTCCTACGTGAGAGCCTGAAGAACCAGGAGATCAAAGTCGTACTTGTTCCCTTGACCAAAATGTCTGCGGACTGTTTGTCCAAAGCAAGCGATCAAAAATCCCTGGATCTACTCCTGAAGACCTGTTTCAGTTAATCCCACCAAACTCCGGGGGGTGTTGAGTTTCCATCTGTGTACCTGTCGTAGTCACGGAGCTTCACGCAACATGCCTCCCCGCGACAAACTGTCACAGGAATCTCTTGCCACCATCATCATCATCTCACTCTTCCTTCCTCAAATGACCCATTGTACTCATCCTCCATCTCTCTCTCCCGTCTCTACGCTTCTCTTCTCGCCGTCCCTTCTCATTACCTCTCTCGACCTCACATTCAAACTCATTACCCCGGCCGACAAACTCTCTCAACTTCAACTGCCACTCCGCCTACCAAAGTACCTTAACCTCCTCCAGTATTCAGTTTGGTATGATTAACTGCTTGAACACCCTCATTCCTCTTCTCTTTCTGTTCTTTGTTTCCTATCATCTCTGTCCATTTTGTTTCTCTGGTCCTATATACTCACTTTACTTCCTTTCCGACGCGTTTCTCAAGGGGAATACTGGATCATATCATTCTGTCACCTACGACTTTTATCTTGCGATCTTTCTCATACATACCATTTTCTCATTGTTCTGTCTGGGTCTATAATCTAATCTCTGGCTCTGTTCTGGTGGTGAGTGTGAAAGACGAAGAGATCCAGGAACTTCTCTTTATAACTCAATCATTCCTTTGACATATTTTTTTAATCTTTTCTTTGTTATTAGTTTTTTGCCATAAAGAAATTATCCGTTATCCCATCACAAAGATTAGGGAAGTCCCTTGGTCTCAGCCACATGCAACAAGGGGTCTCCACCACCACATCAAACAAACCCTCTGAAGGAAGAACCAAACCGCTGGCTCTAGGAACCTGGGCAGATGGAGGTGGGGGAGGTTGAGTTGCAGAAACGGGAGTCAAGCACAGAGGATGGGGAGGGGGAACATTGGATCCCAGAGTGGTTTTTGGTAGCATCCTACGCTATATTTGAGAGAGAGAATGGATCAAGGTTCCTGGCCAGACCCCCAGATGTGGAAACTTAAGTGAGCAACCCTCACTTAGTTGTCCCTAGGTTACGGAGACAATGGTTCTAGCCTCTCTAAGGTCTGAGGATGCCCCTTTAAGAGAGAGAAAAGAGAGCAATGATGATGATTCACCCCTTCTCCAACTTGTGCTGAGGGATCTGGCGTTTTATGCCCTCCCCCTTAGCCCTAAACTAGGTACAAAAACAAGAACAATCTGACAACAATTGAAGAAGAAAGCCTAGACACAGAACCCTAAACCCACCTTAATCCGTAATACCCTATCCCTTGAGCCTGCCTGCCCTTACACACATCCAGTTTGTCCTTCCCGTGGCATGGCCCTCTGCTGTGCGCTACTTGAAGTTCACTGTGCTTGTCTATATCCACCCAACATGCTTTTGTGAATATCCCAGTCCTATGGGCCGGCCCGCGCTTGCGCGCGGCCGCTGGCATACATAGCTTGCAGTTGCCCGCATACATAGCCCCGCAGTTGCCCCGCTCCTACAACTCAAACTAAATGCCCGCAAACCTAGTTGGGCTGGCTCCATTCCTGAGCCTGTAATAACCAAGCGGGTTGCAGCCCACCTCCCCTAGTCAAGCCTGGCCTGCAACTGGCATGCCATTCCTGCTGCACCTACCACTGAGCCCCGCAGCGGTGTGGTGCCCCATCCTGGACACCCTGGCCAGTGCGGAGACTTTAATTTTTTTATGATTTTTCCTTATCATCATTCATAGGCATCATTATCAAAAAAAAAAAAAAATTCATCATCATTGACGATCTTGCGTCATACCAGAACCAATGGATCTGCACAATCCATTCCCCATACCACCCCCCACCGCTTCATCCACAGGAACAAAACGCATACTTAGACAATCCATACCTAGGTCCGAGTGCAACTCAGCCTCCTTATCCAGCTACCGTGAACAATCTAGGATACAATGAGATGGGCGTCTATCAATCCCAACCACCCTCACATCCTAACAACATCCCACCAAGACCATCAATCAGCTCTACAATCCCGAGGGCTAAAGATCTCCGGAGTCCATCCCCAAGTCAACAACAAGCTCAGGCCACCCACTATCACAATCACCTTCAGCAACAATACCCTATTTCTTGGGACGGTCCCAAAGATATCCCTCTGACAGTCGTCAACTCTTCCTCCAACCCAACCACACCCTTGCCTGCTCAAGACCATCACCACATGATCACCTGCATGAGATGGGTCATGGGAACAATCAATCCCATGACCAACCTTGCACCAACCTAACAGCAAGGTTGATGCCGACTTGGAATGGCCTTCATTGCCTTGCTCAACCTCATGACCAGCCTCATTGATCCATCTCCAACAGCCGCGAACTCACATTGTTGTTTGCGACCGTTGGAACCCTTCTAATTTGCCTTTTGACGCTTGCGCGCAACCATGTCTGTCGCGCGTGTGACCAACAATCCTACAACAATCCACCTTGACCCTCCTTCAACCGACCGCGGCCGCGGCCGGCCAAACCCACCATCCACTGCCACCTTTGTCCTTGAAACAGGCACGTCTCCCCCTTTTCATGCCTTGCTTTTTTTGTTTTTTATTCCTCTCTTTCCCATGTCAGGCCTTTCCTGTCGCCAATCTTCTTCATCAACCAAAAAAAAAAAAAAAAAAAAAAAAAAAATTCCCCCTCTATTTGTAGTACCTCTTGTAAATAGTCTACAGGGACACATGGCCCACATAAGGAGGGGCTCTCCCCTGCCCTTTTGTTCATCATCCATGGGAGTGTGTGCTTATGTCCGCCCCATTATCGTGAAATTAGATCCTGATCTTTATCCTGGGTATATCTCTGATTGCCCCCTGATCCATTTTTGACCCTTAGTCTTTGCCCCTCTGTGGCCTGATCCTTATCACCAACCAATAGCCTTGCTGGTTGAAGAAAATTCTGTCTGTTGGAATTTTTGAGTGTGTCATACCACTCCTTGATCCCTTTCTCTGACCATACTGGTCCTGATCCCTGATCATCTTTCTGGAGCCAATCACGATTGATTGAAGAGGTCTTATTAAGCTTAAGACCTGGAGTGTTATACCTCCCTTTATTTTCTTTGGAGTTGCATTCTTCCAGCCTACTCTTGAGTCCCTTGAGAAATGTTGAGTTTATCCTTGCTTCAAATCAGTTACTGTTTGATTTTAGAGCTTCTTAAACATTGTGCTTTGTCTTGTACAGCCACCCTCAGTTATCTGGTACCCTTCAAGCGCTTGATTGCAGAGAGTTGGGCAGGTTCATTGAGAACCTGCAGGTTGGTTGGATTTGAGTTGATCATCCCCAATCTTCTGCTGACGACCAGAGTTATTAGCTTGTGGGCGTTGTTTACATACAACAGCTTTTGTTCTTTGAACTCTAAGCAGACTTTAACTTCTTTTGTTCAAGTTTTTCCCTGCATCATCTTGTCTCAGATAGTGCTGTTCCATTGCTACCAAACTATTATCATCTTTATCCTCTACTACTTGATTCCTCATTTACCATGTTCTGGACTTTGATCTTGGTTACATCTAAATATTTTTGTAACACTCAGGAGGGCAGCCTAAACAGCACCTTTCCCCTCCACAGAACTGCCACGGCCTAGCACCGTTTGGAGTCTTACAGCGGGCGCTGCTTAGCCCGCAGCAGCCACTTCTGAGAACGCGTGCACCCCAATTGCTGAGCCTGACCTACCAAATGCTGAGCGCACAGGCCGCAACACAGTACCCAACCCAAGGCTATATAATGACACCACAACGCCAGGCAATTATCTTGCAATGTAGGCTTAGCTGGGGGAATGTATTTGTGCAATGGCCTATCTGTCAATGCTTGCACACTCATTTTGACATCCAATGGGATTGTACCAACAGAACTGGAAACCCCTGATTGGAGCTTATTCAAGCACGTCTGGATAATAGTGGAAACTTTGGTGAAACTTGGCGGAAGCTGTGGATTGTTGAGGCTTTGGCAAATGCATGCTCAAAGTTTTGTTGGTCAATGCCAACCAGCACTGATGCACTACCTTGGAGACATAAGCCATAGAATTCATCTAAAATCATGTTGAATTCCCCAAGAGCTGCTATCACTTTATGCCAGTTTGCAATCCAAACATCATCCAAGCCTGTCCTATGATTTGCTTCCACAAAAAAATGGTCCACAATTGCTAGTTTTTGCTGCCTATCTGTTTTTCTGCATTTTTTCTTGATGATTTCAAGGAGAAACTGGGCATCTTCATTCACTGAACCTTCAACAATGCTAAGCAGGGTATTGTCTATTGTGTTCCTGATGAGAATAGCAATTGTCTCCTTCTGGTCATGGTTAAGTTAAGTGAACACATCCAGGTCTCCAAGGAAAGTGGATTCTTGTTTTAGCACCCTGCGCAGAGTCCAGTTGATAGATGATTCCCATTAGGAGTAATTTGAACCATCAAAGGTCAGTACAATCTTCTTTGGATTAATAGTATTGTGAAATGAAACTGGATCTTTGATAAAATTTTGCGTGATGGTCTTGAAAAAGCTTCCTGCATTGTTTGTGGAAGTTCAAAAATGTGGGGTGTGTTGTCTTTCCAACCTTTCTATTCTAGTTTGGAGCCCATTGATGACCTCAAGGAGGGACTCAATTGATACGTTTGGTTGGTTGCTCATTTGTTGATTGGGGACAAACCTACCGTCTGTTGCTGAGTACAGGGAGGATTTTCTTGATTGTCCTTGTTGACTTGTCTCTGATTGATCACTATCTATCAGGATGTTGAAAAAAAAGTCCATGCACCTACCAGTGACTTAGATGGTAGCCTCTTGGTGGTTGAGCAGGTAAGGTAAGGAGGTGACAGTGGCTAGTTGGCCAGCTTTTAACCTGTTAAGTTCAATATGTTTTGGGATCTGCACAACAGCCCATGAGCAAGATAATTAGCTCAACCCACTGTCAGATCTCACCTTCAACTCTAATGAGGAGAAGGTTCATCTGTTCAGCGGGTTAGGTAAGTTTATATATACATGATGATTTTCTGTAACTGCATATGCATGAGTCTTGCTTATGGCATCTATTTGTATTGACTTGTGGTTGGTATCACATAATTTGTAATTTGTGTATAGCCTAATCTTTACATTTTTTATGCTCTCTAATTATCACCTTATACATCATTTTTTGTAGTATCAAGTGATACCAAAATTTGATGCCCTTAATTTTCAAAAAAAAAACAAAAAAAGCCCGGTTGGGACCCATGACCCGCTGGCGGCCCGCAAATACCCGCCAAGACCCGCGGGTACCCATCACGGCTTTGGGTATGGATTCAGGGGTAGTTGACCCGACCCGCTAAGACCCGCCTTCTGGTGGGTCGGGTATTGGCAGCAATTTTTTTTGACGACCCGGCCCATGAACACCCTGACCTGGAACCTCAAGGGAACCGTTGAAACATTCTGGAACTTGTCCAGATAAATCCATAGGCGTTTGGTGCCGGGCGAGTTCGTTACAAAGATGTCCAACCTATTTCCTTCTCTTCCGCCGACTCCGGACAGCACCGTAATAACGATCCAAATGAGCACGGAAGGACTCCAAATAGCCGTGTAGCGAAGATGGGATATGGTCTTCCCGGATCCAAGTATCCTCCCCCCCACGGGTAGACTGCAACCAGCGGAGTAAATATTCGCAATGCCCCCCCTGCCGCCTTGCATCTAACACCATACCAAGTTTAGAACAATCAACCACCGGTTAATCCCAGTGATAGCGTTCCTTTATTCCGTGATTGAGGAACGGTCGCCCAAAATCCCCAGGATGCTTATAACAAACAATTAAAGAGACGTTAAAGACCGGGTGAAGGTGCGGGTACTCACGCCCGATATCCACCCTAACAGCATTAGATCCTACCATTTGCACCACCCGAAACGACCCATGAAGCGGTAATCCAGCTTTGAATTGATGCGCCGAGATTGGATAAACTTTTGCTGGATTAGAACCAGATCTCCCTCCTCATAAGCATTACCCTCCCGGTGCCTCTTGTTATAGAACAGAGCCTGTCAAGCCTTAGCCCGAGTTAGACATTCGATCGCCGTCTCCTGAATCCTTTGTCAAGAAGAGACAAGTTCATCTACTCCTCAAACATTGGTCTTGTCAGTAAGCAAGGTCGCCCGGGGGTGATAACCCCAGGAAAAGAAAAACAGAAACACGCCCAAAGAAGCAGAGTCCAAATTGTTCAGGGAAAATTCGGCCATATGAAGTGATTGGTCCCAATTGTCTTGATAATAAGAACAAAAATGGCGGAAATAATCCTTGAGGACCTGATTGGTACATTTGGGTTGGCCATTGGTCTGGGGGTGGTAGGCCCTTGAATGTAAAATAAAGGATGAGTTGATTAACCTGGACCAGGCTGTTTGTATTTCAAGGAATCAGATGAGCTGACTGAAAACAACCAGTAAGGAAAAACAACCAAAGAGGAAGACAAATAACAAACAGAAGCGCTACCTCTGCAGGCTGGGTGATGGCCTTGAGCAGAATAAGTAGAGAGGATAAGACACATTGATAGACAGACCAATCCTTCCAGGATAACTTGAAGACTACAGGGTTGCAAGATATTCAGCTCCTGATGTTGACAACTTAGTTGGAACCTACTGCAGGTTGGAAAGATTGTGATCAGGTTATTGAGTTTGAGTCAAGTTTGAGTCAAGTTTGAGTCAAGAAGCAATAAGCTGATTAGCTTGATGATCCAGATGTGATGTCAAAGTAGCTGGTGGAGGTCAAGGGTCTGAGTTCAATGAGCAATGATGAGACAAATTAAGATGGAGGCAGGAAGAAAATAAAGAGACAAGACAAGAGTAGAAGGCGTGAATGGAAGGGGTTATGGACCAAGGAAGGTTGTTCCCACGGTTCAGTCAGGAGCTGGTTGGAAAGTTGACAGTGACGTGACAGGTAAATGTATTTGAAACTTCTCATCCTCACGCGCGCTTGTGGAAGTAGCCACTACTTGAGAAATTAGAGATTTGGAGAAATGACAGGTGAGATGAGAACAAACATCTCTGGCAAGTATCCTCAGCATTCCCGGTCAACTCAACATCAGGATAGTTCAAAAGATCCTATGTGTTTAGAGAGTCTTTCAACTGATGAGATGCTGGCTGCCTTTGTGAGGGAGTCCGCTAGCATGTCTTGTGAAGAAATGAGTTTAATGTCAATTACTTGATCATTCCAATCATTTTGTAAGCTCTTCAATTTGATGTTGATTTACTTGGCATGTGACTTACATCCAAATTTCTTGATTTTATTGTTCAAACCCTTGTTGTCAATTAGGTCGATTGGCGGTAGGGTTTGGATTTGCCAAATCTTGCTGATTAAGTGATTGATCCACCACCCTTCAAGATGACTTGCAGACAAGGCGTTGCATTCGGACTCAGTTGAAGATTGAGCTATGCATTGTTGGGGTTGTATAGTCCAGTAGATTGGAGAACCTTTGAACAGGCAAACAAAGACGGTTTGGGACAGTCTTGTAGTCGGGTCATCTCCGCAGGTGGCGTTGCTATAGACAACCAATTGCATTGCTGGTGTCCTTGCTCAAAAGACCAGCTGATAATCAATTGTCTTCAGAAGGTACCTCCAGACGTGCTCCACTTCCTTCCAATGCTGGATACCTGGCTCTGCCAAAAAACGGGCCAGATTTGACACGGCAAAGCTAATGTCCGGTTGAGCCAAGGTGGCAATGAAGTTTAATCAACCTATTGGCAAACAATAACTTTTGCCCAGCTTCTTGAAAGCCTCTATTTCAGACAGAGATGCAGGCTTGAGGTGCAAACCGGATGTGCAGGGGTTATTCAAAGGTTTTTCATTGAGTAAGTTCATCTCTTCCAGTCCTTTTCTGATGTGATTCGGAAGAGATAGAGAAATAAAATCCTTCCCTTTGTCTACCTTCATACTTAGCAGAGTGTCTACGTTGTGGGCCAAAGAATCTTTAAATTTTTACAAGAACTTCTTCTTGAAATCATCAAGGTTCCCAACTACTATCAAGTCATTGACATGGAAGAATAGAGCCATGACTTTGTCATGATGGAGATAGAGACAAGTATCCCTGTCACTCTCCTCAAATTCATTTTCTTTGATCCATGAGCTGAGGGTTTTGTACCAGTTTAGGGGTGCCTGCTTGGGGCCGTACAATGATTTCTTTAGTTTCAAATGTTTGGCCGTTCTTTTTGATCCAGTTGGGGTCTTGATGAATACATCTTCCACCAGTGGAGCATGAAGAAACGCCCCCTAAACATCAAATTGAAGGATTTTGAGATTTCAGTCGACTGAGTAGGTTAGTAGAGCGCGTAAGGAGGCAACTTTGCCTGTGGGAGCAAAGGTATCAAAATAATCAATTCCATACCTCTGGTTGAAGCCTTGGACACACACCCTGGCTTTCAAAGAGTATTCTCCAGTATGAAGGTCTTGCTTACTTTGAAAAGCCCAGGTTGTGTTGAGTGGATTAACTACCTTGCTCTCATCCGCATCTTCCCATACACTGAGGTCCTCAATTGTCTCTAGCTCTTTTTCAACTGGAGGGACCCAACTTGGTCAATTAAGGGCCTTGTGTATGCTCTTTGGTAATGATTCAGAGTAGTACCCGTAGCGTTCCGGAGCCTTGAGTTTAGAGAAATCCCTTAATGTTGGCCTCAAGGTTTGCAGAACTTTGGATTCCAAGAGATCATCATTAGAGGAGCTATTGTTGTTCTCATGAGGCAAGTCGCTTGTAACCAGCTTTTGATCTTCACCATCCTCTGGGATCATTTCAACAGTTGGAGGTTCCTTATCAGCTTCCTTGACCAGAGCAACCACGCCAATGGGGACCGCTTTGTCAAGGGAGTTTGCAGGAGTATCTTGGTTCTTGAGGAACTTCACATGTTCAGTATCAATAATCTTGCCCTTTGTAGATAGAATCTTGTATGAGTGAAGTTGAGGGTTGTACCCAATGAAGATTCCTTCTTAACCTTTCTCCTGCAACTTTGATCTTGTTTTTCTATCCTTCAATAGATACACTACTTTTGATCCAATTGGCTGGAGATAATCGACCGCAAGCTGGTTTTTGCGCATCATCTCCCGGGGAGACTTTTCTCCCTTTTTGGACAGGATTTGATTTAGGGAAAAACAGAAACTTTGAATTACTACATGCCAATAGTTTTTGGGTATTTTGGCTGAGCTAAAGACAGAACACAGAGACTCCATGATTGTACAATTGGCTCTCTCTGCCTTTCCGTTATGCTGGGAGTGATAAGGTTCACTGACCAGGTGGTTGATGGAGTTAGTTTTGAAAAACAACTTGAGAGTCTTGTTGACAAACTCTCCCCCACCATTGGAGACGACTTTGATAGGGAATTTCCCTTGTTTCTTTGCTTCATTTTGGATTAAGAATTTGATTGCATCAATAGCCACATCCTTGGACGGAAGAGGGAAAGCTTAAAGATACCCTGACTTGTTGTCAACAACTGTCAATGAGAATCTATTGCCTCCTTTGCTGACTGGATTGAAGGGTCCAATTAGATCAAGATGAAGTCAATTGAAGACTTCAGCAGTGGGAGCTTGATTTTTATTGAAAGGTGTTTGACTGATCTTGCTCTTTTTGCACGCTAGACATTCAAACAAACTTCAAGAATCCTTCTTGATGGAGTGACCCAGGTGTTTCTCCATTTTACCCAAACTTGCATGGCCCAGCTTCAAATGAAGATCATCTAACGCAGCTTGAGTTAAGAAGTATGAGGAGTCTTGTATTTCTGTGGTTGCGGGAGAGGACTGAGAGACTTGATTCAAAGGTTTGTCAACATTGATCATAAGAAGATTGTTTTCTATAGCATTAGTCAAGATTTGAGCCCCTGATTGATGGAGAGTGAAGACAGTCGGTTCCAATTTTGAGTTTACCTTCAAACTGCATCCTTTCTCTAGCAAGGCCCCAAGCGAGAAAAGTTTAACAGGAGCTTCAGGGACCCATGCAGCGTTCTTGAGATGAATCACTCTGCCACCGCACAAGAGTTTGGCTGTCCCAAGTCCTTGAATAGACAGTCCTTTGCCCTTCTTACCAGTTTTGATGACTCCTTTTTCAGTTCCTTTGGTCAGAGTCTTAAAGGATTTTTCGTCGTGAAACATGTGAATAGAACATCCACTGTCCAGAATGAATCGATTTGAGTGGGAATAATCAAGGTGATGAAAGGCGCAAAAGAATGAGTAGTAGTGGGACTTGGGTTGATGCTTCTTGTTGACATTGCGCTTTGTCTTGTTAGAAGGCTGGTCTGGTCGCAATTCAGGAAATTCTGCCCAGCAGGAAGAAGGAGGATGGGACTTCACTAAGGGATTATGTTTTCCCTTTTTGAACTTAGGGAGGTCAGGGTCTTTTTGATTACCGGCGTGATACATGACTACATTGGCGTCAGCGGTTGTTCCAGAAGCTTTGGATTGGACTTTGTTCTTATGCTGAACCAGGTGGTTCAGGACCAATGTTACAGATAGTTCTCCCCCAGAATGCATAATCTGGGATTGCATTGACTTCAGGGAACTGGGTAATTTGAAGAGAATAAAATAGCTGAGTATGTCCCCAGGTAATTCAATTCCTACTTCATCTAGTTTTCCCAAGTGAGCTTTCACAGAAGTAACAAATCCATCAATGTTGTTCTGATCAAAACCTAGGTAAAGAAAGTTGATGAACATCCTTGCTCTATTTGCTGCCTGGCTCAACGCAAAGTGATTCTTGGCGGCCATCCATATTTGCTTAGAAGAATCTTTGTTTTCCAACGTGATGATGTTGGTATGAGTACCAGGTTCCAGTTTCAACATAAGATACCCAGCCATCTCATTGTTGTTGGGTATTTCAACATGGGGGTTGTCAGAGTTGATAAAATCCAGAATGCCACGCATCTTGAACAGTCGTTCCATCTTCTTTCTCCATATTGAGTAGTTGGTTTCAGAGAGAAGAGGCGTGGATTCCATAAGAGATTTGAGTGCAAGTGCCTCAAAGTTGCTTTCTACTCTTGGTCCAGGTGAGGCAGTTGTTCTTGCCAGATTGATTGAGCTCGAGTGATCCATTTTTTGGCTTTTAACTGTGTAAAATAAAGGATGAGTTGATTAACCTGGACCAGGCTGTTTGTATTTCAAGGAATCAGATGAGCTGACTGCAAACAACCAGTAAGGAAAAACAACCAAAGAGGAAGACAAATAACAAACAGAAGCGCTACCTCTACAGGATGGGTGATGGCCTTGAGCAGAATAAGTAGAGAGGATAAGAAACATTGATAGACAGACCAATCCTTCCAGGATAACTTGAAGAATACAGGGTTGCAAGATATTCGGCTCCTGATGTTGAGTTGAAAACTTAGTTGGAACCTACTGCAGGTTGGAAAGATTGTGATCAGGTTATTGAGTTTGAGTTGAGTTTGAGTCAAGAAGCAATAAGCCGATTAGCTTTATGATCCAGATGTGATGTCAAAGTAGCTGGTGGAGGTTGAGGGTCTGAGTGCAATGAGCAATTATGAGACAAATTAAGATGGAGGCAGGAAGAAAATAAAGAGACAAGACAAGAGTAGAAGGCGTGAATGGAAGGGGTTATGGACCAAGGAAGCTTGTTCCCACGGTTCAGTCAGGAGCTTCTTGGACAGTTGACAGTGAAGTGACAGGTAAATGTATTTGAAACTTCTCATCCTCACGCACGCTCATGGAAGTAGCCACTACTTGAGAAATTAGAGATTTGGAGAAATGACAGGTGAGATGAGAACAAACATCTCTGGCAAGTATCCTCAACATTGAATACGCCAACCATATGCCCAAATAGCCCATCAGACCACTCCAAAACTCATGTACAAAAATAGATCCGCAATCCAAAATGATTTTACTTGGAATACCATGGAGACGGAAAACATGAAAACAAAACAAACCCGCTAGCTGGGAAGCGGACTGACTCCCCTTACATGGGATGAAATGAGCCATCTTTGGCAAAAGATCCACCACAACCATGATGGAATCATACCCCCCAGAAAATGGAAGCTTTGTGATGAAATCAATTCCAATCACATCCCACGGCCGTTGTGGAACATCCAACAGAACCAAATAACCCTCTGGAGACTGTCAACAGGCCTTCACCCGCTGGCACAAATCGCAAGAGTAAACATGATTGACAAATTTCCGTCCAATTCCTGGCCAAGAAAAAGACCAAGTGATAGAAGAAAAATTTTGTGCAACGCTGGGGTGTCCCGCAGTGGTAGAGTCATGAAAAAAGTGGATGATTCTGGAACGGCAACACGCCAGAACATAAACTTGCCCTGAATGCCAATAGAATCCCTCCTTCAACCTGAGTAACTCCTTCTCATCTTTGTTAATATTGCCATATGAGGTCGCAAAATATTCAAATAATTCCTTTGAAGGGTGCTGAAAATATTAATTGTGGCTTGAAGGTGAGGAGTCATTGGTATCAAAAATATTCAGAGGAGCCGGGATGGGTTGAGCTGGACCCTCCTCTGAAGCCATCTGCCGCACCTCACCCAGAGCCATGTGCTGCAAGAGAGAGTAAGAGGGCAGAACAGGGTCACCATCCAAATAGTCAGGACAACAACTAGGTGCGTTGGCAGGATTCAGCTTCCCTGGAACATGGTGGATTACAAGATTAAAGTTCCCTAAGAAGGAAGCCCACCTGGCCTGCTTGGGTGAAAGCACTTTTGAGGACTTGAAAAATCAAAGGTTTGAGTGGTTGGAAAAAAAGTTAACTGGAACCTCAGTACCAATGAGCCAAGGACGCCATTGTTCAAAGGCGGCAACAATGGCCATAAGTTCTAAGTCATAAATGGGCCAGACACGCTCTCTGTCTGTTAGCTTCCTTGAGAAATAGCTAACCGGGCAAAACACCCCATTGGAATTGGGCTGGCTAAGAATAGCAGCCACTGCATAATGCAAGCTATGAACATGGACTGACCAAGGCTTTGAGAAATCAAAATGAAGGAGCAGCGGCGCCTTAACAAATTCCTTTTTAATTCCCTCAAAAGATGCTCTAGAAAGAGCAGATTGAATCAAGGGATGAGTGAACAACCCTTCTTTAGTAAGTTCTGTCAAAGGCCTAGAGAGAGTGGAGAAATGATGGATAAGTCAATGGGAGAAATTAGTAAAACCTCAGAAGTGCCAAAGACTTCAAAGTTTATCCAGTAAAGGCCAATTGGTAATAGTTTCTCAGATATTATCAATGCTTTCATGCAGTCTTTAGGACCTCAGTCCCTGCATGCTTGTAGTTGGTTACTCAGTCATCATATGTCCTCACAAAGTGACAGTGTCATTGACCTCTACAAGCATATCTTGACCACTGGGAAGCAAGTGTCCTTAGTATAGTTGGTAGTAAACTTGCCATGCATATGGGAAACCTGGGCTCAATTCCCAGAGGACACATGTTATTTTCACATTCATACAATAGTCTTGAGATTAACAGGATCCATCATCATGTAATGCGTGGAGGCCTTTCTTTATTGCAGTAAATCAACTTAACAGTAGTAACAGTAAAAGCTGCAGAAGCAAACAAGAAAGATGAGACATGGATAGAACAGCAGGCGCAGGCAGAAAAAATTAAAAGAGTAATGAGTTATCATTTACTGTGTATGGGGCTCAATCTGGTAGGTCAGCGCTTACAATATAACTTCAGATTGCGTATGTTGAGTATTACAGGATATGGGTTGGTGATTGTAGGAAACAGAAGTCTGAGAAATGGAAAGACAAGAGTGAAAGCTGGGAGGATGTTGGGGGGAGGCAAATGAGTGAATGGATGAGTTACCTCTGCCCTTCCTCACTCTTGCTCCTCCTGAAGCTTGGGGTGATTTTTGGGCGATTGGGCCATAGATCCTATGGTTGGAAAAGTTCACGGTTGGTGGTGGTTCAAGATTCCTCTTGGTTGTTCCAGCTTGGAATCTGTCCTGATTGTTGGTTTTTGTGAGAGGAAGGACTACAAGAGGCATGTGCACCTTGAGCTAGGTAGTTGCAACTCAGGCCACCTGCACATGGTAGAGTTTCTGCAACTGCAACCGGGCGCTTGGTAGAGATCACTTACAACACTCCTCCTGATCTTGTCCAAGTTCATATTCAGTTGTTGCAGGGAGGCCTCTACTTTGGTTGGCCCCAGAGGTTTGGTGAGTATTTCAGCCTTCATCTCCTGGGTGGGTACCTGCTTGAAAGATAGCAAGGACTTGCAGACCAGGTTGCAGAGATACTGGTACCTTACTTCAATGTGTTTGGAGTTAGGGTTTAGTTGAGCTTCTTTGCTGATGAAGTTGGCTGCGGAGTTGTTAGTCAGGATTGTGGGGTGGGTACCTTGTATCCCAGGTTGGCCAGGAGGTGAGACATCCAACTTGTTTGTTTGGTGCAGTGGTTCATTGCTATGAACTCTGCTTCAGTTATTGATTGAATGACCACCAATTGTTTCTTGGATTTCAAGTGTACTGGGTTTCCATATAGCATGATCACAAAGCCGGTTGTGAGCTTCCTAATTATTGTAGCATTGGCTTAGTCAGCATCCGCCCACCTGCAGAGGTTTTCCAGCGGTTTGTCTGATTTCTGATAGTGAATAACAACTGCAGTTGTCCCCCTCAGGTATTGGAGCAAGTACTTGACCACCAAACAATGATTCTGGTTGGGCTTAGACCTGTGCTGTGAAAGTATGTTCACTGTGTGTTTTATATTGGGTCAAGTATTTAGAGCCATGTGGTTTAACATGCCTGCGGCCTTCTCCATCACCTTGACGTTCAATGGTTTTCCAGGCTTGTTGACAAGCTTGAGTAAGTTGGCAGGTGCGGGACTTTTGACTGGTCTTGCTTGGTCCATTGAGAACTCTTCAAGAACTTTTTTTCAGTAGTCCCTCTGGTGAATGAACATGCTGTTTCCCCCCTTCCAGTCAAAAGTGTACCCCAGATGCTGAACGGGTTGGTATTGATGCTTGATGGCATAATTGTTCTTCAAGTTGGTCAAAAACATGTCAATCTTGGCCTTCAAGCTCCCCACCACCAGCCCATTGTCCACATGCAGATGGATCAGTAATGAGCAGGACTTGTTGAGGAAGATGGAATTGTTGGCCTTTGATGGGGAGAGCCCCAGCTTGGACAGCGTGTCAGTTAGATGACTCTTCCAGCACCTGTGTGCCTGATTGGTGCCATAGAGTGACTTATTGACCCTCCCGAACCAGTCTTGCTTCCTAGGGACTTCAAAGCCCAAGACTTGCAAGAAATGCACAACGGCGTCAATGTTCCTGTGGAGGAACAGGGCTTCCACATTGAACTGCGCCATCAGTAGGTCATGTTGGACCGCCAGTACAAGGAGAGCCTTAATTGACTTGTTATTTCCCATGCTGGAGTACGTGTCAAATTAGTGTCTTTGTGGTTGTTGATGGCTACCAAAGCACACCCAATGGGACTTCCTGCGGACCTTCTCTTCAAATTTTATCTTCTTCTTCACCAGCCTCCACATGCCTCCCAACACAATATTGTTCTTGGGAGGGGGAACTAGGGTACCTGTGTTCTTTGGAGGGAGGATTGATTTTCTTCTGACATTGAATTTTTCCAATTTGCCTTTTCTTCTGGATCCAAGAAGGCCTCCTTCACGGTGATCACCTTGCTCAGCTGAAGTTCTTCATTTTCATCCAACGGGCTTGGCACTGGAACGGAGATGTTAGCCCAATGCAAGGAGGAGAGGATGGCAGTGGAATCAATGTCACAGGAGATGTTCTTGGGAGCAGTGTTGTAGTATGGGACATAGGCGTATCCTTTCTTGGGGAGATGAGGAGGTGGAGGAAACTCCAGATGGGTCCCAGAAACCAGAGGTGGAGAGAGTGTTTTGGCAGGGTTGGACTGTTGCTGTGGAGAAGGGTCAGCAAGCAAAGTGGTGGATTTGGCTCGCGTCTGTTGGAGCGGGCCTGTTTGATTCACAGTAGGCGGGTTGCCTATAGGGACAGACCTTTTTTGGGGCAGCGTTGTGGTCACCGTGCCTGGACAACCAGATTGGAAGGGTAGAGGGGGATTTTTTTAGAGCGTCAGGTTACCAATAATTGAAAGAGTAGGGCAATGCAGAGAAAACTCTACTGACAGTCACAGACTTTTGGGAGCTTTCTGGAAGCCTGTATGCATTGGAGTGAGGTTCATACCCAAGGAAGAGAAGTGGTTAGGCAGGAGCCAGTACTTTGGAGGGGGGCCTGTGGTGTACGTGAGCCTTCAGACCAAAGGGAATGAGTGAGTTTAGATCACAAGTGGGCTCAATGCAGCATCCATTGTTAGAGAGAGCACCAACTGGGGATCTGCAGTTCAGGGATTTTCTGGGGAGAATGTTTATTAGTGTTAAGGCATGCTTTGGGGCCTCTTCCCAATAGTTTATGGGAACGTTGGACTGAGCCATCATGCACCTGATCTTTGTGAGGAGGGTTTTTTTCAAGTTCTCTGCAAGTTGGTTTGTTTGGGGCGAGTTGGTGGGTCCCTGCTCAATGGTGATGCCATGGTTAGACAGTTTGGTTTGGAACTTGGTGGATGAGAATTCCCCCCCTCAATCTGAGTGAAAGACAGATGGTGTGATTTTAGGCAATTGTGGATCTTTTTGAGGTAGGAGATGATCATCAGTTCAGATTTTCTCTTGAGCTTGAGCAGGTATATACAATTGAATCAACTGAAATTGTCAACAAGTACCAGTACATATTGAAATCCGTGCTTTGAGGGTGGATTTATTTGGAGGAAATTGCTGTGGAGAGTGGGGAAGGGCAGAGGTGACTTGGGGAGGGTGTTGGAGTCATTGGACCACGTTAGTTTACAGGGCTTGCATATTTTGCAGTTTCTTGATGTCTGTAATGGATCCAGGGGGAGATTATGTTGACTCAGGACTTCCTTGAGGTATTGGTCTGATGGGTGCCCAAGGGTTATGTGCCAGTTAGATACAGTTTTTGTGTCCCCAATGGCCAGTAGGGAGCTCTCTGGTTTGATCCTGGCGGCATATAGGTTTCTTATGCAATTGAATGTGAACAACACTGCATCAGCCATCTTGAGGAGGAAAACATGGTGTTTATACATGCCCCCCATAGGTGTTGATTTTCTTCTTGTGAGGTTTCAATTTGCTCAGCAGATTTTTGTTACTGAACTTTGAGCGGGTGGCTCCTGAGATGTATATAAACTGAAAGGGGTTGTGCAATGGAGAGGAGGTGGAGTACACAGCGAATTCATCAATAAAGAAATTGGAATTCTCGTCAGTGTTACTGTTGAGATGGTTGGGTTGAGATTAATTGTATACCTCCTTGACTGCGTTGAGGGATTCTTTAGTCTTTATTGCGCTTAGTTCCTTGTTCAGGTTCTCAATGGTCCTCTAAATTTGAGCTAGGTTGGAGTTGCAGTGTGGTCTTGGCTTGTTGTTTGGCTGGCATTTGATGAGCACCGCTGATGTGAGGGTGCCTTGGTTGATCTGTTGGTTTGATAGGCAAGGTGTACTAGTTGAGAGATGTGGTCGCCAATGGTTATCAGGGAGTTCTCACCGCAGGCCTTCCCTAGGTCCTCCAGGGCTCTGGCAAAGTACTTGTGGTTGGGGGTCACGTATCCAAAGAGTTCAAAATCAACCAACAAGTAGATGAGGCTAATGGCTAGTCCCGTAGCCTGTCAGAATCTTTTTTAGTTTCAGCTATCCTTGATCCACTCATTGTCAATTAGTTCCTTGTGGCCCTTGCTGATGAGGAGGTTTTCAAAGCAAGCTTTCCACTCATACCAGTTATCTTGAGTGAGCAGTGGGGCTTTTGCCTTTGTGGAAAAATCCTTGCCTTCAGAATCACTGGAGTTGGGGATGACTATTTGGGTACCTCCAAGGTTGCTCGGGTTAGCCATGATGGGTCTGGGGAACTTTTCTATTCTACTGCTGTTGACTGCCAAGAAATGACTATTGCTACCATGTAATGCGTGGAGGCCTTTCTTTATTGCAGCAAATCAACTTAACAGTAGTAACAGTAAAAGCTGCAGCAGCAAACAAGAAAGATGAGACACGGATAGAACAGCAGGCGCAGACAGAAAAAATTGAAAGAGTATGGAGTTATCATTTAGCGTGTATGGGGCTCAATCTGGTAGGTCAGTGCTTACAATATAACTTCAGATTGAGTATGTCAAGTATTACAGGATATGGATCTGTGATTGTAGGAAACAGAAGTCTGAGAAATGGAAAGACAAGAGTGAAAGCTGGGAGGATGTTGGGGGGAGGCAAATGAGTGAATGGATGAGTTACCTCTGCCCGTCCTCACTCTTGTTCCTCCTGAAGCTTGGGCTGAGTTATGGGCAATTGGGCTGTAGATCCTACGGTTGGCAAAGTCCATAATTGGTGGTGTTTCAAGCATCCTCTTGTTTTTTCCAGCTTGGAATCCGTCCCAATTGTTTGTTTTTGTGAGAATGAGGACTACAAGAGGCATGTGCGCCTTGAGCTAGGTAGTTGCAACTTGGGAAACCTGTGCATGGTAGAGTTTCTGCAACCGCAACCGGGCGCTTGGCATAGATTGCTTACAACACATAAGCCCCTCCCTATTGATGATAGAAAGAAGAAATTTAACACTCAATTCAAAGAATTCAAAATTCTTCAAGGAAGCCAATAAGGAAAAATCTCAAATTTTACCCAAACATTGTCAAAGATCCATGACGTGTTGATCTCCTTGTCTTTGAAAAAATCAAGATATTTTCAATGTATACAAAACAAAAAATGTCCAAAAATTTGTTAGCGCGTGATCCAATCCACAGCTACAAATGGGTGCCCCCTACTGCACTGCACCAACCCAAATGTCATTGTCCTCTTGTCCAGTACCTCAATCTCCTACCAAGGAGAGATAGTCTGGTTCCCATCTCTTTTTTTCTCATTATTTATTCTCTCAGTCTCATTCTCTTCTCAGTCTCTTTTTTGTTATACAATCATTGCCTGCGTCTCTCAGCCCAAGCCTCTAATTTTGCTCTGCCCAAAGGAATCACATTGGATACCTAAAGTCCTGAAAATCTTTTTGACAATTACAACTGCTCAAAAACTCCAACAACTACTCTTTACAAAGTTCAGGAGGAGCTAGTCAAAGATCAAGCAGAGGTACCCGTTGTGACGTATATTGCCATACATGTTGCCCCCAATCAATATTACTGTTCTGACCTGATCCCTCTCATTTCTATCTACCCTAAGGGTCTTGTTTTCTACTTCCGTCCAATCATCCTAGTTGATTGACTGATAGCTATAGGTCCATTTAGTTGAGCCCCACAAACAAGGTATTGCTTGCTGTCACTCAGTCATTCTGTTCCCTTCTATCAAGTTAGAATTCACTAATTGGCCCATTTTCTCCTGTCTGAAAGAGATGTTATTAATATAAGAGTGTTTTTGTGCATATACATATATATTTAATCTTCTAGTGACTGCAATAAAGAATTCAAACTGTTTCTCTCACAATAAATACAAGAAATTTTTGATGAACCTTTGAAATATAGCAGGGGTGTTTGATAATCCAAACAGCACTAATTGTTGGCTAACACTCCAACCTCTCTACCGTCATTGCGAAGACCTCTCACAGCGCACAGTCTCCCCCAAAACTCATGGAAAAAACTCTTGCGTGCCTCCTACTCTTGCTCATAGGAGGTCCCAGGTCTGGGCTGCTTCATGCTAGGACCACCGGCCTATGGCTGTTTGTTGATTTCTCCTCTACTCACTTGTCACTCTTGCGATTAGCGATTCGGTCGGTAGAGGGTTTTAATAATAATTAATAATTAATAAGATTGATTGACTTTTTGATGATAAGTAGGAGATGATGAACGATTGAAAACAACTTGATGATGGGAGATGGATCCCTTAAATACTAATTGAAGTCCATCTAGGCCATCGGGTACAACTATTCATCATGCTATTCAGATACAATGGGAATTGGATCCATGCTCAATGATACATGGTGGTTCAACTGAGTAAATGATTAGACGCTTTTAGAAAGTAAAAATTATAAATAATCGTAGATTTATAATTTCTTTTTATCTTCTTCTTTATCTTATAATTATGATGAACTTTTTACTTATGTGAAAGTTCCATCTCTTGGCTCTGACTGTGAATAGTCCAATGACAATCCCGGGAGCCATTCAATGGGAACACATCCTCATTAAACTTGAAATATCTTATCCTAATGATATTTCTCTTCTTAGGATCATATATCCTATCACATTTGCTCATGGTTTCATATCCTATTAATATACCCCTCTTGCACAACTTCTCCCAGGGAGTTCACTCTGAAGGAATCTAAAATTGACATTCCTTTTTATATAATATTCATCATATAGAATTCTCAAATTCTGTCTTTAACTTCTTTTCAATCAAATGGAAACTTTCCTCTTATGAAAATTCCTGGGTAACAACTTGATTTGTTCTTCAAACAATGATTAGCAGTCTTTCATCTAAATTGGTGAACTTAAAACTTTCCTCTAACACATGAGGTAACCTTCTTACTCTTGTGGTTTTACACAAAGTAAACTTGGATTAAATCCTTAATAATCCATTACTGCTATGATGTTCCATTCCCAATGAAACATCCTTCAGTTCTAAGCAATCTCTCACTGTATGAGTCAAAAATATATATTGTTCCACATGAATAACAATATAGTAATTTAAAACTTGGTAACTCAAAATATCTTATTGTTTGAGGTCTTTCTCAAATCTCTACCTCTACCTTGCCAATGTTGCTTATGATTAATGTTATTGCTTGCTCTTATTGCGATTTCTACTCGCAACCTCTTTTCTCTAGGTAAGCTAATCTCTATCTTTTGCTCTGTTTCCCTTTGCTTCCCTTCTATCTTCAAGGTTAAGTTGACTGACTTGAAGTAATCGTTCCATTCCGTTACATTGTACTGTTGATCTGCTAGTCTTCCTTGACTTGAATGCACAGTAGGTCTCTGTGCGCTTTTCTTTGTGTTTCCCTTGCGTTGAGTCATGTTGATGACGGATTTGGGAAAAAGAATGGTCGCGCGACTTGTATTGCTCCTTTCAGGTAAGCTCCTTCAATTTGTTCCAATCTTGGCTGGAAAACTAATCTCAGGGGATGTTCGCGCTGAGTGAATTAAGATTGGTTATCAATTCTTGTTCATTGGTATACCAAAATGGTATCTGCCTGTTGCAATGGATCGACTAGGGTGACAATCAAAAAACGGAGGCTCCAATGGATTGTTCAATTGGTTGGCAATCCAATCCTGAGACTTTCGTGGTGGTATCTGGGCGTCGCGGGTTGCTTGACAATGGCAGCAATGTCCTGGTATGTTTCAGTTTGTGAATTGCTACCTTTGCAAAGGTGGCGTTGGCAATGAAGGTTGTACTGTTTCAATGGGTTTTGCAACGTTGGTACTGAGGTTTAGTTCAATTGTAGCAATATTGCTGGTTCCGAGTTCCGCAAGCAAAAATTGATGGAGGCAAATTAATGCGGCGATAAGGCTGGAGGCAAGTTGAGCAATAATGGTACTGGCAAATTTTTCAAACGATGACCTGGTACTGGAAATCGCGAGCGATATCTTGGTACTGATAATGTCTTGCGATTAGCGATTCGGTCGGTAGAGGGTTTTAATAATAATTAATAATTAATAAGATTGATTGACTTTTTGATGATAAGTAGGAGATGATGAACGATTGAAAACAACTTGATGATGGGAGATGGATCCCTTAAATACTAATTGAAGTCCATCTAGGCCATCGGGTACAACTATTCATCATGCTATTCAGATACAATGGGAATTGGATCCATGCTCAATGATACATGGTGGTTCAACTGAGTAAATGATTAGATGCTTTTAGAAAGTAAAAGTTATAAATAATCGTAGATTTATAATTTCTTTTTATCTTCTTCTTTATCTTATAATTATGATGAACTTTTTACTTATGTGAAAGTTCCATGTCTTGGCTCTGACTGTGAATAGTCCAATGACAATCCCGGGAGCCATCTTTGCCTTCTTGCTATTTGACACTTTTGAGTGCAGCTTCCTCTTGGAAGCAAAGTTCCATCTTTCTGCTTTTAAACTCAAAAGCATTTCTTTCTGTATATTATTTATGAATTTCATCCATAAGGAATAGATGTATTGCATATATTATGTTTCTTTGCTTTTCTTCATCAGAACTATCATTCCGCTCTTCAGCTTGAGCTGGGGGACTTAAACTATGTCTCTGTGACATTCCTGTATTGTATTTCACAGGAATTGATTCTTCAATAACTTCCTTGTTATTCAACATATTTATATAATTCTTTTTTCCATAATTATTAGAATTATATTCTCTATCCATTAAGGATACTCCTGATATCATCAAACTGATATCTTAAACTATACAGGTATTAAATATAATCATACCAACTGTAATTCCCCTGATGGGATTACCATTCTAACAGTCACAACCCCATTTCAGTACTCAACCAGCCAAGTTTGCCAATTGGTCTCATCTTCAGAAGTCAGGAGGAGCCAGAGGCAACCTACGCAGAGGTGTACTATATCTCATGTTCCCCAACTCTCTCACTCCTTTCCTCTCCGGCTTCATTCATCAACAAGAATATTCAACGGCCCATACTCACCAGGTATTATTCTCACCTTTGTCAACTAAAGGTATAAGATTGCACTCATACACACTCCTACCTGAGGACCAAGCCCCAGCTATCATGATTTCCTTGTAAATCCATCTGCTGTCTGACTACTCTCTATACTATTTGTATTTGTTCACATTTCATGCCTTTCTTCCTTTTGTTTGAAGTTAACTTTACTGTTACCATGTATTTTGGGTCTCATCCAAACTGTGCTGCAATAAAGAATAAACATCAAATCATTACATGGTAGAAAGAGACAGTTCTTGGCACATCTAGTTGAACACAAACAAACAGCACCCAATTATTCAAATAGCAAATAACTCAAGATGGCTTTCCATCCGTGGCACAGGTGGTGTCAACATAAACATCCCTGACTCCAGTGACTCCGGAGACAACTACTCCACCAAAGTGAAGCTACCTGTACTGACTAGGAATAACTGGTACAAATGGAGGGCAGAGTTCAAGAAATTACTCATAAGCAAAGGGCACAAAGAACTCCTGGACCCCAAGTGGGTCAGCAAAAAATCTGACAGAAGACAGCTCAGCCTGTTCACCTCCTCTTCAGCTCAGTCAATCAAGAACTCAAAGGATATGTTACTCCCCATTGCAAGGACTTTAGTCAAGCCTTTCTTGAAATGAAAAAGGTGTGTGGCAAAGATTACCTCATAGTTATTGGCAACCAGGTCCCTCAGCTAGTTCACCTGCTTTTTCAACATAAATTGTCTATCAGGGACCACTCAATGGCGTTTCAAGAACTTTATCTGTCGCTTAGAAAGACTCTGGAGGCACAGGAGTCAACAGAACCCAAGGAACACATCTCCATCTCGTTGTCAGTAGCGGCAATTCTGTTCCTGAAAAGCTTCCGCCTTTATCCATCCCTCAATTCACTCATACACCCATGCCGTGACATACTACCATTCCGCTTTGACCAAGTCTGAAACCAATTACTGGCCAAGGACACTTGTTGTGAGAGCAAAAACCCAGACCAAGTCTATTTCACTACTAACATGCGTTGCCAGCCCTCTTGTGCTTGGAACAACAACCGCAGGACTGAAACTACCCTCCGACCGTCCAAACCCAATCCAAGCACTACCTCCTTGGCGACCACAGCAGTCGCGACCCCCTCTGCGAGAAGACCTAGACCAGCAATTCCTACCCAACATCAACCGTCAGCCACCAATTGAACCACACAAAACTTGCCAATGCCTAGACCACCATATCTGACTCAAATTGAGAGACGTCTCACTGGCATGATGAGGCAGATTGAACAGCTCCGCACCTCCAATTCCACATAAATGGTTGGCAAAGACAATGTTAACAATGATGTACAGTCAATAGCTGATCATTTGGACAACGCCAACAAGTTAGAAGACTCCAGTTTCTTCATAGAGCCCAAATCAGCCTCTAACCTCACGTCCTCACCCCCCATTCTTCCAACAGAACTCATCTACAACTCTGGAGCAACCAAGTCCACTGTCAGAAACCACAGTCTCCTCTCCAATGTCCAACCTTGCAAAAAGACAATGAACACGTATGGCGGTCAAATCAAGATCTCTCACGTGGGGAAACTGAACCTAGGACCGGTATCCATTCACCTGGTATACTACGCACCCAGGGGCCCGCGAAATCTCATCTACGCCTTGCAGCTCAAAGATCATGGACTAAAAATCATCCACAAGCACAGATCGGTCCTTGTTAAGTTGTCAGACTCAATCGTCTTTTGGTTTTGTTGGGTCAGCAACCTGTACGTTGGAAGCTCCCCCTCCACAAACTTATTGAAAAATCCCGTTGACAACAACCCATTGGTGACAGACTGGCATGTAACCCTGAGTCACCTGTCTGACCCATACCTGCGCAAGTTCCTTGAGCTAAATGGTCTTCAACCAACCTCTCCAACTCATCTGGCAAAAAAGCCTGCAGTATTTCAGTCTTGAAAGCTGAAAAAGTCACCTCATTTGAACCCGCTTCCTCAGGAACCCATTCCCTTCCATTCCATAAAATCTGATGTGTTGCTGATCAATCCTCCCTCTAAAAACGGGTATCAGTATGTCCTGGTGCTCATAGAAGATTACAGTTGATACAACAAAATATATCTTCAGCGCACCAAAGCCAACTCTGAAGCAAATATACTGTCATACTTCAACAAGATCAAGAACCACTTCAATTGCTTCCAGGAAGTCTTTCACTTGGACCAAGGGGGTGAGTATATCTCAATGTGTTTTCTCACTGAGCTCCATTGCAGAGGCGTGGCTGTGGAGAAAGGTCCCTCTGACTCTCTGCAAACAAATGGTTTAGCTGAGTGGTTCAATCAGACACTCCTGACAAAAATACGCTGTGTGCTGGCACACTCAAACATGCCAACTATCTACTGGGACAAGGCTTCCAAGTACTCCTCTATGGTCATGAATCACCTGCCAAGCAAATCCTTGCACTGGAAAACTCCCATTGGGCACCTTGCCAAGAAGGACTGTACCATTGAACCAATGCCCAACATTTGCCTCCTGCTACCGTTTGGACTCAAGGTCAGCTTACATCAGAAGGCCCCCTCATCTAAGATATATCTGGTGGCTTGCCAAGTCCTGTTAATAGGGTACAAACCACTATCTGATGCTGCTAGATTCCTGGATCTGCACAAAGGTCAAATAACTGTCAGCAGGGACTTCTCTCTGTTCCCAGTGAACTTCCAATACAACTGCTCTGATGCCCTAAGAAAGCCGCCCACTAACCTCCTGTATTTGGTGGCAACCACTGGTCCGCAGCATCTGTCAACTCACCGGGTCAATCTACCCTTAAGCTTGCCATCTCACTTGCGGACCAACCAAAAATCCCCCAAAACCCTTCCACCGGCCAAGTACTCAGGGGCTGATCCATTGGAGTCAACTGCACCGGCTGAGACAGATACAACAATGGTAGCTCCAAGCGTTCCTTCCTTGGCAGAACCGCCTGCCCCCAAGGGCTATGCCTATGTGCCTTACTACAAAGTGGTGCCTTGCGAAATCTCATGGGATGTTCACCCCTTGCGCAGGGGATGTATATTGCAAGAGGAGCTGCAAGAAGACTCTGCTGGCATTGCCAAGGTGGTATCAGTACAGGCAGCCCTAGGGGATCCGGACAAGCAACCTAAATGGCTGGCATCCATGGTGGAAGAGAAATTGTTGTTCTTGTCCAAGAACACAGGCACACTAGTACTGCCCCCGGTGGATGAAAAAGTCATTGGAGGAATTTGGCGTCTGGTTTGAAAGAAGGATGAGTGCGGGGATGTGGTACAACACAAATCTAGGTGGGTGTGTTTTGGGAACCATCAACAAAAGGACAAACACTACTGCAATACATACTCAAGCGTTGGTCGCAACAAATCCATGAAGGTACTTTTGTCACTTATGTTTCAAAAAAACTGGTTGGTTTTCCAATTTGACGTTGAGACTGCCTTTCTAAACCGTGATATTGATGCTACGGTTTACATATCTCAAGTATCCAGTTTCAAATTCCCTGGAAAGGAAGAATGGGTGTGGAAACTCAAAAAATCCCTCTACGGCACCAAACAGGCCCTGAGATGCTGGAAGAAACACCTGACCACCACCCTGCAGAAACTGAACCTGAGTCCCTCCAGGGCAGATGAATTGATCTTCCTTAACCAATCCAAGTTGCTCATGCTACACATCCATGTGGATGACGGACTGATTGTGGGTAAGTCCCAACAAGAAATACTTGCGTTCTTAGATGGACTCCGGACAACATATTGAATCAAGTCCATGGAGAGACAGGTGAAACACTTGGGATACACCCTTGATTGGAAAGAGGATGGCACGGTATTGGTACATCAACGCAACTACTGCTTGAAAGTACTTGAGGATCTATCCATGTCTACAGCTTATCCAATCAAGGGAACAGCAACAGCTAACCTGGTCAAGCAGGCCTCCAAACCCGCCAATCCTATTGATGTCAATGTCATGGAGAAAGCCATAGTTATCCTCAACCACCTGGCACTACACACCAGGCCAGACATTCTCCACATAGTCAATGTCCTGTCACACTACACCACCAAACCAACAGCCCAGCACTGGAGCTTAATCAAGCAACTCCTTTGATACCTCTGGGGCACTGCCAGTGTTGTCATCCTGTACAGCAAAACCTCCAACCCAGAAGATCATCTGAGGGGATGGGCCAACGCAGACTATGCAAAAAGTAAGGACATGAGGAATTCCACTTCTGGGTTTGTGGTTACTCTGTATGGAAATCTGGTACAATGGATTTCCAAGAAGCAATTGGTGGTAGCTCAATCAACAACAGAGGCCAATTTCATCGCCATGAACCACTGCACAAAACAGTTACAATGGTTGGCATCCCTCATTGAATATCTTGGCGTTACCATTCCTACCCCAGTCTTCATGAAATACAACTCCGGAGCAAACTTCATAAGCAAAGAGGCTCAACTCAATGAAAATTTGAAACACATAGAAGTCTGATACCCATAAGTTTGGGACCAAGTCTCTAAGTCCCTCCTATCTTTTGTTCAATTTTCCTCTTTGGATATGATTGCCAAAATACTCACCAAGCGGTTTGGGAGCTCTAAAGTACTGGTTGCTTGCAACCAACTAGGCATGATTGGGGCTGAAGTCAGGAGGAGTGTTGGCTAACAAATCCAACCTCTCTACCGTCATTGGGAAGACCTCTCACAGCGCAAAGTCACCCGCACAAATCATGGAAAAAACTCTTGCGTTCCTCCTACTCTTGCTCATAGGAGGTCCTAGGTCTGGGCTGCTTCATGCTCACCAGGAAAAAACTGGTGGATCTGGTCAGCCAGTGGCATCATATCCTTTGGATGAGATGGTTGCATCCAATTGATTTCTAGAATGTTTCCATCATTTGGAAACACAGCTTACCCCCAGTTTACAATTAGTTGCTTCACAATTTCTCAAATGATTCACATCTGTTTCTCATTTCATTCCATTCTGTTTCCCCTTTTGATATCCTAGCTTTCTCCTTCTTTTCTTCTTGTCTTACTTATGATTTCAATTGGTATTCTCCAAGGATTCTATTTTACTTCCTCACAGATTCCATGTGGTTTCCAATTTTTTCCTCCCTGACTTCTCCCTGACTTCTCCCTGATTTCTCCCGGATTTCTTGCTGATTTTGCACAAGTTTCCATTTTTCCACCTATTAGGATAATCCCTCCTAATTTTCTGAAATGAAATAAAAGCATTTTTTGAACAAAATTTATCCTCATCATTTGTAAAATTCCTTCTCTCATGGAGTTTCTGTTCTATCTACAGGTAATGCTTGATAGATTTAATTGGAATTGACTCCAAAAATAAATCAAAGAAAAAAAATTGAAACAATTCATAACACTTGGCATATTCCATAATTTTTAAATTTCACTTTCAGGAAGATATAATTTTGTGACTAGTATTATTCCATTTTGAGAGAAATATGCACACTGGCTATCAACAGCATCACAAGAAATGATTTGTTGTTCAATCCCATGTTTAACTTTGTAAACATTGAGATGCTTCCAATCAACTAAAAAATTTGTGTCAATTTAAAATGGAGTCACTTCCAAGAAGTAACCTGGTATGCTCCCATATGGATCCACCACACTGAATATGGTTTTTATCTGACCCAAGAAGGAGACTTTACCCAGATTATATGACACAGTACTGTTTCCAGAATTTGATTCTGTTGTTGATAATTCAATTTTATTCCAATGGAGATGATTCTGATAGTTCCACCATGGTGAAAGAGTAACAGTGTTTGGTTCATTGGCACTATTGATTTGATTGAAATCTTGCCAATTTGTAGAAGAGATGGAATTCCTGAGATAATTGAGGAATTTGTAATAACATTCTGGATTTGCATGGACAGGATTTAGGTGTGGGATTGAATTTGACCTGGTGGATGATTCAAGAATTCTTGAAAGTTGATTTATATCTGGTGGTGCACCTGATGTGTTGATCAGGGCCTTTAAATTTGAAAGTCTGCAGAACCTTTGAACTATAGTAAGTGGCACTTCATCTGAGTTTTATGTAAATCATAGTCAGCATTCTTGTATTCTGTATATCTTTGATTGAAAGTAATTCACACACCCAAAACATTGTTGCTGTTGAACTTGGAAAATACCCCATTCAAGCGCTCATAAGCCCAGGTAGCACATGTGGGGCCAGGCCCCCACCTTTGTAAAAGCTCAGGGATATGGGATGCAAGATGATGATTTGGCTTTTGATTTTGCTCTGGAAAGAGCTTCCTACAAAGTTGGCGATATTTTGCCCAGTGCCTGGTGAAATCAGAACCATTTTGGGAGCTGATATTCCAACTAGTGGCAATGTTCAAACAGGTCACTAAATGGAAGGTATTTTCAACAACTTTTTCTGGGAATGGACATTCTTCAAATTGCATGGCAATGATGAGATTGGGAATGTAGAATTTATAAAGAAGAGACCACTCTGCAGCCTTGAGACTTCCATGACTTGCTGCTCCAAGGTTTTTTGGTACTCTTGTCCAATCAGATGGGATTAGAGTAATCTTGATGACTTGTTGAAGATTTTTCAGCATAACAGAATCAAACTTGAATTTTGATAAAATTGGAGGGCTTTGCTCGGGGATATCACTAGTGCTTGGATCCAAAAATGAAACAGGTACATAATCCAAGTCAGAGATTGAAGAAGATGCCCCCATGAATCCTTCATTAGTTAGAGCCGGAGTTTGTTCTCTCCCTTTGCCTTTGGATTTTTGTATATTTTGAATATCTTGCCGGGCATCTCTTTTTAAGTAACACAATTCTCTAGAATCAATTTGATTTTCACTGGGATCTTCATTGTCTCCACTTTCATCTCCATCATCATTTGATTCATCATCTGATGAGTCTGGTGCATTTTTCTGTATCTTTTTCCAAGAGGATTCTGGAAGTTTTAATTTGGTAACAGCATGATCTTTCAAGGATCCAAGAATCATATTGTGCATTATGTCAAGGTTGGCCATTTTTGTGGCATCCCAATAAGGGAGTTCTTCCAATATTGAGTAACGGACACCGTTTGCTTTGAAGAGATGATCTCTGTGTGATTGAGTTGCATGTAACCATGAATTTACTTGAATTTTGTGCTCTGAAAAATTTCTTGGGGCCCAATTGAAAGGCTCAATTTAATTTATCTCAGACTTTTCAATGGTACAGAAGTTGCAAAACCTTTTTCCTGAATGACTGGTAAATCCTATGATCTTGCGCATTGCCACAACATCTGCTATGACAGTGAGTATAGCAGCTCTGATGGTAACTCCTGAAGGATTATTATTGGTCTTGGAGAAGTGGACACCATTCCAAAGTTTCTGAACTTCTCTGACTAGGGGGGTGAGTATATGATTCTTTTGAGGACCAGTAGGCTCCTTGGGGCCAGGTATTATTCCTACCAGATAAATGTTTTCTGCTTTCAGACGTATCTCAGGTGGAAGATTCAGGCATACCATGGAAATGGTTCCAAGAGAGGCATGACGACTAGACTTGCCAAAAGCATTAAACCAGTCAACATATAGGGTGAATGCCAAGTTCCCAGGCTTTGACAAAAAGGGGGAAGTTTCATTTGGGCCCTTGAATCTTTTCCAAACAATCCCATCCCAGATATCTTTCATTATCTCAGAGGGTTTGTTTTGGAGATGTTTGAGAAGTTCTTCCTCAATACCTGGACGGTTCAAAAATCTTGCCAGCCATTGTTGAAATGGTTTGTAAATGAAATGTTTGCTTGCGGAGAATTTTGATTCTTGTAAATGCTTTCTGCTAGGCATGGAGTTAATGGAAGTCTTCATAGATCCCAAGGTTTATGAGCAAGGTGGACCCTGGTCAAATCTTTTTAAATGTTGTGTGCATTTGATATTAGGGTCTGTGACATTTTTTTCTTGGTCAACCAAGTAGAAGCACTCTGGACAACAGACATATATCTCCAGTGAAGAATCCAGGTTGAGATGCTTGAAGATGGTCAAAATGCTGAGGGGAATCTTTGAGCTGTTATTGGGCTGATGGTTTTGCAGAGTATTTTGAATATTGAAAGCACAAAGCAGGAACCTTGATGCCTCTGTACTAATGTGATGATGCAAATTCATGATGGCTGTGATCACCATTGGAAGGATGATATGTTGTTGGTTTTGTATCCAGGGTAATAGGACAAAGTATTGAGTGTCAAATATGGGAACACCAGCCAGAGGTGAAATTGATGTTATATCATCTTGAGATTGTGCCACGTTTGCATTGTTATTATCTAATGGATACCTATGGCTTGATGGTGATCTTGGAGACAGTGCTTGTGGAGCAACTAGTGCTTGTGAAGAAACGTGAGTGGAAAGCAAACTTGTGGTGCTTTTTTGATGCTTAGCATATCCAGAAGGGGTAAATGCTATGCCTTGCTTTATCCCATTGGGAGTCATATGAGTTTTTCTGGAGCAATTTTCACACATGCAAACAATAAGTTGGATATTTTTGGGGGCCATTTTGGTCCAAGTTCTTGATGAGTGGAAGAATTGATGATGGAGGAGAAAGTTGTCTCTTTATATGAAAAAAACTTGCGTGAAATATGTTGGAGGTTCAATGTTTTTGTTTTCCTCCTCTCAGTGGCTCATGTGGCTTATTAAGATGAAATAAATTGAGTTCTTATCTTGAAAAATTTGAACTGATTCCATGAGACATGTTTTGGGAACTTGGAAGAACAATTTTCTTCACTTATCATGAAACCATAGATGGCTTATCATGAAGCAGTTGATTCGCTATCATGAAACAATAGAGGACTATCATGAAAAATTTGAAGGCTTATCATGAAACATTTGAAGGCTTATCATGAGGTGTTTCATTTCATTACTTATCATGAAGAATTGTTTACATAGGGTTTTTGTTTCCCATAATACATTACCCCAAGAGTGAGAGTTTTGTAGAATTTTTAGGTGTGGATTTCTGATTGAGGAGAATTGATTTTTTTCATTGAATTCCATTTCCAGCATGAAGGAATCACTACTTTCTTTTGTTATATTTCAATAAGTACAATTCTTATGATAATTGGAAGGAGAATTATGAAGATAAATAAAAAATATTACTGTATTGTAATTGATCCAACATGGGCTTTACGTGGAACACTAAATACAAAATTCTCTTCAGTATTCACAGATTGAAGCCAATAATCACTGAAATCAAGTACCAGACATTTAGAAAGAGTAAATTGTGAAGTCCAAGGCCAAGAGAATGCTTTATCATCAAAGAAAGATTGTTGAATCAGAGATACAACATATGAATAGGTTCTTTTCCATATTTTTTCAGTTATATCTTTTGGCTCTAGCTGATTTATTTTAGAGATTAATGATATAAGCTGGAGAGAATCAGTGACTTTGAACCTCTTCTGATCATCTGGAATAAGCATGAAACCACGTATTCCAGAGACCAGATATGCTGCTAGAAGGTGATAGGCAGGACTTTTGGTGAATTGTTGAGGAAGTTTGGCAAACGCAGGAGTATATTTTGAAATAGTGGTTGTTGCCCTGTTGATTTTATGTTTTGCCCGAAGAATGGAGAAAGCTATGAGCATATAGTAAATGCCATCTACCACATTATCTATTGCTTTGAAGTTGCTTGCAGGCATGTTGGATAGATTGTTTTCTCCAGACTGTGTGATTGCTGGTTTGTTTTGCCAAGATTTGATGCAATTGATGAAGTACTGAATTTTAAAGATTTCCTCTGCGATTTCATCCTCTGGATCAACTGTATTATCAAATTTGGGGGCAGTAGTGACTTCCTGAGAAACCAATGAAATTGACTGGAACCAGATGTGGGCCCAGTTGCATTTGCAGTGCTCGGTAGGAAAAAAAAGTAATTGGATCAAATCCTCAAAGGAATAATAGCCCTTTTTTGGGAGGTTGGTTGGTGTGGAGGGAATGTTGATGACTTCTGGAGAGTAGTATGGCTCATTTACTTGAGCTTTGAACAGGTTGGAATCTGAATGCAGAAAAAAAACCAGTTCAGCCTTGAAAAAATGCATGCCAACATTCAGATTGATTTACCACTACTTTCCAACTGCTTGACCCACTCCTTCAAACCAGTTGAACATGTTTCAAACCGGATGGACCGGCTCAGAGTTGAGGGGTATGATTCCAAGGGTTTGATGTGTTTCAACCGAGCCTCAAAGAGATGAATTGTGGATGAAACTGCCAAATCATATGCTGAAAGGGTGAGGGAGGTAGAGAATAATTTGAGAATTGGCTGAGCTTCTGAATGATACTTTTTGAGACAAGGCATCCCATCTTGAATGAAATGAAAGAAAAGAATTTTAAAATTAGTTTTACTATCAATCAATATTAAATAAATATATGTTCCTTACCAGGAGCTGGGTTTTGGACGCTCTGAGAGAGCTGCAGATTTTGAGTTGATTGAGAAGGTGTTTCTGAAGAGGAGCCAATATTTGAGATTGTCTCCCCAGCTGGATTGGTTTCAGTTTCATTGTTGGGGACTGCAGCCAAATCATCTGGTTTTTCTGTGTCGGGTTGTGCAGACATGTCCATTTCATCTTCTTCCTCATCACTTTCTTGAACAAATACATGCTGTTTTTTGGCAGGTCTGTTAGAGGAGGAGTGAGAGGCGGATTGCTTTTTGAGTAGGTTTCCACTACCAATTCTGACCTCTTCATCTTCAGGTAATTCTTCACCCTTTGATACAACTGATACAGAACACAATGGTCAACAGGGGTCAAGATTGAAGTTGAGTGGGAATTACTTACTGGCATCATATTTGTCACAGGCTTCAATTCCTTGACGAGCAATATCACGAAGAGAGCGGGTGGCTGTTTTGTCATTTGCAATTTTTTCCAATTGTTGACGTTTTTGTTTGTTACTGGAGAGGAATTCCTGGCGTGATATGAGAGAGACTTCTGAATTGTTTAGGAATCCACCAGTCTCAGATGGAGGAGGTGGTGGGAGTGGTTTGGCTGCATTGTCTTTGTCACCAATAACTTTGTTCCAAGCAGGAGGTTTAGGCAGGTTTGAGCTAGGGGCAGGGGGGGCATCCATTGCTGAAGGCTCCAAGCTATCAGGTGAAGTTTGGATATTGACCTGGGCAGTTGTATTGTATGTTGATGCAAGGGGTGCGGGAGTATCATTCCCAAGGGAATTGAAAGAAGATCGACTGGTAACCATGATCAGATATATAATTTTAAAAGATTATGATAAGAATGGAAAGTAGGATGTAGGAGCTGGGGATGAAACGGTGGTGTAGTGAGGAAAGATTGAGTGGATGGATGAGGGGGGAAAAGAACAGGGAAAGACGCTCTTTATATAATGGTGCTGGGGGATCATGACTGTATTTGATATGAAAGCATGAGATGACAGAACTGATGACAGGGCCTTGAAAACAAATTCTATTCAAGTATATTCATGTTTTGATGGTGGCATGTGTATATTGCAGACAGAACATAAATAAAACAAATACCCAGTACAGAGACCAGATATAGTATGAAGCAGGAGATGTAGTCTGCAGATCAATATAATTACATACAATGTGGTAATTTACTTCTTAATTCTGCATGGTGTGCAGATGAACCACCAGTGATCACCTCATCCTCTTGCATTGCGGCCAAACACCCATTGTAAAGTCTCTGAGCAATTTGCACAGAAATACCAAGTCTGGTGAATGGACTTCCTGCCGGTTGATCATATTGAACAGTTTGGTGGAATAATAGGTTGGAAGCCCAAAAGAGATCAATCCATCCATCATGCTTGTCAAACTCAATGACCGTGGAAATACCTGGAAGAACAAACTGGCCTTGTTTGATGTCAAATCCTTGACTGAAGTGAGCTGGTTCTCCGTTTGCCTCATGGATACCACAAAAGCCACCATAAGTGATAGCATTGACATCGTCATCAATATGAGCTTGATTGTAAAACTCCCTCCAGGTGGCAGTGATGTTGGCAGCAAAAGGCTTGGTGTCCTGGGGGTCTCCATATTCTTGGGCACCAAAACCAGGAATGTTTGCCTGGCTCAATTGCATGTGAAAAGAGTCCAGGGGCCAACGCTTTGTATCTTTTGGACATGATTTGTTACACAAAACGCATCTTGTCCAGCAGAGCCTTCCACTGTTTGTATCTTTCTGGCGTAAGAGTCTTTGAAGCAAAAGGCTTATATATTCCTAATGAAAATAACTGAATTAAAATTAGTATCAATTATAATCAAAAAAATCAATAATAAAATTACTTGCCAAATTTTTCCACTTCATCATACCCCTTACGCCAACCAAGTGCTTTCATGATACCACCAAGAAAAGAGGCATTTTTTTGATTTCCATAGAAAGATCCAAGTTGGAAAATGGTTGTGGTCAAGAGTCTGATTTCCTCATATTCCGTGGGTGTCATGTCTGACCACTTGGTGAATTTGTAAACCAAGCCAAGTTCACGCTTGTGGTTGGTGAGGACAACCACTGGAGGTCCTGGGTTAATATGGTGTTTAAACTGCTCAAGGAACCTGGTTGTGTTTGAAATTGAGTGCACATCTGGACATTTGATCATTGTAAAGTCATCCGGTTGGTTGAGGGAGAGGCTGAGACCAGGTCAGCGGGTGATATTGGCCAATGCCTCAATTTTCTTCTTCTGAGTTTCAGAGCTGAAAACATAATCCTGACTGGTGGAAGTACGGGTGAGGACATGTTGGCTCTGAGTTGGACGTGGAGGAAGGACCGGAAGAGTGGGTATGTTAACCACGGGTGCTGAGATTGGTTGGCAAGAGCCACTTGCTCCGCTAGCTTGCTGAGCCTGCCTACTAGCTTCCTGGGCCTCCTTGGAGTGGATTCCACGTCTCTAAAATCCACAGCAAAAATGATCAGCTTGAATCCAAGTATGGGATGCCAAGGTGAACCATGAAGTGCTTGCGCAACATTCAGGCTCGTCATCATTAGGAAGGCAATACAAGGCGCCCGTCCTGGATAAACTCCCTGCGTAAACCCTCCCTCCAACAGGCATCCCATCCAACGGACATAAGAGAGGAATGAAAGATCATCCCAGGGGATAATGATGTGAACCATGAAGTGCTTGCGCAACATTCAGGCCACGTCCTCAACAGAGAAGCAATACAAGGCGCCCATCCTGGATAAACTCCCTGCGTGAACTTCTCCTAAGACAATCATCCCCTGGGAAAGGATAAGAGATGAAAATGAAACAACAAACCTTCTTTTTCCTGGGGGCTGTGTGAAAATGGTGAGAGGTAACAACAAACATTCTCTGATGAAAGACGTGAGATGAGGGGGACAAACCTGGACAATCCATGGGGAATGGTCTCCTTTTAATCTGCCAGGGAGAGTATTGATATCAGCATTCTTTTCCTCTGTATTCAAATGATCATGTGAAAAATAATATAGTCAAGCCACTCACATGGTATTTGAATGAATATTTTGATATCAGAAAAGCCACGTCCCGATTGGTTGTTCCAGTTTGGTTACAACAAAGGGGTGACCAAAGGAGGAGGAGGACGAAGTATTTGCACTAGGTTGGAGCAAGCTAGCAGGGATTGGTCGGATCGGATAAGCCACGTGAGAGCGATTGGTCGTAGGAAATGCCGACACGCAAGGTCGGGGGATGAATGGATGAGGAGTGGAGCAAATTGCAAGAGATCGGTTGGTCGAGTGCGTCAACGGTGGATGAGCTCGCGGGATGTTGGATGAGCGGCTGGATTGAGAGATCGGATTGGGTGAGAAAGGTGGATGTTGGATGAGCGTAGGATCGAATTGATGAGGATGAGTGTGGGGGCTGATTGCCTGCCTAATGCAGGGTGCACTTGAATTGAGTTGTCAAAAAAATTAACAAACAATGACAAGGGCGGATGGGTGAAGGGATGAAGAGCTGGTCTTGAAGAAAGGCACGGAGGAGACAATAGTGCTGATGGCTATGTGAGCGGGGATAACAAGCTCCTGTGCAAAGGAGGGATCCCAACAAGTTTCAGAATCAACAAGTCATTGGGTCAGAGGATGTAAGGGTTGGATGAGCGGAGATGGAGGACCCCATTGGTGGTGCAGTCCATCCAAGCAGGGATCGTGGGTCAGGTTGCGCGGGTATGGGGGAGGGGGTATGAGAAGGTGATTGGTACATTGATGCAGTGACTGAGACACTGACCGAGGTAAGAGACCAGAGCGACCAGACAGTCCGCCAGGTTTCCGATAGCAAGATTGCCAACAAGCGTCAGATTCAACGAGTCATTGGGTCAGAGGAGGTAAGGATTGGATGAGCGGAGATGGAGGACCCCATTGGTGGTGCAGTGCATCCAAGCAGGTATTGTGGGTAAAGGTTGCGCGGGTATGAGAAAGTGATCGGTACATCAATACAGTGACTGAGACACTGAACGAGGTAAGAGACCAGAGGGACCAGAGGGTCCGCCAGGTTTCCGATAGCAAGATTGCCAACAAGTGTCAGAATCAATGTTATGACTTGTTCAGGCAGGAACAATTCCAAGACCCATTGATTGTTTCGACCTGAATGACCAATTTGGTATAGCCATGGATGTGTTAGGCCAAGATCTCCTGGAGGTTCTTCTTGACGCTATCGACCACGTGGTCGTATTGATCCTCAAATTTGTTGTAGTATGAGCCCGGATTGTGGTCAAGAAGATTGCCTTTTTACTTATCAAACGGGGATTTTCACAGGTATATTTTTGTGCTTGTAATAAGCAAATTTTGATCTATTATGTGAATGCTTTTATCCGTTGGTTACACAGAATGGTTGCAAGCAGCGCTATGTTGTTTGACAAAGTTGTGTAAAGATTATATGCAAACAACGCAATGATTCAAAGTAGTTGAAGAGGACAAGAAACAATAAAAGGCACAGGTCGCCTGTGTATTTACATTAAAGTCCTGAGGCATGATCAAAATGGGCTGCTTCATCCCCTCTGGCTGTCATGAGGGAATCAAGACTACTGGCCGATGCGGAAGCTCCTCCCTAACCAGGTTCTGCAGCTCGATTCGGATAGAATCAGTGTTGGCTATCCTGTTAGGGTCTTTCTTACTCGTCGGAGCTCACCTTTTTGGGTGTTATTTCTTATTAGCTTTCTGTTCTTGTCCGCACACGTTGTGCTCCACAGCTTGTTCTGTTTCTGCTGGCAGTGGGCGCGCGTCCTCTTGGGTTAACTCCTGGAACATGCATTGTTTGAGCATTCAGTTTTCCTTAATCTGGAGCTAAGATGACGGGGTTCACTCACACTCGTGTCATCCTTGTCTTTGGCTGGTTCTATTAGGCATTGTTGCTTTTTAGCAGGGCCCTCACTCCAAAAAAATTCCCCTCCACTTTGATCCTCTTCCATCATTGTCAACCCACTCTCATCTACCGGTTCCAAACTACTCGCCAAGTTCATCGCCCTCAGTTGCAGGTGGATCAAGCCCAAGATTGTCGCTGGATCTTTTGGCCAAAATTGAGGTGCCAAGTATGAAGACAGCCCTTCGACGGTCAATAACTTTGGAATCCAACAAAATAATTATGAGTAAGTTTGAAAAGAAAGAAAAATGCAGCAAGTTACTTTGCTCGCAACTGACCTTCCCGAGCGCCTTACAAATCTCACCCTCCTTTTCTTCGTCCAAACTGAGCATCAGTATTCTTGCGCTTTCTTGGACGAGTGGGACGACGGGGGCAAACATCAAGACGGCAATGAAGATTGAGGTGATCAGATCAAAGCCCATCCAGCCATAGCTTTTGATCAGCAGAGTCGAAATAATTACGCCGACCGAACCGAGTGTATCGGCCATGACATGGAGGAAGACACCCTTCATGTTGTGCGAGTGCCCTGTTTTGATAGGCAATCAATCTACCACGTCGCTCCCGTGATCGAGCCATGAAGCTGACAAATGTTATGATCCGATAGCACACAAGGAAGTTCTGAATACAAAGGAGTTTGAAAAAGGTTTAATAAAGCGGAGAAGGAAATCAAACTGAGAATGAGAAACAAGGAGGATAAAATGTGTATTGACAAGGAGCCTTGTGATAGGGATGAGTACAGGAAAGGATGAAATTTATCAAGAGGGAATTCGAAGGAGAAACACCCTGAGAAGGTGTGGTCCCAGTTTGTGGGTAAGGTCGAGTGTGCACCTTGGACAATGAAGCGTAGCGTCCCTTTTAAGAAGCAGTGGATGAGAAGAGATGAGATGATTGTTAGGTTTGTGTTCGAGTAGGTTTTTGTAGGACCTTTTAAGCTGCTTTTATTTTGTCTCTTTGTTATTGGTTAAATCCAATGCAGAATAGAGAGAAGGCTTACTTCAGTCAGTATTTATGTGATTTTGGATCACAGTTTGTTGTGTTTGCAAGAGCATCTTACTGCCGTTTCTGATGCCAGTGGCGGAGATGGTTGTTCTGTGCAATGGACTAGATTAGTTCTTTGAGTTGGCTGGCGACAGTTCAGGATACAGATTTAGGGCTTTCAGGATGGAGATTAGGGTTCATCTTACCAAGACAGTATTGCCCTGTGCCAGAAGTAGGGGTTTGATTTGATCCTCTTTAGTGGTGGCGTTGCCTGATGAGAGTTTTTGACGGCCACGGTAAGTTCATCATAGGTGTCATTGTGACAGAAGCTTGCTAACCGTGATTGTGATGATGGTCATGACCGTGTGAATGACTGTGGTGATGGTTCTGGAAACCGGGCATCAACATCAATAAATATATCTGGCTACACAGGGTGGAATCATCAAGAAGGAAAAATAAACAGGGGAATCGGGCTTGTAGATAGTCTCACTTTGATGTTCTCTATGGGGGCATAACATGGCTCCAGATTGATGCCCGGTTTCCAGAAACCGGGCATCACAGCAAGTGTTATTCCCCCGTAGAGCATGAAACACCCCAAAGCTTCATGCCTGGTTTCCAGAAACCAGGCATTGACATCAATAAATTTATATGGCTATACAGGGTGGAATAATGAACAAGGACAAATAAACAGGGGAATTTGGCTTGTAGATAGTCTAACTTTGATGTTCTCTACGGGGGCATAACATAGCTCCAGGTTGATCCCCGGTTTCTGGAAACCGGGCATCACAGAAAGTGTTATGCCCCCATAGAGCATGAAACACACCAAAGCTTGATGCCCGGTTTCCGGAAACCGGGCATCAACATCAATAAATATATCTGGCTATACAGGGTGGAATAATGAAGAAGGACAAATAAACAGGGGAATCCGGCTTGTAGATAGTCTCACTTTGATGTTCTCTACGGAAGCATAACATGGCTCCAGGTTGATTCCCGGTTTCCGGAAACCGGGCATCACAGCAAGTGTTATGCACCCATAGAGCATGAATCACCCCAAAGGATGATGCCCGGTTTGCGGAAACCGGGCATCAACATCAATAAATTTAAGCAGCTGTACAGAGTAAAAGCATGGGGTGAAGAAGGAAAAAGAAGCAGCATAATGTCAACCGGGCATCAACTTGGAGCAAGGTCATGCCCCCATAGAGAACATACAGACCAGACTATCTACAAGCCACATTATGCTGACATTATGCTGCTTCTTTTTCCTTCTTCACCCCATGCTTTTACTCTGTACAGCCAGTTAAATTTATTGATGTTGATGCCCGGTTTCCGGAAACCGTTCCATGCTTGATTTGTGGATAATGGGATTTGTGTCTTGCCATTGTTATGCCCCCGTAGAAAGCTAAATGAAATCAAGGTCCCAGGAGTGTTATAATCTTCTCAACCCAGGGGTCGAAACACAGTGAGGTCATAATTTGTTAAGTAATCCTTATCACATGGCTTAATTTGCTCATGAGTGCACGTCTTGGGTCCAATTTGCAAGGATTATTGTAAATCCCATCCTCTATGCATATATTTATAATCATTACACCTGTCCCACAATCTGTACATAAATTTTTCAAATTATTTTCATTTAAATACCCCTTCCCTATTCACTTTCTGACAGACTGCCCACACTAGTACCATCCTCCTCCCTCCTCAACACATCACCTGTCTTATTCCTCCATAAGCTCCGATACTTAAAATGCAGTCAATTTTTCATACCCCATTCTGTATTGGCCTTGTTGTGGTCCCTCTTGCTGAAATAACTATCCCTGCTCTCCCAAAACTGCTACATAGTGAAGGAACCTATTGGGCATCATTATTCCCCAGACATAATAAGATACATGTCTACATACTAGATCTTCCTTTCCATGTAGGAGTCCTTTCTCCTCCACTTGACTCAATCATTTTACCCCTCCTCACCCATCCTACAGGCTATGGACCATGTGGTGACTGGCAGGCAATGATGAGAAAACTGCCTCATCCAATTCTCTTTGTGGAAACCATTCTCCATGTTGGTTTTTCCACAACTACCATATTTGAACTTGCTCTCCTGCTATTCTGTCATGAAAAAAATATATCAGACATACTTTATAAGCTTCTTGGTGCTCATATAACCATCAAAAGACCCCCCAAGTACAACCCTTCAAAACACCAGGGCTGCCCACTGGCTAACCTACCATCCCAAAGGCTAAGAACGCCATCGTTTATTGAAAACCCCTACTTTGATCCAAACCTCCTTGAAATCCCAAGTGGATGTGATCTTAATCCAATCCATCCAAATCCAAAAATAGTCACCACCAAACTCCTCCCCCACCAGGCTCAAGGACTTGCATTCTTGCTTGATTGTGAATCACCACATTCCACCTCTGCTCTGGCCTTGTGGAATAAATCAAACATGAATTCCTGGCACATCTGGGAAAACAAAATCAGCGGCTCAAGCGTGGCTCTACTTGATCCAACATCTGTTCCACCAACTGCTTTGGGCTCAATACTGGCTGATGATATGGGTCTTGGGAAATCTTTACAAGCAATCTCCCTTATTTGTCACACTATACCTGAATCAACCTCTTTTTACCATCACCAAGATAACCCTCCAGCTTTTCCACAACATCAGGCAACTCTCATCATATTCCCACCCCGCCTGATAAAGAACTGGGCAAACAAACTCAAGAAAAATGTTACCCCTTGCACCATCAACCACCTGATCTACCATGGACGTGAAAGGCATTGATTCAGTCCAGATGTCCTCAACTCAGCCTTGGTCATCATCAAAACTTATCCCCTCATGGCATCTACTCATGAGAAGGCACAGAAGGAATCCAACATTTCTTCTTCTTTCATTTACTCTTTTTATTGGTTCAGGATAATCCTTGATGAGGCACAGTAAGTATCACTGCCACTACATGCAATTCCTGAAACTGATCATCTTTCATTTGATAGCACAATCAGGAACAGCAATGGAAAGATGAATCAAGCAATCTTTTCAATTAGAGCTCAACGACGCCTACGCCTCACTGGGACACCCATCCAGAACCATTTAAATGACCTAATGTCATTGCTGGCATTCCTCTGCACGGATATTGAAGAATCTCACAACCATTGGGTAAAAATGCTTCTACCCCATCTCAAGCTTGGAAACTTCAAACCACTCCAACTGATCTTGCGTCACCTAGTCCTGAGGAGAATCAAAGAGGATGAGCTTGATAGTCTACCAGATGCAAACCATCAAATCATGTACACACCCCTGAAACCCTCTGCACAAGAATATTATGATATTCAACATGACATCTTTCTTGAATCACTCCAAAAGCAAGAGTCCTGTGTTGATCAAGGTGCCAATAATGCTGCTTTCCTCACTAAAATTCAGGAACTCTGTGGAATCTGTGATCATCCCCTGTTGGCCGACTCAAATCTGGTTCTCACATCATCCAGTCATTTTGAAACACAAGTGAAAGAAGAAGATTGCAATCCTTCAAAACATGGTATAATTCAACATCAAGTCCACCCTGCTGTGTGTTTGGAGAGCTCAAAAATTGAAAGACTAATTAACATGATCATGGATGAATTGGAGAAACGGGATAGCCCAAGTAAGATGGTGGTGTTTTCTTGTTGGACAAGGTTTCTTGATTTGTAAGACTTCCTCCAGATAAGCTTCAATGTTCACAAAAATGCTTACCATGTTTTTCAAAAAATATTCAATTCTCAGAATTCAGATTGCTTTGAGTCATAAAAACATCAAATACTTCCGCTTGGATGGTACAATGACAGCTACAGAGCAAAACAAATGCCTGCAAGATTTTGCCAGAAGTACCTCAACCCAAACACTACTGGCCTCCATCCAAGCTGCAGGGGTGGGTCTCAACATCACATGTGCAAACATTGTTTTTATCATGGTATGTGGTCCATTCTTTCTGTAAAAACATTGAAAGGAGCTCATACTCCACCTCCACTAGGAGCCACAATGGAATCCTAAAAACCAGGCACAGGCTGTAGATTGTTTGCATAGATTGGGCCAGACAAAAGAAGTGCGTGTGTATTACATGATTGCTCCAAAAACCATTGAGGAGAATATTCAAAAGGTGAGATCCTGTTCACAAGCAATTGTTAAGCATCAATGGTATTGATGTGCTCCTAATGTTGATTCAGGTTCAAAAGAGAAAGGAACAACTAGCAGAGAAAGTACAATCACTATTATTCAACCATTCACAAAATCTCCACTATTCAGCTAACGTTTTTTTCTTTTTCAGATCAACCATCATCACAACTAAAGATTGGAGAGAGATATTTCAGATACTACAGGAGGAGAAATAATTTTCTTTTACCATGTATGACGTGTATTTCAAGGAATGAATGAAAATATGTAAAATAATATTTATGATAAGATTTATTTTTTATTCATGCTGCAGGTGTTCTGTCATTCTTAATCACCTCAATATCTTGTATTTTTAAAGCAGATCTTGTCGCAAGCTGTAGTGTGTTGAGCCAAGTTACATTGTAAAATTGTCGAGATAATTTGGCTGGAATCCTTGGATTGAACTCAAATTGGGAGGAAGATTTCCTATCAACAAACTTGGGCTGCCTTTTGGCCTTACCAATCCAGCTTCCAATCAATATTTGATGGTCAATTAATTCCATCAATTGGGAAGCCCTTTCTGAACGCCAATCCAATTGCATCTTCCTGTGAATGGTTATACCATTTTCATTGACCTCTTCTGTATCAGAGCACACTGCAGGATAATTGAACTGTGCTGCAAGGGCCACATAATTGTTTTCATCACAACATTTCTGCCTCCTCTCTTCTAGCTACAAATTTGAATCATACATTGTCAGTTTAGTTGCCACAAGTGTGACATTGAATGGCTTGCTCTTTTCCGTAGTTTGGAAGTCCTTTGCTTGGCCTTTCTTTCCTCAACAGCAACCTCTCCACTCCTTTGGAACAATCTCCACTCACCCTGTAAATGAAGAAAGTACTTTTCCAACAGCGCGGACACAATTGCATGGTTGGAATGGTCAGGGGACCATAAAAAATTGTTGTACTCCCCAGTATGAAGTGCAACATCCAGTGTACAAAAAAATAAGACATCCATCACTTGGTTGAATGGATGCTTCCATCCACTCATCCAGTCAAAAGTAAACTGAGTCAGACCAAGCTCTCAAAGCCAGGTTTGGGTGAAACTGGTTATGGCATGGGTGTGGTTTTCAGGTGAGGCTGGTGCAGTTGGATTTCTCTGATCAAATGCAATCCCCTTCCCACGCTGAACTGCCAAATCACGCTCATCATTTGTGGGTGGTCCCAGTAGTGTGGTGACATCCCTATTCTTCATTTGAAGCAAGAATCTGGCATGAGCATGGACCACAGTGCGCATGGTATCAGTCTCTGGTGGGAGTTGTTCATTCAAATATTTCTGCCTCTCCTTGTTAGTTTTCCTCTTGGCAGATAGGGAGGCCCTGGCTCTGAGTCCTTCATGTTGGCGTGCTCGTGAGTCCCGTGCATAGTCTTCCACTGGAACAAAGAGGTTATCAAACCAGTTAGTCATTTTTAAATACTGTTTAGATAATTGAAATCCTTAAACACCTTCTTCAGCATTTTCAGGCTTGTTTTCTGTTTCCATGGCTAAAGAATTATAAAATTTTCGGTTGATGTCCATCAGATGAAAAATTGAAATAATTCACTCACGTATTTCAATAGCCAACTGATCATCTTGACTTGATTGCATGACTGTTCAAAAAAAATATCCCAAAAAATCAAGTTAGATTCTTGAAAAACTCTTTGATAGGAGCCATCACCCACCATTCCCACGTGAAGTTCCATCGGTTGGTTGGTCTGGAAATCAAATAGAATTTACATCCAATGTTCAATGATTAAGTTTTAAGTATTTATTTCACTTGATTTAACTCACAATTTGAACCGGATGGAAAATTTTGTGAAGCTGTTGTTGTGTCAGCCAGCCCTGAAGGTGGGATTTGACGGGCATTAATGGATTGAGGTGGAGGTGACATTCCATGCATTGGTATGTCAGTGGCTGCTGTAGTAGTTCCTGCATTCACATCCATGGCGGTTGTTGAAGTAGGTTTGGGAGGAATTGAAGCAGTACTTGTTTGTTGGAGGTGTGGATCTGTTGGTTGAGGATTATTCCCCACAGCATTTGAAGGTGATAAATCTGTTCCAGAGGCTTGGGAGGCTGGAGGGTGTGAAATAACTTCAATATTTGAATTTCCCAACACATCCGCATCTCTTGTTGGTTGTTCTTTGGGAAAAGAAGGGCAGGCCCTTGTTGATACAAATGGATGAGCCCGTACTTCCTCCAGATGTGGGGTAGACAAGCTGAAATAAACAGCACTTGAACCAAAGCACATAGAAGGTTCCCCTGGCACAACCTATTGGATTGGGAGAATTGGTGACATGTCAGTCTTTCCGCTGAAGATTTTATGAAACAAGAAAACCCATGAGAGAAGTGTTGAAAACTAATGTCCCAATCTCACCACTTCCAAAACACTTGTATCAATTCCACCCTGGGTCAACGTGGGCTCCGGTGTATCTTGCACTTCTGGGTTTTGTTGAGACCTCTCCATGACATTCTTGGATTGCCAAGCAGATGCCCTCAATTTTTACTGGAAGTTACTTTCCAAGACAAATCCACTTGAGCCACCCTCCCCTCTATCATCAATACTTTCCAAGACAAATCCACTTGAGCCACCCTCCCCTCTATCATCAACATGTTGCGATTGCCTCATAAAGCTAACTTCATGTGCTCTTGACCGATTGAACTTGTGAACAATTGGAGAGGAAAAATCCATGGCTTGGGTAAAAAAAAACTCAAAAATGCATCAGTTGAGCCAAAAAGAATTAAAATTCAGCTGTATTCCACTCAAAATCTTCCCCTATACGCCTTGCAGACCAAGGCACATCTGCATTAATATTTCCTCCTATGTCATCATCACATGTTTGCACCCTCTTGCGCATCTCTGGGCCTAAATAGAAAAACAAAATATTCATCCTCAAATCCACAGTCAAAATTGTGGGAAATATAATTAAGTTACCCTTTGATTTATGTATCTCTTCATACACTGGCTGGCCATCTTTGTCATACCAAACTCTTTTACCTACTACCTCTATTGCCATGTCATCATGTGACCTTACTTTTTCAGATTTTTCATGTGGCCTTCCTATCCATTCTGAAGGGTTTGGTAAAGATTGCATGCGTCTGTGAATTGGAGCATTTGGAGGCCTTTGGGATCCCAATGGATTTAATTCAAATTCTTGGCCTCCTTTAAGATTACTCCCAAATAAGTGACCCCTTCTTCCCTGGAGCTGTAAAGTCCCACGCTCTGGTATTCTACGGCCAAGTTTCTCCATTCTATCCAAATATCTTCTTTGTAATTCTGCAAAATTAAAAAAAAAACAGATCTTTCCTCACAGATAAAATTAGCTGCAAATATAGATTACCATCTGGTGTGATATTGGGAGGTGGAGCTTCAAGTTGAGCACCAGGATTCATCATAGTGGAATCAAAAATTGATTGATGAATGCTAGGCCCTCCTATCATGCCCCTTTCCAAATCTTTTTTACCCGCTTATTTATAAACAATTAGCATCAAAATCATAGACAGTGAAAATTTTGAAACTTTGAGCATTTCAAAAGCCTACCTGGTGTTACCATGAGATTAGATCCTGACACATATGCCTCATCATTGACATTAACCACAAGAAGGTTCTGACTGTGCTCTCCTAACACTTGTGCTTGTTTGAAAATTGTAAGTCAGTTAAATCTTACAAAATAATTCCAACAAAAAAAATAGCTCACAAGGAGTCATCAAATTTATTTCCAAAGAACCCTGCCTCAAAGAATTGTTTCTTTGGGGGGAAGTAAAATTTTCAGCCCCTGTTTGTATTAAAAATCAACTCATGTTTCATTGACCAAAGCTCATGGTTATCTCAAAGTAAACAAAAGAAACACACCTCTTTGTTTTCCTTTCTGGGAAGCTGGGATACCCAATCCTGTCAAATCTGCCTCAATCTCACCATCTGAAGACAGGGAATCTGACTTGTCCATTTGTTCCGTTTAATCTCTCATTCTCCACAAGGAAGGATTCTGATTTCTTGGAACATGTAAAGAAGCCTCTATCCTGGAGGCCAGGCTTGAACTCTCCCCACGTGAAGAAATTCCTTCAGAGGCCACACTTGCTGCTTTGGAAAACATTGGGGAGGCACCAAATGGGAAAATCATTCCTAAAATTGAAATACAATAGAGCATATCAGAAACAATTCAGAATAAATAAATAAATCAATGTCACATGCTACCTGGAGATGATTCCCTTGTGACATCAAGTCTCATTGCTCCTGATGGTTGAATGAATACTTCATAAAAAAAATTAATATCACCAACAAAATAAATTGATTGAAATAAAACAAAACATACCTCCCTGTGGGCTGCCTATCCTTCTATCCGATCTCTCAGATGCAGCCTCCTGCAATTCCTGAAATCTCATCTTCATCCTCCATAGCTAAGGATTCTCACCTTCAGGTGGTTGCAAATCTGCTTGAATCCTGGCACTGACACCGGCACTCTCCCCATGTGAAGATCTTCCCCCAGAGGCCCCACTTGCCGATCTGATTGAAGGTGGGGAGACTACAGGATTGATGAATAAAGGTAAATAAGAATTAATACCACCAACAAAATCAATTTATTGAATCAAAATAGAACATACCTTCCCCGGGGCTGCCTACCCTTCTATCCAATCTCTCAGATGCAGCCCCCTGCAATTCCTGAAATCTCATCTTCATGCTCCATAACCCAGGATTCTCACCTTCAGGTGGTTGCAAAGCTGCTTGAATCCTGGAACTGACACTGGCCCTCTCCCCACGTGAAGATCCTCCCCCAGATGCCACACTTGCCAATCTGATTGAAGGTGGGGAGACTACAGGATTGATGAATCAAGGTAAATAAGAGTCAGACAAAAAATGGAAAAATAAAAACTAATACCTGGGTTGGATTCCTTTGAAGACGTGATTACTTTTTCTCCTATGGGGGGGGGAGATAATTCCCAATGCAAAATAAGACTTCAGAAATTGTAATCAGTTAATATTAGTAAAACCCCTCACCTTTGTCTTGATGAGACATGGTTGGAGATGCATGTTGTTGTTCAACTCTTTTGTTCAAAATATTTTGGACCAATGAGCTTTCACTTTCAGACTGTGAGCAATCTGACTTATCACTGCGTCTAGCAGATGCCAATTTCTCCTTTTTATTTTTCTTTTTCACTACACCTTTCTTTCCTTTTTCTTTTATCAAAAAAAATAAATTTTAATATATAATGATTGACTAAGTTCATATTTGTGAAGACTTATCCCCACAATACGTACCAGTTCCTGTTAAATCACCCCACATTAATAAATGAAGAAAATTAAACATACAGAGTATCAACCCTTCACTCACCAGTATTTTCAGATTGAATATTGTCATGCGGAGAATGTTGCCCCATTCTTGGACCCAGGCTTTCTTCATCATTTTGACTGTGCTGAATCTGATCACCTGGGGTTGGTTCTGCTGTTCATCCAAGACAAAATAAATTAATTGAGTAAAAAAATGGTTGGTATTTAATCCATTCCAAGTAAAAAAATGTTTGGTATTTCATCCATTCACACCAATCCAACTTCCTATGATGAATACACAACATTACCTGGTTTTTGAACAGAACTTCCAACAGTTATCAAAGCTTGAGTAGGAGTAACCAAATAATCTTCCTCAATATATCAATTGTTCTCAGGATCATCTTCAGAAATACACAGGGGTTTAAGAATAATAAAAACAAACGCATCAATCCATCAGTCAAATACACACAAACTAATCTGCCGTAGGGGGAGATCACTGGTGATTTTCATGATGCACTGGGTGAGTACCCGTTTAAAGCATCTATATATATCAATAAATTTTCAATTGAAGTTTAACTGAAAATCAACAACACGTTCCATCTTTTCACTTTGTTCAGGATCAGTACTCTTTCACTTGGTTCAGGATCAGGGGATAAATGGATGAATGTTCTGGGAAAGTGAACGTACTGGTGGGAAGCCTGGGGATTATATATTCCCCCTGAATACCTGAGATAACCTTTGGAGTGCTCATGCGCTCGGATTCACTGACCAATAGTCAAGTCATCAGTTAAGATATTTTTCTTGCTTCTCAGCTTGACAATATCAGCAATATGGACTGCTCAACAATATCAGCAATATGACTCATAATTTAATTAAAATGAAAACATTAGACATCCTCAAAACGTTTGCATGTGTCTTGATTGTTTGTCTCATTAAACATTGGATGCAAATCATTTGATTCCCCCTTCTATACCCAATACTCATTTGATCAAAACAATCCAATAATAGAGAGAGAAAACGTCACACTCTCTGGTAAGACACTCTACATAAAATTCCACATAAGATTTCTCAAATATTCTCATTTGAAAGTAGTGATTTTGTTTTTCTCAGATTCCATCACAAAGCAATCAAAGCACATCAATATCATCCCTATGCACCTTTCATGTTTTAGTTTTGATATCCTAAATACAAGAGCATATCATCCTGCAGACAAATTTACTTCCTCCTACGTTACTCTGGGATTCTTTACAAGACCAATATTCCAAAAATGTATCATGGTTGAGAAAGTCAGCACCAAAGCTTTGGCATGGCGTATTCCATCCTTGTAAAAATGAATCATTTGTTTCAAAGAGCATTCCTTCTTGATCGGTGGACCTTCCAAGATTACAAGTCATTATCTGACTTAGAAATATGATTGCACATGAACATAGCACTGACATATTCCAAGCCATTTAGGTGCTGTTCAGCTGCACGATGTATAGTGTATCCAGTGAGTTTGGTCAGGTGGTCAACTCCCCCTGGTCATGTGACAAGACATGGTTGATGGTTGGACCAAATAGCTTGATGGGGAAATAGCCAAGGGGGCCCCATCTTTTTGGGTCATCAACTTGAAAAAGTTTCTGATCAACTCAGGGAAACAAGAAGTATTTTTTCTGCTGCTGTGCTCCTCATGACTGTTACAACCAACAGGGTGGCCTCAAGTCAATGCCAGACTCTTGGTTGCTTCAGTTGAAAGCCGCTGCAGCCAAGTTGATGACACACCTCCATTAGTTGACCACCTGACAAGGGGTGGTTGACTAAGCGCCACACAGCTTTGAGAACCTGCCAACTGTGGTTTGACAAAAAAACCCACCGAGTTGATGAGCCAATGAAACTCAGTGGACACACCATATCTGTAACTGTAACAGATCCCCCCTTGCCAAATTGAAGTTACAAAGTTACACTCCCATGCTGCCCTCCGCAAAAAAGGTTACAGAAAGTTACAAGCTCTTACCCTTGTAAATTGCTGTAACTTGCTGTTTATGCACTAAAAATGAGAGCTCACAGGCCCCAATCTGTTTGGCTGCGGGGCCCTGATATGAGCAGGTACTTACAGTTACAAATCCACTCATGGGAAGATTTTTAACTTGTAACCAGCAGTTAAAGTTACAAGTCATCTGCCACAGGGGCCCTTACAATGCTTGGTCCAGAGTTTGTAAAAATTAGGGTGCATTTGGACCCACATGAACCGTCATGTACCATCATGAAAATCCTGGATATTCATGAAGGCATATGATGGTTGGGTAGCTTTTCATGGTGTGTGTTTGGCGTCCACTCGTGAAATTTAGCCCAAATGACGGTAGTTGATGCTTCTCAAGGTTTGAGGTCTGCCATAGGCCAAAATTGGACACAACGGAACATTTTGGTCCGGACCAAAATGTTAGCATCATGTACATACATAGATGGATCCTCTCCTCCCTCTATGCGCTTACTATTGACTTATCCCCCACTTTTGCCCTTGACATCTCCCCTGTCACTGGTGAAAGCCAAAGACATCTCCCATCAAGACTATCATGTTGCTTGTGGACACCAAACACATCAGGTTCAAAAATAAGTTTGCATCATGTTCGATTTTGCACAAAATCAAACATGACACTAACTTTATTTCCAAAATGAGGCTTCATGATGGTTTGTGTGGGTACAAACTCACCCTTAGGGATTTGGGTTTCATTCATGCCCATGGAAACTGCGTGACAAATCCAAGCATTCCATTGATGCTCTCAAGTTTGAAGGAATCTATCATCATCTAAGATCTGTTTAATTTCAGTTCTTCTATCATGAACAGGGTCAAGGTCTTCAATTTTTTTGAGCATTCTAAATCTTAGCCCATTCAAAAAATCAACTTGACAATCACTCAGATTCTTGCTGAAATAAAGCTGCTTCTTGCTATTGTTTGGTGGAGTAAATTATTTATTGTAATGGAAGCAAAAACCTCATCTATTTGTACCTTAAATTTGGGCTGATTTGCCACCCAAAAATGGTGAAAGTATCCTTTTAAAAATGTGTATTTTCAATTTTTTTTGGAATAAATGCATGGTGATTTTTTTGGAAATCAAACAGCTTATAATTACTGAATTTTTGGAAAGCAGTATGCAGAAGCTAAAACATGGTTTGCAAAAATGGTCATGGGAGATAATTTCAGCTTTTTCACATTATCCTTATTCAAGAAAACATTCATCTCACCTATTTTTTCTTCAATATTAAATTATCCATTGCAACCATCACTTTCCTGGTTTCTGGACCATATTAAATGGTAGGTGATTTTTTTGACAATTTATGAATCAAATATGGTGTATCCACTGAGCCTGGATGGGTGGTAAACTCCTGCTGGTCATGCGACAAGCTGGATTTTACCACCTGACAAAATGGGTTGGTGGGGAAAAAGTCAAGGGAGCCCAATCTTGTTGGGTCATCAACCTGACCTAGTTGTTGATCAACTGAAAGCAACAAGAAGTAATTTAGCTGCAGTTGTGATCCTCATGACCAGCATGACCAATAGGATGGCCTCCTGTCAATGCCAAACTCTTGGCAGCTTAAGTTGAAAGCCGCCACGCCCCAGTTGATGGAACACCCCCATTGGGTGACCACCTGAAAAGCAGCGGTTGATTAACTGCCATGCGACTTTGAGAACCTGCCAACAGTGGCTTAAAAAAAAGCCACCCAGTTGACCACCTGACCAAACTTGGTTGATACACCATAAGAGGAAAAAAGGTGAATTGAAGAAGTAAATACTTGGAAGTGATCAAATGGGGTTAAATTATTTGAAATTCATACAGCTCTGAAAGAGATCAAACATTAATCTGAGGAAAATCAAATTGAAACCAGGGAGAAATCAAGGGGATTCATGGGGGAAAATTAATGGAAAAGCAAAAGAAACTTTTGATAAGTCCTGCAGAAACCAATTAGAAACACAGTGGAAAATTTGAAGAATCAAATGAGAATTAATTGGTCACTTTTGGAGAATTTAAGAGGAGTCTCAGAAGCAATCATGGATCATCTGTGTTTCCATCTTTGTGAACTCTACCAGAAAAAAAACAGAAATCATGGTGATTTCCTCTGGAAATTGATTATAAACTGTGAAGCAATTGGGGAAACCATCATGGTGAAGTGAAGTCTCTGGTCATCCAGAGATGCCTGATTTTTCCTGGTGGCTAAGACCACCAGCTTATGGCTGTTTCTTTATTTCTCCTCTGCTCACCCATCACAATTCCATTGCCGTGCTTGACCAGCCAAGTTTTCCTATTGGTCAGATCTTCAGAAGTCAGGAGGAGCTAGAGGCAACCTACCCAGAGGTGTAGTATATCTCATGTTCCCCAAATCTCTAACTCCTTTCCTCTCCAGCTTCATTCCTCAACAAGAATATTCAACGGCCCATAATCACCAGGTATTATTCTCACCTTTGTCAACTAAAGGTATAAGATTGCACTCAAACTGTCAACTTGCTACTATGTACAGAGCAAAACTGTCAAATAGTAACACAAACTATGAAAAATAAGAATACCTCAATTAGCAAAGTAAGAAGTGAGAAATCTATGAATATTATTACAGGAATGGATTCCTCACCCAAAATTAGGTAGGGTCACTCACTGAACCCACCCTTGAATTCCAAGTCTTTATATTTTTAAAATAATTAAAAAGAAAAGTACTAAAAATTACAAAACCTGTATGGCACCTTTTGGAAATTCTAATATTTCACACGTATTGTTACGTATAGGGTTTACACCTATAATTCACTCAGAATTGAGGTGTTGTGTATATTTTAGGAGTTACACGCGGAAATGTGTTATGTCACAATTCCCACGCGCAGCCCCGCATCATTACATAACCCTACGTACTTGTAGCAGCAGCATCCCGCGTACTAGAGACCCGCACGCATCTGATTCTGCCACACACGCAGCGGATCCTACCCCGCCTGCATCTGTACTAACTGATCCCCGCGCCTGGATCAGTCGTGACTAATCTGACAACCAGGTACGGCTCAGGAGAGCTAAAACCTAGTTAGGGTTGCCTAGTATATGTAACAAACAGACATATGAATTACTAATGATCTAAAAAGATCAAAACTTAAATAAAATTAATGAAAATTAAGTTTTAAACATTTTTTAATAAAAAATCAAAGATCAAGGACTACCACCTAAATCACTGATCTTGATCTTTGAAGACCACGAAAAACTACAAGAAGTGTTCATAAAAATTATTAGAAATTATCTACATGATCTCCAGATGATGTAAAATCAGTAAAAGTCCACATCTGCACACTTTAAAACAATATAAATAGTAAAAATGAAGGATGAGTACCAAATGATCAAATTTAGGCCATAACAGATTAACAGATCCTGTGGCTAAAATAGTACAGAAATCCAGCAGATCCAAGGACAGCTGATTGACAGCACCAAGTGGACGTGCTAATCTTGCCCTGAATGGCTTGCCAGCCTCAGCCCACGAGCAGAACCCTCTCTACGTCCCCTGAGAAGACCAAAATCACCCAAAAAGGTATTTATACAGACCTCTTTGGATCCATTATTCAATGAGTTAATCAGTTACCAGGAATTATTTATTATCAATCAGACACCGTGTCATTGTTAATCAAGTGCTTATATGAAGATAAGCAAGTGATTTATGAATTAGTCTGTAGTAGTATTGTTTAACTTTATTAACCAATCAACCATTGAAGTTTAGTCAAGCAATCTATCTCATCTGCTCTGAAACCCTTCCAATTATTCCAGGATTTTCGTGGTAAAGTGCTCAGAGTGAGTTTTACCCTTCCTGTCTAGGCCATTTGTGCTGTTAAGCCCGGCCATTAGTGGAATAAGTCCTTTCTAAGGCACCCATATTTATTCCAAGGTTGTTAAAATGCCTAAGGAGGCCCCTTGAAGAGAGGTTGCTATTCTGTAAAGATCCCCAGTAGTATAATACTGTGGCCCCTCTTTTATATTATATTGAAAACCATTTACTACCAAACCAATTAAACCTTGCAACTGCTCTTATTAAATCATTTATTTGAGCTTCTAAGCGTTTATGATTGGAATAATAATTAATATTATCATTCCAGAATTTTTATCACTCTCTGTAGCTAAAGGACTGCAAGGTTCCTGGTATCAGAGAGCTGACACAAACCCACTCCTACCTGATGACCAAGCCCCAGCTATCCTGATTGCCTGGTAAATCAATATACTGTCTGACTGCTCTCTATAATATTTGTATTTATTCACATTTCATTCCTTTCTTACTTTTGTTCAAAGTTACCTTTACTATTACCACATATTTTGGCTCTCATCCAAACTGTGCTGCAATAAAGAATAAATCTCAAATCATTACAGTTATGGATTAAAATCTGCTATTATGCAGACTGCCACCCAAGGATTCTCAGTCTTGTTACTAAAAGCCTGAAAAGCATTGTCAAACAACACATCAGGTCTTTACAGCTAAAACCCAGCAAACCCTTTTTGAGTGGACAGACACAATGGCCCATCTGGCAATGGTGCAATTACCTTAGTGGTTAAAGCATCACTCATGAATGTTGAGGTCATAGGTCCAAATCCCATAGTTCACAACTACGTTTTGGATTCTAAAATGGTAGCAAGAGTCTTCAGACAAATGGCGCACCCTAGCAGATGGAAAAATACAAGATGACCAGAAACAAATTGAGTTGTGAACAGCTGTATGCACCCTGCACAGAGCAAGGGGGAGTGTTGGAGTAAAATCTGCTCTCATGAAGACTGCCACCCAAGGATTCTAAGTTTTGGTACTGAAAGCCTGAAAAGCATTGCCAAACAACACATCAGGTCTTTACAGATAAACCCAAGCAAAAACTTGTTGAGTGGACAGGCACAATGGCCCATCTGGCAATGGCGCACTTACCTTGGTGTTTAAAGCAACACTCATGAATGTTGAGTTCATGGGTTCAAATACCATAGTGCACAGATACATTTTGGATTCTAATATTAATTTATATTCAAAGAGGCCCCATGGAGTCCGGAAAGCCATCTTCCATTTGTGGCCAGGGGCCACTTGTAGGAGATTAAATGCTGATTTCAGCTCAATTTTAGAGAGGTACTTACATCCAGAAAGATTGTTCAAAAGTTGAAAAATAATGGGAATAGGGTAAGAGTCCCAGACAGTCATATTGTTCAGAAAACAAAAGTCATTGCAAGAACAATGAGCTTTCCCTTCATTTTTGAAAAAAAAAAATTGGAGCCCCAGCTAAGGAGGATGAATCCACAATGAAGCCCTTTGCCAGATTATTTTTTTCAACATAATATTGAAAATCTTTTGTTTTATCCTGAATCAGTGTGTACATATTAACAAACGGGGGGTTGAGCATCTGGTTTTAGGTTGATATGGCAATTGTATTCTACTTGATGAGGAGGGAGATCCTTTAAAAAATTCTTAGTAAAAACATCTCTGAAAAAAAATTTTTCAGGAGGAAGAGCAACACCTGATACATCCAAAGAGTCTAACTGGATTGTGAAAAGAAGACCACCGGGGCTTTCTCCCAAAAACAAGAAATTCTTTCTAAGCCAGGGCATACCCAATGTAATTTTTTTAGAAGAAAGAGACAGGATAAATAGTGTAACAGGAAATTGTTTATTAGAACAATGAAGTCCTGTGAGGGTGAAAAAGAACTTCCAGAACTAATGGATGCTCCCATAAGATGGAAGCAAACTGTCAAAGCCCCTATATTGAATGGGAATAGTAACAGGGGATAATTTAAACCCTAACCTGGAAGGAAAATCTGATTCCATGAGGGGAGAGTATGCACCAGTATAAAAAGTGATTGTAGCACCCGCAGAAAATCCAGGAGAAGAGATAACGTGTGCCTCTACAATGGGACTATCACTGGGGAAGTGAATGAATTTGGACCCATAGTCTCTGGAAAAAGATGTCTATCCTCAACAGATTGTTGGAAAAAAAGGTCTGCCAGATTCATAGGGGTTTCCTCCATCTTTTAGGAGACCTTGTTGTTGGACTTTGGAGAGAAACCACCCAATCAGAGTCTGAAAAAATGCAAAGAGAGGACTGAGATGAGAGGACTGAGGATCTGAGAATCACCTTTTGAGGGAAACAACCCAATCAGATGTTGAGAAAATGCAACAAGAGGACTGAGATGAGAGGACTGAGTAGCTGAGAATCACCTGATGATGGTGGGAACAAAAACCAGAAAACAGATGGTAGAAGAAAGAAAAGAATTGAAAGAGGGAGAAAAAATAGGGGACTATTTAAACATGAAGCGCGTTTTGTTGTCCCACATGCATATGGATGAATTCCTTCCCCCTTCCCTTTTCCCTGGTTTCTGTGATGTTCCTGTGGTCCTGTGAGTCTGAATCTCAACACGCCCCATGCTTGGTTGGGAATGGTTTCAAGGAGTGAGTTGAATAAATTTCTTGGGTTGACAAAGCAGCTTGGTGAGACAGTTGGCTGGATTATTCTTTGTGGAAACAAAAGATAAGCTGAAGTACTTGCCATGGAGGTGCTGCCAAAGGAAGTGGAGTCGGACTTCAATGTGCTGGGTTTGATTTTGGTACAGGGGATTTAGGATGAGATTGATTTCCCCCCTGTTGTTGCAGAATAAGGCTGCGGGTTGGATGGCTAGGGAGAAAGCTTTGAATACTTGAATGATCAGTTGCTTACACCAGAGCAGGTCTTGAGCTGTTCTGGTGCATTCTTGGTGTTCCGCCTTGGTGGTGGACAGTGTGAAAACCTGCTGCTTGGTGCATTGCCACCCAAGTAAGCCGTTCAGGACCACAACAGACCCAGAAAAGCTCCTCCGGTCAACGGAGGAGCTGTATTCTGCATCCTCATAGCCTTGTAACATCAGTTGTTCCCCCAAGTTATGGCCAAGGGTCAGCCCAAAATGTGATGAAAATTTTAGATAGCATAGAAAGTTGAAAAAGAAAGTTTGATCGTGAGAGGATGGGGTGTTCAGAAACTGAGAAAAGTAGCGGTGGGCATGGGATAGATCCAGTCTGAACTTTTGGACCTGGTAGCCCAGAAGGCCCACCCCACGCTGGTGGTTGAAATCAGGAGAGGGGGGCATGGACGGTGTGGAAACTTAAGAAGAGTTACCTTCACAAGTTGTCCTGAGTTCCGGAAATTATTGGTCTAGCGTCTGTAAGATGATTGGGCGCGATGAGTTTTTAAGAAGAGAGAGTGATGATATGATGAAATTCCTTCCTTCCCCCAATCCGTAAGATGATGATCCTCCCCAACCCAGAGTTGAGGGTGAGGTCTTAAGTCCCCCCCTCAACCCTAGCCTAAGTACAACCACAAACAACAAGAACGAGTGATGAAATACAACCCTAAGCCGCAGAACCCTAGCCCAACCCTATCCCTCCATCCCTCGCCATTACCCGCGCCCTTTGGTATTAACGTAGCCCAGTTCGTCCTTCTCATGGCGCCGCCCTCCGCTGCGCCCTACTCGGAGCCCCCCGTGTTTCCGTCTGCGCCGTCTGCAAATCCCGCAATCCGCGGGTCGGCCAACGCTTATGCCCGCGCGGGCCTCCCCAGCGCATATAGCCCATGATTGCCCTGCCCTCACCTTCCGGAATAGCCACCCGCGAGCTTGGTCGGGCCGGCTCCATCACTTGGTCCGCTTCTTCCGGGCGGGTCGCGGTCCGGCGCCGCCTGAGGTAGGCCCAACCCATACCTGGTTCTGAGCCCTGCAGCCCCTACTGCTGAGCCCGCCGCGACTGCTGCTGAGCCCGCAGCAGGCACTGCTGAGACCGCGCGCACGCCAGATGCTGAGCCCGACCTACCCAACTGCTGAGCGCGCAGCCCGCGACGCAGCTCTTGATCCTGGGTTATAAATACGACACCACATCCCCCCCCCCAAGTTGAGTTCTGTCCCCGGAGGTCCTTCCATCACCACCTCGCCCCTGCCGCACCTACTGAACCACTTCCACCCCCTCCCCCAGTCCACCCCTAGCCGTCTTAGCCGCGCTCCTCCTCCGCTCCCCGCCATCGCCATGATCCCCTGCGATTACTGTGCCCGGAAGGGGCTAGTCTGCACAATCGTCCTTGGTTGACGTGCCTGCGGTTCCTGCCGTCGCGGTCACCGCCGCTGCTTGTTGGGGGAGGGTATGCCACGCCCCCTGCCCGCATCCGGCTCTCGTCCCCGGCCGCGCAAGAGGGCCCGTCCAGACTTTTTTGTGGTTTTGGACGATGACTTGGTCTCGGAGCACTTGTGGACCCCTCCTGGATCGCCCCCTGGCCGTCCCTCCCCAAACTCGGACCGCAACTCCACCTCTCCATACCGTCGCGCTGGACCTCCCCGCAAGGAGAATTACCCAAACTTCGCGGCGTTCCGGGCGGACCGGGTTTGAGTGATGCAAGGCGCGAGGGACCCGCGCCTTGATGAGATTCTCCGGCGTCGTGCCCCTGGTCCTCCTCCGGCTCCCGCTCCTCCTCCAGCCCCGGCTCCTCCAGCTCCGGCTCCCCCAGCCCCGGCCCCAAGCCCGACCCCTCCTCCGGCCTCCTATCACTTGTTGGACTCGGACGAGAGGCCCCCAACCCCGCGAGGAACCCCTCAACGGCCCGCGTCACCCATTGTTATCCCCTCGTCGCCTCCTGCCGGTCCGAGCAGACCAGATGGTCCCCCCAGAGGCTGCCTTCTCCCCGGTCCCGCCTCCCCCCAACCCGCCCGAGATTCCGGACATTCCTGTCCTCCCGGCTCTCCCGCTTGCGAGGTTCGATGCAATGGCGGACGACGCGGATGGGCTACTCCGGCAATTCCTGGCGGTCCCTCAAGCCCACACCACTGATGACCGTCGGGAACTCTTGGCGGCCTTCCAAACCCTGGTCGCGGCGGCTCGCGCGGACGCGGAGGATATGATGAGGATCCGCTTGACTTAGATGGATCGCCCCCCCCTTCCTACTATTATTATTATTATTATTAATTTTTTTTTTTCATAGTTCCTATTCTGCGCCCTTTTAGCAAAGAAAGACTTTTGCCGCGCCATCTCGTGAGAGCTTTGAGAGAATTCCGCGTACGCGCGTTATGAGTGAGAGTGAGATTGAGACGAAATTGAGATCCGCGCCCCGCCCGTGCACTGAGCCAACAAAGTTTTCCGGAAGGTACCTGGTCCGCCCCAGCCAAACTGCCACACAGTTCCCCATACCCACCCTGCAATAAACAAAACAACCCTACACCAGCGCGCACACACAGTTATCCAAGAGAGAGGAAGAGGACATAAGGGAAACAAACACTCTGGGGTGTCTAGCTGTTCCGGCTGTGAACCGGCTAGAACACCCCCTTACCAAATCAGACTTGTCCCGCGCGTGTTCCACCCATAATCCGCACCCATTACTCCATACACAAGACAACAGGTTGAGAGAAAAACAGAGAAAAAGATCCAAACCTTAAAGAAAAAGATTAATATTTTTTTTTTTTTTTTTTTTTTTTTTTTTTTTTTTTTTTTTTTTTTTTTTTTTTTTTTTTTTTTTTTTTTTTTACCTGGGGCCTCCGCTCCTTGTCCTGCGCGCCCATCCGAGGGGCTCGTCCTCGCGTTCACGGGCCTGGCTTGCGCCGCGCCCGTGTCCCTAAAAACCAAACATAGCCAACACCAGTACCGATTTGCGAAACTAGTTTACACAAGAAATAGGAAAACGGACATTCTGGGGTGTCTAGTCATCCCGGCTGTGAACCAGCTAGAACACCCCCTCACCAAATCAGGTTTTTGCCCTACTCGCGCCCCCCTTTGACTTGACAACTGTCCCCAGCAACTCGTAGCCTTTTACTCCTCCGGGGCGGCGCGTCAAGCGCGGGCTCCTCCTCAACCAACGAACCCAACCCGCCCATCGACTCTGGACCCTCAGCTTTTTCCCGCGCGTCCGCGCCATCGCCAGCCTTCTTGTCGAAGGAGGTGGAGCCGCGTGCAAAGAAGCGCTTCAAGTGCGAAGCCGCTGCCTTCCGTTTGAGCGGCGCCCCATCCAATTCCTTGAGTTGATAACTCCCGCCTTCGAACTTGGATGCCACGCGGAAGGGGCCGTTCCATTGGTTGGGGAAAATCTTACCCCACTGAGAATCCAAACTACGGTTGTACAGCAACACTAAGTCCCCCTTCCGCAACGGATCCCAGAGAAGATGGGAACAGCGCTCGTCCCAGTAGCGGACCAACGCCGTCCTGGTCTTTTGCAACCTATCCGCGGCCTTCGCCAGGGTCTTGTCCTGCCGGAGAAGCTGTTTGGTGCGCGCCTCCATGAGCTCCGCGGAGGTCTTCACCTTCCACCAATTGATGCCCAAGAAAGTCTCCAGCTCGATGTCCACCGGAAGGACCGGGCGCTGTCCGTAGAGGAGTTCATAAGGCGAGTAGCCCTTTGAGCGCTTGACCGATATCCTTTCCGCGAAGAGGACCACCGGAAGGGTCTCCTGCCACCGCTTCCCGTCCTCGCCACACATCTTCACCAGGGCGTCCTTGATTGGCTGGTGGCCGCGTTCAATCATCCCGGCACCCTCAGGGTAGTACTCCGTGACCCGCCCGAAGTTAGCCCCGCAGCTCTGAACTAAACCCGTCAAGCGGCCTTGGAACTCCGCGCCCCCGTCGACGGTGACCAGTTGGAGCAAACCATACCGCGCGAACCAATCTTCCTCCAAAAACTGGGCGACCCTTTCCGCCGACAGCTTGACCAGCGGACGCGCCTTGAACCAACCCAACAAGTTGTCCCGCGCGACCAGCAGGTACGCGAACTTCCCCGCCTTGATGTGAACCACGTCAAGGGAGACCCGTCCAAACAAGGCGTCCTCCCCCGTAGGGTGACCCACCTCCCTCAGGAGCCTAGAACTCTTCCTCTGACAAGCCTCGCATGACTTCACCCACTCGCGCACTGGGCGTACCACCCCCGGCCACCAGAACCTTGCTTTCACCCACCGCCGCGTTTCAATCTTGCCTCGATGCCCAAGGTCGTCGTGAAGACACCGCAGAATCATCTCCTGGTCCCTCCTTGATGTTGCAACCACCAGGGGCACAGGGGTGCACCTCCGCCACAGTTGCCCCTCCTGCAAATAGAAGTTGGTTGTCCGCCATTTTTCCCACCAAATTACCGTTTCCGACGTACCTGCCGGAAATTGGAGACCCTGCAGAAAGAAGCACAACGTCGCGTAACGCCCGGACTGCTGCAGCAAAAGAGCAACCTCCGTCTCCATCATGCCCACCCGGATAACCGGAGATTCCACGTCCAAGTGTTCCGCCCCTTTGAACGGATCCTTGCGCGGGTACCGCAACAGCGCGTCGGGCATTTTGAACGACTTCCCTGGGAAATGAACCACACTAAAGGCAAAGAGTTGAAGGAACGCGACCCACCTAGTCATCGGGGTGTTCGGCAGCATCGGCAAATCAATCATCCGCGCCAGAGCCTCCGCGTCCACCAAGAGTTCAAAATTCACCCCCCAAAGCAAATGCTGCAGCCTTCGCACAATCTTGGTGAGCCCGCACAGTTCCAACTTTGGTTGTGAATACCAACTCTCCGTCGCGGGAGAAGGTTACGGATTCATAAAGAACCGGCCTATCCTTACCATCCTCCTCCTGCGTCAGAACGCCTCCCGCGCCGAGTTTGCTAGAGTCGACGGCCATGCGGATCCCTCCCAATTCATAGTTGAGGTCCCGGAGGACAATGTCGCGCCCCACAATCTCCTTGAGCTTTGCAAAGGCAGCGTCACACCCCGCCGTCCACTCCCACGCCGCACCCTTACGCATAAGTGCCCGCAGCGGACTTGCCACCTCCGCAAACCGCTCAATGAACATGCCGACATAGCTGCACAGCCCCAAAAACTGGAGGATATGCAAAGGCGTCCATGGAGTTGGCCATTCAAGGACTTTATTCCGTTTCTTCTCCGCGATCCCCCGGCCATCGGCGCCCACCACGTGTCCCAACCCTCCAGCACTGGAACACAAACCGCCAACTTACTCCCTGACACCGTAAGCCCCGCCTCCTCAATTTGGAACAAAATCCGCTCCAACCTCCTCGCGTATTCCCAGACGAAGCGGCGAATCCTTGGGGCTTCCTCCAACACCGCGCCCCCGTAGTCCGTCTTCGGCCCCTTGATCCCCGCATTGTCAATGAAGATCAGAGCCCCCTCCGGGATGTTGTCCCGTAGTATCCACGTCATCTGAGCCTGGTAAACTGCCACCGAGTTCTTCGCGCCCTGCGGCAGCCGCGTCAACTGCATTCGTCCCAGCCCTGTTTTGAACGCGGTCAACGGCTGCGATTCGGGGTGGAGCTCCCGCTGATTGTACCCCCCCATCACATTGACCAGTCCGTAACACGTGCGCCCCGCCATTGATTCCAAGAATTTGTCCACCCGCGGAGGCAATCCCGCGTCCCGAATGGTGAATGAATTCAGCCGCTGCAGGTCATGGACAATCCTCAGCAACTTCCCATCCTGCTTAACCACCGCGAAGATTGGGCTAGAGTAGCTCAATGTGGACTGCTCGTACAAACCCGTTCTAACGCGCTCCCAAACCAGCTCCAGAAAGGGCTCCCGTACGGTCCGGGGGATCGGAATTGGCTTGATTTGCCAGGGTACGTGCGGCACCGTGGGGATTACGTAGGGGTCGCCGATTCCCCTTTTCAACAATCCGCGCTTGTCCGGCCCAAAGGCGAGGGCCTTCTTGCAAAGCACCAACACCAATGCCAGCAAATCCTTTTCCTCCGCACTCAACCACCCCGCCGGCCCAAAGTTAAGCGCCTCAATCCTTTCATCCGTGATCCGCGCTGACCGGGTTACCCACCCCGACTTCTTCAATGGACTTACCCAGGGATCCCGAGACCAGATGATTGGTCTCAGGGGCCCGTTCAGCCCCTGCGGCATTGGTTCTTTCCAAGGCCAGACCTTTCGCGCCACAGGCTTATACCGCCCCGCGTTACACCTAACCATCCGCACACGTCCATTGTCGTCGTCATGGATCCTGGCAACAATCAACCCGCAGCTTTTGCCTTTGCTCACAAGCGTGGCACTATGGTAGGGTTTTTGAAACGCGGTACCTCCCGGTGACGCATACCGAGGAAAAAAACTTACTTCTGCCGCCCGCGCCCTCCGCGCGCTTCCCTCCCCCCCTTGCTCCTCCCTAGTCGGCCGCGCCGCGCAAGACCGGAGCCTGTCCCGCGCGGTTTCCGCGGTCGACTAGGCAAAATCCCCCGTGAGGCGGCCCTTGCAGCCGTTCCCCCCGTCGGATTCCGTCTCCTTGCCAGCCGCCGCCGACCGCACCCACTTCCCTTTCCCGTGGTCGGAGATTGTTGTCTCGAACTTGGCCCCGGACGCGTCCTCTACCGTCAGCGCCTCCTTCCCTTCCTCCTCATTGAACGCCATCCGGGCCCGGAACCCAAACATAAACGGTCGACCCAAAATCACGTTGCCGCACTCCACAGAAAGGAATGACAGCGGCTTACAGACCTTCGCAACCTCCACCTCTTCTCCTTCCACCACCCCGTCCACCCAACACTCCCCACCGTTGAGCGCCCGCAATACCATGGCGCACTTCCTCCGGACCAACCCCAACTCGTCTACCAATTTTGACGGGAGCAAGTTAACCATTGACCCGCTTTCCCCCGTTGCCCACACCTTCCAATCCGCGATCTTCATCAAGACGTAGGCAAGCGGGACCAACACGGCCTTGGGTGGGCACGGCTCGCGTTACCCCCCTCCTCCACCGCGTTCACGCGCTGCACCGTTGCAGGAACCCTGCCGCGCCCGTACTCCCTTAGCGCCTGCACCATCTCTTTGACGACCACCGGAGAGACCGGGGCCAGCTCCCGTAGTGTGAGAGGAACTGGCATCTCGCTCCCCATCACCCGCCGCACCACTTCCACGGCCTTCCTTCTTCCTCCGGAGCCGGCCGATGGCGTGTCGCCCGACGGTCCTTGCGCACCAGTCTTTGGGGTTTGATTTGTCAGCCGCTCCTTCACGTCTACCTCCATCTTCTCTGATAAGATTTGCTCGTCCGCTGCCAACGCCCTAACCTCCGCCTCCACTCGCGGAGCTCACCACGTGCCAGGCCCGGTGACGATTCCAAGCGACACCCGAGCGGCCCCTGCAGACTGCGCTCTTGTCCTGACCTGGTTCAATGGGGATGGGTGGTCGGGCCCAAGACTTCCCGGCTCACCCGTTGGAAATATGAAAGTCAATCCGGATGCGCGGACCAATCCCTTGTCCATATCCCTGGTCAACTCCGCGCAACCCAACCTCCAATGTCTCCTGTCGCCACAATATGTACAGATTTGGGCTGGGAACCCTCCCAAGGGTCCGCTACCAGGCCAAGGACCCCCCCCATGTGGGGCGGCTCATCGCGCCAAGGGGGCGGGGGCGGAGCCATTGACTGGATTGTTGGCTGGGCCGCGGGCTGTGCCGCGGGCTGCGCCGTTACCCAATTGAGGAGTATCCGCAGATCCTTCAACATGTCCGTCATTTCATTCACTGGTACCTCCATTGTACCCGGACAACTCGTCGTGGATGGGCCCGCATGTAGTTCCTGCGGTGGAGGCGGGGCTGAGGAAGCCGCTGGTCTCTTCAAGGCTGACGGGAACGCCCTAGCCGTGTCCTCGATCAGTTCCTCCAGATCGATCTTGCTCTCTACCGCCCCGTTGATTGCCCTCAGGTCCGGGAGAAGGATGACACTCTGGTCCACCAACCGCAATACCATCCCGTGCTCGAAGAGGTGCCGCTGAACCCGCGCGCGAAGTTGTGGCGCAAGCCCGCCCAAGAACGCCCGTTTCATCACTCCCGTCTGACCCACCACCACCTGGCTCTTCGCTAAATAACTATAGATACGGTCAAACAGAGATTTGTACTCAGACAAATCGTTCCGCGTCCCCACCCCACCTCGCGAGATCACATCCGCCGCCGCCCGCTCAAAATCCGTTTCCCAAAAGAGGGGTTCTCGCTTCCCCCACCTCGCCATCATCTCGCCCCGGAGCCTAATCAAGTCCCGAGCCTTGTAACCTGCCATATCCTCCACATCCCGCAGCTTACTTTTGTCCGTGATGAAGAGAACAATGGTGCGGACCTTGTCCTTGCTCGTCGCGTTTTCGGAGTCCGCGATATCCTTGAAACTTGCAAGAAAAAGCCCGATATTGGCAGTGTCCAACCAAAGATGGGGGAATTTCTGCAGCCTAAGCCATACCCCCCGTGGGGCCTTGGCCGCCTCTGAAGGCTCCGACCGAGGGGGGGCAAAGCCGCCGGTCCGAGTGGTTGGAGGTGGGGGAGGTGTTGGTCCGCCGACTCCCGCCCGGGGGGGAAATGGGGGCGGATTGGTCGATCCTGGAGTAGTTGTCGGCAACATCGCGTACACTATCTTTGAGAGACTGAGACAAAAGGTGACTTCCCGGCCAGACCCCCAGATGTGGAAACTTAAGAAGAGTTACCTTCACAAGTTGTCCTGAGTTCCGGAAATTATTGGTCTAGCGTCTGTAAGATGATTGGGCGCGATGAGTTTTTAAGAAGAGAGAGTGATGATATGATGAAATTCCTTCCTTCCCCCAATCCGTAAGATGATGATCCTCCCCAACCCGGAGTTGAGGGTGAGGTCTTAAGTCCCCCCCTCAACCCTAGCCTAAGTACAACCACAAACAACAAGAACAAGTGATGAAATACAACCCTAAGCCGCAGAACCCTAGCCCAACCCTATCCCTCCATCCCTCGCCATTACCCGCGCCCTTTGGTATTAACGTAGCCCAGTTCGTCCTTCTCATGGCGCCACCCTCCGCCGCGCCCTACTCGGAGCCCCCCGTGTTTCCGTCCGCGCCGTCTGCGAATCCCGCAATCCGCGGGTCGGCCAACGCTTATGCCCGCGCGGGCCTCCCCAGCGCATATAGCCCATGATTGCCCCGCCCTCGCCTTCCGGAATAGCCACCCGCGAGCTTGGTCGGGCCGGCTCCATCACTTGGTCCGCTTCTTCCGGGCGGGTCGCGGTCCGGCGCCGCCTGAGGTAGGCCCGACCCATACCTGGTTCTGAGCCCTGCAGCCCCTACTGCTGAGCCCGCCGCGACTGCTGCTGAGCCCGCAGCAGGCACTGCTGAGACCACGCGCACGCCAGATGCTGAGCCCGCAACGCTTATGCCTACGCGGGCCTCCCCAGCGCGTATAGCCCATGATCGCCCCGCCCTCGCCTTCCGGACTAGCCACCCGCAAGCTTGGTCGGGCCGGCTCCATCACTTGGTCCACTTCTTCCGGGCGGGTCGCGGTCCGGCCCCGCCTGAGGTAGGCCCAACCCATACCTGGTGCTGAGCCCCGCAGCCCCTACTGCTGAGCCCGCCGCGACTGCTGCTGAGACCGCGCGCACGCCAGATGCTGAGCCCGACCTACCCAACTGCTGAGCGCGCAGCCTGCGACGCAGCTCTCAATCTGGGGTTATAAATACGACACCACAACGGCATGGGATCATGAAGGTAGTTGGAGGGTAATGGCATGGTGACCTGCTGGCTGTCTAGCATATTTAACTCTGCAAGAATTTTGTTGGCGTATTGATCCTGCTGAAGAGTGATGGTGCACTCATTCCTGTTCTGAGTGATTCTCATCCCCAGAAACCACTTGAAGGTACTTAAATTGTGTATTTGAAATTTGGACTTCAGAGCTTTCTTTACTGGTTCAATGTTTTGGCTGTTGATGATCAGGTGTTCCACATGGAAAAAGATGAGGACAGGATTGGAAGGATCAGTTGAAATGAAGAGGCATGGGTTGGACTGGGTGGGTTGGAAATGAATTTCAGAGAAGAAGGAGGAGAGTTCCTTGTACCAGCACTGGGGACTTTTCTTGAGACCATACAGAGAATTTTTCAGAAGTAGCCCCTCAGTGGGTTTCAGGTTTATTTTCACTCCCTTTGGTGGCTTGATGAAAATGTGCTTTTCCATGAGTCTTTTGTAGAGACTCCTGTGGGATTATATAAATAAAAGTAGCGAATAGCTTTCTGGCAGTCCTTGAAGGGGAATTTAGTATTACTTCTGCTCCTTTGGAGTATTAGTATATACTAAGAGTGGTTTTGAATTGCCTGCCCTTCTAGTACTATAGTAAGTCTGCACAATAATTTATTTAAATTAATGGCTGGTTTCTTTGAGACTTAAAATATGTCTCAGATCAGACCTAGATTAGTTATTAACTGTGGTATTGGTAGGATTTGTTGAATAATAGACCAGATGTATTGGATTATTGGTTAATTATTGATCAGACATGTATGATCTTAATCAGTATCCCAATATTAAAGGTTTGAAGGGTTTATCAAAGGGATGGTTCAGGAGAGGACCCAAGGATGGGTTTACCCACAGGGGGCTGGGCAGAGGAAAGGTTGGTAGTTTCTTTTTGTTGTGCTCTCTTTCTTTGTAAGGGTTATTTATTAACTAATGGGTGGGGTTTTTTTAATATGGTGCTGAATATCTAGGTCACAGAAGAACCCTTATTCAAGCACCTATTGGGTGGTTTAATTGGCTAAAGATGGGTAATAACTTGGTTTCTGATTTCTTGTTTTCCTTTATAACTGATTCACTAATAATATTTATCTGGGTAGTTACCACAGATGGATGGGCCAAGAAGGCCTGATTGGGTGTATGGGGATAGCTAATGGCCAGATGGCATACTGAGATGGGTGATAACTAGGCCAGATAGCATACTGAGATGGGTGATAACTAGGCCAGATGGCATGATGGTACAACTTGGATAGGGCAGAGAGGCCCTCCTTAAATAGACAAATCCTACCTCAGGGGGTGCTCAAGGCTTCCCCTGAGGGATCTCCCTGTTCTGGTGAGGAACAGTGAGATACAGTTACATGAGGCATTTCTTCTGGTTGGGAAAATGTTGTACAGATACATGAGGCATTTCTTCTGGTTGGAAAAACTTATACAGGGGTCTCCTGCATGCACAGCCTTGCATAAATTGCTGTGTAGTACTGATAAGATGTATTGCTGTTCTGTACTGGTAGTTTGTTCAGTGCTACTTGATTCTACCTACATTTATTGCTGTGCAATACTGGTGGCTTGTTTGGTTCTTCTTAAGTCTGGTCCCACTTCCTCCCGCATATGTTGCTCTTGTACACTGCTGCACAGCCTCCTGTATTTATTGCTCTTGTATTTGCTTCTGCACAGACTCCTGTATTTATTGGTCTTGTATCTGCTCCTGCACAGCCTCCTGTATTTATTGGTCTTGTATTTGCTCCTGCACAGCCTCCTGTATGTATTCTTGCATAGCCTTTTGCATATAGTGCTCCTGTATACCTCTGAAAAGCCTCTGGTTTGTGTATTTGCTGATGGGGTGACTGGATCTGGTCTGCTTGCACTGCCTCCTGGATCTGTATTGCTGTATGGTGATGAGTTGACTGGATCTAGACTGGTTAAACTGCCTCCTGGATCTGTATTGCTGTATGGTTATGATGTGATAGGATCTGGACTGGTTGCACTGCCTCCTGAATCTTTATTTTCTGTATTTGATGAGGTGACTGGATCTGACTAATTGCACTGCCTCCTGGATCTGTATTGCTGTATTCTTATTTGTACTGGTTGTTGTGTGGTCCTGGTCTTGAGGATAAGCTGCCACTGGTATGTACTTGAGGGTTTACTAGGTATGCCTTATGTCTTCCACAGAGGTGTGACATCTGGTTGGGTATGAGTTTGCCTTAGTTGAAGGTTTCTTGGGCTGTATCTTCTAATCCATGAGAGATAGAGGGGTACTTTGACGGAGTTACTATGGGTTATTTGTGATGTAGAATCCATTTCTGAGGTTATCTTGATGGTTCGAGCTGTTGTTACACTAGAAAAGTGAGTCTGATGGCTATAGGACAGGTTTGGACTACCACACCATTGAGGAATGCACATCTTACATCCATTTGATTGAGTTCAAAATTTTTGGAAGCTGCCAGCATTAAAAGGAGCCAGAGAGAAGGGTCCCAACCTGTTGGGGAAATTTTTTGTTATAATTGATGGCTTCAATCTGGCAATTTCCCAGTATGCACAAAAAAGCCTTCTTTTTGAAAAAAACACCGTTTGCGTCCCTCTTGCTTCTGTAGACATAGAAGGTGTCAAGAAACTTCTTGTGAGGTAACTTTTCCGCCACTTCCCATATGCCATGTCTGGTGATGTTTTTCAGTTTGGATTCTTCAGCTGGAATCCAGTTGGCAGCATCAGATTGTTGTTGAACTTCCTCATACAAGCTGGGGTCAGAGAGGATGGATGGTTCTTCAGCTATCAGCTTTGCGTGGTGTCTTTGGGGGTTATCAATGATTTGGTGAGGGCCCAGGCGCAGGTAGATGTCTTTGGAGCTTTTTTTAGTAAGGAACATAGGAGTATCCCTTGTTGGGAGATTGAGAAGACGGGAACAAAATTGATGAATCTTTGGGGTTGTCTTCTGGAAATGAAGCAGAGAGTGGCAAGATGGAAGATGAAGGAATGATAGGTAGCCAGGAAAGGGGAAAATCAGAAGTTAGATACGGAATAGAGGAAGCAAGGGGGGGGGAACAGTGTAAGACTTCAAATGGTCCTAGGCTGTGGCAGTTCTGTGGAGGGGAAGGGTGCTGTTTAGGCTGCCCTCCTGAGTGTTACAAAAATATTTAAATGTTACCAAGATCAAGGTCCAGAACCTGGTAAATGAGGAATCAAGTAGTAGAGGATAAAGATGATATTAGTTTGGTAGCAATGGAACACCACACTCTGAGCCAAGATTATGTGGGAAAAACTTGGACAAAGAAAGCTAAAGTTTGTTTAAATTTCAAAGAACAAAGCTGTTGTATGTAAACAACGCCCACAAGCTAATAAATCTGGTTGTCAGCAGAAGATTGGGAAAGATAAACTCAAACCCAACCAACCTCCAGGTTCTCAATGAACCTACCCAACTCTCCGCAATCAAGCGCTTGAAGGGTACCAGATAACTGAGGGTGGCTGTACAAGAAAAAGCACTATTTTTAAGAAGCTCTAAAAGCAAAAAGTAAACTGATTTGAAGCAAGGGTAACCTCAAAACTTCTCAAGGAACTCAAGAGTAGGCTGGAAGAATGCAACTACAAAAAAAATAAGGGAGTTATAACACTCCAGGACTTAAGCTTAATAATACCTCTTCAATCAATTGTGATTGGCTCCAGGAAGATGATCAAGGAGGGATCAAGACCAGTATGGTCAGAGAAAGGGATCAAGGAGTGGTATAACACACTCAAGGATCCCAACAGACAGAATTCTCTTCAACCAGCAAGGCTATTGGTTGGTGATAAGGATCAGGCCACAGAGGGGCAAAGACTCAGGATCAATGGATCAGGGGGGGGGGGAAATAATAGATATACCCAGGATGAGGATCAGGATTAATTTTCAGTGATAAAGGGGGGGACATAAGCACACACTCCCATGGATGATTTGGAAAAGGCAGGGGAGAGCCCCCCTTTTATAGACCATGGATCCCTGTAGACTATTTACAAGAGATACTACAAATAGAGCCAAAACAAAGTTTTTTTTTTTTTTTTTTTTAGGATTGTCATTAGAAAAAAAGGGGGAAAAAAAAGAAACAACAAACACTCAAAAAAAAGAAGAACTGAATCAAAACCCTGGCCTGTGCCAATGATGGGCACAGGCAAGAGAGTATCTAGTGAGAAGCCCACTGGCATGCTGACAGGCCCGGGCAACAGTTGAGAACCGCGCGGGCAACGGACAAGCCGTGCGGGAGACCAGTGTGCTGGAGGTGGTGCTTAAGGATGGTTTGCAAAGTCAAATCTAGCGTGGGCATGGACGGATTAGAATGATGATGAAGTTGAACCAAGTGGTTAGGCTGGGAGACTTGATCAAGGGGAAGGGAGATTGGAGCAATTGGGATGTGCAGTAATGAGAGATCAGATCAATTGGGAGGTTCTTGAGGTGGTAGTAATGGGATTGGTAGGGGTGGTGATCCACATTGCTGCTGCTGCAGTTGGTCGAGTGTTAGACTGGATGAGTTCATTAATTGGTAATGGGGCTGACTAAATGGGTGATTGGAGAGGAGTGACAATGATCTACGGGGGTGAGGGGAAAATGAGCACTAGTTCTGATTGATAGACGCGTGGGGATGGAGGAAGTCATGGGGGAAGCAGTGGGAGCTACTGGTAGAATAAACTGAGTGGGCCTGGTTGAACTTTGACAGATTGACATCTCCAACATGGCAGATTGAGTTCAAGCCAGATTCAATACCAACCAAATAACAACTGATACTAAAAGGAATGTTGGTTGCAAAATCCCTCAAAAGGATCATTGGGAGGCATCTCTTTCAAACCAGCTTCAGGGCCACCATCTGAATTGCCTGTCCAACATAGTAGACAACTTGGTCTTTTTGCAGATCACCACGGTAGTCAAGGTGGCAGGAGTGGAGGGGGAGATCATCCCCGCTTGGCCAAGGTGATAAAGATTGTACGTAGCAAGGACCTTCCTCACTCTCAAGGGGGATCCTTGCTGGGTTGGTGTTGCAAATGAGAGAAATCCAAAGATGGCAAAGATGGCGGTGTTGTGATGATGAACCTTGGATGAAGCAAGCAAATTTGCTTGCAGCCGGTCCTTGGCCAAAAAAAGGAAGGAGTACCTTCAGAGAGGGGGGATTTGAACACAGGACCAGGGTTCTAGAAACTGAGAGATCTTCCTAGACAACTAGGAGAAGGGAATGCTGAGAGCTGGGAACTGAGCTGAGAAGTCATTCCAAAAAAAAGGTTTTTTTTTTTGGATCCAAATGGAGGCTATAGAAAAGTTGATAAAAATTTTACTTTTCCCTTACTGGTCCACAGGTTTCCCAGATTGGGCACCACATCTCTCCCCAACTTACAGACTGTCCCTAGTCTGCATCTGAGTATCTTTGATGATATATATAAAATAAGAAACTGAGGAATTGAAACAGAAAAAAACCTGTTTGATCTTGAGGGTGATTGAAAAGGCAGCTTGATAAATCCAAAGAAAAAGTCCTGGAAGTGGCTGAGATAAAAGAAGGAAGAAGGCGTCCCAGGTGCTCACATATGTGGCATACAGTAGAGTTTCACAAAAAAATGCAGCAGATGACCCCTGGTGGTGCACAATTGGGAGGACATACTTCTGGAACAAGTTGCCTCCACAACAATGAAATTTCTTGACTTGATCAGCAGAGAACCTTCTGGCCATCAGAGTTCCATCCAGCTCCTCTAAAACATATGATCCACCTCTGACTTGACAGATCACTTGATAAGGACCATTCCAGCAGTTAGAGAAAATCTTTCCCCACTGATTTTCCAAGGATCAATTATAAGCTAAGACTAGATCCCCAGGATTCAAGGGATACCTGATTTGTTTGGAGTGCTTATCCTCCCAATACTGGAATGATTTTACTCTTGACTCCATCATCTTCTCATAAGCTCTGTCACAAACATCTTCACTTTGCTCCAGTTGCTTGGATCTGACCAATAATAGATCAGTGGTGGAAGAAACCCTTTCCCAAGAAATACCAAAGAAATATTCCATTTCCAGATCAAGAGGAAGGATAGCCCTTTTTCCAAAGATAATTTCATAAAGTGAGTAGCCAGTGGTTTGTTTAGTTGAAATTCAATTGGAGAAGAGGATCAGAGGAAGAAATTTGCAACAATTCTTTCCACTTTCAACAGCCAGCTTGACAAGGGCAGCCTTCAAAGGAGCATGGCCTCTTTCCACCATGCCTTGAACTTCAGGATAAAAATGAGTGGTCACCCTATGTTGACCAGGAAGAAATTGAATAATTTCAGCCAGTTTGCCGCCAAACTCAGAGCCACCATCAGTTGAATAAGATTGAGCCAAGCCCTAACGCATTTTCCAAGTCTCATAGAGGAAGGCTGCTACTGATTCAGAGACAAGTTTCTTAAGGAATTTTGCTTCAACCCACCAGAAAAATCATCTCTAGCCACTATGAGGTACTTAGCTCCACCAGCCTTAATATGAACTACATCCATAGCAATCCTTCCAAAGACAGTGGATTCTCCAGTGGAATAAAAAAATTCCGCTGGGCGCCTAAGATCACGTTTCTGACATATTTCACAACTCTTGCACCATTGAGAGACTGATTTCTTCAAGGATGGCCACCAGAATCATTAGGATATTCAAAAATAAGATTTGGTTTCCCCAAAAAGACCAAGGCCTTCATGGAGACTTTCAAGGATCAAATCTTGTTTAGAAGGGATAGTGAAAACAATAAGAGCACAAGGGTTGCCCCTTTTCATAAGCCTAGTACCTTGGACAAAGAGATTGGGGGACTTCCTTTTGAGTGATTGAAATTCTTTAGAAGAGAGATCAGGAGGCCTTTGGAGAGTGGAGAGGTACTGCTCTAATTTAAGCCAGAAGCCTTGTTGGAAGCGCGAATAATCTTGAGAGGTAAAGGTGAAGACAGAATGAATTAAGGGTTCCTCCTTGTTGAAATCCACTCCAACATCCAATTCTTCATCTCCAAGAGGGCTTCAAGATAAACCATCAGGCATGTTGAAAGATTTTCAAGGCCTATGACAAATATCAAAAGAGAACAGCTGGATGAAAGCCACCCAAAAAGTCATTGGAGCGTTTGGAAGACTGGGGGCATTGATCATTTTGATAATGGATTGTGCATCAACTTGTAACTCAAAGTGTTGACCCCAGAGATCAGTTTGGAGCTTTTTCAGAATTTGGGCCACACCACAAATTTCCAGTTTTGCCTGGGAGTACCTGGATTCCACCTCTGAAAAAAGAAGAGATTCATACAGAGCAGGATGATCCAAACCATTTTCATCTTCCTGAGTAAGGACAGCCTCAAAAGATTGATAACTGGAGTCCACAGCCAGCTTGATCTTGCCAGCTTTAGGTCCATAAGTCATTGTCTTCAAGAAAATTTCTTCTCCAACAATTTTTTTGAGCATCTGAAATGATTGTTCACAAGCTTGGGTCCAAAAACATGCAGCATCCTTCCTGGTTAAGCGATGCAAGGGAATGAAAATTTTGGATAGAGAAGGGATAAAGATCCAAAAATAGATTACAACACCTAAAAATCCTCTGACTTCAGTCGGATTGATGGGAGTAGTCTAAGAGAGAATTCTTTTGAATTTGGATGGAGCCATCCTTCTTACTTCCTTGCAGACCACATGACCAACAATTTCCAAAGCAGAGACACAGGCAGCCAATTTGGATCCAGAGAACATGATACCAGACTCCTTGATTCAAAACAGGATCCTTTCCAGAGTGGTTGCATATTCCAAGATACATCAACGGATTCCTGAATGCAAGGTTAAGAGCTCATTGTTATAATCAGAAACTGGACCTTTGATCCCACCATCTTCAATAAAGATACCAGAATGATCAGGGATTTCATCCTGGAGGATCCAAATCATCTGAGCCTGATAGAATGAAACCAAATTGGTGAAAGCTTGAGGTAATTGAGTAAGTTGGAAATGACCAAGAGAAGTATCAAAAGTAGTGAGAGGACAAGAAATTTTATTTAAGGATTGTTTGTCATAGCCACCCATAATGTCACCTAGACCATAGCAAGCTCTCCAAGAGAAGGATTTGAAAAATTCTTCAGTAGAAGGGGGAATACCAGAGTCTTTAGTAGTAACCTTATTTAGAGGCTGGAGATCATGAACTATTCTAATTTCACCATTACTTTTGAGAACACAGAAAACAGGACTGTAATAGCTAGAAGTTGATTGTTCATACAAAACAGTTTGGACTTGTTTTCAGACCAACTTGATGAATTTGTCAACTTTAGCAGCAGGGATCAGGATCTTCTTCCTTTGCCAGGGATCATGTTCTACTACAGGGATAATTTAAGGGAGGCCATAGGATTATTTCAAGAGACCTCTCTCTTCTTCACAGAAAGAAATAGATTTTTCTTTAAGGGCTAAGAAATTTTTGATCAAATTCAACTGATCAGGAAGAAGCCATCCATCTGGACCATAGTTTACCACTTTCAGACTTTCTTCAGTGACACAACCAGAGGGGATGAATGGACCAGTAATAGATTGAGGTAAACCAAAGTAAGGATTGCGGGATAGAGGGGGGCGCATAAGAGGTGTTTTGGAATTTTTGGAATTTTTATGTTTTTGAATTTTGATCTTATTTGGATGAGCAAGAGATGATGAGGAAAACAAAAAAAATGCCTCTGAGGTTGGAGTTGATCCATAAGTTGAAGCCTGAGTCTGAGAGGAACTACAACTATCAGTAGGATCAACTAATCCCATAAAAAATGAGGCTGAGAGGAATGAGGGTTGTCCTTCTGCTTCCCCTTTAGAACTGTTTTGGGAGAAGAACCAGGAAAATCTTGTTCCCAATGACCAGAATCCAAGGAACAAAGCGGAAATTCAATTTTTCTGCCATCAGCATCAGGGAGAAGGATTCTCTCCCCAACTTGATCAGAAAAAATCAGGGTAGCACCAAAATCCATTAAGAAAGGTTGGCCCAAGATCATAGGACCTTCCAAATGAGTGATCCAGAAGTGACAAGTTCCAACAATATTTCAACCAATTCAAATAGGAAAATCCTCAGCAATACCAACCAGTTCACATGGCTTATTCCCTATAGCATAAACTGCAGAAGTAAAACTGACCCTTGGGCTATGCTTGAGTTTTCAGGCCATATTATATGGGAGTAAGTTGAGCTGAGAACCTCAATCCACAAGAAGAGAAACTGTTTTAGCCAATTCACCAAGATAGCAGGGAAGAAATTCAAGAGGACAGGAATACAGATTGGCATCTACAGGGGGATCTGTTCCACCAGAGTCCTCCATCAAAGTTCCAGAAGAGACCTTCAATTTGTCCAGACCAATTTCCACACGTCAACAAGAAACCCATTTCTTCATGCCTTCAGCAACAGATGGAGAGATAGACAGCAGTTCAGCCACAGACGGATAAGGCATTTTGAGATCAGAAATTTTCTTTAAAACTCATTCCACAGCATTAGGTTAGTCCTTGGAAATTCCCCTCTCAAACCAAAATTTTGGCTGGGTGGAGGGAGGAAGATCAGGTAAGGCAGGTACTGGAAGAGGATCAGAGAATTGAGGGGGTTGACCAGGTTGAAGAGGAGGAGAAGGATCAGAGTGGTCCTGGAACTTTTCCATGAGTGGTTTCCTTTCTACTTCCATGTCTTCCACATCACAGGAAGGAGGCTCAGGCAAAGATTGATGTTTGACAGGTTTCCAAAGGACTTTAGATGGAATAGAAGGAGACTTGTGAGGTTTGGGTTCCTCATGGCGTTTCCTAGCTCAATCAGATTTATAAGCACCAGAGAAGCTGGAAGAAGTGATAGCTGGAGGATACCAAGGTTGAAGAGTGCCACAGGATGATTGAAAATTCAAGGAGACCAGAGATGCCTTCTTGGGAGTTGGTGGTTGATAAGAAGCCACCACATGACAGATTGGACGGGATCAGTCAAAAGGGATCAAAGCACCATTAGGAAGAAAGAAATGATTTCCCTTCTGCTCTACCGATTTCTCCTCCTTGTCCTTCTGGAGTTCAGGACATCTACCAGTACCATGGCCTTCCCTATGACAGTAATAGCAGAATAAGGTGGATTTGGGAACAGAATTAGCAGGTTTAGGGGTAGCTAAAGCAGATATTTTCTGATCTATTTTATTCTCAAAGGCCTGAAGTAGCTTAGTATTCTCATCTATGGTAGCAGTATGCTTACTGGCCTGAGGGCTTGATTTTGGTCTGCAATTTGCTTCCATATTGTTCATGATTTTGTTGGATTCTTGGAAGGAAGGAGCATGGACTGGTTCAGTGATCCTGGGATTTTCAAAAGTTAAAGCAGTTTGACCTTTCATGACTTTGTCCACCACATTTCTAAGGACCAGAAAGACAGGGATGTTGAATTGATTATCCCTAGTAGTGATCATGGATCCAGACTTGACCAATTCATCCCTAATCCTTTCCTGCACTCCTGGCAAAAACCATTGGAAAAATCAAGGTTGAATTTTTTCCACAGTGTCAATGTGATTGTCTCTGATAAAATAAGACTTAATAGGATCCCAAGTCTTTCTGAAAGACTGATAATCAGAAGCTTAAGAGAAACCACCATTGGAGATCCATTGAGAAACCAGAGCATCCAAGTCCTGTAAGGTAAACCTAGCCACATCTATTTTTCCCCAATAAGCCAACATAGCCTCCTTCAAGAGCCTGCAGTTATGAGTTTTAAATCCATCAAACAATTAGATTACTTCCATAACTTCATCAGAAGAGATAAAAAATTGTAACTGATAGGCCATATCATGTTCACTTGCACCATCCACTTCAGCAGCCATTTCATGGGAGTCCAAAAATTATTCCACGTTCTTTCCATTGAAGCCTAGGTTTTTGTTCTGGGGTTTGATCTTGATCATCTTGGCCCAAACAGTGGTGGAGGGACCAGATTCCATTTTGAAGACAGATTTCCTAAGAGGATCCAAAAAAGCAGAGTTCCAAGGTGGCTCACAAGCGTGGCAAAGGGTAGAGTTTCACAAAAACAACAAGAATGCTGCCCAGATGGTGCACAATTGGGAGGACTTACCTCTGGAACAAGTTGCCTCCACGGCTCAGATCTGGATGATGACAGAAAAAAAAAGAAAAAGAAAAGGATTGGATTGGATTTCAGAGTTGATTCTTTCAGTTGGGACTGAAAATCCCAAGGTTGCTGGTTCAATCCTGGCCCGGGGGACCAAATGTAAGACTCCAAACTGTGCTAGGCTGTGGCAGTTCGGTGGAGGGGAAAGGTGCTGTTTAGGCTGCCCTCCTGAGTGTTACAAAAATATTTAAATGTAACCAAGATCAAGTTCCAGAACCTGGTAAATGAGGAATCAAGTAGTAGAGGATAAAGATGATAGTAGTTTGGTAGCGATGGAACAGCACTATCTGAGCCAAGATTATGCGGGAAAAACTTAGACAAAGGAAGCTAAAGTTTGTTTAAAGTTCAAAGAACAAAGTTGTTGTATGTAAACAACCCCCACAAGCTAATAACTCTGGTTGTAAGCAGAAGATTGGAAATGATCAACTCAAACCCAACCAACCTCCAGGTTCTCAATGAACCTGCCCAACTCTCTGCAATCAAGCGCTTTAAGGGTACCATATAACTGAGGGTGGCTTTACAAGACAAAGCACTATGTTTAAGAAGCTCCAAAAGCAAACATTAAACTGATTTGAAGCAAGGATAACCTCAAAACTTCTCAAGGAACTCAAAAGTAGGCTGGAAGAATGCAACTAAAAAAAAAAGGGAGGTATAACACTCCAGGACTTAAAATTGATAACACCTCTTCAATCAATCATGATTGGCTCCAGAAAGATGATCAAGGAGGGATCAAGACCAGTATGGTCAGAGAAAGGGATCAAGGAGTGGTATAACCCACTCAAGGATTCCAACAGACAGAATTCTCTTCAACCAGCAAGGCTATTGGTTGGTGATAAGGATCAGGCCACAGAGGGGCAAAGACTCAGGATCAATGGATCAGGGGGGGGGCAATCATAGATATACCCAGGATGAGGATCAGGATTCAATTGCAGTGATAAAGGGGGGGAAATAAGCACACACTCCCATGGATGATTTTGAAAAGGCAGGGGGGAGCCCCTCTTTTTATAGACCATGGATCCCCCTAGACTATTTACAAAAGATACTACAAATAGAACGGAAAAAAAGTTTTTTTTTTTTGGATCCAAATGGAGGCTATAGAAAAGTTCATAAAAATTTTACTTTTCCTGTACTGGTCCACAGATGTCCCAGATTGGGCATCACAACAGAAGGTGAAGGAGAGGGCAAGGGAAAAGAAGGCAAAGGGGGAACAGAAGGAGAGGAAGGAGATGTTCTGCGCAGAGGAGGAAGACATGGTTGAGCATCAGAGACAGAAGGATTAGGAGAAGTGGTTGAGAGAGGAAGATCTACAGAAGAAAATAGAGTATATAAACACAATTCAGAATTGGGAAAGAAAGGATGGAGGAGGGATTTGACTTTTAAGTAAGGAAAGACACTTGGTTTGAATTGGATGTGGTGAGAAAAATGGATCTAATCAGCTACTGGGTCCCACACCCTATAAGTGCAATGCCACTCCTTGTAACCAAGGAAGATGCATTCCAAACCTGAGGGTGAGAACTTGGATAGTTGTTTGTGTTTTTCAGCAAAGATAATTGCTCTGAAACTAAAGGGTTTCAGATGAGAGAGATCAGTGGGCGCGGTGTGGTAGTCCAAACCTTTCCTATAGCTATCAGACTCACTTTTGTACTATAAAAACAGCTCAAAACGTCAAAGTAACCTCAGGAGGGGATTTTAAATCACAAATAACCTATAGTAACTCAGCCAAAGTACCCCTCTATCCCCCATGGATTAGAAGCTACAGTCCAAAAAATCTCCAACTGTGGCAAAATCATACTCAACCAGGTGTCAAATCTCTGTGGAAGGCATAAATAAAGACCTTGAAAACTCTCAAGTACATACCAGTAACAGCTTACCCTCAACACCAGAACCATACATGAGCCCTGTCACCTCAGCCAGAATACAGCAATACAGATACAGGAGGTAGTGCAACTAGTTCAGCTCCTGTCACCTCCCCCAGGAGGAATTCAAATACACCTACACAAGGCTATGCAGAATTATACAGGACAATCTAGGCAAGAGGAAGTGGAACCAGTCTCAACCAGTTCCAAACAAACAAGCAAATACACATACACAATACTATGCAGAAGTATACAGGACAGTATAGGCAGGAGGAAATTAAACCAGTCTCAACCAGATCCAAAAAAAACAAGGAAATACACCTACAAAAGGCTATGCAGAAGTATACAGGACAGTGTAGGCAAGAGGAAGTGGAACCAGTCTCAACCAGTTCCAAAAAAAAGAAGCAAATACATATACACAATACTATGAAGAAGTATACAAGACAGTATAGGCAGGGGGAAGTGAAACAAGTCTCAACCAGATCTAAACAAAGAAGAAAATACACCTACACAAGGCTATGCAGAAGTATACAGGGATACCCAGCAATACATGCAGGCAGCCTAAACCATGTAGTATCAAACAATCCCAGCACCACACACAAACTTATGTAGTCAGAGGCATGGGATACCCAAAAACCCACCAGTACAAGTACCACAGGGCTACCCAGAAATACATGCAGGAAGGCATGACCATGTAGCAACAAACAAACCACCAGTAATGCACAGAAATACACAAAGGTAAAAGCATTAGCAACAACAAAAGCACCAGTAATGCACAGAAATACATGAAGTTAGAAGCAAGTGGCACCAAAAAAGCCACCAGTGGATGCACAGCAACACATGTAGGGAGAAACAAGTAGGGCCAGACAAACCAACAGTACTACACAGAAATATATTGCATCTGCCCTTCACACCAGTTTATGCAGGGCTGTGCATGCATGAAACCCCTGTAAAATCTTTTTGAAACCAGAAGAATTGCCTCAGTTTCATGCAGTGTCTTTTGTTCAACCAGCAGAATTGCCTCAGTTTTATGCAGTGTCTTTTTCCAACCAGCTAAAATTTCTCATGTACCTGTATCCAAATTTAACAGGGACAGCCCCAGGGCACCCTCAGGGGAAGCCCTGAGCATCCCCTGAGGACCAGATTTTCTATTTAAGGAGGGCATCTCTGCCCTATCCAGGTTGTATCATGCCAATCCATGCCCTCAGATGCCATCTGGCCTACCAGCACTCACCTACCCTAATCCAATCCATCCATCTGTGGTACCTACCCAGATAAATATTATTAGTGAACCAATTATAACAAAACAGGAAATCAGAAACCAAGTTATGACCCATCTTTAAACAATTAAAACCACCCACGAGGTGCTTGAATAAGGGTTCTTGTGTGACCTAAATATTCAGCACCAGATGAAATAAAAACCACCCCCTTTAATTAATAAATAACCCTTGAAAAGAAAGAGAGAACAAAAAAAGAAACTACCAACCTTTCCTCTACCAAGACCCCTGTGGGTAAACCCATCCTTGGGTCCTCTCCTGAACCATCACTTTGATAAAACCTTGAAACCTTTAATTTTTGGATATTGCTTAAGGTCACATATATCTGATCAAAAATTAACCAATCATCCAATACAACTGGTCTATTCTTCAACAATCCCTACCAATAACAATTCATAACTAATCTAGGTCTGATCTGAGTCATATTTTAAGTCTCAAAGAAACCAGCCATTCATTTAAATAAATTATTGTGCAGACTTACTATATTACTAGAAGGGCAGGCCATTCAATCCAATGTTAGTAAATACTAATAGCCCAAAGGAGAAGAAGTAATACTAAATTCCCCTTCAAGGACTGCCAGCAAGCTATTTGCTACTTTATTTATATAATCCCACAGGAGTCTCTACAGCGGGTAAGACCATTTTCATAAGGACTTATCATTCCAATAGAGCTATCAGGAGACCAATTTTCCAGGTATACTGCTGTACTTACGGCTTCCCCCCACCATTGTGGATAGGGGTAACCCACAGTCAAGTAGGATTTCCAGGGCTTTCTCAATAGTGATTTGGTTTCCCCACTTGGCAAATGGGTTTTTTTGAGGTGTGATAAGGACTTATGATTTCAATAGAGCTATCAGGAGACCAATTTTCCAGGTAGACCTCGGTACTTATGGCTTCCCCCAACATTGTAGGGGTAGTCCACAGTCAAGTAGAATTTCCTGGGCTTTCTCAATAGTGACTTTGTTTACACACTTGGCAGATGGGTTTTTTTGAGGTGTGTACGGGGCTGAGGTGAGGTGAGTAATTCCCTTTTTGTCAAAAAATTCCCAAAAAGGGTTTCTGGTGAATAAACCTCCATTTTTGGAAACAACAAATTGGATGAATTGGGACGACTGGTTTTTGGCTATTGTAAGGAATTTCTGGAGTAATTCAAGTGTTTGAGATTTTTACTCTGCGTTGAATACAAATCAATACTTGGGGAAGCCATCAACTAACTTCAGGAACTATTTGTTGCCCCCTTTTGAGGAGGGAGTGACTGGTCCGCATAGATCCATGTGGATGACTTCAAGTTTGGTGGACAGGTATGGAAATTTGCCGCAGAAGGGTTGTTTGTGAATTTTGGATAAGTGAAATGAGGAGCATTCTACTTCACTGAGTGGTTGATTTGGGTAGGAATCTTGGAGATATTTGTGACTGGGTTGTCCTAGAGCTTGATTCAATTTGGTGGATTTGGTGAAAGTGGTTAGGGCCCTGTTGGTTTGAGTATGGATGATCAAAAGGTTTTTAATTATGTTTCCAGTTAGGAGCATATCATTTCCTTTGAAACACTTGAATCCCATTTTGGTTGGGGATAGGGTGTAACCTAGTAGGAGATAGGTAGATAATGGTACTAGTGAATGAGACAGATTGGGAGCATGTTGAGCTTCCTCAATTCCAAGATCTCCAGATTTAAGCTTTAGAGCCGCTTTCCCCACTCCAATGATGGGGATTGGTGAGCCGTTAGCGCCTTTGAGTGATGAAGAGTAATTGGTGTAGGTGAGAAATTGGGCTCAGTCCTTCAAGTAGTGACCTGAGGCACCGCTTTCAAGTATGAAAGAGCTTGGTAGAAGAGAGGAAATGAGTAAGTGGTCGCCATGGCCACTTTCCTTCCCTTTAGTCTTCTTTTGGAAGAGCCTTTGATAGTAAGCAATTGCCCGTTCAAGATGAATCTGGTGAGATTGATCTTCTGAGTGAGAGTTTAATGTATTGTGTTTTCCATCAGAGCAGAAAGGTCATATCTTTCATTTCCTACCATCAGAGTTATTTGAACCCAAAGTTGAGGGAGCGGAGTTCTCAACCAGTAGAGCTGAGTTCATATTAGTGGTCTTTTCTTTCCTTCTCAGTTTGTTTTCTATGTCAGCAAGAAGACTTTGTATTTTGATTTGGTTGGTATCTTTGAAGGTAGAGTATCAAAGCAATTTAAAAACATGAAAGGACTTGGGTAGTTACTGGAGTATGTGGTACCTTCACATTGCTTCCAGGGTATGGCTGTCAGATTTTCCAGAAGACACTTAGGAGACAGAACAGTTCCCTGAATTTGTTGATGGCCCCAGATGATTTCCCCAAGGTGAAGTCTATGTTATTCATTTTTCCAATGGTGATGGAAATTTTTTCCATAGATTTGGTGGCATAGTGAGAGCAGATTGAGTCCCACAGTTGTTTTTGTAAGTATTCATATGGATTTTTCACAAACATAGTATAGTTCTGATGATCTAGATGCATCTGAATGAAAGTGGATGTTTTCTTGAGCCAGAGTTTCTCCTGCAGAGTTGTTTCTGATGGGGTTTCCTCTTTGATTAGATTTTCAAGGTCTTTGAATATAAGTTGAGTGATGATGGAGTTCCTCCAGCTAGGAAAATTAGGACTGGTCAGTTTAGGGATGTTGGATTGCATTAGGTCTTTTCCCATATTGGATGATGGGTGATTTAGAGGAGTAGGGTTACCTGTGAGGTGGAGAAAGATGACTTCTGTCTTTTTGGAGAACATGGAGGAATAGTGGGATGAATGTTCTTCAGAGTTTTCCTAGTTTAGAGAGTTTGTTGGGGTTGAGGAGGAAGGAGAAAGTGGAGTGCGTTGGAAATGATCCAGGGTGGTGGTTTCAGTTATGCATGATTTAAGAATGAGTGCAAGAGTACGCCAGGGTTTCTGGGCTCATAAACTGTTGGAATTTGGAGGGAAACCACTCAATCAGAGGTTGAGACAACGCGACATGAGGAATGAGATGAGAGGACTGAGGAGGTGAGAATCACCTTTGGATGTAAACCACCCAATCAGAGGTTTAGAAGATGCAACAAGAGGACTGAAATGAGAGGACTAAGTAGCTGAGAATCACCTTATGATAGTGGTAACAAAAACCAGAAAACAGATGGGAGAAGAAAGAAAAGAATTGACAGAGGGAGAACAAATAGGGAACTATTCAAAAATTAAGCGCGCACTGTTGTCCCACATGCATATGCATGAATTCCTTCCTGCTTCCCTTTTTCCTGGTTTCTGTGATGTTCCTGTGGTCCTGTGAGTCTCAATCTCAACAATTGGGTGGGCATATGATGATTTTGGACACAGAGACTTGAAACTTATGTTTGAGTTTATAAAACAGAGCCATTCTACCCTCCATATAAAGATGTTTCTCTCTAGGCAGAGGGCACATACCCACCCATACATGACCATTATCAAAACGGTCACCGCAACCATGGCAGATACAATGGCCCCTAAAAATCTCCTGGTGTTCCAAAAAATTGAAGTGTTGGTAAGTGGTAATTCTGTCAAGTCCATTGGGTTTGGGTTGGAGTTGATTTGAAATGAAGGGGGTGGTGGGGGAATGTTTGGGTAAGATTGATTTTGCAAATAAGAATAGGACTGTTTAATGGAATAAAAAGTTTCTTGGGCCTCCATTTCCAAAAGTGTAAGGAATTGTTTATCCTTCAAGAGAAAATTTTTTTTCCAGTTCCCCCAAAAACAGCTATTTTAAGAATATCTGGGTGAAGAGAAAATTTGTAAATTTTGCATCTGGAATCCTCTGATAGGTCAATGGAATAAAGTAAAAAATTAAAGAGCATGTTGAATTGCTTGATAGTTGTATTACTCCCCTTGCAACTGTAAAGTTTCCTCTTAGCTTCTTCATTCTTGTGCTTATTGCAGAAAAAATCTCCTAGATGGGTTAGAAAGGAACAGGAGAAGGTGAGGATGTCTAAAATGCATGCATACTCAGTTAAGGCTGAATCAGAATTTAAAACTTGGGCTTTAGTGTTTTTGCATAATATAGCCCTCCACAAATTGTGGGGATAACAAGGGTTGCCCAGATTACCTCCCCGGTTACAAAATTGCTGGGAAATCCATTTAATCTGGGATTCTTCTTATTTAAAAAGATGGCTGTTCTCGTGTAGTTTCTCTCAGGTCAAAGGTAGGAAACATCCGGTTTCTTTGGGATTGACAGAGAAGGTAGCATAAGGAATTTATGGAATGTCTTGGTTGGAGGATCAGTTATTCTTATTTGAAAGCTCTGATAATTGGGAGTTAAGGAGTTGGGTGGAGGAGTTCTGTTGATTAATGGAGGCATTCTGTTTATTAAGGTTGTGTTGTATATTGTTCATTTCTTCTTCAATCAAGGATTTTAAATTAAAAAGGCTGGATTGTAAGTTCTTTAGTATTAGAAAATCCTTAATGTCATTGGATATTTCTCTTAAATTATATTCTAGCTGGTGGAATTCAGTGGATAATTTTTTTATTTCCCCTCAACAAGCAGGTGCAAAATTTAGATAGACTAGTTGTTGGGAGAGGTTGATGACAGTGGACTCATGCTTGTTGTTAGCAGGAAAAAAAATATTAGTGAAAGATAGAGGGGTTAAGGTTTGGAAATTCCAGAAGTTTTTGACAATAAAAATTATATGATCTAATTTGATGGGCTTATAATTGTGAGAGACCCAACCACTAATTCTTTAATTATTTCAGTTTTGGGAATATATTTTGGATATTCCAGATACTTCTGTTAAAAGGATTATATTTCAAGTGATGATTAATAATTATTAATGATTGGATTAATACAAAAATAAGCCCATGAAGAAAGGGATTTGAAGATTCAATAAGAGGTTCTATTATAAACTTTGTAACTCACAAGACCTCAAGAAAAAGGTGGAGCAAGTAAATGATCTCAAGTTAAGAGAAAGGCTGGGGAACCTATGATAAGGCTCTTCAACATGTGAAGACAAAATCCCTTGACCAGGGGTATATGGATAACCACCCTCTCCTCTCTATCCCCCTCTCCCTCTCTTACTCATACAATTTTATTTGCTTCTTCTCACTTCCAACACCTTCATAATACTGTTTTAATTAGTCCCATCAGAATTGTTGTTCTAAGCCAAATTTTCCCCATCCAGATACATGAAAAATCCTCAACCTTGTTCACAATCTTCAGGAGGAGACAAGGACTGACAATAGTGCAGGTACAAACCAAAAACAGCAATTTCACTCATGCACAACAATTTTTCCCTTATTTTTAATTCTCATCTTTCTCATCATGTTGATCTTTCTTTACCTACATCTCAGCTTCAACTTAGTACTAATCACACTCTTGGCAATTACTGCTTTAGGGGAATGAAAAAAATAATTCTGTTTTTATATTTTCTGGAGTATTGCATCTAAATTTTGGCTACTGATTGAAATTTTGGATAGGGAATGAAATGTGGGATGATTGGAAAAGTTCGAAAAATAAAAACCATTTCTATTTTTCAAATTAATCATTGTTAAGCTAAAAAATAAATTTCAATTTATTGACATAGGATTAACTCAAACAAAATATACATTTAAAATGAATTAGTTTGTGGGATGTATAGAATTTAAAACCTCGTCTTAAACCAGGTTATCAGTTTCAAAAAAATTTTTTTTGTCAGTCCTGTGTGTGAGAACTACCCTTTTGAACGGCTGGATGTGATCCTTGAAAATTCTACATATTACTGACCATATCTGAAAACTGCATCTTGCAGATAAAGAAAAAAACATGAAATCTTCTGACCTTTAGATTTGCTAATTGTCAATGAGAAAGCCAAGTTTACTGGAAACCATTTTCAAATAAACTTAAAAAGGAGGCAATTTTCATCAGGGTAAGTAATCAAGTGGATGTGGGGAGTGGCACCCAGCCTTCCCATTGAATCACCAGTTTCAATCTTGGAAACTATAAAATTGCTTCCCAATGTGACAAAAATCAAGAAAGTTCAATTTCAAAGCCAAATTTTACAGTCCATGTTTCTCAAAATAATTAAAGGGGCACTAACTTCCAGAATCAATCTATGATGAGGAAATTTGGGAAGAAATAATGTTTTGAGGAACTCTTGTTGTTATAGATTCTGAGGATCATCTCCAACAGATTCATGGCTTTAATAAGTTATAATAGTTTTTTTCTCTTAATTTCCAAGAAAAGAATCCAGTAGAAATGTTCTTATGTTGTAAACTTCTGTATTTTTTCAAAATGGAACACACCGTTCATGAGGTAACTATTTTCAAGGTAGAAATTTTGCAAGTTTGGAAAAACTTTCTTGGTTGCTCTACACAAAGATTGACCTTCAATGGAGCCATGAGTAACTATGTGTCTAGGAAAAGTAATCTTGTTTGGAACCTGTATAGTATCCAGACCATCTCTAAAATTGAGTAAGAAATTCTGATAAGCAGGATCCCCTGCAGCAGGCATATTTGAGGTAAAGTGAAAAAATTAGAAAGTTCTCCAGGAAGCATAATGAAAAAAAACCAGTTTCAAAAACTATTGGAATTCAAGATTTTTGAAGCACAGGTAAAATTTTCCTAAATTCTCTACCAAGGACCAAAACTTTTCCTCCAAAAGGAAGGTTTGAATCCATGAGGTCTTGAATTAGCCTTTCAACCAACTCAAGAGCATGCCTATGAATAATAGGTGCTTCATCACAGATTATGAAAGAAGAATTTTTGATACTAAGAACTTGTCATAATTCTTTGATACTCTTGATACAGAGGATTGATTTGACCTCAAGTGAATTCCAAACTTGAGATTAGCCATCCTTCATTTTGGTAGATTCATTTCATATGTTTCGCTACCAGTAAAAGCCCTATATATTCTTCCCTATGATCTTATAGAAGCAAGAAAGAGTTTATATAGGAAGGTTTTTCCATACCCACCAGGTCCATCAAAAAAGAAGTAAGAGGGTTGCAACTAATTGCATGCATTTATTATCTGACCAAATATTTTCTTATTTTTATGATTCAGAAGTGCAATTTCCTGCAATTCTGATTGATTCATTACAGAATTTTTTTCTGACTCAAGGATCTAGTTCCTGGTTTTCCTTTTTGCCCTGACTGATTAACCAAGTCTTGGAACATCAGGAAAAGCTTCTTCAAAATCCTTTCCACAATTTTGAAATATTATAGGGTTTATTGATCTTAATATTTAATTTTGGAGAACTCCTTTATCTGTGATTACAGCATGAATTAAATCATCAATCATCAGATTTAATTAAAATTCCATAGTTATTATGGGTTTTCAGCCTGAGAAGGTTCTAAAAGCATTCCAAAAAACCACATTTAAAGATAATCCCCAGATTCTTCCATTTTTGTTTCCATATTATGATCATCCTCAAGTAGACCCTTTGACAAGGCAGCCTCTATGAAAGTTGTATAAAGAATTCTATTTAACTTCTTCAGAGGTTGAAAAGGAGTTGAACCAACAGGATTATTCAACAAAAACATGAGAAAGCACCTCCTGGAATCTAAAGTATTAAATTTAAAAATAATTTCAATTTGAAAGCTCTCTATCTTGTATTGCACTCTCTTCCCTATGGATTCCATGTGAAATCTTGTGGAAATTCAGAATATTTTATTTTCCTTGCATGAGGTTAAATTGAATTCATTTTAAAATATTCTTTTTTCATAGTTTTTGAACTTTTTTATGTTTCAACCACTTCATCCAGGGCTTCATCAGGTTCAAAAATAATTTTTTTTGAGGCAGGTGAATTTCCAGTTTTCTAACAGCAGGTGACATGGCAGAAAACTTAAAGCAAAATATTCTCTAGCATGCCTAAGGTGCAAAAACCAATCTTAAATATCTATAATGGTTTATTTCATTCAATTTTCCACAAAAATTCACATTAAAATGTTCATGTTCCTTATAAAAATATATACAGAGATATTTAATAGCTGAGATAGCTGCACAAGATTTTACATTGATATGAAATTGGTATTTTTCCAAGAGATAGGGATTGTAAGAAAAAACCCAGGAATTATCAATGAGAGTTTTTTCTTGGTAGTGGAAGTGTGATATTTTCAATTCATCTTTGAATATTTTACATATAGGATGAGAATTTCCACCCATGATTGGTTTAGGGAAGAAGGCTTTGGGGTATATCTTTCTTCATGTTCAATTATCCATGAAAGTGTATTCAAGTTTAAAAATACCAAATGATCCATCTATCATGTGTCTCTTGAATTCTTGAAAGAGATGAGGCTGAGTATTTTCATTAGGAATCTCTGGACAAACAATTGTTTCAATGTATTCAGCTGTTCAAGGCTTGTGGTCCTGATACAGGATCACCAAGATGTGAGCATGTAGAAGGCCTCTCTACTGGAATTATATGAAATCAGTGCATCCCATTGTGGCTCCAAATATTTCATCCTTGAATATTTTATAACAGATAATTTTCAATTTGGTTTTTAAAACAGATGTAGAAATATCTGGACTATCCTGTTCTTTTTGAAGCAGAAAAAGATTTTTTATAATTTATGGCCATTCTGGGTTAAATGTGGCTGCTATAAAAGAATAAGGCTTTCCCATATGCTGAACCATTTCCATAGAATCTTTCTATCAATACTTCATGTCACTTGGGCCACCTATAAATTATTGGGGGGATGAAAAAACAATGTATTATTAAGTAAATTTCTATTTATGTGTGGGTATTGGTAGAAGATAGAAATAAATCACACATGAAAAAAATGAAGAGAATCCAAATTAACTGTTTGCTGACCCATCTCATCACAATTTTTGATTGAATCCACAGCATAAACTGCTGAATCCTTGAATTATTGTGATTGTGACAGATATAAAATAATTGTTCTGTCAAAATTTTTATATATTTTTCAACAAAATATTTTTGGAAAATCAAACCACCCCGGTGCAAAAACTAATAATAAGAATTAAAACATTCCAGAAAATTTGAAGAATTATTCAAGGAAGTGAAACTATTATTTCCTGGTTTTTCTTTTAATTCCGGAATCAAACCAATTAACTGTGAGGATGAAAAAGCACATAGTTCAGAGGGTAATAAAATTTTCTTACTTGACTGATTCTCCTTGAGGAGAAATCTGAGTGCGTGATAAAAAAATATCTATGGATAAATTGAGAAGGATCATTTCCTGTGTGCAAGAAACTTTCATTAGAAAGGTTTTGTTTTTATGATCCGAAAAAAGAAATTAAAATTTTGAAATTTGTCTCCAGATCTCTTCTCACCATCACTTATTCTATCACAGGAATTTCTGCCACATATCACTCAAGATACCACCTAAAAACTTCCTCTTTTAAATCTCCAATCTTGACTCCACTCACTACCATCAGTCAACTTAAGCATCACCTGCTCAGTTCCCTTCAAAATATTTTATTTATCTTCCTTCCTCTAAATTCCTCTCCTCATCCTTTCCTTTACTAACCTTCTATATATTTCAATCTTTCCTCAATTCAATGAAGAACCTTATCATCAATCACAATATCAATCTAAAATAATTTTATCAAGGCTTTAATTAATGTTTTTGATCTGTTCTTCTCATCCATCCTCAAGGCAACCAAGAAAATCTCATCAAATATGATCTCAATATCAAATAATTTTTTCAAGATTCTTTTAACTCCTCTCAGTATTTTGATCTCATCTGGTGAGAAAAGAATATCTAAATTTCATCCTTTTGTTATTTGAATCCTGACCTATCTGCACCAGTCATTTTCTCTGAGCTCTACTCTTGTGTCTTAATATTCTCCTTGTGTTATCTTTCTCAATCCTTTACTAAGCTCATCATTACTGGTGGTATGATGTTTTTATCTTTTATCAACTCTTCATTTTTCTTTTATCTTCAATTTTTTCACTTATCTTCTATCTCACATCATACTTTTTCAATAACTTGACTGGTTCTGGTTTTTTAAAATTCAATTATTTCCTTATATTTCCTCAGAAAAAAACCCAAAATTCCAGCCATATTGCAGCTATTTGGTCTCCTCTTGGTATTTTTTAACCTTCTTGAGAAATATTTTTTGAAGAGGGATCTGAAATCCTGATAAATTCATTTAGATCAACATCAGGAGAAAATCTTTTGAAAAAATCCATCAAAGCATTATTTTGTTTTAGAATTTCTTTAATCCCAAGAAAAACATCCTGTGCCACATTTGGGCCCCATCTGTGCCGATTGTGCAATTCATTTTCCCTGAAAAATATATAAAACTGGATGAATGATGGGTGGTTTCCACCATTTTGATTAAGACTACCAATTTCATGGTGAATAGTCCCAGTCACCCTAAAAGTGAATATTCCTCTTGCCTGGAAATTAAGTTCATTACAAGTATTTTGGTTAAAATCAATTGATTTTAAGGCAAAATTGGAGTTAATAAGCCTTAAAGCAGACAGCGGCTGATGATCATGGAAACAAAGATACCTAGTGGCAATCTTAAACATATGGAGAAAATCATGTGGTGTTTGTTTCTGTGGTACTAAAAAATTTCCATTTCTACAGCATAGGGAGCTTGTCTCATTTTGGAAAATGATTGTTGTAAATATCTTTGGATTCTTAATGGACTTGAAATTAAAGGGTTGAATTATTAGGGCTAATTACAATCCCAGGCAAAAGTTTGTAAAATCTTTGTTTTTGGAATGGTCTCATCAGCTTCAGTTGAAATAATGATTGGACTTATTCCCAAGAAGGTGAAATTTATCAGATCTCCTTGAAAAATGGTCTCTAGAGTTTTTTCCAAAAAAATTCTTTCAAGCTCCAGATCAGCAGATTTTTTGGGAACCATAATCTTTCTCATGGTTCAATTTTTGGATGTGTTTATTGGTGGGATGTTGATTTATTTGGAATTTTTCCAAATAAACATTGATCAGTGAGATGTTGGTTGATTTACAATTATCCAAAAGAAACATTGATATCATTGATTTGGAATTATTCCAAAGAAAAATTGATCAGTGAGAGGTTGTTTGATTTCAAATTATCCAAAAGAAACATTCATATCATTGTTTTGGAAGTATTGGGATGATTTTCAACAAAAATAGTTATGTTGAGAAGAGATTGTGGAGTATTTTCAGCTGAAATAGGAATATTGGAACCATGGAAATCATTTAAGTGAAAAAATTGGAGGTTTATTTCAACAGAAATAGGGACATTGGAACCATACACATTGATGTGGAAACCTTTTCCATGATCATGAGAAATATTTTTACCCTGATTGGTGTGGAATTGTGATTGATGGGATTCAAAATAAACTGGAATGTTGGAAATTTGAGAATTAGAAAACTAATTTTGATGAAAGGAATGATTTGGGAGTTTTTAAAGTTTATGTCATTGATTTTTATAGTTTATGAGAACAATGAGTTATGTTGAGATGTGGGAAGGGATCTGGGAAATGAAGCTTTTGAGAACTGTGATTGTGTGGGGGGAGGATTTTCCCTTCTATGTTGATGGCTATTTTTATTTTTATCATAATTGGATCATTTTATTTTTTCATTTCAATGTTAATGGAAAGAATTTGAATTATTAGTTGAATCTGGAATCAAAAAAAATGAGTGTGAGGATATTGTTGTAGGTGATCAACTTGTGGATTGACTCATGTCTTTTTTGAATGTAAAATTTGGAATGATAAATTGAACTTTTATTTTCTGAGTTGAGGGGGGAGTATTTAAAAGTGGAATAGCAGATTTTTGATATATAAAATTTCAAATTTGCAAAAGTTAATGTTCAACCAAGCAAGGAGCTCAATTTTTGAAGATTCCTTCAGGAGGAAATTTAATCTGGTAATTTTGTTATGAATATTCTCTCTTAAATGCACCAGAGTGTTTGTCTATTCTGCCTTACATGTACAACATTTTTTTTTGTTGTACAGTTGCCCATTTGTAGAAGTTTTTGTGAGAATTATTGGCCCACAAGCTAAGTCAAAGAGCAGTATTTAAAGCAAAAGAAATGCTGAGAAAATAATGTCTAATGATTGATCCTTAATCTGAGGCAGAGGCAAACGCAAACTTGTGAATGTTAATGAATTGATGAATGAATGGGTGGAAAACAGCAGGAAGAACAGCTCCTAAAATAAAAAAGATTGTGCTCATGTGGAGCTCATTGAAGGAGAAGCAAAGGAAAAAAATTCCGCCCCAAATGGTCTCTACAGGATCTACAAGCCCTGTAACTTTGCTTGGGCTTACTCGTCCCACTTGAGATTAGTTCTGAACCCTTTTGACCAGCCTCTACTGCTCAAATTTGGTGTTTCCTCCCTCACAGGGCTAAAGCAGCCCCTGGCTGGTTGTCTATTACAACTAGCCCTGTTACCTGGTTAAATATCTCTTCTAACTGTACTGGCCCTTTCTATATACTCAAAGATCTGGTCGCCTCCTTCAACCAGGCCCCTGGCCCTCAAAATGGCCAGGATGGACCCAGAATCACTCTGGGTCCGGCCAAGAACTCATGAGGGGGGGGGGGGGTATAATTGGTGGGCATGGGTGCCCCCCCCCTACAGGGGCCCTGGAGGTTGATACCCCCAGGGATTGTCACACTGAAGGTGGGCTGGGTGGTGGTCAGGCCCACCCAGTCCCATTGGTTGCCTTGCCCTTGGTAACAGGGGGGGGGGGGAGATGGCCCCATCAATCTTGAGGTGGGGGTGATGAAGTCCCCTCCTACCTTGCCAGTTGCCTTTGTTGCAACCGGCTGGCTGGTCTGGTCAAGGAGGGATTAGCCATCCTCTCTACCCCTCACCTAAAAGCAAGGGGAGGGAGGCAGGCAGGGGCCGTCAGCCCCCGCAGTTGCAACCCACCCCAGCGGTCACAAACCAAATACGTGGCCTTAAACAGCTGGGTGGCGCAACCAGGGCCGCGGCCCCAGATACAGCGGGTGGGGGGACTCCAAGCAGAGTCCCCTGCAATCTACAATGGCCCTGCACGGGCCGTTGGGCCCTGGAATGGGCCCCAGGTGAGAAACAAGTGGCCCTGAGTGGGCCAAAAAACAGGCAGCAGCCCCAATGGACGGCCAAGGCCCAAAGACCCTGAAAAACATACTTTGGAACGCCAGCCTGTCTGGCCAAGTATGTCCATAATAATCCTTGGTCTCATTAATGCCCAGATAAGCACATCTGGATAAGGTGGCCCGTCCACCCTGACGGGCACGTCAAGGCCCGTGTCCCAATTGAATTGGAAAACGTGTTTTGGTGCCCAAATGCCCAAAACCAATAACATCTACATAGGCCCACATGGCCCATGTAATGTCCAATAGGCCATGGAGGCCCATTTGTGCATCCAATTTGGATTACACACTGATATGCACACTAACTGAGTGCATTCACATTTTAACACACCCCCTTGATCCAAAAGGGATGCCATTGGCATACTAGACACAAAAACTTGATGTTTTTTCCTATCTAATGACTTATTTAAGATATCAGCAATAATTGCTCCATTGGGCATTTACTGTAACACTATCTCTTTGCAATTTACTGAATCACATATATAGTTATAATGAAAATCAATATGTTTTGTTCATGAATGTAACACTTGGTTCTCTCCCAACGCAATGGCACTCTGATTATCAGAATACAACAACAAAAACCCTTGTGGTTTATGTGCATTCTATAAGACCTTTCTTGACCATTTTGCTTTCTGTGAAGCTGACAGGTACACTCTGTACTCTGCTTCTTTTTAAGAAAGACTTATTGCTGACACCTTGTTGGACATCCATGAAACTAAAGTCTTCCCTAAGAATAATAAAAAACCACTTGTTGATTCCCTGGTGTTACTATCTGCCCAACTTGCATCAGAATAACCAGCCAAGTCAAAGTTTCCTGACTTTGAAAACTGTAGTCCCCAACTGATTGTTCCCTTAAGATACCTCATAACTCTCTGAAACGCTGAAAAATGCCTCATGCTAGGTCTCTCTTAGTGTTGTGACAAAACACCAATTGCAAATGCAATGGCTGGCCTTGTAAACTGTCCCAAATAATTTAAATATCCAATAGCTGACCTAAAATAATTCCCGGATTGAATAAACTCTAGATGCTCTTCATCTGTAGACTTTTCTAATCAAATCTTAGACTGCATTGCAGTACCAAACTCTTTGGCATCCTCTAAGCCATACTGCTTAAGTAGAGCTGACACATAATGGTTCTGATCCAACTTGATCCCATTCTTGTTCTTACTCACTTTTATTCGCAGCACCTGCTGTTCCAGACCAATATCTTTTATCTTGAACTCCTTTTTGAGTGTCTCCATGACTCTCTCCTTCCCATTCCCAATAATGATAATGTTGTCAACCCAAACAAACAAAATTACATCCTTTCTCACAAAGAGACAAGGGTTGGCCTAACTTGTCCTGAAACCAATCTCCCTCAGTTTCTTACTCATAGTGTTATACCATGACCTTGCTGCATGCTTTAATCCATACAGGGATCTACACAGGTTGAGGACATATTCCCCTTTATCTTCTGACAGGAAACTTGTCACACTGATTTTCTTCATAGTTTCTGGCTTGCTCTCTACAAGAAATTCATTTAAATGATCTGGAATTTACATATACACAGTCTCCTCCTCTCCAAGTTTTGCATTCAAGTATGCAGTCACAAAATCAGCTTTTCTGATTTCTTGACCCAACTCCTCTGCCAAAGAAATGATGTTATTGAAGGTGGAAAGCCTCCCAGTTGGAAAGAAAGTCTCCTGGTAATGAATACGCTCTCTCTGCTTGAAGGCCTGTGTGACGCATCTAGCCTTGAACCTCTTCAAACCTCTATGAGTATCAAACTTCTTAGTCAAAACTAATCTAGACCCAAAAATGGTCTTTCCCTTTGAAACTGAATTGTGCTTAACCCCTTCAAACACAATATTATTCTCCAGAGAATCAAGTTCCTCAAAAATAGCTGTCTTCCAATTGGCTCTATTTTCAGAATTTGTAGCTTTGCCAAAGCTATTTGGGTTAACTCTATTACACATCTCTGCACTTAACTGTATAATCTCATTAAGCATACAATGTTCCCAAAGTGTATCTACCTCATATTCTGCAGAAGAATAATGGGACCTCCATTCCTGATACCTATCAAAAGGTATCCTCATCCTGCCACTTCTTCTAACTGGAGATGGAGGATAATCAGTTTCTAATTCCACAGACTTCCTTGAAGCAGGTACTGAACGCTCCTGTGGCGCTTCTGCCATCTCAAAGTCATCATTAATGACATTCTCCCTAGCCTCTGCTGGTTAAATAGGCTCTAATGCTATTTCCTGCTGTGATTCCTGAACAGCAACATCTTCACTCCTCTTGAGTGGAAAGTTACCTTCTTCAAATTTTACATCCCAACTATGGATAACCTTTCTTGTCCTTGGACAATAAATCCTGTATGACTTAATTATTAAATCATAGCCTACAAGTACCCTTGTTCTGGCTCTAGGATCTAACTTACCAACCATCTCATTTTGGTGGACACTATAAAACACTTAGCACCCAATTGTTCTTAGGTGTGACGTTTTGGGGTACAACTTCCAAAACTGATAATGCGCACTCTTCGCATTAAGACATACTATATTGTGAAACAGACACACTGTGCACACCAACTCAGCCCATAAAACCTTTGGTAGACCAGATTAAGCCATGATAGTTCTGACTTTTTCTAATAAAGTTCTATTTTTCCTTTCAACTATTCCATTGTTTTGTGGAGTACTAGCAGTAGTAACTATATGAGTGATGCCATAATCATTCAACAGTTTCTCAAACTCTTTACTCACAAACTCACCCCCTCCATCAGTAATAACCCTTTTGATATCCTTCATCAAACCATTCTGTTTCCATAATTTGAAGATCACTGAAACCTCCTCTGTGGTCTGATCCTTGGATCTTATTGGTTTTCCCCAAACATAATTAGTTGGTGTATCAACTAAATTCATGAAGTATCTTGCCACTCCAAGGGACACTGGTATAAATGGCCCTGCCAAATCAATTGAAAATTCCTCTCTAGGAGATTCTGTGCAATCTCTACTCTTTGAGAACAAATTTCTGGTCTTGGCCCCTAAGGTACAACTTTCACATTTGCTGTCCTTCACCTTATGGCCACTTTTATTGTGAGCAAAAGTTCTCAGAGCTGGAAACTTGAACAAGTTAGCACCAAGCAACTTATTCCAAACTTTTCCAATGAGGATAGTTCATCCATTTAAATCAATAGCAAAATTATCTTCTTGAAGATAAAAAATCTGGAACCCTTTTTTCAAGAGAACTCCAAGAGACACAAGGTTATAAGGCAGATCTGGTACATAGAACACTTTATCAAAAGATATTTTGAAACCCAAGTTATTTGAAAGAAAAAATTTTCCAATTCCTTTAATCTGAATTGTCCTTCCTTTTTGGCCAATATTTACAACACCATCAAAATCTCTAAGATCTGAGAACAAATTTGGATCAAAAAACATGTGTTCTGTAAAACCAGAATCAATCAAAACAAGAAAATCTTTCTTCAATCCTCCTGTAAGGAAAGAAAAATTATCAGCAACTGATAATTTCTTATCATCAAGGTCAATATTACCCACTTCATAGTAAATCAAGTCCATTTCTTGATCCTCAATGAACTTTTTCTTCTTGTTGAGGACATGTTCCTCAACAGCCTTTTCTGATGTTATTCTAATGCCACCATAGCAATGTTCTCCATTGCAAGGTTGACCTCTTTGTCTTCCTTTTCTTCTTCAGAATTCTTCCTCTTCTTTGCCTTCTTGAATTCCTTTGCATAGTGCCCCTTCTTCTGACATTTATAACATAAGACCTTTGATAAATCCCTTTTGGCCTTTGCCTTCTTTCCAGATTTTCCTGTCTTGCCAAAAAGAGCTGTTCCTGTGCCCTCCTTCATCTTAAATTGAAGATCATACTTTTCAATTCTCCTCAGAAAATCCTCTTCCCCAGGAAGTGGATCCAATTGAGATACAATCCTAACCAAGAACTCATACCCTTTTTGTAGCTTCTGCAGAATTAAGAGTGACAAGCACCCAGTATCCACGTTCAGCCCAGATGACATGAACTTAGAAATGCTTGATCTTGCCCCCGAAAAATTGTTTACAGTCAACAAATTTCTCAAGTGAAACTACTTATTGAGAGCAATCACCTTCTGATGAACAGAATTACCAGCATACTTGGCCTTTAGAATCTTTTTTAAAATTCTTCCCATCCTCTTCTATTCCTATCTCAAAGTTTCAGAAACCCATGCCATTTGACTTTCATCCAAATGCCTAAGAATGAGATGGTAAGACTTCTTATCTACCTCTGAACTAATAAAGGTATCATCTGCATCCATAACCTCCCCAAAACAAATGTTTTCCAGCTCACTGTCCATTAAGACAGATCAAGCACTATAGTTTTGACCATTCAAAAGCATCTTGGTGGAGCTGGATTCTGGGATATAAGACTGAAAGAATTTATGGTGTAAAACCAGGACCACTTGATTTCATGAATGAGAAAAGAGAGAAAAGTTGGTTAGACTGTTTAGATGAAGTAAACAAAAGAAACCAAAGAAAAGAGACCAACAAAGGCAATGGCTGAGTTGAATCAATCAGCCCGCAATAAGTTCAGAAGACAATCAGTTGGTCTGGATAACATGAGGACCAATGGAAACAATCAGAACTGAAGCATTTGATTAATTAGCTGAGCACTCAAAATTAGACTGCATACAAATGGGGTTGGTCTTGGATTATGGTTGAGACAGTCTTCAACCTGCTGGATGGATTGAGATTCCTGAATTTGTGATTCTGTAAAATACTCAAATTAGTTTTGTAGTGTTGCAAAGCTTGAGGAGTGTTGAATTACATTTACCAGCAGTGTGATGTCTTGGTGCAGTACGAGTTTTAGTAGGAATTGTGCGAGTGGGATGTATTATGAAAAGAAAATGTTGAGAGATGAAAAATTGTAGAAATAAATACAAGAAGATGAGACGGATGATTGACCAGCTAAAGGCGGGAGAGTCCTCCCGGAACATAAGAAGATGGGCTGGCTTAGAGTGAGACTTCACATTTGAAGTATTGACACTGTAGCTGGCATTCCACTTCACAGACAGAGAAAAATGCAGGTCCGCATTATTCCAAGGCTGGGATTCCAACATCCCCCCTTAATTCAATGCTCCAATGACTATTCACTAACATGATGTACCAGTCTAATCACCAACTTTTTTTTAGCGGCTTTTGTTAAGCAGTCAGCAACCATATCTTCTGATTGGATGAGTTGAATTTTAATTGCTTCTGCTTTGATATCTTCTCTCAGACCTTTGGTTTTTAGATCAATGAATTTTGTCTTGGAGTTGCATCCAAAATTTTTAATTTTATTGTTGAGACCCTTGTTATCAATGAGATGGATGCTAGGAGTAATTGGTTTTCTCCAGAGTTCTTTGATCAGGTGATTAATCCATCTACATTTGAGTTTTATGTTGTTTAGAGAATTAAATTTGGCTTCAGTTGACAAATAAGTAACTTTATGTTGTCTTCGACTTGTCCAATACAACAGGGAACCTCAAAAGAAACAGATGAATCCAGATTGTGATCTTCTTGTGATTGGATTTTCTGCCCAGGTGGAGTCACTATAGCATACCAAGTTGGGTGAGTCATTCTTCTTGGAGATTAGAAGAGATTGATCCTTTGTTTTTGCAAGATATCCCCAAACCTTGAGTACTTTGCGCCGGTGATTGAGACCAGGCTTCTCTGAGAACCAAGCAAGTGAGGAAATGGAAAATCTGATGTCCGGCCGAGCTAGTCCGGCGATGAAATTGAGTCTACCAATTGGAGATTGGTAGTTGAAGTTCAGTTTCTTGAATTCTTCTTGCTCTTCTTTGGTAGCTGGTAAGAGATGAATGCCTGGAGTGCAAGGTGTACTAGAGATTAACTTAGACTCCAGGAGATTCAATTCTGCCAGCCCTTTTTCAATGTGTAGAGGAAGGGATAGTCTAACTGCGTTTTTTTTTTGTTCAACTTTCATTCCAAGTATCCTGTTAGTTTCATGACATGACCAGTTCTTGAACTTGCTGAGAAAAGCTTCCTTGAATTTATTCACATCCCCAAGCACCAGCAGATTGTCAACATGCACAAAAATTGCTGATTGACCATCTTTACCAATGTAATGACATGGGTCCGCGTCAGAAGGGGTAAACCCTTGGAGTTGGATCTAATTTTGGAGCATCTTGTGCTGGTTTTTTTGGTGCTTCTTTTAGTCCGTAGAGTGACTTATTTAACTTGAGGATTGGTGTTTTCTTTTTTGAACCAACGAGACAACGGACGAAAACTTCCTCATCAAGTGGAGCATGTAAAAATGAACCCTTGACATCAAATTGCAGCATAGGAAGATCTTTTTTGACAGCAAGAAGAAGGAACTCTTGGAGTTATGCGGCTTTACCAGTTGGGGTGTATGTGTCAAAGTAATTGATTCCATACCTCTGACTGAAACCCTGAACACACACTTGTGATTTATGAACCGGTTTGCCTCTGTGCATTTTTTGTTTAATCCTGAAGGCATACTTTACATTGAGGATGTGCTTTGGTTTGGGTCCTTTGTAGTCCCCTCAAACTTTAAATTCTTCACAGGTACTTAACTCTTTGTCTAGAAATTTCGACCATATTGGATTTTTGATCACCTCCTCAGGCGATGATGGAGTATAGTCGCAATGATAACCATACCAATCAGGAGGCCAGATAGCAGATTGATCTCTCAGAGTATTTCCTGGGTTGAGTTTGGCTTGAATGAGGTTGTCTTTGTTGCTGTTGACATCTGATTCATCCAAGAAGCTTTCTGTTTTAATCACCCTTGTGGTATCATGCTCATCGGCAGTGGGAAAAGACTCAGGATTTGTAGGATTTTTTGAAAGTTGGAGTTCATATTTTATGGTTTGAGATTGGTCTGAAGAATAATCCAGAATGGAATTGATTGAAGACAAAAACTTGACATTCTTTGTTTCTACCACTTTACCACTAGGAGCGAGTACTTGATAAGAGAGGAGTTTGGCTGCATACCCTAGAAGTTTACCAGGGACTCCCTTCTTGTCAAATTTTTGTTGCAAGTGATTACCAAGATCAAGATAGGTGAGTTCTGTTCCAATGGGTTTGAGATATCCGATTGGCAAGGGAGTCCCATGCATATTTTGCCAGGGAACTAAACCGTCAGAATTTGGAATTTGATTGAGAGCAAGTGCAAAGCTTCCAATTGTCTTGTGCCAGGAATCCTTGGGGATCTTTGAGGACAAGTGTGTTGCTCTGACTGATTCTTGAATAGTTCTGTTGGCTTGTTCTGCCTTTCCATTGTGTTCTGGATGGGAAGGCTTGGAAACTATTCTTTGAATGCCTTTCTCCTCAAAGAACTTTTTCAAGTCTTCATTAATGAATTTGCCACCTCCATTGCTGCAGACTTCTGTAGGAAAATAATGGAGGCGATTGAATTCATTGAGAAGAATAAAATTAATGATTTCAGGAACGTGGCTTTTGTTTTTCATAGGGATGCAACTGATATAACCACTGTGGCTGTTTACTAGTGTAAGAGAGTATCAATATCCGCCTTTAGCCATTGGAGAGATTGGGCCAATAAGATTGGCATTGATACTTGGCATTATTTTGTTGGCTTTGGTAGAGACTTCTTTAAATTGGCTCTTGGTGATTTTACTTCTGTTGCAGTTCTTGTAGTTGAATGACCGTTTTATGGAGTTTGGGACAGATTCTTTAAGATACTTTTTGATCCTTGATAGACTGGTGTGACATAGTTAAAGATGAAGATTTTTTACGTCTTCCAAGGTTGCGCTGAAACTTTGATTGTCATGGATTATAGCGTAAAGCAGGTTATTGAAAATCTGTCCTTGTAAAAAGGGTTTTTTTTGAAACACATTTTGAATGAGGGTGGTGAGCTTGAGTGGTTGATTAAAAGTTTTGCTCCCTTACTCAGAAATACTCCCATTGAAAGAAGGTTGATGCAAACATCCAGGGTCCAGGCTGCATCTTGGAGGAGAATGGTTCCAACAGGCAATGTGAGACAAGCTGTTCCTCTACCCATGATAGGCAGCAAAGCTCCTGGTTTTCTGGTTTTGAGGACATTCAATCCATCTTCAGGAGTAATAGTTTTGAAAAGCGCCTGTCACAAATCATATGAATGGAGCATCCCAAGTTGAGAATTAAGTTGGAGGGAGCTTGCTGAGAAATATGTGAGAAGCAATGCAGAAAGGAGAAGAAATTGGCAGTCTCATCTGGTTTTTTATTTTCTGATTTGCAAGGCCTGAAATTTTTTGGCTTCACCTCAGGAAACTCAATCCAACATTTGTCTTGGGGGTGATTTTTCACTTCTGGATTGTGAATACCATTTTCGCATTGAGGATAATTAGAGTACAGGTTGATATCAACTTTTGAGCTAGGAGAGATTCCTTTAATCTTGGAATTGTTCTCATTCTTTTTTTGTGTCAAGTGATGCAGAATCCTTTCAACAGAGATTTCTTTGTCTCCGTGCATGATTTGAGAGGCCATGTTCTTGAGATTAGTTGGAAATTTGAACAGAATGAGATATGCCAAGATATTGGAAGGAAGTTCTATGCCTACTTTGGAGAGCTTGTTGAGATGCAGCCTGACAGTCGTAAAGAATCTTTTGATGTTATCTTCACTGAAGGGAAGATAGAGAAATCCATTGAATACCCTGGCTCTATTGGCTGATTTCAATGAAGAAAAATAGTTCATAGTGGCCATCAAGATTTCTTTGGCGTTTTGAACGTTTCCTGGCTTTATGATGTTAGTGTGCGTTGCGGGTTTGAGTTTTGCCAGGGGGAATGGGGAATTGTCTTGGTTCATCTCTGGATCAAGTTTGTTGCTTGTATCTGGATCCTCCATGATTTGAAGAATTCCTCGGATGTTGAAGAGGCTTTCCATTTTGCTTTTCCAGATTGAATAATTGTCTTCATTGAGCAGAGGTGTGGATTCAACCAAGGTTTTAAGCATAATGGTCCTCATTGCATTGTTGCCTCCTGGTCCTGGTGTGAGTCTTTTGGTCATTTTGAATAGCTTTTGCTTTTAACCGTGAAAAAATTTATGGTGTAAAACCAGGACTACTTGATTTCATGAATGAGAAAAGAGAGAAAAGTTGGTTAGACTGTTTAGATGAAGTAAACAAAAGGAATAAAAGAAAAGAGACCAACAAAGGCAATGGCTAATTTGAATCAATCAGCACGCAATCAGTTCAGAAGAAAATCAGTTGAGCTGGATAACATGAGGACTAATGGAAATAATCAGAACTGAAGCATTTGATTAATTAGCTGAGAACTCAAAATTAGACTGCATACAAATGGGGTTGGTCTTGAATGATGGTCGAGACAGTCTTTGACCTGCTGGATGGATTGAGATTCTTCAAGTTGTGATTCTGTAAAATACTCAAATTAGTGTCTTAGTTTTGCAAAGCTTGAGGAGTGTTGAATTACATTTACCAGCAGTGTGATGTCTTGGTGCAGTAGGAGTTGTAGTAGGAACTGTGCAAGTGGGATGTATGATGAAAAGAAAATGTTGAGAGATGAAAAATGGTAGAAATGAAGACAAGAAGATGAGACAGATGATCAACCACCTAAAGGAAAAAGATTCCTCCCAGAGCATAAGAATATGGGCTGGCTTGGAGTGAGACTTCACATTTGAAGTATTGACACTGTAGCTGGCATTCCACTTCACAGACAAAGAGAAATGCAGGTCTGCGTTATTCCAAGGCTGGGATTCTAACAAAGACATCTTCTTGGAAAAATTGAGGTCCTTGAGGTGGTCCAAAGTAAGGTTTAAGGGACCATCTTGCTTGGAAATGATGATGATGATGGTAATGATAATGTGTGGCAATTAATGGCCCACAAGCTTAGTCAAAGAGAAGTATTGAAAGAAAAATAAGTGCTGAGACAATAATGTCTTATGATTGATCCTTAATCTGAGGCAGAGGCAATGGCACACTTGTGAATGTGAATGAATTGATGAATGAATGGGTGGAAAACAGCAGGCAGAAGAGCTCCCTAAATAAAAAAGATGGTGCTCATGTGGAGCTCATGTAAGGAAAAGAAAAAGGCAAAAATTCCTGCCCTAATGGGCTTTACAGGCTCTATAAGGCATTTTACTTGGTTTGGGCTTACTCAGCCCACTTGGAATGAGTTCTGAACCCTTTTTACCAGTCTGTAACGGTTGAACTTGGTTGTTCCACCCTCACAGGGCTGAACTAGCCCCTTGCTTTTCAGACCCTGGTTGGTTATCTATTACAACCAGCCCTGTCATCTGGTTAAATCTCTCTTCTAACCGTACTGGCCCTTTCTATACACTCACAGGCCTGGTTGCCTCATTCAACCAGGCCACTGGCCCTCAAAATGGCCGGGGTGGACCCAGAAACACTCTGGGTACGGCAAACAACTCATGAGGTGGGGGGGTGTAACTGCCGGGCGTGCGCGCCCCCCCCTCCTTCACTCAAATCCTCCTCCAGGGGCCCTGGGGGTTGATACCCACAAGGATTAGCACACTGGATTCGGGCTGGGTGGTCCTGAGGCCCACCCAACCCCATGGGTTCCTACCCTTTGGTAACGGGGGGGGGGCGGGGGGTGGAAATGGCCCTATCAATATTGAGGTGGGGGGTGATCAACTCCCCTCCCACCTTGCCAGTCGCCTTTGTTGCAACCGGCTGACTGGTCTGGTAAAGGAGGTACCAGCCATCCTCCCTCCCCCTTGCAAACAAGCAAGGGGAGGGAGGGGGGCAGGAACCACAAGCCCCCGCGGCCGCAACACACCCCAGCAGTCATGACCCAACTCTGCCGCCGCAACCGGGGATGTGGCCCTGGACACAGTGGGTGGGGGGACTCCAAGTGGGGTCCCCTTCCCTTTAAAAAGGCCCCGCGCGGGCCATTGGGCCCCAGGTGAGAAAAGAGTGGCCCCAATGGACCGCAAAGGCCCAAAGACCCTGAAAAACATACTTTGGTGCGCCAGCCTGTCTGACAAATTATTCCCATAATAATACTTGGGCTCATAAATGCCCAGATAAGGCCATCTGGCTAAGGTGGCCGATCCACTCTGAAAGGCCTGTCAAGGCCCGTGTCCCAATTGACTTGGAAAACATGTACTGGTGCCCCAATTCCCAAAACCAATAGCATCCAAATAGGCTTAAGTGGCCCACGTGATCTCCAATGGGCCATGGAGGACCATTTGTGCATCCCATTTGGATTACGCACTAATATGCAAATTAACTAAAAGCATCTTTATTGTAACAGTTTTATGGAATTGTATGTATTTACACGTTTCTGGAAAGTGATGAATGGAACCAAAAAGGAATTTTCATCCACAAAGATGTACATACTCAAAAGATTGTATTTATCTTCAGGATAGGTCCCACAAATTTCTTTGTATTTTCCAGAGTGGAATCCTAAGATTGCAGAGAACAATTTTTTTACAGAAAAACCAACACAATCTACTGAATGCTAATCAGAAGAAGGTTGAAATTTGTATTTTATAATCCTCAAAAAGATAAACCCTCTACTTATAGATTTTTATTTTTTTGGGTATTATTTTCCTCACATTCCTTACCCTTCAACCCGTGGGTAACCTATTTATCCTCAAAATAAAACCTACGTGAGTAATTCCTTAAAATCACAGTGCTTTTGAAAATTTGAAATTTTCCATTTCTGATGCTGCAGATGTGTAGCTTGATTTCTAAAACCACTAGAATGAATACTACAGAGCAATTTAATTATTTCAAGGCCTTGAAATATTGATCCAAAAAATCAAAAAAATAATGTTTCACAATGCAGTTTTGGACCATTCCCTTTGACTTTTTGCTTGACTTTTTCTAGCTTTTGAATTGAATAGAGTTTTTGAAATTGACTAAAGGGCTCCAATAAATCTTTTGATTAGTTCTTTCATGGATTTTTGGCCTCCAAAAATTTTAACCCACACAACAAAAGGGAAATTTGACACATCAAATTCAATATTTTTTTTTGAACACCAAGCTTCAATATTTCTTTTAATTTTCTTGTTTAGGATTTAAATTAAAAATATAGGTTAATGTTATTTTTTTTCTGATTCTTTTAGAGGTTTAGGTGTTCCCCCTTCAAACCCCTCCCCCTTGAAAAAAAATGTCACAATTATAAAAATTCCATACAAAAGGGAAAGGGAGTGTCTGCATCCTTGAATCCATTTCTTCTTCTTTTTTGATAATTTAATTTTTGAAAAACTAAAAAAATAGAAAATATGTATTAATAAAATAATTCATCTCATCCTATTGGCTTTAAGTTTTTTCTGGATTTCCTTCTGGCAAAAAGGGCCTCATTCCCAAGATCCAAATTCTTCCAAACGATTTTCTTCCAAGATTTGAAATCCTTGGTCACAAAGAGTTTCCAAATTGGATCTAACCTGGGGTATTTCCAACAATCAGAATTGAAATTGAAGGAAGCTATATGTTTGAAGTCTTCAAAAAGAATCCCGCACATAGGAAAATATTGGAAATTGAGAGGAAGAAAAGTTAGAAATTAAGGGCAAAAATAGAACCACTGGACACTTATATTTTCCAGAAAAAAAAGGAAAATTTAGCATGAAACTTTGATACAGAAAATATTGGAGATTTTCCAGAAAGTTTCTTAAGCTTCCTTCTTGTTTCTTACAAATTTTTACCACAGATTTCATGAAGTAAGTGTGGGTTCTTGAAGGTTGGGTAGGAATCTATATTTTCAACCATTTATTTCCTTATTCAAGCCCAACATTCAGATTTCCTTTGTGTAAAAAAAAGCTGCTTCTCTTGACCCACAGTTTCTTTCTCCTAAAACATCTTTATGGTGGCACATATGTGGAATAGAAGTTGAATTTTAAACCAATTATTTATATTTTAAATGAAAGAAAAACTTACAATTATTTTTGAAATAATTTTTTTTTGGAATTTTTAACTCAATTTTGCATAGAAAAATTATTGAAAAATACACAGGAAGAATAATCTGATTTACAGGAAATCTAGAATAAAATACAAAAAGAATCCAAAAAACTGAAAGCATCAAGATATTCAGAAATAAAAAGAATCACCAGATTCAGAAATAAAAAGAATCACCAGATTCAGAAATAAAAAGAATCACCAGATTCAGAAATAAAAAAATCACTCACTTTCTCAATTTCAGTTGTTTCTTTTTGTGAAAATGATTTTTTTCCCAGGAGCATGGTAAGCATAATTATAATTTAATTCTCTTGATTTTCTTCTTGATTCTTTTCCCAGAATTGTAATCAGATGAAAAAAAACTCTTATTCAAAGTGGTTCCAGACCACTGAAAAAAGGCTAAATAAAAAAAAATAGAAAAAAACAAATGATTAATACCAAAAAAACACAGTATGTTAATATAATAAACATCTTGGAGATCTTTATCTTCTGAAAATTAATATTCAGTCATAAAATACCCCTATTTAAAAAAGGTGAATTAAGAAAATCATTTCCTATTCAGAAAATAAACTGGATATATACAAACAGCCTCTCCTACTGATTACTCATTCTTATTGTCCTCCCCCTTTCCATATTTTGCCTTCTTCTTTGTAAAAACTGAATGAATAAAAATAATACTTTTTGAAAATTCATGGATTTTTTTTGAAAAAAAATTACTGAAATTTGCACTGTCCAAAACTTTCTTCCTTAGGTTTCCTCTTGTCTTTGGTCCTTACAAATATTCAAGAACAGACGGATCCCTTCTAGTTTATGTTTAATACATTTTATTGAGAGTATAGGCTGCTACTTTGAGTCTTCCTTTTTATTTTTATCTTTTATTATAATCAGGCTCTTGAATTTTAACAAGTTCATACCTCCCTAAAAAAAGCTCATTAATTTGCCAATATAAAATTGTTTGGCACCAGTTTTCAATTTCACAAGTCTTCAATAAATTAATTGAGTTATAAATGTTCGATTTTTGATTTTGGAGGAAATTGGATAGTTTATAATTCTTTGGTGGAAGCTGGAATACAGGTTCAATTTATAAAGCAGAGTGGAAATCAATCAGGAAATTTTTTTTTTGAATTGGAAAAAGAAACAAGAAAAAATACCGTAAAGGAGGGTTTGATATGCCATTGAGGATGGAAATATTCAATTTGGAAGATTTCTGACTCTTTGATAGCTGATTTAAATTTTTTAATAAATTTTATATCCATATAAGATAATTAATCACAGTTACAACAGGAATTAGAGTAAGCAGAGACCTGGTATAATGAGTGAACAATTGTGACATAAAAGGGGCCTATTTTTAAAAAAAGGTGATCCACAAAATGGGTAAAATTTGTTGGAGTATCACTATCTCCATGTTAATCAGCCATTCCTTTCTTACTTCTTTTCTTATCAAACTTTCTTATTTCATTTCCTATCCTGTGTTCTTCTCCTTTCTTTCTTTCTTTTCATCTTTCATCTATTTACTTTCACACGACAGTCCAAAATGTTCTGTGACAAATCCCCTCTCAATCATCAACAGCGCGCTTTCTCATTTGTTTATTCAATATTCATTTTAATCTCAATATGTCACACTGTCTGTGAAATCTCAACTACCAGTGTATACCTGAAGACAGAACTGGCGCCTAGTAGAAGGATTTCTATCCTTATCCTCCTACTTTCCGCAACCATTCTGCTTTTCCTCAGCTCAACAGGTTATGAGCCCAGAGCTACCAACTACTAAACAATGGAAAACCAAATCACGTTTCAGAAGGATCCGGTAAATCTCTTTGCCAAAATTAGAACCATGGACGACCAAAACTCTCATCCAGTCCTCAAGACACCATTGATTATTCCTTTAAAATCTCTGGGATCAGAATAAAATTACCTCTATTGGGCAATGATTCTGAGGATACATTTCCAAGCTTCCGGCGTTGGTTATATCCTCACAAACAACTCTCCAAAGACAAGCTCGAACACAGAAACTTGGTCAAGAGACAATCTGGTGGTTTTTTCAGTCATATCTAGGTCGATAGGACCATCTAACTTCCAATACATAAGGAAACACAAAGAAAGCGCAATTGGAATGTGGAGAGCGCTCTAAGAAGCCCATCAAGACAACTCTTCCGGAGGACGCATGTACTGGCTTCAAAAGCTTCTTCTCACTAAGCTGAACAACAAAGAAATGACTGCCCACCTTGCAGAAATCGTCTTGTACGGCAAAAAACTTTCCTCACTTATTACTCCCAAAAATCCGCTCACCGCAGACAACTTAAAATCCACCGCCATTCTTCTATCACTCCCTGACAACTGGTTAGGCTGTGTCTCAAGTATGATGAATGAGGAGTCTGTACCCTCATCAAAGCTAATAAACACATTGAAACAAGAACATCTATGAAGACAAACAAGAAACAAAGACAACCAAATTCTGAACTCGGCCAAGACACTTACAAGTAATCCAAAGACTTTTGCCCAGGAGATTGGGAAATGCAAAATCCCTTGATTTCAAAAACCTATTACTGTACCAACTGTAAATTCAAAGGACATTCCTTTTCAAGATGTCCCAAAGTCCTCAAAGCGTTGGAATATTCTAAAATAAATAGATGATCTCAGAAGTTTTGACCATCAAATCCAAGGCAGACAAAAGCAAACATAGTCAAAGCAAAAGAAAAACGTGAAGAAAGCGATGACAACAATGATTTCACCAACTCCAAAGTCATTTTTCATGCCGGTTATGCGTCTTGTAACTTTACCAAATTGGATCCCATCACCAGTTTCATTTTTAACCTAGACCCAGGATGCTCTCTATCAATGACTCCCTACAATTGGCAAGTGAACAACAAGAAATCAAATCTGACTTCAATCCAACTGGCGGATGGATCAAATATCACCTCAAACAAAGAAGGTTTTCTGACTTTTCCTTTTGTGACATTTGTTCCTTGGTAGTTCCAAACCTACACAAACCCTTATTATCAATATCAAGTCTTTGTGATGCAGGATTTCTGGTAACTTTCTCTTCAAATACCTGCAAGATATTCCATAACCCAATCTCAAATATAAACACACTGCCTGTCACCAGCGGATACCAAAAAGGAGAACTTTATTATTGTCTGCAGAAGAACGTAAGCTGCAAGAAATCAGTTTTCTCTACTATTTAACAAGTATCTGATCATAGTCTATTTGGCTATCATAGCAGACTCTCTCATCTGAACCTGAAGTTGTTACAAAAATTACTGAAAACAAATAATTTCCAACCTAATATCAATAACAAATCCAAAGTTCAACAATGTCCCACATGCATCAAATCAAAGATGACAAGAACACCATTTCACTCTTGTTTAAGCTATAGATCAAAGAAACCAGGTGAAATTATTCATTGCAACTTATGCAGTTTTGACACAACTTCCAGAGAAGGCTTTAACTACTTCATAACTTTCATTGATGACTGCTCAAAAGCTTTATTTGCATACCCCTTACGTCACAAATCAGACGCCTTCGAGTCAATAAAATCTTTTTTCCCTTTTTTGAAACCCAATTTCATCACTCGGTTAAGTCGCTTAGAACGGATAATGGAGGAGAATACGTAAATGGACAACTGACCTGCCTCCTAACTGAAAAAGGAATACAGAATGAACCGGGACCCCCACATTCTCCACAACTCAACGGAGTTGCCAAACGCTCAAAACAAACTATCTTAAACTTGATTAGATGATCTCTCTCATCTTCTCAACTACCTAAATCCTTTTGGGCCAACGCACTTTGACATTCTCTCTTTGCCTTCAACTCTTATCCATGCAAAACCCCTCAAGGATTCAACTCACCAAACTTGTTTCTTGATACTCCCAACATTTTGCTCTTGTATCTTCATCCTTTTGGCTGTCTCACTTGGTACAAGATTCTGGAGGCCAACAGAACTAAACTGTCTCCCAAAGGTCAATCAGCCATCCCTTTGTCCTATCTCTATCAAGGTAACAGCTATAAACTTCTTGATCTTGACACCAAGAAGGTAATCAAATCTAGAGACTGCATTTTTGACGACACCATTTTTTGGTATGGTTGACCTACCCAAGAAGCAAGTATTGGGCCCTCTCCTCTCCCCACCTCCCTTCCCTGGCCAGATTTTCTTTCCCCTTGTCTTTCACCCCCTGCTCCTCCAATCTCTCCTCCCCCCCTCCTTCCCCCTATTTTTCTTTACCCCCTGCTAGCCATCACCCTTCTGTTCCTTCTCCCCCTCCCCTCTCCGTTGTTCCTCGCTCTGTTGAATCCATCAAACCTCCAATTTTCCCATCCTTGCGCCACATTCCTCCGTCACGCCTCATTCCACGCTCTACCAGTCCCACTCTGTCCCATGATTCTGATTTCTTTCCTCCATTGTTAAACTCCCCCACCCCTCTCTCCCCTCCGTCTTCTCCACCCCTGGCTCCGTCTCCTCCTTCTATCGTTTCGTCTCCCTCTCCTGTTCTTCCTCTTGCTCCATCTACCACCCCCTCTCCATCTATCTCCCCGCCTCCGCCCCCTGCCCCTCATTGTTCCTCAAGATCAAGGCGCCCACCATCACGTTTTGGAAATTACTCACGCTCCACATCTGTCAAAGACGACATTCAAGCGCCTTTGACATGGAAACAACTCCTAAAATCACCACTCCGAAACCGCTGGATAGCATCCGCACATGAAGAACTAGCGTCGCTTCGGGGCATGAAGACGTGGAAGCTTGTACCACCTCTCAAAGGACAAAAGATAATCCAATCAAAATGGATCTTCAAGGTAAAAATTTGTCCTGACGGCACAAACCTAAAGCTCAAAGCTCACCTAGTAGCCATGGGATTCACCCAAGTACATGGTTTGGATTTCTCCGAGGTTTTTGCTCAGAATCTGAGGTTAGAAACCCTTTGTCTCCTACTCAGTTTACTACGCACGAAAGACTGGGTGGGCCAACAGCTTGATTTCAAGACAGCCTTCCTAAATGGACATCTTGATGGACCGGTCTACATGTTTCAGCCTCCAGTTTTTGAAGATCCAATCCACCCAGACTGGGTGTGCAAGTTGTCTTGGGAGATCTATGAGCTGAAGCAATTGCCGCGCCAGTGGAACATTGAATTGAACGCCGCTCTTCTTTCTTTAGGTCTCTCTTGTTCCTCTTATGACCCTTCACTATATTTTAAAATCTCCAATGGGACCCTAGTGGGTGCTCTCACCATAAATGTTGATGATGTTGCCATCCTTGGTTCCCCCAATTTTGTTTCCTCTTTCACCATGGCAATTGGAAAATGTTTTGAAATTGGTTCCAACAAAGATCTCACTCTGTTTCTCTCCATCTCCATTCATCAAAAACTTTCAAATTAAACTATCTTTCTAAACCAATCTCACTAAATTTCTTTTATCTCTTCTATTTTTCTTCCTCCCAATTCCACTCCTACTCATTCTCCCACCGGCACCACATTCAAAAATCTCCGCAAACAAACTCCAGCTGAGCTACCCTCTCCCCCGCAATACCATCAACTGATTGGTTCTCTGCTTTGGGTCTCTCAATGCACAAGGCCTGACATCTCATTCGCAGTCAATAAACTCTTGCAATTCTTGCAGGACCCATCAATTGATCACTGGCAAAGTGCCCTTTGGGTTCTTTGCTACCTTGACTCAACCAAGAATCTGCGCCTAACCCTGGGAGGCTCTTTGCTAACACTCTCAGGATACTCCAACTCTGACTGGGCTGAGGACAAGGATGACCGCCGCTCCGTCTCTGGCCACACCTTCCGGCTGGGTCTGGGTGCCATCTCCTGGAGGTCAAAAAAAGAACCCACGGTTTCCTTTTCAAGCTCTGAGGCGGAATATAAAGCACTCTCCGACTCCTGCAAAGAAGGCCTTTGGCTTTGCAATGTTCTATCTGAACTTCCCCTATGCAACTCCTCACCAATATCAATCCATGTCAACAAGGAAGACGCAGAATCTCTTGCAAAAAATCCTGAACACCATTCCTGGACAAAGCACATCAACACCCATCTTCACTTCATCCCGGAATGCGTGTCAAAGAAGGTCTTCACCATTCATCACATTGAAACCAAGAGTATGGTTGCAGATATGCTAACAAAACCCCTAAACTGAATTCTATTGCAAGCCCACCAAAAAATGTTTGGTCTCAGTGGTTTTGATTAGCAAGGGGGGGTGTTGGAGTATCACTATCTCCATGTTCATCAGCCATTTCTTTCTTACTTCTTTTCTTATCAAAATTTCTTATTTCATTTCCTATCCTGTGTTTTTCTCCTTTCTTTCTTTCTTTTCATCTTTCATCTATTTACTTTCACATGAAAGTCTAAAATGTTCTGTGAAAAATCCCCTCTCAATCATCAACAGTGCGCTTCATCATTTGTTTATTCAATATTCATTTTAATCTCAATATGTCACACTGTCCGTGAAATCTCAACTACCAGTGTATACCTGAGGACAGAACTCGCAGCTAGTAGAAGGATTTCTATCCTTATCCTTCTACTTTCCGCAGCCATTCTTCTTTTCCTCATCTCAACAAAATTTATCAGATTTTTTAATTATTTCTGAGAGGCTTCAATAGCTCTTTTATAGATTGGAATATTTATTGAATGATATACCTTCTTAATTAAAAGGGAAAAGCAGCCAGTGGAGGAATGGATGAATCCTTTGATACAAGAATGAAGTCCCTCTTTTCTTGAGGGACTATTTTTTCCAAAGTGGAAATTTGTTTTGAAAAAATAAGAGATTTTTTTTGTGTTTGGGATCTAATTTTTGAAGGAGATAATCAGCAGTGGGGAACTCCATGCTACAGAAATATTGGAAAATTTTTCCTGATAATATTTTTCTGGTTTTGAATGGATAAAATGAGGGCACTGTTTATGGAAAATTATCCAGTCTTCTTGATAATTGAAATGCTTCAGGAAATGGTTTATGTTCTTTTTATGGAAATGCAAGAGACAAAGAAGATAATCTTGAGACTTGAATAAAGTTTGAATTTCACTGATCAATCCTTGTTCACTTTCTTTCAAGGTTTTTTTTTTCTTGATCTTCTAATATATCTTGAAATTGAGTGTGTTACCATATATATTTTTTGTTTTATCTTGCAATAATAAATTGAAAGAAACAAAGAAATATCTTCCAAGGATATCAAGCAGGGTAGTACCAAACTTACTTGTTCTATACGCGCAGTAAATAATAATAACAGTAGGAAAAAATTAGAACAGCTTCATGGAATCAGGGGTTGAAATAAAAGAGAACTGATTTCATAATTTAAATTATAAATTCTGTAAATAAAAGAAGAATTGAAAATTTAAAGTATAAAGGCTTTCATGGGATTATTCAAGTGAAATAATCTTTTCAATTTATTTATCTTTTGTGGTAAATCTTGCTAAGGCTTTTATGTAAAAGGAAACTGGAGGATTTTACCAAATAATTAAAAATGTTTGAAGGAAAAAAACCTGTTTCTTTCAATTTTTTACTTTCTCTTATTGCTTCTTGTGAATAATTCTATGTAATGGATGAGCTGAAGGATAATTTGAAGGTGGATATTTGTGGTCTGGAAATTTAAATTGATCCATCCAGAAACCAAAAATTTTGGAAGAATGCCCACTTGAACTGAAAAAGAAATTGGGCTTTCTCATTTTTCAAAAATGTTCCCATCATTACTGGGTGTAAATTCCACCAATCTATATAAATTGGTGTGTTTGGTTTTGTTAATGGTATTGGATAATTTGGTAGATATGGCATTTCAATGATACTATGCAAATTATTGGATATCCCCAAAAAGCTCCTCCACTTTATTACACAATAGCTCAGGGGTAGGGGCAAGAAGTGTGGGCTAGATAGTTTGGTTAGATGAGTGAATTCAGGAAAGAGTTCAAGGGGCAGTAACAAAAAGTGGGTGGATGTTTTAATGAGAAATTTTCAAATGATTCTTTTTTTTTTGAAATGAGGTGAAGATGGGAGTTGAAGTTTGAGGTGTGATGAAGTGAGATAAAATGAGATATCAGCAATAGATTCCCAAGAAATTTAGTGAATAAATTTATTTAGAGACTTGACATTGTTGGAAAAGGAATTTTAAGGTTTGCCTGAGTTGTATTTATTGGTTGAGGAAATGAGTTGAAAAATTCAAAAAGTTCAAAAAATGTTGCTGATGAGTGAATATTTTTGATTTTTGATGGAATATTTGGGTTCAGGATATTTTTATTCTATTTTTGCCGAATTTTTAGTTTTTTTTTTAGTGATGTGTGGTCGGTGATGATGAGTGGTGTGTTGTGCAGTGAGTAATGATGAGTGGGGTGGTGAGTGGTGTTGATTGATTGTGGAGATGTGCTGTGTGGTGAGGGAAGTTGAAGGATGATGTGGTGGCTTTTGAGTGAATTGGAGTGGACTAGAAGGTGAGTAGGGGCCTGGAAATTGTTTGAATTATGCAGGAGGCGTCCAAAAAGCAGACCCCGGCCTAAAAGGGTTTTATTTCCCTCATTTGACCTAATTTGTTTTGGCTTTATTTTGAGATAACACATGGTGCCTCAAAAATTACCAAAAAAAGACATTATAAAACCTTTTAAAGGCTAATTTCAAGAAAAAATACTCAAATATTTCAAAATCAAACAAATTACTTCAGAAAAAAAAGAAAATGGACTTGAAATCTTAGACCCCCCCCTTTTATACTGAATCATTATGATTGTTACCAATATTCCAGGATTTAAAAAACCTCCAAAAACACAATTTTAACTTTTTCATTTTTACCTAAGTGCCTAAAAATGAAAATGACAAAATATTGAACCTTGATGGTTGAAAATAAATTCGAAGAGATGTGTTAATTTTTCCTTTGTTTGGCATTTATTCAGACTTTGGAGGCTGAAGCACCATCCAAATAATAATCAAAAATATTTGAGAGCTCTTCAATCAATCAAAAATGTTTTTAATTAAAAATGCCAAAAAAAAATTAAGCACACAGGCCAAGGATATGGTCCAACTGTTTTGTTTCAAATATTGATTTTTTTTTTCATTTTTTGAATGGATATTTTAAGGCTTGAAAATGCTAACATTTTATGTGTTTTTCTTCCCAGAGCCTTTAGAAAACCAGAAACATGGCTTCTGCCTCACATATCAAAAAGTAAAAATACTTGAAAGACCCATGAGATTAAACAATTACCTGTGTAGTTCTTATGTCAAGGAGAAATAATTTACCTGTGAATTTAAGGGAAGTTTATGCAATAAAAATTATCCCCCCTTTTTATTTTTTTGAGTTTGAGTTTTTTTTTTATTGATTTATTTATTTATTTATTTTTTCATTTTTTTCATTTTTTTATTTTTTCATTTTTTCATTTATTTATTTTTTTTATTTTTTATTTGATTTTTTTATTTTTTTTATTTTTTTATTTTTTTATATTTTTATATTCTTATTTTTTTATTTTTTTATTTTTCTATTTTTTTACTTTTTTATTTTTTTATTCTTTTATTTTTTTATTTTTTTACTTTTTTACTTTTTTATTTTTTTATTTTTTTATTTTTGTATTTTTTTATTTTCTTATTTTTTTATTTTTTTATTTTTTTATTTTTTTATTTTTTTATTTGTTTATTTTTTTATTTTTTTATTTTTTTATTTTCTTATTTTCTTATTTTTTTATTTTTTTATTTTTTTATTTTTTTATTTTTTTATTTTTTTATTTTTTTATTTTTTTATTTTTTATTTTGTTATTCTGTTAGTTTTTTTATTTTTTTATTTTTTATTTTTTAATTTTTTTTATTTTTTAATTTCTTTATTTCCTTATTTTTGTTTCAATTTTTAATTTTGTAATTTTTTAATTTTTTAATTTTTTAATTTTTTGATTTTTTAATTTTTTAATTTTTCAATTTTTTAAATTTTTAATTGTTTAATTGTTTAATTTTTTAATTTTTTAATTTTATAATTTTATAATTTTGTAATTTTATAATTTTATAAGTTTAGAATTTTATAATTTTATAATTTTATAATTTTTTGATTTTTTAATTTTTTAATTTTTTTTATTTTTTTATTGGGTAATATTGAATTCACAGCTACAGTCCTTTGGGAGTCGTGTAGGGACACACACATCCTGGAAGAGTTGTTTAGGGCCTCTCAACGCGTGAGGGCCCATACACTACTCCAAAGGGTTTTTCTAAACATGCGCAACCCCTGGGGGGTCATATACCCCCCTTAATGGGAATTTTTGATTTTTGTACCCCTGTACACAACCATATTATGAATTATTTATTATTTATTGTTTATTATTTATTATTTAGAATTTATTATGTATTATTTATTATTTATTATTTGTTATTTGTTATTTATAATTTATTATTTATTATTTATTATTTTATTATTTATTATTTATTATTTATTATTTATTATTTATTATTTATTATTTATTATTTATTATTTATTATTTATTATTTATTATTTATTATTTATTATTTATTATTTATTATTTATTATTTATTATTTATTATTTATTATTTATTATTTATTATTTATTATTTATTATTTATTATTTATTATTTATTATTTATTATTTATTATTTATTATTTATTATTTATTATTTATTATTTATTATTTATTATTTATTATTTATTATTTATTATTTATTATTTATTATTTATTATTTATTATTTATTATTTATTATTTATTATTTATTATTTATTATTTATTATTTATTATTTATTATTTATTATTTATTATTTATTATTTATTATTTATTATTTATTATTTATTATTTATTATTTATTATTTATTATTTATTATTTATTATTTATTATTTATTATTTATTATTTATTATTTATTATTTATTATTTATTATTTATTATTTATTATTTATTATTTATTATTTATTATTTATTATTTATTATTTATTATTTATTATTTATTATTTATTATTTATTATTTATTATTTATTATTTATTATTTGTTATTTATTATTTATTATTTATTATTTATTATTTATTATTTATTATTTATTATTTATTATTTATTATTTATTATTTATTATTTATTATTTATTATTTATTATTTATTATTTATTATTTATTATTTATTATTTATTATTTATTATTTATTATTTATTATTTATTATTTATTATTTATTATTTATTATTTATTATTTATTATTTATTATTTATTATTTATTATTTATTGTTTATTTTTTATTGTTTATTTTTTATTTTTTATTCTTTATTCTTTATTCTTTATTCTTTATTATTTATTGTTAATTATTTATTTTTATTTCAATTTGTTTATTATTATTTATTATTTATTATTTATTATTTATTATTTATTATTTATTATTTATTATTTATTATTTATTATTTATTATTTATTATTTATTATTTATTATTTATTATTTATTATTTATTATTTATTATTTATTATTTATTATTTATTATTTATTATTTATTATTTATTATTTATTATTTATTATTTATTATTTATTATTTATTATTTATTATTTATTATTTATTGTTTATTATTTATTTTTAATTATTCATTTTTATTTCAATTTGTTATTTATTTTTTATTTTTTATAATTTATAATTTATTACTTATTATTCATTATTTATTATTTAGTGGAGGTTAAAAAACTTGATTTTGGTTATTTAGCATACCACATGGCCCATTTGAGGCGTGTATAATGCCACACGGCCCATTTGAGTTGTTGAGCATGCCACATGGCTCATTTGAGTCGTGAAGGGTGCAACATAGCCCATTGTGTCGTCTACCCAACTCAAAGAGTTGTGATTTTGACATTACCCTTTTTTATTTTTTATTTTTTAATTTTTTAATTTTTCTATTTTTTTATTGTTTTATTTTTTTTATTTTTGAATTTTTGAATTTTTTAATCTTTTGATTTTTTAATTTTTTAATTTTTTAATTTTTTAATTTTTTGATTTTTTAATTTTTTAATTTTTTAATTTTTTAATTTTTCAATTTTTTAATTTTTTAATTTTTTAATTTTTTAATTTTTTAATTTTTTAATTTTTTAATTTTTCAATTTTTTAATTTTTTAATTTTTTAATTTTTTAATTTTTTAATTTTTTAATTTTTTAATTTTTTAATTTTTTAATTTTTTAATTTTTTAATTTTTTGATTTTTTAATTTTTTAATTTTTTAATTTTTTAATTTTTTAATTTTTTAATTTTTCAATTTTTCAATTTTTTAATTTTTTAATTTTTTAATTTTTTAATTTTTTAATTTTTTAATTTTTTAATTTTTTAATTTTTTAATTTTTTAATTTTTTAATTTTTTAATTTTTTAATTTTTTAATTTTTTAATTTTTTGATTTTTTAAGTTTTTAATTTTTTAATTTTTTAATTTTTTAATTCTTTAATTTTTTAATTTTTTAATTTTTTAATTTTTTAATTTTTTAATTTTTTAATTTTTTAATTTTTTAATTTTTTAATTTTTTAATTTTTTAATTTTTTAATTTTTTAATTTTTTAATTTTTTAATTTTTTAATTTTTTAATTTTTTAATTTTTTAATTTCATATTTTTTTAATTTTTTAATTTTTTAATTTTTTAATCTTTTCATTTTTCATTTTTTAATTTTTTAATTTTTTAATTTTTCAATATTTTAATTTTTAATTTTTTTTAGTTTTTGGGTGATGATAAATTCACAACTCCCAGTCGTCTGGGAGTCATGTGGGGCCCTACAGGGCCCAATGGACGCATGGGGGCCCATGAAAGCGTCCAGAGCGCGCGTTCCAGCCAAAAAATGCGTCTACACGCGTTGAAAGTGTTGTTTTAAACACCCGCTACCTCCCAGAGGTTGCTTACCCCGCCATATGGTGTTTTTGAGTTGTGTACCCCCATAAACGGTGGTTTTGAGCCGTGTTTGGGGGTACATGTCCCCTGGGGGTCATTCACACATTTTTGGGACCCTCCGGACAACACTTGGGTTCCATCAACCCAAAGTTGGAATCAACACATACCATGTGAGACAGTTGGCCCACACCTCGCAATCCTCAAGTGAAACTAAAGTGAATCTAAATTGAAATCAAGTGAAATAAAGTGAAATTCAAGTGAAACCAAAGGGAAAGTGCATACAAACATCCCACTAAACTTGATCTTTCACAACTTGAAAGTGAGAAAACTTGGTATTTTTTCAATTGAAAATCAGATTGAATACTGAAATACCATTGCATTTTTTTGCATTATGAGGACAGTGGCAAGCCCTCATTTTTTTAACATGGCTGCTTTGAAGGAATAAATTGATAGTGCCATGAAAAATGCTGCAGAAAAAAAGGATTCGGGTAATGAATCATTAGAAGCCAGAATTGCCTCCTCATCTGAGGTGAGAATTGAGGAACAAAATGTTTTACAAATGGAAGTTAACTCTGGTGGTGTGTAACATTTTATGCTAATCTGGTCTTTGCCTGATTTAACTTGATTGAAACTGATTGGAAGCTTGTAACTATGACTATGAAACTATGACAGACCCACTTCACCCACCTCCTGTGAGAGCATTTTCTACTAGGGAAGAGGCACAAAACTATTGTCAAACATGGGTGATGTAGCATGGTTACCCTTTAAAATTTTCCAACCCAAAGCATGATAAATATGTGGATCTAGCCTGGCATAGACATGGTTTGTACTCTGGGCAATTTCTCACCAAACAGTCAAGGCAAACTCACACAAGGAAATTTGGATGCAAAATTTAATCCTTGCAAGTTGCACAAAGGCAGACCCCTTGCGGCAAATCTGCTAAAGAAATGACCAACATAACCATCAACCATCTTCACACCCCTCAGTTCATCCTCACCTGAGGAGAATCTCTGGGATGGCCTTAGTTAATTTGAAAGAAGGCATGACTGATTGGCTCAATAAAATTAAACTCAAAATAAAATTGAGCAAGATTGATGGTGGCAAATATGTTGATGACAATACAATCTATAAAACTAAGCGTAAGGTTTCCCTTGAAGGACTGAAGGCAAGAAGTGTTATGGAGGTCCTCTTTGAAAAACTTGGTGATTCAGGTTGGATCCATAAAATTCTTTGCCCACCCAAGGTCATAAAATCTTTTCAAACAATTCCATCATATTTCTATGTTGGATTGTACTTATAAAACAAAGAAGTACAACATCCCCCTATCAGGGAATATCAAAGTTAAGAAAACCCGCCATTTTTTAATTGAGGGTTTTAACCCAAATCGGCCATTTCAAACCCCCCATTTAAAATCAAAAAACCAACTTATTTCACATCAGACATGTCAAATTTAACATGAAATATGTGGTTTTTTTCAAATAAAGTATTAAAAGGCTTCCTCCACCTGTACACTTCATCCACCCCTGGCTTTGCTCTGAGTGGAAGCTCTCAAGGCTCAGGAGAGTTTATCAAAGTATAATCACATCCCCAAGGGGGATAATATTAAGATTATGTCATTGTTTTATACAGAGTGGAGAGTATAGATTAGATTAATTGCTGTAGCTTGTACCCAAAGGAAGGGGACTTATTGGTAATATATATATGAATAGTTGGGACGCATCTGAGTTTTCATAACTTAATTTAAAGTTATATTGGATCCCCATCTTGATAATATGTTTTATCAGGCTTTTAATTCTATAATCAATACTCATCAAAAAATACTTATAACATATTATAAAATATTATAAAAATTTATTGTATAATTTTGAATTTCTTAATCAATTTTCATTCTTGGCTCTATGATGGGTTGAACCAGTGACCTTGATGTCAGGAAATGGAGATTGAGGCTAGTACTTAACCACTATACAAGCAAGGCATATGAGTTGTGCAGAAATTTGAAGAAGTCTAATTGTCTTGTGGCTGACAATCCTCATCACTTCAACAATCTCATCACATCCAGGTAACTCTCATTGGATCAATATCCTTATCAATGCATCACTCTCATCCCTTTATTGCTTTCATCACATCCAGCTAACTCTGATTGGATCACTATGCTTATCACTTCATCACACATCCACCAAAAGGCTACAAATCTTTCCCTGAATAACTTTAGTTTTTCTCCTGTCTCCATCCATCCTCTGTGGGCTTGTGTTGCATGTCACACAGGTGTTGATTTAGTCTCAAACAAACCAATCTTCAGGCTGATTAGATGGCCTTTGATGGTATCTTGGTTCCACAGATCTGTCAAGAAAATTGATAGCTTGTGTTTCTTGGAGAAAATAGTAGGAGGCCTTCTTTGCAAGAACCATGCTGGGGCTGGGAAGGGTTAATATCATACTTTTTTATTTCCTAACCACACCCTTTCCTGCAGTTTGTCATAAGTACTGAGTCACTTGAGATGAGTCCCAATCTGGGAGAAGGTTGAGGAACCCAAGTAGTGTAGATAAGCAAGTTCAAGATCAAGAGGTTCGGAGAAAACCCTCTAATGAGCTGCTGAGCCTTTACAGACCATTGTTGCACAAATGCACAGGCCTGCTTGTCACCATTGTACTAGCGGTGGATTAGAGTACTTCTGGTTGATCTAAAAGAAGAGAGAAGGTAAAGTAAAAATCATGAAAATGATCCTAGGTTGAAAGAATTTTAGAATACAGTTAAGTTCATGATGGATTCCTTTGAACACCAAGATGCAAGGCAAACAAGAAATGATGAAATTCAAGGATTGGAACCGTGTATATAGGATAGCGGTAAAACAAGAGAAAGGGAAGGGAAGATACATGGCTTGTTTTTAAGGGGTGAGGTTTTCCCCGTTGATCTTGCACTTGTGGGCAAAAAGAAGCACCAGCTAGAAAGCTAGGAATGAAACTCCAAGAGATTTTTAAAAAAAAAAACTGACTCCATTTTAGAAGAATGGGGAGGAAAAACAGTTCTGAAATATAAACTTCTTTACTGACAAGCCTTTAAGCATTTATTTGGTTACATGATTGAGAAGCCTTCCCTCACTAAAAGACTTTTTCAAGAGAGAAAAGACCACCGCCGCCAGCTTCCTTTGACTTGGCTCTGTCTTCTCCTTGAGATCAAGTCATAACACCAGCCTTGGCATAGTCTGATACTTGCTTCTCAAATAATTTGGTCTTTCCAGAAAGTGAAATCATCTCCATACTTTGAGTTGTGGAATGTGGGCAAAGGAGAATGAAAAAGGTGTAGACAGTAAGATTAACAATTTTGGGTTTCAAAAGTTATCTACAGTGGACAAGAGAGCTTACAAATCAAAAGGGTTGGTAACATTGTAGAATTTCTTGTTTCCTAGGGCAACAAGAAGTCTATTGGCAACAAATTTGATATACCTAAATGCAACAAGTGAAGAGGATGAGTTATCAGGGGAACAAGCCCAGTTCCAAAAACATGGAGAAAGCACAATTGACTGACTTGCATACCTTGTGATGGCAATGATGATCTGACCTTTACCCTGAGCACTGGAGTTGATGGGACAACCAGGGGTTTGGCTGAGCCTTTGGTATTGATTGGATTGGACATTGAGGATTAGATTGGGAGGGAGGTTGGATGGATTGGAGATGGGCTCTGTGAACAACTGATAGGGACAATCAAAGGAATCATGAGGGGGGGATTGGATTAGATGGAAGATGGAGTGAGGGATGACTTACTTGACGGGATTGGTTGAGGAAAGAGGTGGTGAGTAGATATCTGAGTGAGTGAGATGATGAGTTGGGAGGGTAGGGGGGTAGGATGAGATCAAATACTAGGTTCCAATTGTTGACCATCAAGTTGGATTGGAGGAGGATGGATAACCTGAGATGGTAGGATGGTAGCGTATGAGAGGAAATGAGGAGATGGTTTCCATTGGGGGAGAAGGAGAGAGGATGAACTGAGGATGAAGAAATTGATGGATGTTAATGTTTTTGTTGTTTTTTTTTAATGCTGTTTCTGTTTTTGAGATTGCTGCTGCTGCTGTTGTGATCCTGGTCCTGTTACTGGTACTGGTCCTGGTACTGGTCCTGGTGAACTGGATCTCAAGTTACTGATAGTAGTGTTGTGAGTTGGTGGTGATGGTGGGATTCTAGGATTGGGTAGGTTGAATGACCAGGATGGGGTCAATCAATTGATGATGGGTAGGATTGAGAAGTTGATGGTGATTGATGATGTGAGGGCTTAGTGGTTTGTGGTGGCTAAGATATGTTGGGATGATTAGGATATTAGATTTGGTCCCTGATGATCTGAGATGGCACTAGCTTGGTTGGTAGACCCCAGAATTTGGGAGGGTGAGGGTGATCAACCATCCTGAAGGAGTGTGAGGGTGGATGAAGTAGATGGGGGCATTCAAATTCAAGAGAGTGCACTCAAAAAAGATTGGTAAGATGATGAGAGAGTCAAGGGTTAGTCAAAAGATCAAAGGTGAGGTGGAGGGAACAGGGAGACATTGATTGAAGATGGTTTGATTGTTTGTCAAATCATCTCCTCCCATCTTGTTCCCTCCCAATCATATACTTAGATTAGGGTGAGGATCAAGAAGGGATTCAAATCTTTGTATAAAATTTGAGGGTTGTGGAAGAATAATTGGCAGTCCAGGAAAAGGGCATGAGGTGTATGTGAAGCAATGGGGATGGGATTGGGATGGATTGACTGATGTGGAGGTGTGGATGGGTGTTTTGCATTACATCATGGTGGATGGATGATGATGCATAAATTGCCGGTTTAATGGCAGTTTTAATGTTTGAAATCTGCCCTTTTAATGAAACCCGCCATTTTGAAAAACACCAGTTAGGGGGTATGTGTATTTTAGAAAACTGCCATCAAAAATGGTGGGTTTGGTAAAAACAAATGGCGGGCTTCCCATGGCAGATTTGCTAACTTCTTTCCCTATGATTTTTCATTTTCTGTCACAAAAACTTTGGGAAGTATATCAAGATCATGGGCCAGCTACTTTAGTGCATTTACAGACCAACTGGAGAACTCAGAAGTTTCTCTTTTTATAAAAACAAGAGCTTTTGTGAAGGTTTTTTGGTTGGCTTTAATTCCTACAACATGAAATAGGGTGTATCAAAGTTAGCAAACCCACCATTGGAAGCCCACCATTTTTTTTTATCAAACCCACCATTTTTAATGGCAGTTTTCTAAAATACACATAACCCCTAACTGGCTGAGTCTACAAGACAGTGTTGTCAATGGCACTTTTCTAAAAACATACAAGCAAACTGTAAAGTGCACTTTATTAATCACTTTGAAGGGTGTCAAAGCTTTATGTCTCTGTGGGCTAAGTATGGGGCCTTGGAAACCAAGGAGGAGGCAAAGGTCAATGATGCAGAACTTAGAGTAAGTTCCAAATCACTGCCTCTACTTTTAATCTTCCTAGTTTTGCATTGCTTAAATTATGACTTGTATAAGTTGTTTCTTGGTGGAGGGTGAGGATTTGCTTGAGTATATGGATCATAACATCTTCTGTTGTAAGACTCCCAATAGGGATGGCCGCAGGACTTTCTGCAGAGGGGAAAGGTGCTTTTTTGGCTGCCCTCCTGAGCGTTACAAAAGTTTTTAAATTTAAACAGGATCTTTCAAATTGTCTACTGAGTAGCTCCGGCCAACAAAGTAACCCTTGCAACCCCGGGCCAACTTGAACGCACCCGGTTCAACTGATCATCTCAATCTCCCTGGGCAAACGGTCTCTCCGGGGTCTTCTTGTTGAATGTTCTAGTTACTCTTTTCTTCTTTCTGATATTCTCATTCTCCTTTCTCAAAGTCTCTTTTCTTCCTTTCTACTTTCCTATTCTCTTTTGCTGTTGTTTCTGTTTCTCATCCTTAACGTTTTCACAACCTCAACGTTGCCAAATTGGTCAACCACTCAACAAATACCTCAACCAGTCCTGATTCAATTCACTCCACCAGGCTCACTCTTTTGACTGTCTGGTACAATTTCATTTAATTATTTTCATGCTCTTGATTGCTCTTCAGTCTCACTTTTGGTTTCACCTTGTGCTTCAACTCACGTGTTTGCTGTTGTTCAGAATGTTCCTAGTCCCTCCAATATGATTACTTTTAACACTTTTCTTCCATTCAATTAACATGGTTAAAAGCTGAATTGCACGACTACCTAACCTTTTGATAGTATGGAGGGACCTAGCACTATGGACGGCTTCCAAAAAATCATGCTCAAGGCTGCTCTCAAAGCCGTCCCAAATCTGAAAGACAAAAATTACTCGATTTGGAAAGACAAGATTACCATCCTGCTTGAGCTCAAAGGAACCAAACAAATCCTCAAAGATGACACCAAAACCCTTAGACCCACAGATGATCTTGAAACTAGAGTCATCATTCTTTCCAAAATTGACACCATCACGCACAACAATGTTGTTAACTCTGACAATATCAACTCAGCTGAAGGCTTATGGAAAACAATCAAGGAAAGATTTGTCTCCTCTCAAACTGCAAATCAAGCTTGGGTCTTTCATGACTTCCTATATCATCCTTTCAAACCAAAGGCAATCACCTCCTTTATAACCAAAATCAAAATTTCTCTCACAAAAATGCTTGATGTTGGTATTGAACTTCCTTTGGATATTTTAGCTTACCTGGTTCTTTTCAAATTCCCACACTCACTTCATTTGCTTCTTCAGAAAATCATGCACTCAGATAAGGAAATCTTGGTCAATCTAGTTCTGAATCATTTGACGCAGCTGGACAATGAATCCAAATCAAAACTCACCAAGACTCCCGTCAGAGAAACTGCACTCATAACCAACAGCTCCAAAACCCCAGCCTCTAAACCTCAAAAATGTCAACAAGGATACCACAATCCCAACGCAACTGACCATCCCAAAGAACAATGCTGGCACAAGCAAAAGCACCTAGCTCCGGACTGGTAGAAAGAAGCCCAGGCCAAATGGAGAGCTCAGAATTAAGAAATCCAAAGCCAACAAAGTTGCCCATTATCATGCTCTTTTGACCACTTGGATCAACAAGGTGAACGCTGACCACCGCATCATCCTTGATTCTGGGGCATTGTGCCACATGTTTAACTCCACTCAATACTTCACATCTTTACAAAAATGCAAGGGTGAAAACAGAAGTACTGGGAAAGTTGGAGGAAATCTCCCTATCAAAGGAAAAGGCAAAGTGGTTCTTGCCTGGAGAAACTCCCTCACTCGACTTTCCAACTGCCTCTTTGTTCCCAATCTTGTTATCAACCTCATCAGTCCTGGAATTCTGGTTTCCAAAAAACAATGTTTGGTTTCTGCCTGTGGGAACTCCTTCAAGGTTTTCCATAATGGAACACTTGCTTTTAAAGGTTTCATTTGAGACAATCTCTTTGCTTTCAACCTCCCCCATTTCATTGGAAACAACTCCAAAATCAGCTATATCACATGAAAAACTATTGATCACAACAAGCTCCTTCATCTCCATCAATCACTCCTTCACACCAGTCCTCACCAATTGAAAAATCTCTGTCCAAAAATTCCTCACTCCTTGATAGACAACTTTTGATGCTCTGATTGCGTTTTCTCAAAAATTACAAAAGCTCCTTTCAACAACAATGCCAGCCATGCCTCCAAACCCTTCAAAAAGCTCCATATTGACCTGATGGGTCAAATAAATCCAGAATCCCACAATGGGATGAGGTATATCATGACCATCATTGATAGCCATTCTGGGTATCTGTCCGCTATCTCTCTTCATTCCAAATCTGACGCCTGTCCTCAAATTTTATCCATTCTTAGATTTGAGAAACAAAAAAAAGGATGCTTTCCTGCCACTGTCTGTACTGATGGTGGAGGAGAATTCACCTCCCAAGATTTCAACTCCTTCCTTCAAGAGAATTCAATCCAACACATTGTATTGGAACCCTACCATCATGAACAGAATGGACGGGTGGACGTGCCAATCAAAAAATTTTTGAATCTATAAGAACTATCCTTTGATCTTCAAAACTACCCCTCAACCTCCGGGCTGAAGTTTACAAGGCCTCTACCCTTATGCTCAATCAGATTCCAGAACATGCAAATGAGAAATCTGTTGGAGTCAATGATTGGATCATGGACTCTTACTCAACTCAGAAAGTTGAGGACCAGATTTGTAAGAAACAAAGTCAATGAGGTCAATTGCAAGGTCCTGGAAAAAAACAGTTTAAATAGACAACTAGAGAGCCCCTCACAGGGGGCCTAAGGAACTTGATGACTAATCAGCATTGGCAGAAACTATATTGACAAAAGACATTAATAAAGGACCAGGTGACATGTAGTAGTAAGATTCTGTGACAGAAGGGATCAAGACTATCAGCAGAAGACATAATACTCCAACACACCCCCTTGCTGGTAGGCTGGAGACTTGGTGAGACGACAAGGAGGTATGACAAACGCAGTCTAACAATATGGTGAAAAAGGACAGGGCCAAAGGTCAAGGATAACGTAAGAAAACAGAAAATGATGAATCAATGGACTTTCAATCATGAATTCAGGTGGCAACTGGCAAAACTAGTGAGGTAGCAGTTGCTTCGCAGTTGTAAGGTTGATACTTGAGAGGCAGTCAGGGGGAAATCCGCAAGCGTGCAACAGTTGAGGACAAGGGGCCATTTGAGATCGCAATTGACAGAGGGAGAGAAAGTCGCGGGTGGTGCTGGGACTGATATCAATGATCGGAAGCGACCAGCTGGCAAAGATTGAGCGATTTCCAATACGACGGTAGGCTTAAGGATAAGTATCGACCCAGGTCGCGAATGGTGCGGGCGGAGTCACAGGTGAGGTCGGATCAAATAAACACAATTGGTACGAGTTTGTTGCAAGCAAGGTCCGATTAAAGTGGCGGGCAAATTTGAAGACAAGGAGCAAGGTGTGGTGGTGCCGCAACCAATCACATTGAAGAGTGCCACATGATGTCGCATAGGAGGGAAGTTGAAGATGAGGGTGATCGAGGTTGTAGGATGAGAAATGCAAGCGGGTTGCAAGAGAAACAGAGGGTTGAAAAGGGGAGGAATTTACTGGTGATTTTGAGGGAGCGATCAAACCACAGGTCGTAAGATGATATAAGCGAGGAGCAAATAGACAGGTGATTGAAGCTTGGAGAAGGAGGCCATTGGCAATCAATGATGAGGGTCAATAGAGAACTGTTGGTGATGTTTGGAGAGTCGTCACATAGGTTGGGAACCGGACCAGCTTGAGGTTCATCCTCATTTTCATCCTCATCTCACCCCCTTGCCAAAAAAAATCAAAGGACAGTTTTCAGGATAAAGGAATATGAACAACAAGATTGGTGATAGATAGGAAGGGAGAAAAGAACGAAGTGGGAAAGAAAAGAAAGGAATCAAAAAGGGAAGAAAGAAACAGGAGAGAAGAGACAATTGAAGGGATTAAATGATTCGGTTGACTGGTCCGGGCAGTAGAGTCAATGGGGGAGCATTTGGCTTTTAAAGGCAGCGATTGATCAGCGGGCACAAGATCAGAACAACTGGGAGCGGGAGAGCAACGTGAGGGCAAGCAAGCTGAGAGGCAAACATTGAGGTTGCAAGGTTGATGAGTAGAGCAACGACAGTCATGAGGCAGTATCCATGAATGTTGGTGGAGTGAGCAATGTTGCAACCTAGTAACGATTGACTGATGGAGTTTGAAAGGGATAGCCCGGCGGAGTTGAATGGGAGGTTAACCATTGAGTAACCTAAATGAAAAGGTTCCAATGTGAAGAGGGAAGATTGTAGAGCATGGTTGCGAGTAACAGTGGTTGACAAACCGGTCAACAACCAAGTGAGGGCTGAGGGCATAGGGAGTCATCCCATCTCACCCCCTCTCCAAAAGAGTTGGAGGTTGGTATTCCGGATCAGACTATTGAAGGCGGACCGTTTGATGAGTGAATGAGGAGGTTGATCGGAGCAAAGTTTTGAGTGAGGGAAATCAGAATTGCAAGTTGAAACAAGTAAGCTAAGTTGAAGAAGTTGCGGGGTCAGAAATGCAAGTAACAGTCAATCTGGAAGGAGAGATCCGAATTGCGTTTTGAGTAACCACAATGAAGGGTTCTGACATGAGGTTTGAGTCGAGTTCAACAAAGATGGAAGTGGATGTAAGACCAATGAAGGTTATTGAAGCAATAACAGATGTTGAAGTTGGAGAGCAATCAAGATGTAGGCAAGGTCGCGATCAACTGGATGAAGATGACGGTTGGGGGCATTGGATGATCAAGGAACTAAAGGATCAAGCTTGAGGTAACAACAGGGTCAAAGTAAGGGTAAGTAAGACCACTGAAGGTCACTAATTGAAGGTGGTCAACAGGATAGGTCGGATGGGAAGGTAGATACGGTCAGTAATAGAAAGACAGTAGTGCTACTCAGGAAGATCATAGAGGTGACTAATTGAGGTGATCAATAGGATCAGTTGGATGAGAAGGTAGATACAGTCAGTAATAGAAAGACAGTAGTGCTACTTGGTGTTGAGGGATGACCAACAAAGGTCACTGAATAAGGAGTAGATGCAATTAACAATAGGATAATTGGAGAGCTACTGTACTAAGAGAGGATTTACTTGAAGCAAAAACAGAGACAGCACAATAGGTGGTGCTCTGGGCTCATAACCTGTTGGAGTCAATGATTGGATCATGGACTCTTACTCAACTCAGAAAGTTGAGGACCAGATTTGTAAGAAACAAAGTCAATGAGGTCAATTGCAAGGTCCTTGAAAAAAACAGTTTAAATAGACAAATAGAGAGCCCCTCACAGGGGGCCTAAGGCACTTGATGACTAATCAGCATTGACAGAAACTATATTGAAAAAAGACATTAATAAAGGACCAGGTGACATGTAGTAGTAAGATTCTGTGACAGAAGGGATCAAGACTATCAGCAGAAGACATAATACTCCAAAAAAATACCCCTACAAAGTCTTCACAAAAAAGACGCTACCCTTGGATTATTTCCATCCCTTAGGTTCCAGGGTGGTCTACCTAAATTTGAAAATGTCTCACAGGGATAAGTTCAATGAGCGCGGATTAGAAGGGGCACTTGTAGGATTCAATCCCAATCTCTTGTCTTATCAAATTCTCAAGCTTGATAACTCAAATATTTCCTCTAAACATATCAAAATAATCAAGTCCCTTCCCTGCACTCCCATCACAAAAAACCCTCCAGAACACAACTCTTCTCTCAACATTGATCTCCCTTTTCTACACTCCAAACCTACTCAGAGTAACCCTCTAGTCACAACCACCAACCCTCAACCCCCTAATCACAGTTTGACCTCAGCTTAAGCAGTAGAGTCTGCTGGCGACCAGACTTCTCAATCATCTCAGGAGGTTGCTGACAAACTGATTCCCCCTTGAATTATGCCTGATCAATCAATGCTCAAGCCACCCAATCATTATGGATACCATCACTACTTTTTTCCGGAATCATTCAAACAGGCCAAGAAATGCAAATACCACGAAAACTGGGACTTATCAATGGAAGCAGAATTGGGCGGCATCAAAAAGATGGAAGTTTGGGAAGACTACAACGGTCCCAAGCCTGTTAATCCTCTCAATACAATGTGGGTTTACTGCCTCAAGGACAACTTTCATGGAGATCCAATGATCTACAAAATTCAACTTTGTGTACAAGGATTTGATCAGATCTATGGCCTAGATTATCATAATACATTTTCCCCAACGGTGTAAGACTCCAAAAGGTGCTAGGCCATGGCAGTTCTGTGGAGGGGAAAGGTGTTGTTTAGGCTACCCTCCTGAGTATTACAAAAATATTTAAATGTAACTGAGATCAAGGTCCAGAACCTGGTAAATGAGGAATCAAGGAGTAGAGGATAAAGATGATAATAGTTTGGTAGCAATGGAACAGCACTATCTGAGACAAGATTATGCAGGGAAAAACTTGAACAAAAGAAGTTAAAGTCTGCTTAAAGTTCAAAGAACAAAATCTGTTGTATGTAAACAACGCCCACAAGCTAATAACTCTGGTTGTCAGCAGAAGATTGGGGATGATCAACTCAAACACAACCAACCTCCAGGTTCTCAATGAACCTGCCCAACTCTCCGCAATCAAGCGCTTGAAGGGTACCAGATAACTGAGGGTGGCTGTACAAGACAAAGCACAATGTTAAGAAGCTCTAAAAGCAAACAGTAACTGATTTGAAGCAAGGATAACCTCAACACTTCTGAAGGGACTCAAGAGTAGGCTGGCAGAATGCAACTCTAAAGAAAATAAAGGGAGGTATAACACTCCAGGTCTTAAGCTTGATAAGACCTCTTAAATCAATTTTGATTGGCTCCAGAAAGATGATCAGGGATCAGGACCAGTATGGTCAGAGAAAGGGATCAAGGAGTGGTATAACACACTCAAAAATTCCAACAGACAGAATTTTTCTTCAACCAGCAAGGCTATTGGTTGGTGATAAGGATCAGGCCACAGAGGGGCAAAGACTCAGGGTCAAAAATGGATCAAGGGGCAATCAAAGATATACCCAGGATAAGCATCAGGATTCAATTTCTTGATGATGGGGGGACACAGGCACACACTCCCCTGGATTGATTCTATGATGATATGATGATCTGATGCTATGCAGAAAAAGCAGGGGAGAGCCCCTCCTTTTATAGACCAGAGGCCTGTAGACTATTCAAAAGAGAGATTTACAAATGGGAGCAGATTTGTTTTTTTTTTAAGGATCAGTGTCATGAGAAAACAAAAGAAAAGAAGAAAAAAAAAGAAACAAACAAGCCTTCAGAGAAAAAAAAACCAAAGAGCCAAATCAAGACCCTAGCCCGTGCCAAATGATGGGCACGGGCAAGCAAGTAGCTAGTCAGACGTCCGCGGGCATCCTGATGGGCCCGGGCGTCTGCCAAGACTGCGGATGACGGAAGAGCTACGCGGGAGACCAGCGAGCTGGAGCTGGATTCCAAGAGAGGTTTGACGGTGATTTGGAGGGGAGGTAGTCAGGATCATTTTGGTCTTGTTGAAATTTGAAACATCTCCGTCCAAATTGATGCCTTGACTAAAGTATTGAGTCCCGGCTTGATATCTCAACCTTCTCAAAATGATTCCAAATGTAAACGGTTTGCCTTCAATCTTTGCTGATTTGAATTCAAAGAATCCAAAGATGACGGGTAATATAAACCTGCCAGCCTCTTGATTACCGGGTTGACAGGCCAAATCAATCAGCTTGGACTGAATATGCTTATTCCAAAAGAATCAATCATCAGATTGTTTCCAGGGAGCACAATCATCAGGAGAGACATGATTGGGAGTGATAGTATTATCAGAAACTCGGGTTGAGTGACCAAGAGACTGCCTTGGAAGGGTAATGGTTAAATTCCAAGGTTCTTCATCAGATTGGGCGGATCCAATTTGAGTAATCTAATGATACCCAAGACACCAGCAAGGTTGATGACTGATCAATCAAATTTCCAAGGCGTTCCAGGAGGAGATAGAGAAACCTGACTGTTGGCTTGATGGATTGTCAGGGATAGAGCACTTCTATCATTTCCAGGGATGATGGTATAAGCCTGATTGGATAAGTACAGGTTCAAGTGACTATGAATCTTGAGTTGATTGGGCATTATCCTTGTTGATATTAGGGTTGGGTGGATGGTAATGAAGCAATGAAAAATGGATGGAAGGATGAGGATGATGATGGCGATGGATGTTTTTTTTTTTTTTTTTTTTTTTTTTTTTTTTTTTTTTTTTTTTAGGATCATGATGCCTATGAATGATGATAAGAAAAAGTCATAAAAAAAATTAAAGTCTCTGCACTGGCCAGGGTGTCCAGGATGGGGCACCACAACAGGCAAAGCAGCCTCCCTCAGGATTGTCTTACTCTACTGTCTATATCACTTGCTTCCCATTACTCAATTTGATGTTACAAGCTCTTTCCTTCATGCTCCCCTCAAAGAACTTGTGATAATTTAAACTGCAAAAGGGTAGAAGAGGAAATCAAAATACCTGAGACTCAAAAAGTCCCTGTACGGGCTTAAACAAGCTCCTCTCACCTGGTTCAACACTCTCACCACCTGGCTCTCTAGCCATGGGTTCCATCAGTTGACTTCCAACCCTTGTCTCTATTTAAATCCTCAATTCCAATCCATGACCTTCTTCCACGTTGATGACCTCATTCTGGTTGGCCTTGGCAATAAATTCAAAGAAAACTTCCTGCAACGCTTCCCAAACTCAACTGCTCACAATCCCAACACCATTCTTGGGATGAAATACTCCAAGACCAACAATGAACTTTTTCTCTCTCAACCTAACCACATTGAACATGGGCTTGAAGAAATAAAACTCACCAATTGTCACCCATAATCCATACCGTTGAAATCAAACCTCAATCTACAACCCCCTACGTTCAAAGAACATGAAGAATTCAAGGCTCTCAAAATTAATTACAGGTCAGCCATGTTCTTGATGAACTATATTGCATGCTTGACTCAACCAGACATCAGTTATGCTGTATCTAGTTTAGCTTGGTTCTGCAAACGGCCCGGAATAAACCACTGGCGCAAAGTAAAACGGTGTTGGAAATATCTGAAGGCCACCAAGGGTCTCTCTTTAGTCCTGGAGGTAAAGAATTGAGAAACTCAACTTCAATGCTTCAGCAACGCCACTTGGAATGACAACCTCAAAAACAGGCATTCTCAATCTGGTCACTTGACCCTACTGTTTGGATCACCGGTTGCGTGGAGCAGCTACCACCAAAGAAATGTGACTCACTCAACCACTGAGGCCAAACTCAATCCACTAGTTGACTATTTCCTCAAAGACATCTTGATGTGAGGACTAGTATCAGAAATGTGGGCAAAATACACTCAACCAAGCATAAATCACATAGAAAACAAAGGTTTGGATGAAAAATTGAAGAAATTTGGGTGCAACTCCAAAACCCATCACATTGATATAAAAACAAAGGCCATTAGGGAGGAACTGCAAGCCAAAAATCTTGAAAAAAAAACCCATACCATCAGGCAACATGATAGCAAAAGGACTAAAAAAAGCGCTAGCCTGAAGTAAACTCTACAAACTCATTCATGTCATCAATCCTCACTTCACCTATCCTGAAATCCTACCAGCCACAAGGGGTGTCAAATTATCTACTGAGTAGATCCCGCCAACACAGTAACCCGCGCAACCCTGGGCTAACTCAAACGCACCCAGTTCAACTGATCATCTCAATCTCACTGGGAAAACGGTCTCTTGGGGGTCTTCTTGTCAAATCTTCTAGTTACTCTTTTCTTCTTTCTGATATTCTCATTCTCCTTTCTCAACATCTCTTTTCTTCCTTTCTACTTTCCTATTCTCTCTTGCTGTTTTTTCTGTTTCTCATCCTCAACGTTGTCACAACCTAAACATTGCCAAATGGGTCAACCACTCAACAAATACCTCAACCAGTCCTGATTCAATTCACTCCACCAGGCTCACTCTTTTGACTGTCTGGTACAATTTCATTTAATTATGTTCATGCTCTTGATTGCTCTTCAGTCTCACCTTTGGTTTCACCTTGTGCTTGAACTCAGGTGTTTGCTGTTGTTCAGAATAATCCTAGTACCTCCAATATGATTACTTTTAACACTTTTCTTCCATTAAATTAACAGGATCAAGGTCCAGAACCTTGTGTATGAGAAATCAACGGGAAGGAATGAATTTGATAGTAATTGGTAGCAACTAAAAAAACATTAGCTGAGGCATGGTGGTGTGAAAGAAGACTTGAACAAAATAAGTTTAAGTTTTTTCAGAGTTCAATAGAACTAGGCAGTTGAGGGTAACAACACCCACAAGCTAATAACTCTGGTTGTCAGCAGAAGTTAGGAAAGATCAACTCAATCCCAACCAACCTCCAGTTTCTCAATGAGCCTGCCTGACTCTCCGTAATCAAGCACCTGAGGGGTACCAGTTAACTGTGGGTGGCTGTAAAAAAAAATTAATTTGTTATATGAAGCTCTAGAAGCAAATAAATAACAAATTAAAACAAGAATTACCCAACATTTCTCAAGGGACTCAAGAGTAGTGTGGCAAAATTCAACTTCAAAGAAATAAAGGGAGTTTTAAGACTCCAGTTTTCAATTTTAAAGAAACCTTTTCAGTCAGATGTGACTGGTTCCAGAAGGACAATCAAGGAATGATCAAGAATATTATGGTCAAAGAAGGGATGAAGGAGTGGTATAACACACTCAAGAATCCAACCAACTGAATTATTCTTCAACCAGCAAGGTTATTGGTTGGTTATAATGGATAAGGCCAAAGAGGGTTAGATAAAAGATTTGATTATGGAGGCTTAATTATCAAGGGGAAATCATACATATACTCAGGATAAGTATTATGAATTTGATCAAATAAAAAGGGGAGGGTAGATAGACCCACTCCCATGGATTTATTAACTTGATGATACAAGGCTGCATTATAGGGCCAAAGGATGGGGAGAGCCCCTCCTTTTATGGGCAAGAGTCCCTGTAGACTACTTACCAGAGATGACACAAATGATAGCAGATTTTTTTTCTGGAAAGTGAATAATGGATGATAGTGATGAGAAAATTCAGAATTGCAAATGAATGATGTGATATAAAAAAATTTAGAAAGGAAAAAAAATAAACTTGAAAGGGGGAAAAAAATAGCCTGGAAGGTGGAGAGGAGTGGCAGATGAGCTCAAGCATCCGTGGATGCAAGAAACAGTGTTGAAAGCTGAGGGGACAGGATGAGTAGCAGCGGGAGTTGAAGGTTGGTTGCTGATGGGCATCTGTGAGTTCAAAGATGAGAAGTTGTGGGGACAGATGGCCCCAAACAAATGGATGGCAGAAGACCGCACAGGCAACAGTGAACCACGCTGATGACTGAAACAGCGGATGGGGGATAGATGGATGGGTGACCAGCAATGGCTGCGCGCATATGGATGAAAAATGATCGGGGCAAGCAAACCGTCAGCAAGCCACCTGATAGGTTTGTTGGAAAGCAAGGGTGAAATGATGTGCACATTGCTTGGTTTGGGAGAGGATCAAAGGTTGATACAAGTGCCCAGTAGGCCACTAATCCTGCTCAGGATCTCCTTGAGTAAATCAGTCAATGGTCCAAGTGAATCAATTGTTGGTTTGAGTAACTCATTGGGTTCAAGTAGATTGAGATGAGGGTGAGGAGAATAATGGATGGTGATGGTGATTGATTGAAGGTAGGAGAGGATCATCAAGGGTATCCAGGGGGATTGATGATGTGAGTGACGGCAAAAACTTTGAGCAAGCAACCATGGGCAAGATATGATTATTGAGGCAGTCTTTGTTACCATTGCCAATGATGATGATGAGGATGAGGATGAAGACGGCGGCAATGAGGAAAGGAATGATTGTTTGCGTGCACTTGGCCAAAAAAATTGGGCCCAAAGCACAAAGAGGAGGAGTTGAACGCAAGAACTGGGGACATAAACACCCCAGGGGCCCTTCCTAGACAGCTGGGACAGGGAAAAGCCGGAGAAACAGAAAGAGGGTGAGTTGCCATACCAAAACCAATTTTTTTTAAAAAAAAAGATAGATGAAAGGTAATGTATATAAAAGAATTTTACAAATTCACCCTTTCCTTGTGATATTTCCAAAATTGGTGACCACACCGTATCAAAGAGAAGTTTGTAACAGATTGGACTTGCAAAAAACCCTAACTTTTGAAATAAAAGAACATCTTGGGTTGAAGGGGCCCATGATACTCCCAAAAAATTCCTTGCAAATTATTTGGAAAACATGTTGGATGTTTGGAAAAACCTAGAGGTTAAAGTTTCCAGTTGAATTAAATTGGTTCAGGCTGCGCTTTAAAACCCTCAAATTAAGATAGGAATAGTTCTTCCTACTGAAATTTTACTGTTGGGATAAAAGTTTTCTCTAGAGGCAAACAAACTTGTTGGGGAAAAATTTGAGAAATTAAGGTGGAACCATGATGACAATGTGCGCACCAAGTGATACTGCAAGACTTTGGGTTTGCACTTTTCCCACAAAGAAGGTGATGTACTAGTTTTCCAAGGATTGGTTTTTCCTGAGGATGTTGTTGGATTTTTGGTGTTCAATAAGAGAGTAAAATAAATTACAATTTCAAGAGGGCTAGAGAATGGCAGTAATCAGAAAGAAGAAATTATAAGAGAAGAGAAAAAGAAGGAAATAGAAAAGAAAAGACAGAAAGAAACAAACATCAAGACGCCACGTACCTGAGATAGGTTTGCTAGAGAAGGGATGCTGAGGATAGAAAGATGATTTGAGAAAAGAGGGAAGATTCTTTGTATGGCGAAGAGTAAGATCAGAATTAAGGTACAAAAAATGGTCAGGCAAAGAGATTGGGTTAAAGTCTTACCAGACAGAGCTAGCTAAGGATGAGACCAAAGATGAGAGGTTGAGGTTGCAAGTTTGAGAGAGTTGAAGTAGACACATAGAGAAGAATGACAGACAGAGACAAGGAAAAAGAAGAAGACATGGAAAAAGGAAAAAGGAGAGGTAAGAATTTTTATGATCAAATTCTGGAAGAGAAGCCCCCAGGTACGGCTGCAACATGGATCTTTAAGGTAGAGTAAGGAGCGCACAATCTGTACGTGTGACATTCAAGAGACAGTGAAGGAAAAGAGAAAAAGAAATACAAGAGGAAATTGGGCGCGGTAATTCTGATCAAGGTGGTGGGTGAGAATGTTTAGAAGTTTCACACTCCCCGTGGCTGGTATGACTGAAAATGCAATTGAGTGAGAGGGATTGATGAGATTCAGCAAATGGGATAATGTGAAGTAAGGCAGAGCTTTTTTGAGACCATCTGCTTTCATCTTAAGAGAGGGAATGAGTTTCAAAATAAGTTTTCCTGAGGAGAGTTCCTCTCAAAGGGCTTTGTTTTTGATGTCAAGGTGGCAAGTTTTAGAGTTGCAACCAAATTTCTTGAGTTTGTTGTCTAAACCGTTGTTATCTATATAGTGAAGACTGGGTTTGAGTTCTTTTAGCCAAAGTTTGGCTACTAAATCTTTCATCCAGATAGCTTCCAAAAAGGAATCTACCCATGGGTTCAATTCAGCTTTGGTTGTAGAGTGGGTAACATTTCTTTGTTGGTAACTGCTCCAGGAGATAAGAGATTCAAAGAGAAGAGAAAGATGTCCTGATTGGGAGCTTCGAGTTTCCAGGTCATCACTCCAAGTGGCATTGCTATAGCATTCAATTTGGGTACTGGGAAAGTGAACTTGAAGGGTGAGTTTGAGGTTTTTGGTTGCCTTGAGATATTTCCAGCAGCGGTTGACTTCTCTCCAGTGACGCATTCCTGGTTTCTCCCAGAACCTAGAAAGACTAGAAACAGAAAAACTCAGTTCAGGTTGGGTGAGACAGGCTATGTAATTCATGAGAAAAACGGCCAATCAACAGTTGATTTTTAAAGATTTGAATTCTTCATATTCTTTGTCAGAGGCAGAGGATAGACTAGCATTGACGGTAAGAGGAATAGAGGAAGGTTTTCAATTGCTCATTTTGAGTTCTTCTAGGCCATGATTGATGTGATTTGGTTGAGAAAGAAGAATTTTATTGTTGATTTGTTTGTATTTCATTCCTAGGATGGTGTTGGGTTCATGATGACTGTAATTTATAAAACAATTGAGGAAAGCATTTTGAAAGTCTTCTCCCCCGCCTACAAGTATTAAGTCATCAATGTGGAAGAATAAAACAGAGTTTCTTTCAGGGTGTATATATAAGCAAGGATCCAAAAAAGACTTGTGGAAGCCCTGCTCTTGAATTCAGGATGTAAGAGTGGGGAACCAATTTTCAGGAGATTGCTTGAGTCTGTAGAGCAACTTACTGAGGATGAGGTACTTGGATTTTCTTTTGCTTCGCTTGGGCCTCTTGATAATGACCTTGTCTGCTAGAGGAGCGTGGAGGAAGGCACTTTTGATGTTGAATTGTTTGATGGGAAGAGAATGATATAGACCAAAGAGAAGAGCCATTCTAAGAGACACAGCTTTTCCTGTAGGAGAGAAAGTATTGAGATAATTGAGACTGTAGATTTGGTCAAAGCCCTGAACACATAACCAAATTTTGTAGACTAATGTATCATCTCCATGGCAGTTATCTTTGAGGCAATAGACCCAGGTAGTATTGAGCAGGTTGATAGGCTCTGGTCCGTTGTAGTTTTCCCACACAGCAAGATTTTCTATACTGTTTAGTTTGGAGTCCATCAAGGCTTCCCACTTCATGGAGTCAAAACATTTTTTTGCTTGTTCAAAGTTTCTAGGGACATAATAGTGATGATAAACATATCAGAGCGGAGGATTGAGTAAGGATTGATCTATTAGTATGTATCTGGGATCTAACTGGATTGCCAGATAATCAGACAAGTTGGATGAGTCATTGGAGGGGGGATCCTCAGGCTGAGGAGTATCAAGAGAAGGGGAAGGAGAAGAGGGAGATTGAGATTCATCAGGACAGAGAGGAAGAGGAGTGGAAGAGGAAGGAGCAGAGGGAGGAGGGAGGTCATTGTCTAACTTGATTAAGAGTGAGTTTTAAGGATTAGAAGAAGAGGAGGAAGCAGGAGGAGAGAAGGGAGCAGAATCTTTGACAATTTTTACGTGTTTGGAGGAGATGATTAAGTTGTCAGGAGTAAGAATTCAATAGGATAAAAAGCTGGGGTTGTGACCCACAAGAGTGCCTGTAAGGCCTTAAGTTTTAGCCACAAGAATTTTTTTTTTCCAAATAGAAAACTTTGAAACCAATGGGGTGAAAATAACTTTACGGAAGTTTTTTATTAGTAAAAATCTGATAGGGCAATTGAGAATGAGAATCTTTGGGAATTTGATTAAGAGTGAGACAAGCCGTTTTGGAGATTTTGGCCCACAGGTTGTGAGGAAGCTTGGAACTTTGCAGAATTTCTCAAATCAATTTGGCCAGAGTCCTGTTGGTTCCTTCAATTTTTCCATTGTGTTTGTGATGGTAAGGTTCCGTGACAAGATGACATATAGATTTTGAGGTGAGGAAATTGTTAAAATCAGTGGAGGAAAATTCTCCACCTCCATTGGTGCAGATTTTGGCAGGAAAACAGTCCTGTTTTTGACATTAGTGATTGAGGATGATCTTCAATTGCGTGCTCGCATTGGATTTGTGCTGAAGAGGAATGGCTAAAATGTAGCCCAAGTGGTTGTTGACTATAGACATTATACAGTTAATATGGTTCCTGGAACTGGGAGTGATAGGACCAATGAGATTGATGTGAAGTTGTTTGAAAGGTTTTGATGCTTGCAATTGACTATTTTTAAAAGTAGACTTCAAAATTTTAGAGAAAACACAATCTACGCGTTGAAACTTGGAGAGTGACTCAGTAGAAAGATTGGGAAAGAGATTCTTCAGATGGTAAGGACTAGCGTGTCCAAGAGATTTGTGAATTTATTTTAGATTATTGGTCATAAATTCCTTATGAGAGAGGTGGCAGAGTTTTTGATTGGCTCCTACAAGAGAAGGAAGATTTAGAAAAACGAGGTTACCTTGGATGAAACCAGAGAAAACGGGATTCAATTTGGAGTAAAGATGGAATTGAGACCCATTCAATACAAGCAAGCAAGCTTTCAACAAGATTAGTTTTCCAGGACTTATGAAGGTGATGAGAAGATTTTGAAGGTAGAAACAGTTGGACAGATTTACCACGGAGTTTTTCCAGACTAGTTGAACAGTTCCTTTTCCTTCAATCAAAAGTTTGGATCCTTCTTTTCCAGTGTTGATGAAGTTGCCATTGGAACAGTGATTGAGATCAACAAATAAATTGTTAGAATTGAACATATGGCATGATTCTCCAGATTCAAGTATGATTTGGTTGGCTGGATTGATTTCTTCTATCTAAGTCGTCAGCAGAGGGTGGTAATTGGAAACTTCTTTGCCTTTGGAGTTTGAGTTCATTTGAGCTCTCCAGTTGGCTTGAGATTCTTTCCACCAGTCCGGAGGAAGATTTTCATTTTTGTGCCAGCGTTTATCTTCTGAATGATCAGGAGACAGAGGATTATGGAAGCCTTTATTACATTGTAATTTGCAAGGGACAGGTTTCTTGAGATTTTGAGGTGCAACTAATGCGGTATTGTTTGACTTGATTTCCTTAGATTTGGATTTGGATTTGTTGTCTAATTGAATTAGATGGTTGAGGAAAAGATTGACGGAGATACTTTTGTCAGAATGCATGATTTGCTGACGCATAGATTGTAGAGAGGAGGGGAACTTAAAAAGAATGAGATAAGAGAGTATATCATCAGGGAGATTGATTCCCACGTCCATCATTTTCTTCATGGAAATCTTAGTATCTGTAATGAAGTAGTTTATTGCATCTGGTTTGAACTGATGATAGAGAAACTTGTTAAAGATTCAAGCTTGATTTTCAGTTTGAGAAGAAGCAAATTGTTCCTTGATATTTTGCCATAAGGGCTTAGCAGAAGAAATATTCAAAGGATTAACCATGTTTTTGTGAGTGATTGAGTCAATTCAAGAGAGTAGGATGGCTCAAATTTCCAAGTCCACTGTCCAGCCAAGACTTTTAGTATTGCCCTCAAACGCTTCTTTGATGCCTTTGAGTTGCAGCAGAATCAACATTTTATCCATCCAGATAGAGTAGTTTTTGTCTGTAAGTATGGGAACAGCTTCAAGAGCAGCCTTAAGGATGATTTCTCAAAAACCATTGGTGCTTGATCCCTCCATTTTCCCAGTTAGCTCAGTTGGTAGAGCATTTGGCTTTTAACCGTGTTCGATTTTTGGTTTTCACTAAGAGAGTAAAATAAATTACAATTTGAAGAGGGCTAGAGAATGGTGGTAATCAGCCAGAAGAAATTATAAGAGAAGGAAAAAGGAAGGAAATAGAAAAGAAAATACAGAAAGAAACAAACATCAAGACGCCGCGGAGCTGAGATAGATGTGATAGAGAAGGGATGCTGAGGATTGAAAGATGATTTGAGAAAAGAGGGAAGATTCTTTGTACTGCAAATAGTAAGATCAGAATCAAGGTAAAAAAAATGGTCAGACAAAGAGATTGGGTTAAAGTCTTACCAGACAGAGCTAGCCAAGGATGATACCAAATAAAAGAGGTTGAGGTTGCAATTTTGAGAGATTTGAAGTAGACGCATAGAGAAGAATGAAAGACAGAGACAAGGAAAAAGAAGGAGACATGGAAAAAGGAAAAAGGAGAAGTAAGAATTTTTATGATTAAATTTGGGAAGAGAAGCCCCTGAGTACGGCCGCAACATGGATTCTTAAGGTAGAGTAAGGAGCGCGCGGTATGTACGTGTGAAATTTGAGAGACAGTGAAGGAAAAGAGAAAAAGGAAGAAGAGAGGACATTGGGTGCGGTAATTATGATCAAGGTGGTGGGTGAGAATGTTTAGAAGGTTGAACAGATGTTCATCCTCAGTGGAGGTTGGATTATAAACCTTGCAGTTTTAGTTCTGTAAGTTGTTTTAAGTTGGATTTTTGGATTGTTCAAATCACTTTTTTGTTAATGATTTTTGATAAATAATTTTTGATAAATTATTTTTGAGTAATGATTCCTACTTTACTAATATTTTATCCTTTTGATTTTTGAAAGGTTGATTTTGATGATGTTCTCAGCAATTCTCAGATACATGAGACACTCAAAGCAATGATCTTGGGATATCTGAAAAAAATCATCAGGGGATGTTGAAGCACTTGATGATAGAGACCAAAAATTATCAATCAAAGCCAAGACTTGAACCAACAGTATTGCAATAAAGCAGAGGAAATCAATAATAGAAAGAGACCCAGGAAGATCCTTCTCACTTTGAACACATTTAGAAGCAACTTAAGAAGGAAAAGAGAATGAGAGGGGCACCAAATAAGAAAAGGCAAAATATTGTAAGTCTTTTATTTTGTGAAAGTTCATTTTTTTAGGTTTAATGAACTGATGATGATATGATGTTAATTGTTAGTCAAATTCCGCAGGGTCAGAGTCTGAATTTCATAGTTCAGAGGAAGGGACTGAAAGTTAATTATCTTCAGTTAATTAGGATTTGGAATTCTCATCAGGGGAAGAAGACATTCAGGAAGCATCAACTGGAATCTCATCTTTGGTGAGTATTGATTTTATTAATTAATGCTATTGGCTCTTTGGCTTCTTGGGTTTTGTTATAGGAACCCAAAGTAAAATACCTCAAT